>CM040129.1:78849646-80049646 GCA_022559845.1 Amorphophallus konjac
ACATCGCCCATGTCGACCCAAACTCCTCCCTTCCTAGAATCGGGTTACAACATGAGAGCCTTGACCTTAGGCAACAAACACCTTGGGATTGATGAAGTGCCCCACCCCATAACCACGTTCGTAGATCCCTTCGACCCATTCACGTGGACGTTCAAAAGTCATCCCACATCTATGCACATGGAAGTCACCTTTGGGATAAACATGCATGTGTCCAGGCCTACCACACCATTTGACATGATTCATAAGTCGGATACATTCATCCACATCACCCACATGTCAAGTAGGCAGCATAAGTGGACCATATTCGGATGTATTGGCCCACCTTTATTCATCATGAGTCTTAAGCATAATAGGAGCATACATGGATGTCCGGGTCCCCCGACATTTATCACACCCATGCATAAAAGGTTCATCTATGGATGTCCCGGCCCTCCTAAGACTACCACAGTCTTCATAGCATCAAAGTGTGATCGGTCTACATTTGGCTGCCCAGGTCCACCTTAGCATACGCATTCTCGCAAGCATATAGGAAGGATCAATGAGATTTACAAAAGGCGGGCAGATGCTCATCGGCGCCACTACGAGTTCCAAGTGGGAGACTCGGTGATGGTGAGGACGGAGCAGCTCCTTCCAGGACCTGCCTCCAAGTTGAGGGCACGGGGTTCGGGACCCTTTCGAGTTCTACGACGACTTGGCAGCAATGCTTATGAGCTTGACCTACCAGAAAGCTATGGGGTGCACCCTACCTTCAGTGTGGTGGACCTGGTACCCCACAAAGGCCCCGCGGTGGAACCCAGTGAGGAGCTTGAGCCTTTACCCCCCCTTATGAGAGACACTCCCGGAGGGACTCCACTTTCTAGCTTGAGAGACCGACGAGAGCAGGTAGAGGCAATACTGGATGAGCAGAGTATCATTACGAGGCACAGGGTGTATCAGCGCTATCTGGTTAGGTGGAAGAGCCATCCCCCGATCGAGGATACATGGGTGAGTCAGGGAGGATTTGATATGCTTGGATCCCGACATGATGGAGCAGTACGACAGCCAGGCAGACCCATACTCGACAGGGTCGAGCTCTCCCCACCCCGGGGGATTTGATGAGGGCATCTCCCGACACCCCTCTAGCTTTGATCGCCTACACACTCTTGATATGGATTGATCATGATCTACACTTGTTATCTTCATTTCCCAAGTTTCAGTTTATGTATTTTCTTTTTATTGAGTCCTATCTTATGTATTTTCCTTTATTGAGTCATATGGTTTTAGTCCATTTCCCTTGTTATGTTTAATTGGGCCTTATTACTTTAGTTATGGGCCCATAGGATTGAGTCTAGGATATGCTCGGTCTTTTATCTTATTGTCAAGGGTATTTTGGTCATGTAAAGAATGGTTGCCTATATATAGGCCCCATCTCTCCTCTTGTATTCAACTTTTGATGAATATTGAAGAAAACCCTTTCAAACTCTCTCAATATCTCTCTCTCTCTCATTATCTCTCCATTCTCTCTCCTCCTCTCTCTAAATTTCGAAATTCACTCTCTCTCCTCCCCCTCTCAACCACTTCCAACCCCCACCTACCTCCATTAACTCCCCACAACTTTCCACAACCCCTCTTTAATCCTCACCTAGTCCCAAGGAAGTTCCACCACTCAAAACCCCACCCTCCAACCACCACCTACCCCTTTCACTTCCCTAAGCATATCTCCACCTTCCCAAGGCTGAATTAACTCATTCCAAAGCCCAAATTCGAATCTCCCCTTCCCTCCTTGCTCCCTAGGTCGCACCCCTCCTCTCCCCTCAAGCCAAGTTCACCCCCTCCTCTCTTCTCCACTCCAGCTTTGTGTGCAGGCCGACCTGCAGTTTAGCACTCTGTTGCAGCGACGTCCACGACTGCATCCTGGTTCTGCTGGTGGCGTGGCCTAACTTTCTGGAAAGGCCTCCCTGTGCTCTTCGTAGGCGAGGTGGAATCACTCCATTCCGAGTTCGTGGCCGTCCGTGAAGGCTGTTCTTCCCCGACTGCGCAGAACCTCTCAGACCAGAGCCAGAGCGGCAGAGAAGACTCTCCCACGACAAACCTTGAAGGAACCAGTCTTCGAGGTCTTCTACAAAGTTCTTCCTCCCCCTGTCAGCGTCCAGGAACAGAAGGCGGAACCCCGTTCGGCATCCGACAACCAGAGATACCAATTTTCCACCACACCCACGCTGGTCTGCCTCCTCACAGTCTGCACCGACCACTGTCCACTTCTCTGGACACCCAGCTCATCTCCAACATCAGAAGACTTCGCCGTTTGTTTTGCTGCAAAGTAGACTCGTCCACGATTCTAACGAGTCTAGCGGTGCCAAATTTGGAGCTCAGGAGCGATCGTGGCAGCTTCTGCAACCTGCTGTTTCAGACTGAGCTCGGCCAGAGACCAGAGCTGCATCCATCTTCCAGTCGCTGGAGCAGTCAGCCCCCAGATCAGAACGTCGTCCAAAAAATTCAAGCCACACCCCTCTCCGGTTAGCAAGCTTTTGGCGCAAGTTTCATGAGATTCCAAGTTCGGTGGAATTATTGGCAGCATCGACATCGGCCCTCTGTCTAGAATTACAGAAGCTAGGCAGAATCGGCAAAGCTCGGAAAGTCGACTCTATCTCGCTCGTTCCCCTCCCCGCTTGGCCGGCTGAAGGCCCCTCCCTGCGTGGAGGTAATTTTTGGTTGTAATACATTAACCCCCACCCCAAGATCCCCCCCTTGCAAGGGGCGTAGTGCTGTACCTCTTCACATTTTCAGGTCAAGCTCCATCGCCGCGGCGATCGGGTGTATACCCTCGCCTCCCGGCGCGCCCTCGTCTCCGAACGGGATCGGTGTCTTCACACCGATCAGGTGAGCTTCTGATCACACCCTTGTAGCTTCATTTCTGCAAATGTAGTATTGCCTTGAATGCCCGTCGGACGGTAAGAGAGTGCTCGGAATTCATTTTAAGCAATATCGTGCCCACCGCGGCCCGTGAGTGAGTGCCACCCCACACCCCGCCTTGCGGGCCAGCCACCCACAAAGTTGGGACTCCCAGGCCCATTGGAGGTCAGCCTTAGCATTGTAAGTCCATTAGGACAATTGGGTCCCGCCTCGGACCCTCACCATCATCTCCCGGACCCACCGGGTGAACGTGTGAACCGAGTGAGCAGAAATCGTCGTTGTGAGAATCATTGAGCGCTTGTATGCTTGCGGGTCTAAGTCCTAGGGTCACCTTATCATATTTAGTGGTCTTTGGGCTGTGCCACATCACTCGTAGCTGACTGGCACCAACTCAGGCGTGGGGTCACGGGCCGGTGTGTCGGCAATAACAAGTGCTCCCCGGGTGGGACACTTGCTGGCAAAGTGGCCAACTCTACCACAAGTGTAGCAACGGTCTCGTGGCCCATTGCCCTGAGATGTTCCACCAATCATTGGCCCCTTACCCTTGTCCTCTCGATGGACTGGGGGTGTAGGAAGAAGAGGCCGAGCTGGTACGGCGGGCTGATAAGGCCGAGTTGCAGGGATGGGTGCCTGCGGGCGAGGGGGAGGGTCCCTCGGAGGGAAAGTGCGGAGCCTAGGAGCAGTGGGGTCCTGCCGAGGGGGTTCCGGGGGGCGGGCCACCCGAAACCGGCTATAGGAGGTAGGCGTGGTACGAGGGTCGGTCCCACACTGATAAGTGAACCCCGGGCGTTGGACGGGAGCGAACTCCGCCTCAAACTGCTCCAACTCTAGAGCAACCTGGTATGCGTCTTCCAAGGTGGTAACATTGCGGTGAAATAATTCATATTGATAGTGGGGCCGCAAACCATGACAGAAGCGTGACACAGGCATGGTGCTCTCCTCCGTAACGCCACATCGCAAAAAGTACTCGTCAAACACCGCGATGTAGTCTGACACAGATCGGTCCCCTTGGGTGAGACTCTGCCACCTATCAATAAGTCGCTGACGGTACGTGGCAGGAAGGTACTTACGCCTAAGCTTGTCCTTCATCTCATCCCAAGAACCTATCTAAGGCTCATGACGCTGAAAGAGCAAGCTCTCTACATTGCTCCAGTAAGTCTGTGCTTGCCCCAACAGCTTCATCTTGGCATACCTAACCCTCCGGTGGTCCGTCATCTCGAACCACTCAAAGTACCGGTCCATGCTAGCCTCCCAATCAAGGTAGATCTTGGGTTCTAAAGGCTTGGACCCATCAAACGTGGGAGGGTCCACACAGACGGTCTTGAGGATACGTTCGTCCTCATCATCCCTATGTGGTCGGTGACCATGCCGACGCCGGCCATTTCCCTCGTAATCGTTGTCGGACTCGTAGTCCTCAAAATGGGTGGCACGTTGCCGTTGCTCCTCAGCCCGAGGTGGTGCGAGCTGGGCAGCAGGCGCGGGCTGGGCAGCAGCCACGGGCTGGGCAACATGTGCCTTCGGGGCCGGGAGAATGCCGGGTAGGTCTCGGCGAGGGGTTCTCTCCACACTCTCTAACCTTCCAACCAATCCTTGGACAGATCGGTCAGAAGCCTCGGCGCGGTCCTCCATGGCTTTGAATCGGCTCTCCATACGCTCAGTATGCTCCCTAAGAGTTTGCTCGGACCTATCCATGCGCTCCATGAGTAGAGCTATCATGTCCTCTAGGGAACGGCCTCCCGGGTTGGCACCTCGGTGTTCACCCATAGTGTCAGGGCGATGGTACTGGGCACCTCCACAGGTGGGCATGCAATGAGGCCTAAAGAGAACTAAGGGTGACTCACTAGACCTATATGGATGGACCGATATAAGTTGAGGACCCTTGACTTAAATCGATATCCGGTACCTGGCGGAGTCCGGGGATCCGAAGATCCTCTCACGCGAGTGAATCGCCTCCCCGATAGGCGTAACCTAATGGTTGGGTAGCATCTTTTTATATACTGAATATTGGGATGCAATGCAAGACCTTGGACAAGACTACCCTAGACTCAAACCGGCTCTGATACCAATTTGATGCGGGACAACTACGAGACTCGGCTAGACAGACGACGCGACCAGCAACACACACTAAGACGCAGCACCGAACGAGCTCCAGAAGAGGCGAACTAGCCCCAAACAAGAAGCGCTACTCACAGTCGGCCCCATCGAGGGAAACGCGACGATCGTGCACGATTGAGAAACCGGCTTTGAGACTGGGGTAGTCAACTCGCTCTCGTGCTCGGAATGAGTCACGGGACGGGTTCTCGCTCTCACAACTCACAGCGGTGATTAATAAATTAACTAGCTAGGAAAATAACTACGCACATGCAGCGGCAGTAGAATACATACTAAATAAGCAAACTAGACTAATGGGCAGCAGGTGTACCTCCACGCTCGCGGCGTGGCGAAGACTTCCCGGCTGTGAACCGTCACTCTCAGTACAAAGTAATAATTAATTTACAGTAGTAAATACTCGGTCCACTCCACGCAGGGAGGTAAAAGACCACAACAGCGATCCGGGAGCGCCGTTCCAGGGGTTGGCGGGCCGCGATTTGTGGTTCCAGGCGGTGACGGGCAGCATGGTGGTGGCACTCAACGCGGGGCCCACAAGGCTCCAAGTGGGCCCGGCTGCTGGGGCAGCGGCTTCCGCGCGTCTTCTGGCGACGGTGACCGGGGGGGGGGGGGTCGTAGCTGGAGTGCCCCGGGTCGGTCCCCGGGAGCGGTGGTCGCCGACAGTGAGCTGGGGGTTTATTGGGAATTAACCCCCAAGGCTGTCTTGCAGCCCCCTTTCAGGCCAGACCGGCGCGCGTCCACGAAAACGGTCGCCACGATTAGATCCGAAGTCGGATCGAAGTGAGATTAGCGCCGTTGGATAGAGGACTCAGAGCTCGTCGACATAGTGGAAATGCAGCTTCATCCAACGGTCAGATATGAAATGAAAAATTCTGCAGCATGACCCCTTTTTTTGGTTCGGACAGACCGATCTCAGGGACAGAAGTGGATCTCCCTATTTTTCAGCCTTGACCGGGGTTCAAATGAAATATCTAGGACCTGAGATTTTTATGATGGGTAGATGGGAGGGATAGGAAAACGCACATAGGTATTTTGCTGGATTTGGACTTCGTTTGATGGGTGGGAAAAATCATCTTCCAAGATCTATCCCGCAGGCTGCAATCAGGGCAGACTGGGGGGGGGAACAAGTGGCTGGGAAGGGGGGCAAACGGACTCTGATCGGCACGGAATTTTAACTGGAACTAGGGGAGACGTGGGGGAACAAACCCTCAAAATATCCAATCAATACAACGGTTGGATCAGGAGATACGCCCTCGTCTTCACGCTTCAAGTCTGCAGGTCGCAGTTCAGGACAGCAGGTTGGAGAAGCGAGGGTGGCGGCTTGCTGGCGGCTCCGATGGCGGCGGCGGCGGCAGTGGATGATCACAGAAGGTAGTAGAAGAGAAGAAGAAGGGATTTGTGGGGGAGATATTGGATCTAACACTCAGATCTGGAGGGATTGGAGGTGGGAGAGGGAAGAACTTCAAGAACACAAGAGGGAGAGGGGGTGCCAAAATGCATTTCACTTCAATTTCTTCATTAGTTCCACACAAAATACAACAAGAGACTATAAATATGAAAACCCTAGATCTAGATCTAAGGACATCCACTAACATCAAAGGACATCCACTAACTCTAAAGGACATCCACTAACATTGGTCAAGGGTAGGTGGGAGACAAGCATGGGGGACAAGGATGTGGCATCCTCCACCTTTGTCTCCTTAGTCTAATAGTCCAAGTCTTCTAGAAGCCCACCTTGGACTTGGGCTCATAATGGTCTTGAGGCCCAATTTAGAAATTGGACCCTTTACATGAAGTGTAGCCCATATTATAATCTTGACCCAACTAGAAGCTAAAATACAAAATACACACTAATACACTCACAATAAGCAAATACATGCTAATACACTCACAATAAACATAGGAAAGTATCAACACTCTGGTAGGGACTCCATACTGTCGCCCAGCCACAAGGATGTCGATGTCGTTCGAGTCGTGTTGCGGGTCCGGTACCGACGGCTCGTTGAGTCAGACCGTACTCGTGCTCTAGTGTCCTCACCACGAACCCCCTCTCTCTCTTCTCTCTCCCTCCTCCCCTCTGTCTCCCAACTTCGACCTCCCCTCTATCTCCTCCCCCTTGCCACATCATCCTCCACCTCAGCCCAACCCTTCACCTTCCCAAGGCCCATTCAACTCCACCATTAATCACACCATATCCCCAAGCAACCTTTCACCTCCCTAGGCCCCGTTAAAATCTCCAAAGCACCCTTCCCTCTTCCCAAGCACCCACTCCTCTCCCCCACACGCCCCTCCACTTCCCCTAGGGGATTTGAATCCCCTTTCCCACCCACTTGGTGCATCCCCCATCACCCCCCTCCCCTCCCCTTTGGCCTTGGCCGACCACCGCCACCACCATCCCCAAAGCCCAGTTGCGCCCCCCTTCACCCCACCTCCCCCTAAAGCATTCTACTCTCCCTGCTCCTCCCCTCTCACCACCCCTGACCAACCCTCCCCTAACAACTACCAACACCCTTCCACCCCTCCTTGCTACCCCTCCACTCCACACCAACCTATTTCCACCAACAACACCTTTGCACTGCTCAGCTTGCAGGTAGCAGTGGAAAGGACGACTTGCAGAACAATCCCCGGCGTTGTTCGGCATAGCCTGGAGACGTACCATGCATCGCTGGAAAGGTCTTCCGGTCGGCTTCGCAGGCGAGGTGATCCCGCTCCATTCTGAGTCCGGGGTTGCCCAGGAGAACAATTATCCCCCGACTGCGCAGATCTGGTCCAGACTGCAACTAGAGTTGACTTTCAGAAGCTCCTGCGGCAACAACTTGGCACCCCTTGGCGTGACACTTGACCGGGGTGAGGATCCACCAGTCCTCTGTCCAGCACAGCAAGCGGGACCTCGTTTGGAGTTCGGAGCTCCCCGTTCCGAATTATTTTACCCAGGTGCGCTGGCCAGTCCTGTCAGGGACTGATCAGACTCCCTCTTACTCTTTGGGTTCCACCTCCCTGCTCCGACCTTGTCTGGTGCCCATCTTGGTTGATGATCGAAGAGGATTTGACCACGCTCGCAACCGTCCTGCTCCCGTCTCGATTGGATCACGGGAGCGATCGTGGTGAAGTCGCCAACCTGCTGCAACAACCTGAACACAGTCCAAGGCAGAGCAGAGCAGCGCCAGTCCAGCGTCTGTCCCGGACAGCGTCGATAACTTCCGGCGCCAAAAAAATTCAGGGTCTACCCTGGGTCAGCAACCGACATTTCAACGCTGGTCCCATCCACTTCTGAGTCCGGCAGTGAGCACAGCGGAGTCGACAGCAAGGACCTGTCAGCAGGCAGAATCGGCCGGCAGAGCTCCGGAAGGGCCACCCGGCTCCAATCGTAGTCCCTTTTTCCTCCCCGCCTGGCCGGCTTACCGCCCCTCCCTATGTGGAGGTAGTGCTTGATTGTAATCCAAATCTTCCCACCCCAAGTCCCCCCTCCTGCGTGAGGCGTAGTGCTTGTAAATATTTAACAGGGATCAAGCTTCATCGACGCAGTGTGCAGGGAACCCACACTTCCCCGCTCGCCCATCGTCTCCGAACGGGGTTGGTTTCTTCAAACCAACCAGGTGAGCTTCTGCCCTTGCTCTCCTCAGTATTTTTTCATTTAATATCTGTGAAACTGGTCCGCTGGTCGGTGAGAGAGCGCTCGTTCCCAGAGCTTCCAGCTTATGTGTGGTCACCGTGGGCTAAAGTGAGAGAGTGACCTGTGCCCCCAAGGCATCTGGCCCGCCCTTGATCGTGGGCACCGTACCCTCGGGTGGGAAAGCCATAGTCTTGCTGGCCCTCTACCGGCAAGGGTCTTGTTCCACCACCTCAACTCGGCATCACCGAGTCACCACGGGTAACGAGTGTGCACGGTGGGTCGGCGATTTTCAATCAATCTCGAGTCTTACGATTGTGTTTGCGAATAAGGTCCAAGGGTCCACATTCACCTAATGCATTCCTCATCACTTGTGTCACATCAATTTGGTATCAGAGCATGTTTTAGACTTGTCTCTACAAGTCTAGGTGCTAAGGCCATTGCATAGTCATCATCCGTGTGTCGGTCATCTCCTCATTGTGCATGTCTACCCGTAGTGGTGCCTTGTATCGGACCGACCCCTCAACCTCGGCTCCCCCTATGAATTCCAATTCCCAAGGCAACCAAGACATCCCTAGGGAGGCACCCCAAGTTCCGATGGATCGATTTGAGGCTGTATTCAATACCATCATCGATTGGTTAGATGGTCTTTCCACCCGTATGGATAGACTCGAGGAAGCTAGGGCCCCACCTAGGAACCATGTCCAAAGAGCTCCCCCTCCACGAGCTGAACTTGATAGGGAAGACCTAGAGAATGACTTTTATCGTGAGCATGAGAGGCCCCAACAACCTCGGCACAATGAGAGGCGACCCCGAGAGGACCCAGATGATTACCTCCTAAGGATGATTAAAGTAGAAGCTCCGAACTTTGATGGGTCCCATAACCCAGTTGCCTATGAAGAATGGGAACATGGCATGTACCAATACTTTGATTGGTACCCAATGACTGAGGAAAGGAAAGTTAGGTTGGCTAAGATGCACCTTCTCAAACTAGCCAAAACCTATTGGTTAAAGGTAGAAAGCCAAAGGGGGATTAGGCGGGAAGAGCCCATTGACAATTGGCTTGACATGAAGACCCAACTCAGGAGCAAATACCTTCCCAATTCCTATAGTCAACTACTCCTCGATGAGTGGCAGAGTCTTACCCAGGAAGGAAAAACTGTGGAGGAGTACATTGAAAAATTTGACTCCTATCTCTTAAAGTGTGGAGTCATCGAGGAACCGGCCGTCACTCTATCCCGATTTAGAAACGGTCTTCTACCCCGCATCAAACGGGAGCTTTTCATGAGGGATGTGCATAACCTTGAATTAGCCTATCAAATAGCCCGCGATGTGGAGAGATTTTCTAGGAATCCTAGGTTTGCCTCTACCCGAATGGCCGATGCCAAGAACCCGGGTCCCCGACCCAACCTTCCTCCCCTATTGAAGACTCCTATCCCCAATGGGGGAACTCCTACTCGGCCTTACCATCAGCCAACCAACCCCACCCCTACAAGGGCGACTCCACCCAACCCTCCTCCCCGAAGAGAGGAAGCCCCCAAAGGAACAACCCCAGGAAGTAGTTCGGTAAAGTGCTTTCGATGCCATGGTTATGGCCACATCGCCACCCAATGTCCGTCCAAAGGATTGTCCAGCCTTATCATTGAAGGAGGGCCTACCCCGTCCCAAGGAGAGCATGAGAGTACGGTTGAGGAGTATGAGGCTGCCTTAGGTTGGGAGGATGAGTATGAGGAACAACTCTATGAAACAGGCTTAGACCACGACCCTCCTTCCACCAACTCCCACTTAGGTGTGATTAGATGCACCCTCACCCAGCCACAAGAGGAGGATTGGCGTAGGACTTCCATTTTTCACACCTACATCAAGATGGGGAGCCATGTTAGGAAGGTCATCCTAGACAATGGGAGTTGTGTCAACGTCGTGTCCCCAGACACCGTTAAGCTCCTTGGGCTTACCCCTACACCCCACCCCAACCCATACCGAGTCTCTTGGATTAACAACCACTCCCTCCCGGTCAACACATGCTGCCTTGTACCCATCACCTTCTCATCCTATCAAGGACAAGTATGGTGTGACATAATACCCATGGAAGTAGGAAGCATCCTACTAGGGAGGCCTTGAATTTATGATGTCAATGCAACCATCCTTGGAAAACCAAACACGTGCACCTTTGAACATGAGGGGAAAACCATCCGCCTCAATCCCTCCCCACCCCGAAAGGAACCACCCTCCAAAGGGATTCTCCCTACACCACCTCAAAACCCAGGGGTCCCATCCACACCAACTCAACCAACATGCCAAGAGTCCACCCGTGAGAATCCCACAGGACTAGTCAAAGGCCTACACCTCATCACCAGAAGAGAACTTGAGGAAGAGGTAGCTCAAGGAACACCCTTGTGCGCGGTAGTCATATGCTTAGGAGAGTCCACTCCCTCCAACCCCCACCCCGTGGAAATACACCATCTTTTGGAAGAATTTAAGGATGTGTTCCCCGATGAGCTCCCTGATCAACTGCCACCCATGAGGGATGTTTAACATGCTATTGATCTCGACCCAGGAGCCACCCTCCCAAACCTTCCCCACTATCGCCTCAACCCCACGGAGCATGCTGAATTGAGGAGGCAAGTGGAGGAACTTATTAGGAAAGGCTTTCTCCGCCTTAGCAAAAGTCCTTGTGCTGTCCCGGCCCTTCTCACACCCAAAAAGGATGGGACATTGCAAATGTGTGTCGATAGCAAGGCCATCAACAAGATTACCGTCAAATATAGGTTCCCCATACCTAGGCTTGACGATATGCTTGACATGCTAGCCGGAGCCACCATTTTTTCCAAAATAGATCTTAAAAGTGGCTACCATCAGGTTAGGATAAGGCCAGGAGATGAATGGAAAACAGCCTTTAAAACCAAAGATGGACTCTATGAGTGGCTAGTGATGCCTTTCGGGCTATCAAATGCCCCGAGAACCTTTATGCGCCTTATGACGGAGGTCCTTAGACCTTACATTGGAGTCTTCCTAGTGGTCTATTTTGATGACATCCTTATCTACAGTCAGTCCGAGGAAGCCCACCTCAGCCACCTTAGGCAAATCTACACTACCCTTAGGAAAGAAAGTCTCTTTGCCAACTTGGGAAAATGTCATTTCATGACCAAATCCATTACTTTCCTTGGATATGTGGTCTCCACTGAGGGAGTGTCCATGGACCCCGAGAAGGTCCAAGCTATCCTTGACTGGCCGGAGCCCCGCAATCTCCATGAGGTCCGGAGTTTCCATGAATTGGCCACCTTCTATCGGAGATTTATACGTGGGTTCAGCACAGTCACAACCCCCATCACAGTCTGCCTTAAAAGAGGGACTTTTGTGTGGACCAAGTCAGCTTCTAGGGCCTTCCAAGAGCTCAAGGAAAGGATGACCCAAGCCCCGGTATTGTGCCTCCCCGACTTTTCCAAAGTCTTTGAGGTGACTTGTGATGCCTCCGGGGTAGGGATTGGCGGGATCCTCAGTCAAGAAGGACACCCGGTGGCCTACTTTAGAGAAAAATGATGTGATGCCAGGATGAAATACTCCACCTATGACAAATAATTTTATGCTGTGGTTCAATCTCTCCGGCATTGGAGGCATTATCTCTTACCCAAAGAATTTGTCATATTTTCTGACAATGAGGCCCTGAAATATCTCAACTCCTAACAAAAACTGAATGCTCGGCATGCCCGCTGGGTCGAATACATCCAGTCCTACACTTTTGTGATCAAGCATAAGGCCGGGAGTGAGAATCGTGCCACAGATGCACTCAATAGGAGGGTCTCCTTGCTAGCTACCATTCGGGTGTATGATGGGAATCGACACCGAGCCAGTACCTTTTCATATTGCATTTATATCCTTTAGTTTATTTTTATATCCACGGGAAAGTATACGCGCAATTGTACGGCTTTATCGACCAATGCGTCACTCCCGTAGATTGTGTGGGTTTCTATGTAATTTGTCAATAGGACCAGCAAGGGGGCCCTCAGCCCTTTCCCATTGGTCCATGTAATCTTGTGGGGCTGGTCAACCATCCTAGGTGGACATCTAGAAGGTTGGACTAGTCATATGCCACATGGGTAGACAAGTGGCCCATTTTGTCCAAGGTAGGCCACCTACCATTCAACCTTCCATTCAACCTCCCCTCCTAGTCAATAGGCCGCCCCCCCCCCCCCCCCCCTTGCATATTATATTCTTCTTTTTTGTGTTTGTGGCATGCAATCCCAGCCCTTCAATCCTCTTCCCTAGATCTAAGGGTCCACATTGCATTTGATGTAAGTCATATAAAATGTTGTATTTTCATATGAAATTCAATGAAAAATCAGAATTTTTGTGTGTAAGCAAGGAGCTTGGTGCGCCACTCTCTCCTCCCCTACTGTTCTTCCCTCCCCAACCCCAGATCTAGAGTGTTTCTACCTCCTATCCCCTCCTCTCAACCTCTGGTGATCGTCTGTGCCGCCGCCGCCGCCGCCGCCGTTCGTGCCGCCATCGAGCCGCCTCTGCAGTTCTGTCTTCGTCCAACCACAGCAGGTTCCACGAATTGTCTGTCTCAGCCACGAGCTTGGATTGATCTGACTTTTTTATGGTGTATTCAACCCTTGCATTCCAAGATCCACCTAAATTTTCACGCCCAAATTCCATCGTTAATATTTTTACATTTTCGTCCAACCTGTCATCCCAGATCTGCCAGGTTTCTATCTACAGTGACAGACCCTCTGAGTTCTCCACCTTAGACCACCCTTTTTATTTTTTTTAGGTCTCCCAATTTTACTGAGAGTTCTTTCCATCATCCCATACATCCACAAATTTTTTCAATTTTTGATCAGCCTTCTATCTATTTTAAAAAATTCATGTTCTTCCTCAGCTACAGTGTTGTCAGCCAGATTCCAGATCCGACCCACTGCTAGTGCAAACATCATAAAAATTCGTAGCCTTTCCCAAATCCAGATGAAAAAATATTCCTGGTTTCCTTGTTCGATTTCCTACAACCTTTCTGAAGAACACATCTTCAAATTCGGACATATACTTCACGGTCAAAGGCAATCAACAGGAAAGTTCTCTGCAGATCTGAGTCTTCAGTTACTGTACAACAGCAGCATATAAAATTCGCCAACACAAAGTAAAAATCTGGTGAATTTTTCTGAAGGCCACTAGATTGCAGTACTTCAAAGCAGCTTTCCAACGGCTCTGATCTCATCGCATTCCGACACCGGTGCTGATCGCAGCGTCCGTTCTCGCCGAAGCGCGCGCTGAAATACAGAACCGGCAGATTTCCGATCGGTTTTTCCGACCGGTGTCGAACGGAGCCGCCCGGCCTCAGGCCGGCGAACCAGCATGCCGCCAGCCCGAGGAGCGCTTCTCCATGTGTCTCCACTACAGCAGTACCACCGGGTCCCACACGGCCCCTCCGGACAGCACGTGGGCCCCACGGTCGTGAATACGCGTGTAGCCGAATCAACACACGAAGCTGCCCGTCAACCCGAATTCGGTCCTCCCGGGCCCATTTGTATAGCCCTTTACCTCCCTGCGTGGAGTGGGCATGTTCTCATTGCTGTAATTATTGTGTGTTAAGTTTCCCGGGAGTACGAGTTTTCGGCCGGGTCCGTCTTCCCCACGCCGAGCGCGTGGAGGTATCGTTCTCGCTCCCTACACTCGGCATTTGCTTATTTTCATATATACTTGTTTATGCCGCTGCTAGAGAGCATGCTTTAGGTCGGTTAGCTCACTATATTATCATTCACCACTGCTACGAGAGAGAGCGTGACCGTCCCGTGACCCGATCCGGGCACGAAAGTGCGAGCCGACCACCCTAGCTCTTGCCGGTTTCTCAACCGCGCATGTCCGACGCTTCCCTCGTTAAGGGACGATCGCGAGCTTGTCGTGTCCGTGTCTCGTCCCTCATCAGTGGAAGTCATAGGGTTTGAAAGAGTCAAGGATGAATACCCTAATTGTCCAGATTTTGGGCATATCCATACCACCCTGACCACCCAATCACCCAAGGAACACCAAGGTTTTATCCTAGAGGACGGATTCCTCTTCAAAGGCCATAGACTTTGCATACCTAGAATCTCACTACGGGATTTCTTAGTCTGGGAGTTACATGCAGGAGGCATGGCTGGACATTTTGGGGTGCATAAAACTATTGCTCTGGTTGAGGGACAGTTCTACTGGACAAGTCTCAAGAGGGATGTGACCAAAATTGTGGGACAGTGTCGCATATGTGCTTCAGCTAAGCAAGTTAAACAGAACACTGGCCTATACACCCCACTCCCTGTCCCTGATCGTCCATGGCAGGATTTAAGCATGGACTTCATCTTAGGCCTACCTAGGACCCAGAGGAAGCATGATTCAATCTTTGTCGTAGTGGACAGGTTTTCCAAAATAGCTCATTTCATCCCCTGTTCTAAAACCTCTGATGCTTCCCATGTGGCCCACCTATTCTTCGATGAGGTAGTTCACCTCCATGGCCTACCCAAAACCATCATTTCTGATAGGGATGTCAAATTTACCAGCTATTTCTGGAAGACCCTCTGGCATCTAATAGGGACCCTTCTCAAATTTTCCACATCATATCACCCCCAAACAGATGGCCAGACCGAAGTCGTCAATCGGAGCCTCGGGAATCTCCTTCGGTGTCTCGTTGAGGATCGCCCAGGGAATTGGGATCTCATTCTGCCCCAAGCTGAGTTTGCATACAACAATTCAACAAATAGGTCCATAGGCATGAGTCCCTTCGAAGCTGTGCATGGATACAAACCCAGAAAGCCTTCAGATCTCATTCCCCTACCCCCACATGCTAGGGTGTCTATCACTGCCAAGTCTTTTGCACAACACATTAGAGAGTTGCATGAGGACATTCGCAAACACATCAACAAGAGCAATGAGGTTTATAAGAAGTCAGTCGATTCCCACCGCCGCCACCAAGAATTCCAAGTTGGGGATTTCGTGATAGTGAGAACTGAGAGGTTATTCCCCGGAAATATCTCAAAGTTGAGGTCTCGTGGAGCCGGCCCCTTTCAGGTGTTGAGACGTCTTGGCACTAATGCTTATGTGTTGGACCTCCCCGAGGAATACGGAGTAAGTCCCACTTTCAATATAGCTGACCTGGTGCCCTACAAGGGTCCCACGGTGATACCCAGTGAGGAGATCAAGCCTATCCCACCCCTTGAGAGAGTCCCTACACAAACGAGAGCTCCATCCGGCCCGAGAAACCAGCGTGATCAAGTGGAGCGGATATTGGATGAACAGATCACCAACACACAGAGCAAGGCGTATGAGCGATACCTGGTTAGGTGGAAGGGACGGCCACCTTCGGATGATGCCTGGGTGAGCCGAGAGGATCTCCAGCAGCTGGACCCCGACCTATTGGAGCAGTATCAGAGCAGGGAGGGCCCCAACTCGACAGAGTCGAGCTCTTCGCGGCCCGGGGGAAATGATGAGGGCATCACCCATGATTCCCTCTGGCTCGGGACCTCCCTTCCTTTCGACGAGGGCCAGACTTGAGCTCCATGTCATCCAGGCCTCAACAGCACTTTGATGGATCACTTTGGTGTACATCTTGTCATTATTTTGAGTCATTTTGATGTAATTTGTCTTTTATTTGAGTCCAGTACCTACGTTATGTGTTTATTTTCCTAAGTCATGTGGTCATCATGTGGGTTTTGGGCCCAATCACTTGGGCTTGGCCCACCTGCACCCCTTTCCCCCTAGAAATGTGTCATTAGTTTTTCTAGCAGGGACTTTTTGTAAATTTGGGGTTCCCTATAAATAGGGCCCCAAACCCTCCTTTTGGAAGTAATGAAAGTTTGAATTAAATCTTGAAACCCTTGTGCTCCCTCTCTCTCTCTCTCTCTCTCACTCTACAGGAAGGGGGCGAACCCCCTCTCTCTCTTCACTCTCCCTCCTCCCCTCTCTCTCCCAACTTCGACCTCCCCTCTCTCTCCTCCCCCTTGCCACATCATCCTCCACCTCAGCCCAACCCTTCACCTTCCCAAGGCCCATTCAACTCCACCATTAATCACACCATACCCCCAAGCAACCTTTCACCTCCCTAGGCCCCCTTACAATCTCCAAAGCACCCTTCCCTCTTCCCAAGCACCCATCCCTCTCCCCCACACACCCCTCCACTTCCCCTAGGGGATTTGAATCCCCCTTCCCCCCCACTTGGTGCGTCCCCCATCACCCCCCTCCCCTCCCCTTTGGCCTTGGCCGACCACCACCACCACCATCCCCAAAGTCCATTTGCGCCCCCCTTCACCCCACCTCCCCCTAAAGCATTCTACTCTCCCTGCTCCTCCCCTCTCACCACCCCTGACCAACCCTCCCCCAACAACTACCAACACCCTTCCACCCCTCCTTGCTACCCCTCCACTCCACACCAACCTATTTCCACCAACAACACCTTTGCACTGCTCAGCTTGCAGGTAGCAGTGGAAAGGACGACTTGAAGAACCAACCCCGGAGTTGTTCGGCATCTCCTGGAGACGTACGATACATCGCTGAAAAGGTCTTCTGGTCGGCGTCGCAGGCAAGGTGATCCCACTCCATTCTGAGTCCGGGGTTGCCCGGGAGAACCATTCTCCCCCGACTGCGCAGATCTGGTCCAGACTACAATCAGAGGCGACTTTCAGAAGCTCCTGCGGCAACACCTTGGCACCCCTTGGCGCGAAACTTGACCGGGTCGAAGATCCACCAGTCCTCTGTCCAACACAGAAAGAAGGACCTCGTTTGGAGTTTGGAGCTTCCCGTTCCGAATTATTTTCCCAAGGTGCGCACGCCAGTCCTGTCAGGGACTGATCGGACTCCCTCTCACTCTTCGGGTTCCACCTCCCTGCTCCAACCACGTCTGGTGCCCATCTTGGTTGCTGATCGAAGAGGATTTGACCACGCTCGTAACCATCCTGATCCCGTCTCGATTGGATCACGGGAGCGATCGTGGTGAAGTCGCCAACCTGCTTCAACAACCTGAACACAGTCCAAGGCAGAGCAGAGCAGCGTCAGTCCAGCATCTGTCCTGGCCAGCGTTTATAACTTCTGGCGCCAACAAAATTCAGTGTCTACCCTGGGTCAACCACCGACATTTCAACGCTGGTCCCATCCACTTCTGAGTCCGGTAGTGAGCACAGCGGAGTCGACAGCAAGGACCTATCATGATGTAACATAAAAATCCGAGGTCCTGTGATTGCCTCCTTTTATCTCAAAATATTACCCATCGTTTTTTTAATCTCTTTTCTTTTTCTGAAAATTCATCACCCTCCCTTTCTTTTCAAAGTTTCGATACTCACTTCTTTCTGTTTTCTTTTTTTTTTTTTGTCTGGCACAAACTACTTGTTTAACTATGGAATGGCCCACTGATAATTCTTGCCTTGCACATCTTGAAACTTGATCTCATCAGTTCGAACAACATATCCATCATCCTCCTTTTACAATAGTGCTCGCCAAGCTCGGTCGCGGGAGAGCCTAGGCCATTGGCATGCTCGATGAGAGGAGCAGGATGCCGCTGGCAACGATCCGCTCTCCTTCGACGTGGCTGCAGGCGGCCACGGGCATGCTCGTGATGCCGTCGTGCTTGGAGGGGTGCCGCCGTGCTCGGCTAGCTCGGAGGAGGGTCGTGGACGATGCTCGCCTCTGAGGGTGCAATGCTGGCCCAGCTTGGAGAGGACGGTGCAACAGCAGCTAGCCTGTTGTTCCTCGTACCTGGACGAAGCCGCAGGGGAGGGGTTGTTAAGAGCAAGCACTATGCTCGGACCCCATGCTGGAGCGGCCCACGTGCTCTGGGTGCAGTCGGGCGGCCCTCGTACTCGCCCGTCGGGAAACGCGAGGTGGAGCAGTGGCTACGTGTGTGCCTACATGGGCAGTCCTCCTCAAGCTCTTTGGCCACCAAGGTAGCAGGGAGTGATGGCTTGTGGTGATAGGAAGGGAACCGGCAGGGGGCCGCCGTGGGGTGGTTTGAGGCTGCGAGGGAGACGGGGGGAGAGAGGGCTAGAGAGAGAAAGAGAGTGAGAGACAAAGAAGGGGGGGTTGTTACCGCGATGTGTCCATGGCCGTATGGGGGGGGAAAAGATGCGGAGGGATCCTCCTGCTACCGAGCTGAGTGAGGGGTGGAGGAGGTGTGGGTGCCGTGTTCTCCGCGCTTGTGGGTGCCGCCGCCTTGTTTGGAGAGGGAGGCCTTGCTCGTGCTTGGACGCGGGGTTGCATGGCCTGATGCCATGCTCGACCGGGCGCTGCTGTGCTCGAGAAGGGAGGCGGAGGTGCTCGCCCACGCTTGCTGGGGTGCTTCGGCCCTGAGTGTGCATACAGGGAAGGAGCAGAAACTACCCGCTGAGAGGGCTCCGTGCGACGGCAGTGAGTGGCTTGCTTGCTTGTGGTCCACGGTGTGACGTGCTCGTGGCATCGGAACGCAGGGGCAGTCGCAACGGCAATGTTGGCAAGGTTTCATGGCGATGGAGTGTTGGGTTCAACGACGGGGAGGGTGCATGAGCTGTGTACGGGAAGGAGATGCAGGTGGTGGGAAGGCAGAAACTGACGGACAGCTGGGTGGCTGCAGGGAGGGGTCGGTGGTGATTTTGGGACAATGGGCTGCTTGTGTGTGGTGATAGGGGTGGGGGTGTGCGCATGGCCGGTGAAGCAGGCTGGGATCGTAGCAGAGGATGGGAGTGAAGGAGCGACCGGGAGCGTGGGCTTCTCACCCACGGGGAAGGGGGGGGGTTAGCAGTGGGAGGTGTGAGGAGAAGGATGGAGGGGAGAACGGTGGTGGACGGTGGATAGGGAGGGGCATCTCACCCCGGGCTTCTCACCCACGGGATGGGGCATCGCACCCCATCTCCTTCTCGGAGAACACAAATAAGCGAGGCTTCACACCTTTCGAAAGATGGTTGGTTTCCAAAAATTCTAAAACAACTTTTTTCTCCTTAAAAAGAGGTTACATATTTATAGACTCCACAAAGAAAATTAAAAGACACTCGTTAAACTTCAACTAACACCTAACACCTAAGACTCATTATATCTCTAGTGAGAAGACTAAAAGACACTTATTAAAGACTATCACATGATGTGGATATTTTATTTCTACTACAAAAGAAAACACACATCTAGGCCCACTAACATGGCCCATTAACACAAAACTCTTAAAATAGCAAATATAGTTTGATAGTTGCCGGTGCCGCTTTGACGATCGACCGTTGCCGCTTGTCGATCCCGTGATGATTCCGTCAAACCCCTCCGCTTGGAGGAGGTTCGACCTCGAACCTCATAGCTCAGGATCCCGGTTGGATGGAGCAACCCGGTTCCCTAAGCTCTGATACCATTTGATGTAACATAAAAATCCGAGGTCCTGTGATTGCCTCCTTTTATCTCAAAATATTACCCATCGTTTTTTTAATCTCTTTTCTTTTTCTGAAAATTCATCACCCTCCCTTTCTTTTCAAAGTTTCGATACTCACTTCTTTCTGTTTTCTATTTTTTTTTTTGTCTGGCACAAACTCCTTGTTTAACTATGGAATGGCCCACCGATAATTCTTGCCTTGCACATCTTGAAACTTGATCTCATCAGTTCGAACAACATATCCAGCATCCTATTTTTACAATAGTGCTCGCCAAGCTCGGTCGCGGGAGAGCCTAGGCCATTGGCATGCTCGATGAGAGGAGCAGGATGCCGCTGGCAACGATCCGCTCTCCTTCGACGTGGCTGCAGGCGGCCGCGGGCATGCTTGTGATGCCGTCGTGCTTGGAGGGGTGCCGCCGTGCTCGGCTAGCTCGGAGGAGGGTCGTGGACGATGCTCGCCTCTGAGGGTGCAGTGCTGGCCCAGCTTGGAGAGGACGGTGCAACAGCAGCTAGCCGGTTGTTCCTCGTACCTGGACGATGCCGCAGGGGAGGGGTTGTTAAGAGCAAGCACTATGCTCGGACCCCATGCTGGAGCGGCCCACGTGCTCTGGGTGCACTCGGGCGGCCCTCGTACTCGCCCATCGGGAAACGCGAGGTGGAGCAGTGGCTACGTGTGTGCCTGCATGGGCAGTCCTCCTCAAGCTCTTTGGCCTCCAAGGTAGCAGGGAGTGATGGCTTGTGGCGATAGGAAGGGAACCGGCAGGGGGGTCTGCTCGGAGGGGAAGATGGGAGTGGTCTGTGGGGGACGAGACGGTGGTGCGAAGGTGCAGGGGGCAGCTGCTCAGGGGTGGGATAACAAAGGGGTTACGGTGCCCCTGTTACAAACAGAGGACCGGCCGCAGGATTGGAGAGAGTAAGGGGGAGGGAGAAAGGGACTTGGGGGTGGGTTTACGTGAGTGGGGCTTGTGAGGAGATGCATGGGAGAGGGGGGGGGTTACCACGATGTTTGTGTAGTAGAGAAAGGGAGGGGGAGGTGAGAAGAAGGGGGTTTGGATGGCCGCAAGGGGAGAGAGGGGAGGGAGACGGGGGCACCGACGGTGCCCCTGTTCCAAACAGGGGGCCGCCGCGGGGTGGTTTGAGGCTGCGAGGGAGAGGGGGGAGAGAGGGCTAGTGAGAGAAAGAGAGTGAGAGACAAAGAAGGGGGGGTTGTTACCGCGACGTGTCCATGGCCGTATGGGGGGGGGAAAAAGATGCGGAGGGATCCTCCTGCTACCGAGCTGAGTGAGGGGTGGAGGAGGTGTGGGTGCCGTGTTCTCCGCGCTTGTGGGTGCCGCCGCCTTGTTTGGAGAGGGAGGCCTTGCTCGTGCTTGGATGCGGGGTTGCATGGCCTGATGCCATGCTCGACCGGGCACTGCTGTGCTCGAGAAGGGAGGCGGAGGCGCTCGCCCACGCTTGCTGGGGTGCTTCGGCCCTGAGTGTGCATACAGGGAAGGAGCAGAAACTGCCCGCTGAGAGGGCTCCGTGCGACGGCAGTGAGTGGCTTGCTTGCTTGTGGTCCACGGTGTGACGTGCTCGTGGCATCGGAACGCAGGGGCAGTCGCAACGGTAATGTTGGCAAGGTTTCATGGCGATGGAGTGTTGGGTTCAACGACGGGGAGGGTGCATGAGCTGTGTACGGGAAGGAGATGCAGGTGGTGGGAAGGCAGAAACTGACGGACAGCTGGGTGGCTGTAGGGAGGGGTCGGTGGTGATTTTGGGACAATGGGCTGCTTGCGTGTGGTGATAGGGGTGGGGGTGTGCGCATGGCCGGTGAAGCAGGCTGGGATCGTAGCAGAGGATGGGAGTGAAGGAGCGACCGGGAGCGTGGGCTTCTCACCCACGGGGAAGGGGGGGTTAGCAGTGGGAGGTGTGAGGAGAAGGATGGAGGGGAGAACGGTGGTGGACGGTGGATAGGGAGGGGCATCTCACCCCGGGCTTCTCACCCACGGGGTGGGGCATCGCACCCCATCTCCTTCTCGGAGAACACAAATAAGCGAGGCTTCACACCTTTCGAAAGATGGTTGGTTTCCAAAAATTCTAAAACAACTTTTTTCTCCTTAAAAAGAGGTTACATATTTATAGACTCCACAAAGAAAATTAAAAGACACTCGTTAAACTTCAACTAACACCTAACACCTAAGACTCATTATATCTCTAGTGAGAAGACTAAAAGACACTTATTAAAGACTATCACATAATGTGGATATTTTATTTCTACTACAAAAGAAAACACACATCTAGGCCCACTAACATGGCCCATTAACACAAAACTCTTAAAATAGCAAATATAGTTTGATAGTTGTCGGTGCCGCTTTGACGATCGACCGTTGCCGCTTGTCGATCCCGTGACGATTCCGTCATATCAGCAGCCAGAATCGGCAGGCAGAGCTCCGGAAGGGGGACCCGGCTCCAATCGTAGTCCCTTTTTCCTCCCCGCCTGGCCGGCTTACAGCCCCTCCCTGTGTGGAGGTAGTGTTTGATTGTAATCTAAATTTCCCCACCCCAAGTCCCCCCTCTTGCGTGAGGCGTAGTGCTTGTAAATATTTAACAGGGATCAAGCTTCATCGGCGTAGTGTGCGGGGAACCCACACTTCCCCGCTCGCCCATCATCTCCGAACGGGGTTGGTTTCTTCAAACCAACCAGGTAAGCTTCTGCCCTTGCTCTCCTCAGTATTTGTTCATTTAATATCTACGAAAATGGTCCTCTGGTCGGTGAGAGAGCGCTCGTTCCCGGAGCTTCCAGCTTATGTGTGGTCACCATGGGCTAAAGTGAGAGAGTGACCTGTGCCCCCAAGGCATCTGGCCCGCCCTTGATCGTGGGCACCATACCCTCGGGAGGGAAAGCCATAGTCTTGCTGGCCCTCTACCGGCAAGGGTCTTGTTCCACCACCTCGACTCGGCATCATCGAGTCACCACGGGTAACGGGTGTGCCTGGTGGGTCGGTGATTTCCAATCAATCTCGAGTCTTACGATTGTGTTTGCGAATAAGGTCCAATGGTCCACATTCACCTACATCATTCCTCATCACTTGTGTCACATCACCTACTCAGGTTACCACCAGATCAGAATGCACCCCGAAGACATCGAGAAGACCACCTTTATCACCGACTTCGGCGTACACTATTACACCCGGATGCCTTTCGGGTTGAAGAATGCATGAGCCACGTACCAAAGGCTAGTCAACCATATGTTCGAGGGAGAGCTCGGTCGGAACGTCGAGGCCTATATTGACGACATGCTCGTGAAGACCCCCAAGGCCGAGGACCACTTCGCCGACCTAGCAGAAACTTTCGACACCCTCCTGAAGTACAACATGAAGGTCAACCCTGCCAAGTGTGCCTTTGGAGTAAAGTCGGGGAAATTCTTGGGCTTCTTGGTCACTCAGCGTGGGATCGAGGCCAGCCCCGACAAGGTCCAGGCCATCCAGGACATGCGCCCACCCACCTACATCAAAGACGTTCAACGCCTTACCGGGCGCATTGCTGCGCTCAGCAGATTCCTGTCCCGTGCGGTTGAACGATGCCTACCCTTCTTCAAACTATGGAGAGGGCCCACAATGGCATCTGCCACATTCACGTGGGACAAGGAATGCCAAAGAGCGTTCTCCGAGCTTAAGGAGTTCCTGGCTTCGCCCCCAGTGCTTTCCAAGCCCGTCCCAGGGGAAGCCTTGTATATCTATCTCTCGGCAACTCCATCCACAGTTAGCTCGGTCCTAGTCTAAAATGACTCGGGAATCGAGAGACCGGTCTACTACACAAGCAAGGTGCTGTGTGAGGCTGAGAAAAGGTACCCCGCAACCGAGAAACTAATGCTAGCGTTGGTTACCTCGGCCAAGTGCCTCCGACCCTATTTCCAAGGGCACTCTATCACCGTGCTGACCGGTGTACCATTGAAGGAAATCCTCACTCACCCTGAAGCCTCGGGACGCCTCGTCAAGTGGGCCATCATGCTTGGGGCCTACAATATATCGTATCGGCCTCGCTCGGCTATCATAGGCCAGGCGCTCGCCGACTTCATCGCCGAGAGCACCATCCTGACTGAAGAAAGATCTCTGTCCACACCCGAGCTGACCTGGGAACTGTTCGTCGACGGATCTTCCAATTCAGCCGGAAGCGGTGCCGACATCCTCCTGAAGTCCCTCGATGGAGCAAAGCTACAGCACGCCCTGAAGTTCAACTTCCAAGCATCCAACAACGCTTCCGAGTATGAGGCCCTCATATCGGGAGCCCGCATGGCCCGACGGTTAGGGGCTGAGCGAGTCAGAATTCACACCGACTCCCAACTAGTCGCTAGCCAGGTCAACGGCGATTATGAAGCTCGGGTGGCACCGATGATCAAATACCTCCAACTAGTCAAGACTGTGGCACAACAGTTCGAGAGTTTTGAGGTAGTCCGAATAGCTCGGGAGGAAAACTCCCGAGCGGACACCCTCTCTCGGCTGGCCTCCTCTCTTGACCCCGAGGGTACTCGATCGGTCCTTCTCGAAGAGGTAGAGCACCCGAGCATTGATTTGGAGCTCCTAGCTGTTGACTCAGCCTCCCCAAGCGACTGGCGTACCCCCTACCTGTCGTGGCTCCAAGACTCCCAGGAGCCTCCCAACCCTTGGGAAGCTCGAAGGTTGAAATACCAAGCTCGGCGATTCGTCACTCTGGATGGCGCACTTTTCCAGAGATCCTTCTCTGGCCCTCTTTTGAAGTGCCTCGGTGTCGACGAAGCCAACCGAGCAATCGAAGAAGTTCACGAAGGTCTGTGCGGAGCGCATTTGGGGGGAAGATCGCTCGCCAAGATCTTGCTACGGAGAGGTTATTGGTGGCCCACCCTACAGCGTGACTGCTCAGCCTACACACAACGTTGTGACTGTTGCCAGTGATTTGACCACTTGATCCATCAGCCAACAATGGAGCTTATCACCCTAGCCGAGCCTTATCCTTTCGCTCGCTGGGGAATCGACATCCTCAGGCCATTCCCCACGGCCCAGGCCCAGAAGAAGTTCATTATCGTCGCCATCGACTACTTCACTAAGTGGATCGAGGCCGAAGCCACTACAAGGATCACCGAGACAGTCGTCTAGAATTTCATCTAGAAGTCGATCATCTTTCGCTAAGGCATCCCCCGATGATAGTGAGCGATAATGGTCGGTAATTTGATTCTTGGTATTTCTGAGATAGATGCACTGACCTCAATATTCACAATCACTTCACTTCGGTCGCCCACCCTCACGCTAACGGGCTGGTCGAAAATGCCAACAAGACTATCTTAAAAGGCATCAAGACTAGGCTCGGCAAAGCCAAGGGTAGCTGGCTCGAGGAATTACCGAACGTACTCTGGTCGCACAGAACGACTCCCAGAACGGCAATCGGTGAAACCCCTTTTCAGCTGGTATACGGTACCAAGGCCGTGATCCCGTTGGAGACTGGCAACCCCTCTCTCCGAGTCATCTACTTCCCGTCCGAGACAAACGGCCAGAAATTGCTCAAAAATCTCGACTTAGCAGATGAAATCTGGGAGATTGCCAGCATCAGAGCAACAGAGTACCAACGCCGCCTCACTCGATACTACAACGCCAAAGTCCGAGACAGACACTTCCAGTCGGGAGACTTCGTCCTCAGGAAAGCCGAAGCCTCTGACCACTTGAGGCGGCGGGCAAGTTATCCCCTAACTGGGAAGGCCCCTACCGAGTGGTCGAGACGCTCGGAAAAGGAGCATACCGCCTATCCACGATGGAAGGAGAGCCCATCCCTCGGACCTGGAACGCAACTATATTACGCAAGTTCTGCTTCTGAGTACTGAGTATTGTGCAAACGACATGAGATAAAACAAAAGGCTCCTTTATTTTTATTCAAACAACCCGTTTGTACATCAGGAAGGCCGAAGCCAATAGAATACATGTCAAAAAAGCAAAAGATCCATCTAGCGCCGTCGTATGAGCCCATCGCTCGGCTAACTCGGATGACCTTCCTGCGTCCAGCCACTGACTCTGCCTAGTGTAGAAACTGGCTCGGATAAATGATAGTTGACCCCGTTGGCTCAGGCAGCTCGAGACAAAGGTGACAGAGGGATTAAGAAAGAGAAGGCTACCTTCCAAGTTGAAGTTGGAAGAGAAGGAGGAGAGGGAATGCATAAGAAAGCATCTTCCCGCCAAACTGCCAACTCCTTGGAAGGAAGAGAGCGCAGGCACCATCCGAAGAGTGAAAGAAAGGAGGACCAGAGCAGAAGAGGGAAAAAGAGGCTGCCAGAAAGAAAAAGAAACCAGCAGAGCTGGATGAGGAGGTAGGAGAAGGCCCGGAAGGGATGGAGCTTAGTTGGCTTCCTCCTTCCATCGGTGAAGCGAGCAGGAAGGAACGGGCAGTAGGGATGTCTGATTCCCCCATCCGTCCTCCATCTCACCCCCCTGCAAGCGCCGCCGAAACTGATAAACGAAAAATGGCATGCCTCTGCACGTCGAACCCTTTTCAAGTCTGCCCACCGGCCGTCAAATCCTCTTCAAGTCCGGAGCAGCAGGAACTCTCTGCCCCCCGTCGTCGGCAGCCTCCTCTTCCGGAGCTTCCTCCATGCTCCGAATACAACGGCACAACGCTACGTGAAGAAGGGACGCCCTTCAGTCCTTTTTATAGGCGAAGAAAGGCTACTTGCCTTAAATGATTTCCCTCCTCTCGAAAACACGCCAGAAGGATTTCTCCCTACGAACGGTCACCTCAAACTTCTCATCTTCCGCCCCAGCGGGATACACGAAGCGGCCAGGCATTTAAAGCGTGAGAAAATGGAAAGACACCCTGTCAGACCCTCACCCAACCATTATGCGAGATTCACGCAAAAAATATCAGATCTTTCCAACCACTGCAGATACGCTGAACATAACATGGCAATGGCGATATGGAACATATAAGTCTTCATCACAATGCTACTGCCTTATTTATCTCTACACAAAAAAGGGAGTCTTTTTCTTCAAAAAGGGAAAAGGTATGCAAAAAGAAGAAGCGAAACAGATACATCAGGCCTCTGGCCCACCTTGAAGACCGGAAGTAGAGGGCTCGAGCGGTCTTCCCCCGGCAGCCTCGACGACGGCTGACCCTGGCACCGACCCCACCGGCGTGGGAACTGCCTCGGTTGCGTGCCCTCCCGAGGCATCCTGAGTTGGCGACCCCTCGGGTGATGAGCCCTCGGGATCCTCTTCATCCTGCGCCAAAACAGAGGAACTAGAGGATGACGAGTCTGAGTCATAACATTGACCGGATGGGAAGTCAACCACTCCGGACGCCTGCTCCTCGGCGTAAGAAATGGCCCAATTGTAGCCCTGCTAGAAACCCTTACGGACGCCTCGGCGGAGTCCTAGCTTGTAGTAGGAGAGGGCAGCCTCCTTAAGCTCGAACCGGTAAGCCTCTGAGCTCTTGTATTGCTCGAGAGCCTCCGCCCCGGCCGATCCCACCCTACTGATGAGCTCGGCCTCCCTCTGCTCCGCCTCGGCTGCCTTCCGCTCGGCCTCAGCAGTCCGCCCTTCGACGGCCGCCACCTGCTTCTCCGCCTCAGCTCGATCAGCCTTGGCCTCCCGCCGAAGACGCTCGGCTTCCTCCGCGCGGTCTACTAGCTCGGCACGCTCGGTCTCCCACCGGCCGTCTAGCTCAACGCGTGCTAAGCGCTCCTCTTCGAGAAGCCGGTTCTCCCTCTCGAGTGATTCATGGGCCTTGGCTAGCTGCTCGGCTAGCGCCCAGGTCTCCACTTGGCTCGATCGTACCAGCTCCCTAATTGAGGAAAGCTCCCGCCGAAGCCCATCACGCTCCTCGACGAGTCGAGTCAACCTCCTGTCCGACCCACCGAGGGTCCAGGCTAGGTTCACTCGCTCCCACTCCAATCGAGCGTACGCTTCTGCCAGAACCGCCCCCATCTGGGCCAGGGCCAAGCCTCCCTCCATAACCTCGACGAGAGCCATGGACGGGGAGTGCTGCCTACCTCCCCCCCTCACCTTCGCAGATATACCACGACACACCTGGTGCAGGGGGCCCGAGATACCCAGGCTCTCCAAGGCTGCCGGAACGGAGAACCCCCCATCGCCCCGCGCAACACCGTATGGCCCGGATCGAGCGCCAGCCTCGGCCGCCCCTCGCACCTCTGCCGGATTTTCCTGCGGCCTCTCAACATGGATCGGCTCGGCACTAGCATCGCCACCTGGAGCGCCAGCCTCGGCCGTGATCACAGCATCCCCAACTTCGGCCACGGCCCCCTCGGCTTCGGCCGAGGGGAGAGCCGGGTCGGCCCCGCTACCGGTTGCAGGAGCACCCTCGACCCCCTCGGACCTGGCCAAAAAAGAACCGAGCCCGCATAATCGCCGCCCGCAAGGGCAGCCCCGACCTCCTCGGCCCCCTCTAGCTCGGCTGGTAGGAGAGCCCGCCCGGTAGGGTCGGCCCCACTGTGCCAGGCGGAGGGGTGAGCCGCGGTAGGGTCGCCTTCGACTGCGGGTACGGCCCCGACCTTTCTTGCCCGCTTTCTGGCCCTCGCAGCAGCCCGAACCATACCCTCCACAGGGTCCTTACGCTTGGGTCCCCGCGGTCCGGAGGATTCACCCCGGGACACTCCCTTGCCTTTATCTTTGGTTCGGGAGCGACCCACGGGAGTAGTCAGTTCGTCGGCAGCCGAGTCATCTCCAAGCTCGATTACCTCTGCGGCCTCCTTCAGAGGCTCCCGCCTGGTGTCAGCACGAAGAAGAAGATGAATTAGGAAAAGAAATATGACCCCCACATCCGAAGGAAAGTCTAAGCTGTGGCACCTGAGTCCGACGGGTGCAGCCACGTAAGAAGAGACCGCTCGATATTCTCCGGTGTCACCAGTTCCTCGGTGGACTGGCGGTGTTTCAGCAGGATGGCTACGTACTTCTCCACGTGTGGGGGGAACTCATCCTGCCTAGGAGGGATGTTAGGGTGGAAATTGGGGATTACCAGGCACCTCCAGGTTTCCTCCACTGAACAAATCTTCACCCAGAAGAATTGGGTCTTCCACCCCTTATGCGAAGAATCCTTCGCTGCCAAAGAGATACTACTCCTATTCCACCTCGCCTAGATGAAATAGAAGCCCTTTCCAGCCAAAGGATGTGCTTTCAACTCAAAGAAATAGTGGAAGAGGTCCATGGAAGGAGGAACTCCGCACTGACGGCAGAGAATACGAAAGGCGGAAAGGAGGAGATAAGAGTTGGCTACCAACTGAATGGGCGCCAACCGAAAAAAAATCAAGAATCTGAAGGATGAAAGGTTCGAAAGGAAGGCGGAATCCACCCTTCCACGATAGAAGAAACATACAGATGTGGCCTATACGAGAGTCTAGGCTCGTCTCATATGGAGTAGCAGCGACAAAACTGTACTTGTGTGGCAGGCGATACTGGTACTCCAGCCTCCTCACATCCGCCTCCCCCAGTTCGCTGCAGTTGGGGACCGGTGCCGTTGCCACCGGCTCGTCCACCGACTCCTTAACCTCTGGCCATGGCCCGCCATGGAGTCAGAAGAAGACTCTGAGGGAAGGCGGCCCCGAGACCCTGAAGATTCCGGGGGAGGAGGAAGCTGCCAGACGGCCTCCGCGGTTATCACCGCCAACTCCTCAAATGCCGCCGCAAGCCTCTGCTCCTCCGTCGTGTCCTCACGGCGCATCGAAGAGCCCCAAAAATAAGAACGAAGGAGAGCCAAAACCCTAAAAGATGGAGGGAGTCTGGAATGACAACAAGCGCCCAACGCCTATAAACCCACGCGAAAGGCGGCGCGTCGTTCCGACCTTCGAGGAAAGGGGGCCCCTTCAGTTCAAATCCGTCAGGATCATCATTAACACGGGCACAGGTGACCACGACACGTGGCTTCCTAACACTGCCAGATGTCCACCCACCTGAGTCACGCCGGTCTGAAACCCCAAACAGCTACTCGTCCGAGCTTACTAAAGCTCGAGAGTAGGAGGGGGGCAAGTGGAGAGGGGGATTTCTGTAGCCCAATTAAGAGCAACCAAACTAGGCCCATCAAGATTGAAAGAGGCTCAGCTCATCCAAGTGACAGCCCTCTAGGGCTCACTTCGGCAAAAAAGCCCAATAAAGATCACTCAGGATCCCATCCTTCCTCAGCGGCCCTTAGGCTCGGAAGGCCCAAACGTCAGGATGGAGGAAGACCTACGCCCGAGCCATCCCTCCAGCGGGATAAGGGCGAGCGCTCTGCGCCCACTCCGATCTGACTGCATCCGAGCTATGCCTATCGCCCAGACAGGGCTGGCACTTCTCATGCTTGGATCCACTGACTAGTGTTTTTCCATGCAGCCGTTGAAAGTCCTTTATGAGTAGGAGTTCAGGGGGATAAGGGAGCCACGATCCCCCAAGGTCATGAAGAGTCCACGACGAGGACGTAACGATCCCATGATGAGGACGTAACGATCCCATGATGAGGACGTAACTCCTACCTGAAACTCCTCAGCTTATGGGACTCATCCAGGGAGCATGGTATATAAACCATTGACTCCCTCCGGTGGCAGGTAAGGCAGATACAAGCCTAACACTCCCTAAGCAGGAACCACTTCACCATCTTGGTGTTGGGGGGTCTCGCGCATTTCTTTCTACCTCCCTCAATATGTTCCACCAACGCTCTACTGACTTAGGCATCAGAGGATTTTCCCCAGGGAACCATCCCCGGGCCTCCTGATTCGTTTCCCTTTCTCTACAGTTCACGATCCGGTGATCATCCTCCCAGCTCAGGACCAGCCCGAGATCACGCCCCTTCAACTACGTACCGTTGAAGTAAGAATTGTAATAAGGGAAACAAGTCAAAGATACCCAGGGATTGATCCCCGGGGAAGACCCTCCGATGCTTAAGTCAGCACAGGTGGTAGAGCGCTGGTGCAAAGAGAAGAGGTGGGAGGAAAATGGGAGCGCGAGATCCCTCTCCATCGAAAGGTGAAGTGGTTCCTGCTCATGGTTGCTGGCTCTTGCCTTTCTTAGGCTTACCTTCTCATAGTAGGGCATGTCCTGTTTAAATAATGGCCTGTTGTGTGAATTGATCCCTATGAGCGGAGGAGTTCCAGAGGGGTTACGTCCTTCAGGCGGGCTCCTTACATCGCTCGGACTCTTGGTCTCCTTTGTCCCCTTGAGCTTCCTGCCATTAAGGGATTCGCAATGGCCGGATCAATAAGCTTCCATCAGCGAGCCCGAGTGAATGGCACTCCTTCAGGACTGGTATCCCGAGTGATAAGTGCTGGGTCGGGACAAAGAATAGGGGGCTCTAGGGAGCTTTCCCGATCGACTGATGCTCAGACTTCCCAACCCGAAGGCCGCCTATGAAGCGCTTGTACCGAGTGAATTTTTGGGCTTTATAATAAGTGGGCCCGGGGCTGCCACTTTGAGGAGTTGGGCCTCGTTCGGCCAGGGTTTGACCTCGTTCGACCTCTCCGTACAGGCGGTGAGATTTCCCCTCTCCAAACACCAATAAAAGATATGAATTAGAAACCAAGATGTGTAGTATCAAAATCCAAATAAGATATGAACATGGAAAGCATAGAATAGAACACACCTTGTTGGTGTTTAGCCTTTAAACCCCTATGGAAAGGGTGAGGATGAAAGTATGATGATATGAAAATAGAAGTGTGCAAGTGTTGCACAAAAGGAGGTGTGCTAGAGTGATGCGGGACGGGACCACGGACACGACAAGCTCGCGATCGTCCCTTAACGAGGGAAGCGTCGGATGTGCGCGGTTGAGAAACCGGCAATGAGCTAGGGTGGTCGGCTCTCTTTTGCGCCCGGATCGGGTCACGGGACGGCTTCGCTCTCTCTCGCAGCAGTGATATTATAAATTGAAGGCGAGCTAGGTATCCCTACACATGCTCTCTAGCAGCGGCATATAAAGCATATAAAGAATTAAGCTAATGCCAAGTGTAAGGGTGAAGGCGATACCTCCACGCTCTCGGCGTGGCGAAGACGGCACCCGGCCAAAGCTCGTACTCCCGGGAACTTAGTACATTATGTTTACAGCAGTACAAATAAGCCCACTCCATACAGGGAGGTAAAGGGCGACACAAGTGGGCCCGGGAGGACCAAGTTCGGGTTGACGGGCGGTTTCGGGCAATGCTTCGGCTTCACGCGTACTCGTGCTAGTGGGGGCCCACGTATTGAGCGGAGGGGTCGTGTGGGCCTGATGACTCCTCTGCTGTGGAGACACCTGGAAAGCATTCCCCTAGGATGGCGAGCTGCTGGAACGACCGCCGGACGCCGGGCGGCCCTCGGACGACGCTCGCGGGAACTCGGCCACGAATCTGAAAATTCTGTTTGCAGGCGCGCGACTCGGAGAAAACTACTGTTGCGATCAGTCCCGTCGTCAGAATGCGACAAGATTAGTGCCGTTGGAAAGCTGACTCAGAATACTTCGACGTAGGGGTCTTCAAAAAAAATAATCAGATCTGTATTTCTGATCATGTATTTTACAAGCTTGCTGGAATCTGGGCAGAACTGCAGGGGCAGGTTCTGACTTCTCTGAAGATCGACGTTGACCGGAAAGAAGACCTCCAAATCTGGAAATAATTTCTTCAGAAAAGTTGAAGATCTCTGAGAGAGGAATCTGGGACTATTTTGGGTTTTCTGATTGGAGACGAAATGGATTTTCTGAGATTTCTTTACTAGACCTGGGTCGGATCTGGGAAACTATGGGCAGACTGTTCTTGGGAACTTGGACAAAATTTGAAAAATACTTGGAGGGTGAACCAAAAATTAATAAAATTCCTGGTGGTAGAGGGATGTGGACAGAGATCCCAGTAAATTTGGGCGACCCAACATAAATCAAAAGATGGTTCGAATGGGGTAAACTCAGAGCTGGTGAACAGTAAACAGAACCAGGACAGATCTGGAACTTGGAATTGGACGAAAATCAAAAAATAGCTAAAGGATGAATTTTGACGTGATTTTTTTTGTGGGGATAAGGGTTCTAGAGGGGAACCAACCCTGAAATTGTGAGCTTCAGAAGACGAAGGGAGTGATAGTAGGAATTCGGAGAAGAAGGGTCTGTCCTGGGTGGACAGAACACCGAAACCGTTGGCGACGACGCGTCGGCGGCGAGACGATGGCGGCGGCGATCACCGGAGTTGCTTCAGATGCTGGAGGGGATCAAGGGGGAAGGGATTACACTCTAGAAAGGGGGCTGGAGGTGGAGGAACCAGGGAGAGAGAGGGGAGGGGTGCAAATCTCACTTGGGGGCAAATGCCTATTTTCTCTTCATTAATTCCATCAATATGAAAATACAAGTATATATATGCAAGGGATCTAACCTATTCTAAGCCCTTGGATCAAGGGTTGATCAATGAAGGGTGGGGATGTGGTTTGACAACCACATTAAATCCCATTAAACAACATGGTTCGCCCCCCCCTTTAAGAGGACAATTTAGAATTGTCTTCTTTAATTAATTCTAAGTCCAAGTCCAAGGTTGGACCATGGACCAGCCACCTTGGACCCAGGAGTCCAGGTGGACCAATAAGGAGGAGGGAGGGGGCCCCTGCAGGGCCTACATGCACATTTGCAAAGAAACCCAATGGCCTTTTGCAAATAAACACACTAAGACCTACTATTGTGTACCCATATACCACAAGGGCGTACATACAAATACAAAAGGACGTAGATGCAAACACAAAGTGAGCGGGCTGACGTTGATGTCCCCATCAATTCTCCCCGGGTGGGAGGAACTCGACCCCGTCGAGTAGGGGTATGGCTGCTCCGGTACTCCGGCGGATCTGTCACCGTGCTAAGTAGCGCGGGTATGCTCCACTCCAAGTGATCGGCACCTGCTCATTCCATATATACTCGATATGCGCACTGCTATGGCTAAAGGTGGTCACTCCGAAGGGGCACTCTCAAAAGGAAGGAAACAGCTCGAAGACTCACTAGGAATCACCACTGAGTCCCTATAGGTGACTGATCCGGGTATAGATGTAGAACCGATCCCATACTCATCGAGTGAGTCGACTCGCTTCACACTCATAAGAGAACGACACGAGCTTGCACAAGACACATGCAGACTCACCATGCACTGACACACAAACCATGCAAACAAACCACACAAAACAAACCACACAAAGAAAACACACCGACTCATCTATGACCCTAGACACACCTAATGTTAGTCCGACCCGTACATGGGTGATGGCGGACCAGGACACCCGAATATGTGCCATACATGCATTTGACGTAACTGGAGGTTGACGTCATGGGGAACTCCTAGACATACTACGATGCACCAATCATGGACATTGGGCTTGGATGCGGGAAGTCCGGGAGGTGCTGGTGGTTTAGAGGGATCGGGGAAACCAAAGTCTTCCTTACTCCCGAGGGATGGTTCGGACCTATGACTATGTGGAGTTTGCTTGGCCCGAATGGAAAAGGTGGGATAGTGAACTCCGCGGAAGAAGGGTAACGAGTATGAAAACTCGGGAGGGTCACTAGTGAAGGGGTCAAAAGGGTCGAAGAAGGTGTGACCCCATGAAGTGGGTTCCAACATGACATGGTCCCAATCATGAAATTCTTGAAGGTGCGGGTGGTCACCTTCCTCCGTCATGGTAGATGGGACCGTGTATAGGAAATATGACTCCTCCCTCGGAAGCAAAGTCATGAAGTCGGGCTCATCCGGTAGCGGGAGAAGTAGAAAAACCTCCGTGGTGACACAACCCACGGTGCACTCGGAGGTAATGGACCCTATGGCCGGATGGGTGAAGCTAAGACTAGCGGGTTGGTCAAAGCCTCGGGCCAAAAGATGCGTCAACTCCCATTGTGAATCTAATCCCATGACAAGATCATCCAACGTATCAACATGGTGACGAGATCGAAATGTGGTATGGAATGAGTTGACCGGCACTAAAGGTAAGGTGGGGTCCATGGACGGGAAGGGATGTGGGACCAAGCCATCCTTGAGCCATCTAAGAAGTGGCTCGGCTATGTAAAGTGTTCCCGTAAGAAACACGGGTGGCTCGGGCTTTGGTAGTTCCCACTTTGATGGTTTCGAATGAAGACCGGAGGTAGATAACAATGGAGCATCCATGGGTGGTGGAGTAGCTTGTGTCCTTTCCCACCAATCCGAAATCATTTTCTTTATTTCCTCTAAGGAGTGGGTTGGAGGAGGGACCTTGGGGTGGACTAGCTCCTTAACTCTCGGCTCGGGTGTGGGCCTCGGCTCGGTTATAAGCGGGACTTCCACTCGGTTGGAGGTGCTTGAGTGGGTTGGGATGGGAGTGCCAAGGGGAGGTTGGTTGGTGGTGCATGGGCGGGCCACTAGATTGGGGTCACTTTGGTGGGCTTGGACGGCGGTGAAGGGGTGGGATTGGGTAGAGGTGTGTCCCACTTGATTGTGGGTGAGTTGGTGGGGTTGGTGAGTGGAATGACCTCCGTGGTTGGAGGTAGGAGGGCGGGGAACGTAGGCCCTCCTAAGCACTCTCTTCATTTCCCACCATGACCCGATGGGCCTTAGATTCCTATCCTCCCTCCAATATTTGATGTCCCTCCAAGTTGCAGCGGCTTCACCAAAAAGTCACCTTTTGGCATCATCGACTTGCATGGGCCCGTACATGATGTACACCTCGAAGTAATCATCCATAATGGCTTCCCATTCTAGATAGACACTCGGGTCATCGGACCCGTAGAAATCCCGGGTTTCGGGCCTCGTGGGGTGGTTCGGGTGGTCCTTCCATTTGAGATAGTATCGCCACCATCCGGGAGTTTGGGACTCCATGGGGCACGGGGAAACTAGTGGATGGCCATGCCGACACTCGGACCAAAACACTAGACGCGACACTAAGTAATGCAAAGTTGGAATGCACTAACTAATGCACACTAAGGACCCTAGACGTAAACCAAGACTCGGTACGGGGCGGAGACAATTGACCCGAAGGTCACTCGCACAAGTGTGCGGCCTTCCCGATAGGCGTAACCTAACGGTCGGACAACACCTTTTTATATACCGAGTAAAGGGATGTATGCGACCCAAAAATGACTCTTTTTGTTGTTTTAGAAATGTGATGATCCTAAACACGACTTAGACCGACTAATGACTACATGACACTCTTTTTTTTTTTTTTTTGAATGCAAACACCCTAGACTCAACCTGCTCTGATACCAAATTGATGCGGGACGGGACCACGGACACGACAAGCTCGCGATCGTCCCTTAACGAGGGAAGCGTCGGATGTGCGCGGTTGAGAAACCGGCAATGAGCTAGGGTGGTCGGCTCTCTTTTACGCCCGGATCGGGTCACGGGACGGCTTTGCTCTCTCTCGCAGCAGTGATATTATAAATTGAAGGCGAGCTAGGTATCCCTACACATGCTCTCTAGCAGCGGCATATAAAGCATATAAAGAATTAAGCTAATGCCAAGTGTAAGGGTGAAGGCGATACCTCCACGCTCTCGGCGTGGCGAAGACGGCACCCGGCCAAAGCTCGTACTCCCGGGAACTTAGTACATTATGTTTACAGCAGTACAAATAAGCCCACTCCACGCAGGGAGGTAAAGGGCGACACAAGTGGGCCCGGGAGGACCAAGTTCGGGTTGACGGGCGGTTTCGGGCAATGCTTCGGCTTCACGCGTACTCGTGCTAGTGGGGGCCCACGTATTGACCGGAGGGGTCGTGTGGGGCCTGATGACTCCTCTGCTGTGGAGACACCTGGAAAGCGTTCCCCTGGGATGGCGAGCTGTTGGAACGACCGCCGGACGCCAGGCGGCCCTCGGACGACGCTCGCGGGAACTCGGCCACGAATCTGAAAATTCTATTTGCAGGCGCGCGACTCGTAGAAAACTGCTGCTGCGATCAGTCCCGTCGTCGGAATGCGACAAGATTAACGCCGTTGGAAAGCTGACTCAGAATACTTCGACGTAGGGGTCTTCAAAAAAAAATAATCAGATCTGTATTTCTGATCATGTATTTTACAAGCTTGCTGGAATCTGGCCAGAACTGCAGGGGCAGGTTCTGACTTCTCTGAAGATCGACATTGACCGGAAAGAAGACCTCCGAATCTGGAAATAATTTCTTCAGCAAAGTTGAAGATATCTGAGAGAGGAATCCGGGACTATTTTTGTTTTCTGATTGGAGACGAAATGGATTTTCTGGGATTTCTTTACTAGACCTGGGTCGGATCTGGGAAACTGTGGGCAGACTGTTCTTGGGAACTTGGACAAAATTTGAAAAATACTTGGAGGGTGAACCAAAAATTAAGAAAATTCCTGGTGGTAGAGGGATGTGGACAGAGATCCCAGTAAATTTGGGCGACCCAACATAAATCAAAAGATGGTTCGAATGGGGTAAACTCAGAGCTGGTGAACAGTAAACAGAACCAGGACAGATCTGGAACTTGGACTTGGAAGAAAATCAAAAAATAGCTAAATGATGAATTTTGACGTGATTTTTTTTGTGGGGATAAGGGTTCTAGAGGGGAACCAACCCTGAAATTTTGAGCTTCAGAAGACGAAGGGAGTGATAGCAGGAATTCGGAGAAGAAGGGTCTATCTTGGGTGGACAGAACACCGAAACCGTTGGCGACGACGCGTCGGCGGCGAGACGATGGCGGCGGCGATCACCGGAGTTGCTTCAGATGCTGGAGGGGATCAAGGGGGAAGGGATTACACTCTAGAAAGGGGGCTGGAGGTGGAGGAACCAGGGAGAGAGAGGGGAGGGGTGCAAATCTCACTTGGGGGCAAATGCCTATTTTCTCTTCATTAATTCCATCAATATGAAAATACAAGTATATATATGCAAGGGATCTAACCTATTCTAAGCCCTTGGATCAAGGGTTGATCAATGAAGGGTGGGGATGTGGTTTGACAACCACATTAAATCCCATTAAACAACATGGTTCGCCCCCCCCCTTTAAGAGGACAATTTAGAATTGTCTTCTTTAATTAATTCTAGGTCCAAGTCCAAGGTTGGACCATGGACCAGCCACCTTGGACCCAGGAGTCCAGGTGGACCAATAAGGAGGAGGGAGGGGGCCCCTGCAGGGCCTACATGCACATTTGCAAAGAAACCCAATGGCCTTTTGCAAATAAACCCACTAAGACCTACTATTGTGTACCCATATACCACAAGGGCGTACATACAAATACAAAAGGACGTAGATGCAAACACAAAGTGAGCGGGCTGACGTTGATGTCCCCATCATAGAGTGCACAATGTGGAGATCTCAATATTGAGATAAAAATAAATAAAAGGAAGAGATGGAATAATGATGCATGCAATGCTAACAATAATAAAAACAAAGAGATACGAGAAGGGGAAAGCTTAGTGGTTTTCTCCAAAAGAGAGTTTCAAGATCTTCAATATGCTCCAAGGGATGAAGAGGCTCCAAATCTTCAAGAGAGGAAGAATAGCTCCATGGATGAAGCTTTTAAGCATGTGGGAGACTTCTCCTTGAGCCTTCAATCCAGCAGCACCTCTCCTTATTTTTGTGTTTATGCCTTCTACACAAGAGAGAGAGGGGTCCTAATTATAGGGCTAAAATTCGGAGTTTAATCCAAGGAAAATTAAAAAAAGATGTTTTAGTTGGATTTGGAAGATGATAAACCTTAGGCAAGTGTCCCTTCATGTTTGGAAAGCCTTGGGACCCCCTTTCCCAAGTGAAAGAGGGTTCAAAACGAGGAAAGAAGGAGGCTCGGTCGGATTTTGGATAGGAGGAAGAAATAGCGACCACTCAGATTGTTGCTATTCAAAAGAGCGCCCACGCGAAGTGTCGCCATTCCGGAAGCATTTCGAGACGGATTCGAACTTAAAATATGGCAAGGAAAATGGCAACTTCCCACACGGGCGCTATTTAATTAATAAGCGACCTTTCAGAAGTCGTGGAATTAGAAATAATCCGAGTTTGGCTCAAAATATGAAGAAAAGAATTGGCGACCTTCCGAACGGTCGCTATTTAATGAATTAGTGACTTCCCGAGGTGTCTCTATTTCAAATAATCCAAAAATCAACAAAACGAAGCCAGCTGGGAAAGGGCGCCCTTTACCTGGGCGCCAATTAAAGGGCGCCTAGGATAGGGGCGCTATTTTTGTGAAGGTGGAAAATGACGCCCTCTGGGCGGCCATTATTTAATGAAATAGCGTCAGGTAGGCTGCCACTATTTAAAAATCCCATGAAAAAATAGAGAAAAACCTCAGAAAAATAAAAAAAAATACAAAAATGTGTGGGAAAGCTGGGGGAAGTTGAATATTCAAGAAAAGAGAGGAAAACAACTCAAATAAGTCGATTTGAGGGTCAAATGGGGCATCGTTGTTTGGTAGGAGATATGCTCAAAATGATGTCAATGTTAGCGTGTCTACAGATGCCACAAGCATGCTAAATCAGACCTAGGTGCAACAAGACAAAGGTTTATGTGAGCAGGGTCATCTAGGTCAATCATAACACATTGTTGACTCTTTTGCCAGAAAACTTAGTTTCTTTTGAATTAGGGTGCAAGATCCTACATTCATTAGAGTCAAACATTACAGTATGGCCTTTATCACATAGCAGACTTATGCTCAATAGATTATATTCCAAACCATCAACACGCAAGACATTTTCAATAGAGTTGGAGGGGTTCTTACCAACTTTACCTGTACCAATGATCTTTCCCTTGTTGTTCCCTCCAAATGTCACATGTCCATCTTTCTTTTCTACCAAGAGACAGAATTTGGTTCTGTCCCCAGTCATGTATCTTGAGCAGCCACTATCAAGGTACCGACGATTGTGTACTGCTGCAAGACAGTCCTGCACAATGTTTGGAACCCAAGGATAATTGGGTCCCAATAATCTTTTCATCTCAGTAAAATAAGATAACATGTGCTTTGGAATCCAGACTTTCTTAGCATTCATGTTTTCATTGCTTGGTTGGATGTTCTGATTCTTCTTTTCTTTGTTTACATTCCTTTTCTCTCTTTTAACCTTTTGAGCTTTTGAGGTTTTATGGATGTTGAAAGAGGATTGATTCTTAGTCCATCTGTTCCAGTTGGTTGGTCTAGAGTGGTAGAAATTGTTGTAGTTCATAGGGTATTGTGGTTTTCTAGGATGATAGAAGTATGGCTCATAACTACCCCAAACATATGATGGTGTCGATTTGTAGGAGGTGAAGTGCCGACCTGTCCTATGTTTCAACCACTCATAGTGGTTTCGATCCGTTTACCGGGCGTGTCGACCTCTTGTCATGTGACTGTCAACCTATCTCCCGTTCAACCCATCTATAACGGTCTCTAGATGAGAGATCTGTCGACTCCTGTGACCTGCATGTCGACCTGTCGAAGCATTCCTTGCAAATTGATGGGTGGTTGACCATGAGGGTGTCGACCTTTCCTGAGGGTAGTGCCGACCTGTGCCATTGTTGAAACTATTTCTACCCTTAGGATGTGCAGACCTAAACTTAAGGTTGGTGTCGGCATGTCTGGTGTTGTTGATGAACCTTTTTCGATTTTTCGAGGTGGTTCTTCATCGGCTCTCCCATTTTCTCTTTTCCTTTGTTTTTCACTTTATCTTGATTTTGGCTAGGCTTTGTTTTAGATGAGGATGCTTCAGAAGATGGGACAAAAGTTGTGGTTTTCATACCAATTGACTTTTTCTCGGTGGGATTATATCCCAGCCCTTCCCTGTTGAAGTTCATCTTAGTCCCAAGCAGAGCATTCAAGTTTTCACTCCCATCTACAAATTTCTCTAAAGATTTTGGATTGTCATTTAAGTCCTTTTGGAGCTTTTCATTGTCTTTAAGAAGTTGTGAGTTGACTTGTTTTATGGCATCAAATTTTTCATTACACAATTTGTTATCTTTGACATAGTCTGGCATTTTTAGCTTCAACTCATCAATTTCATTTCTTAGACTTTCATTTTCATCTTCTAGATCCTTCATTTATTTTATTCCCTCTTCTAAGTTTTCAATCATTTTCTTGAGATCTTCAATTTCAGATTCTAGGGAAGTAGTTTTTTCATTTAGGCTTTGATCATGCACAAAGGAGTCAATTTTCTTCTTTAAGGCTTTATTTTCTTTCTTATAAAATTCATATTTATCCATTAACTCAAAGTAAGCTTCCTCCCAATCATCAGAAGAAAAGTGTTCAAATGGAGAGCTTACCTCAGTATCCTTGTCTCCTTTGGCCATTAAACATAGATCTTCTTTCTCCTCTGTAGTGAAGCTATTTTCATCTTCTTCCTCTTCTTCATCACTCCATGTGCAAATCATGGCATGTTTCTTCTTGCCCTTCCACTTCGATATTATTTTCTTAGCTCCTTCTGGACACTCAGAGTTGATGTGTCCAGGTTTCCTGCAAGAATAGCAAACAAGTTTTTCAAATTTCTTAGGATTTGCAGGTCTTGGCCTGAAGCCTCTCTTTACCTGAGGCTTCTTTTTTGTGAAGCCTTTACCTTCCTTTCTTAAAAACATTCTGAATTTTCTTGTTAACATAGCAACCTCATCCTCGTCAGAGCTGCTACTTGAAGGTTATTCATCATCAGAAGTGTCCTTGGTACTTGGCCCTGCTTTGAGAGCCATAGGCTTCTTCTTACTTACTTTAGACTCCTTGTTCTTCAGGTTCATCTCATAGGTCATCAGGGACCCTATGAGCTCCTCTACTTTGGTGGTTGCCAAGTCCTTTGATTGTTCAACCACTGTTGCCTTTGTATGCCAAGCAGGTGTTAAAGACCTGAGAATCTTTCTCACAATCTCCTGTTCAGAATAGCTCTTACCTAGCTCAGTCAAACTATTAGTGAGCATGGTTAGCCTAGCATACATATTTGAAATAGACTCATCATACTTAATTCTAATTTTTATATTCAGAAACCAGCATATTTGCCTTAGTTGCAAGTACCTGGGATGTCCCTTCATATATTACCTTAAGACGGTCCCACATTTCTTTTGCAGTGGCACATGTTGACACTCTTGAGAACTCTATTGGGTGAAGGGAGCATTGCATTATGCGCTTGGCACCCCAGTTCAATGTTGATCTTCTAATCTGCACCTTGGTCCATGTGTCTTCATCTGCAGGCAATTCAAAGGGACCTTTGCTAATCACTCGCCAAACCTCATGATCATGGGCACTGATAAAAACCTGCATACGGTTTTTCTAGTAAAGATAGTTTGTCCCAGTAAAAAAGGGAGGTCTATTTATGGAATGCCCTTCAGGCATAGGACTCTTTGCTACCATATCACCACTTCTCTCAAGGTCGATAGACCACACACAGAGAGACTAGCTCTGATACCACGTGATGAGTAGTGATAGGCAGATCTAGAGGGGAGGGGTGAATAAATCAGCCCCTTCTTTGCGGAAATAATAAATAGATAAAACTGAAGAGTAGTAAAACAAGAAAAATTGCCAGCTAGTGAGCTAAATGTGCGGATGATGATCAATAACGTTCCTACCCAAGCATCTAGCCACAAGGCAAGAGAAAAAACAAACCATAGAGACGCAGGTTTTTAAGGTGGTTCGGTCTCTATCTAGAGACCTACGTCCACCCCTCACTCAACTGAGTGAGGCTTCACTAGTGCAAATGCACTATCACTGATTCACAGCTTCCAACTGAGAGATGACTCTGTCCAATCCGCTGCCAAACAACTTGAGGGTACACAACCCAAAGCCATGGACCTGTGAACGCATAGTCCGTCTTCCTACACGCAGGTAGGGAACCAAGTAGGAATTTGAGTGTTGATAAAAACAAAATGGAAAGAAGATAGACAGACATGGTATGACAATAGAAATCAGTGGGAGAAGGAATGCCATGTCTGGGAGAAAACTGGACAACGCCTGGATGCTCTTCCTCTTCTTCTTGGGTCTTCACCACGAACACAAGAGGAATGGTGGTCGATCTTCACAGCTTTCAAGGGGGACTGAGGATGCTGTCTCCCTTGCGGTTCAAGCGCCAGAAAGAGAAAGAGATGAGATATATAATAGCTTTCATGCTAGTGGCAAGAGGAAGGTGAGATCTCCACTCTCTTCTGCGCTACTCTTCTCAGCCACTGTCCTACCTTGTTCCTCTGTTCTGCATGCTTGTCGAGTGCTCGAACCCGCTTCACCTCCAAGTTATCTCCAGCCTTATCCTCTCCAGAACTCCCCTACGCAGGATGTATCACCCCGATAAAAATAATAAGGGAGATCGACTTTTTCCTAAATAAATAACTCTATATGAAGGCCAAATAAAAAGAAATGTCTTAGCCCTATACTTGATAATGGACACTATATGTATACACATGTATTTAAGAGGCCCAATGTCACTTAAAGACCAACAGACCAACCCATAGATAACACGTATAGGAGCTTTTCCATTTTTCCACATAAAGGGAATGGGCGCCTCTTACTTGGGCACCATTTACATTGACTGGGTCAACCCAGTAATGGGTGCCCCTTCATGAGGGTGCCAATCACCCCTTTGACTGGTCAAACCAATCAATGGGCACCCTCCTGCAAGGGTGCCATTTCCAGTAATAAACGCCCTTGTACTAGGGCGCAGATTAATTGGCACCCCCCCATGGGCGCCAATTCCCAACAGGGTAGAACTCTATTCTTCTAGCTATCCTTCTAGAAGTGTTTGAAACACGAACAATAATCCTTCGCTGGCAATGGACCCTTAGCATTTGCTTTCTCTATAATTATTCTTCACCATTGAACAGGCAGTAGATTACTCCCGACATCCTATTATCATTCTCATCTCCACCTGCAGAAGAGAAGAATATCCCTTCTTTTCTTCCTCTCACGAACGTGAAGAAGACGTGAAGGGCATCTTCTTCCTGACGTGAAGGGTATCTTCTTCCTATTGCTGAAGTTCATTTTCCCACATTCTCTTCCCTGTTGGTGAAGCTCTGCTGAAGAGAACGTGAAGGGATTGGCTTTCTTATTCTTTCTTATATTACCTGTACCACAGTTATCACTCCAAAAAGGTAGGTGTTCTCAAGATTTGGCCAAACTCGAAGTTAATATAGGGTTACATGTATGAATAGCACTAGCCTAGCTTCCATCTTCCACATTATATAGCCCTTGATACATCAGTTTTCGAAAATTGTTGCATGTGTAAATGGTGCCCAACCTACTGCTATCAATTAATGGGTGCCCAGATCTTGGGCGCCATTTGTTTGAATAAGCGCCCATTGGGGCAGGCGCCCATTAATGGGTGACAATGTGCACATGCACCAATTATTTTCCAAATTTAATAATCATCATGTTTAAAAAATTTATATCTATGAAACTAAACTTTAATATTCTTGCATGAACATAATTATGAGATCCTAATATTTTTTTCTATCTATCCATGTCTTTACTTCCTGATTCTGTGACCTTTAGAAATTATGAATAGTGTTTTATATCTAAGAATGTACCTGCCTGATGCGTAGCATCAGCAAAAAGAATGGGTGCCCCTGTCAGGGGCGCCATTTTATAAATTGAAGCCTCTATGAAGGGGTGCCATTTCCTTTAGGTCAAAAAAAATAAGAAGAGAAGTGAATATTTGATTGGGCACCCCTGTCCCTGGGTGCCAATTCATTAAATAGTGGCATGTTAGATGGCGCCATTTTGATAAATAATGGCACCCTGTAGGGTGCCATTTAGACAAGTAATGGCACCTATCTGGGCGCCAATTTGTCCTGAGAGTTGTTTGTTTTCGGACCTATCATGTTCACTGAATGGGCGCCCCTTAGTGTGGCCGCCAATTCTGGAAATAATGGCACCCAGAAGGGCGCCAATTTAGTATTATGTGGTCACTCGAGAGGCGCCAATTCTTTCTATATTTTCAACTGGTCTCGTGATTTGTGCCGATATAACCATAGTTCATTTTTTGCATAATAATCTGACCTTGAACTCCATTCATGAAATCTACCTTATGTTCCTACGATGGTTAAACCTTTGGAATACTATATTGACTCTAAACTAGAGTGGATGTCGAAAGAAACACATGACTCTATGTTGGCGTTAATGGGGCCCGATCTGATCTTGGGAGGAGCACCCGAAAGTACTTATGACCGTGGGAGCTATATTGATCACGGTGTTAGCATTGCACCGAAGTACTTTACTTGCTAGATATATGGCATTCCACTCACTCTCTCGTGACATGACTTATGTGCTTGACTTGACTTGCGTGGCCCGGAATGGGAAAGTACTTGACTTGCGTGGCCCGAAATGGGCAAGTACTTGCTTGACTGAAATAGCCAATTCTAGTAAACACTTTCTTGTAATTACTTGCTTGAACTTGGTTCTTACTTTCCTGGAAAATTGCGTAAACACTTGGTAGTACTTGAAATCATGCAATACTCTTTCTATAAAGTTCTTGATATCTTGCTTGTCAACACTTGATAGTACTTGAAATCATGCGATGTTCTTCTATACGGTTCTTGATTTCTTGCATCATGCATAGCTATACCTACATTGCACGTAACAAGTAATTTACCTAAAGACTGCTCGAACTTGAGATATAATTCCTACTGAGCGATTCGCCCATCTAGTTTCATTCCAACCTTTTTCAGGTAACTCGGATAGTGACAACCACACGAATGGGAATGAGACCAAGTGATAGAGCTACCTGATGTCGTGCCATTGCCGAGTCATGTCTTGCCATGTCTTGTCGAGTCCTATATTATATTGCCTTTTGTTATTTGGGAAAAAACTTGTTAAGGCTTGTAGCCTAGTAGTTTGGTTTGAATAATGAATGTCATGGACTAGAATTATCATCATTTTGGTTAATTCGATAATTGTCATCTTGGAATATTGATATTATTTTAAAAATTTGAATCTTAGTTGTTATTTGTCTAGTCTTTTGTGCAATCTGTCTTTTGTCGAAAAACCTTATTGCTCTGATTGACATCATCTATATAAACTCGCCGCGCTACCGGGTACCTTCCGCGCTCGGGGCGTGACAGTTTTCATGGTATGAGAGCCTAGGATTTCAAATTCCTAGGAAAACCCAAGTCCAAGGATAGGTTTACACCTTACACTCAGTGAGATGTGTAGAGCCATGGGTCAAGTCCTGTGTTAACATTCAATATTACAATTCAAACATGAAACTAATTAGACCTGAATTATCTTGTAGGATTATGGCCACTGAAAGAGCACAATGGCGCGAGATGCAGCGTAGAGTGCAAGGTCTTACGCAGGTGCTATAGCAAGTGGCACAGGGCGGAACCAATCGTGGAGTTGGTGATCTTTATAGGGGTTTTCACAACATGAACCCACCCAGATTCGCGGGTTCGTCTGACCCTAAGTATGCTGAAAGCTGGTTGAAGGAAATTGAAAGAATTTTCGTGTAATGCAATGCACAGATGAAGATAAGGTTTTGCTAGCTACATTCCAACTGGAGCGAGACGCTCGATGTTGGTGGGAATCTGTAGAAGCAACGTTGCCTGGAAACTATGTCACATGGGCTGAATAAATTGATCATTTCAACAACAAATACATTTTTGACCGCATTCAGGAGAAGAAGGCCGCGGAATTTGCCGCACTGAAACAACGGACCCTGACTATGGCCGAGTATGAGGCCTAGTTCTCAAGACTGTCTAGGTGTGCACCCCACTTGCTGTGTACTGAAAAGATGAAGGCAAGAAGGTTCCTTAACGGGCTTAGGCCCCAATACATTACCCAACTGGCACCGATGGACATCGAAGTCTATTTGAAAATGGTCCGACGTGCACAATTGCTCAAGGATGCCACTGAATTATCTGATAAGATCCGAGGAAGAGGCAAGAAGGAGCAAGTCACAAGACCCGGAAACTTCAAACCATTATTTAACAAGAAGCGGTCCGACAATGGAGGGAAGTCCTCCCAAGAAAAGAAGTTTAAGAAGAATGACAAGCCATTCTCCACCATCACACCTTCTAAGCAAGTTTGTAAACATTGTGACAAAGCAAACCATAGAGCTGAGGAATGCTAGAGGAGACTGGGAGCATGTCTCCGATGTGGGAGCCGAGAACATCGAATCCCTGATTGCTCGATGATGAATGAGCAAACAACTAAAGATGAGAAGCATCTGACAAAGAAACAAGGTCATCTGCAAGCTCTCCAAGAGACGGAACCAACGGAAGGTGGAATCGTGAAAGGTACACTAACTGTTTGTTCTAAGACTGCTAAAGTTTTATTTGATACCAGAGCAACTCATTCATTTATTTCCAAGAAATTTGTTACTTCATTTTCTATGGAACCTGATTGGTTAGACATAGTCATATCTACACCTCTCGCGAATGAGTCCGATATCACACATCATTACCCAAACTGTAAAGTTATGGTTAAAGGAAACACTCTACCTGCCAACCTGATATGCCTAGATATGAAGGGGTAGGATGTCATACTAGGTGCTGACTGGTTATTCCCTACCAAGTAATTGTAGATTACCGAAATGGCAAGATAACTTTTATGGATTATCCAGAACTGGTTTACAATGGCCCTCGGAATAGATCACCTCTTATCTCAGCTCTCCGAGCTAGCAAACTCATAAGTAAGGGATGTATGGCTTTCATAGCATTTGTGAGTGCCATACAAGTTGATGAGTCTAAACTTGAAGACATCCGTGTAGTTTGGGATTTCTCCGATGTTTTTCCAGAATAATTGATAGGCTTACTCCCGGAGAGGGAAGTGTCGTTCACAATCGACCTTGTTCCTGGTGCTTGTCCTCTCTCCAAGGCACCTTACAGAATCTCCCCTGCTGAGCTGAAAGAGCTAAAAGAGCAGCTAATGGAGTTATTGAAAAAGGGTTTCATCAGGCTGAGTACTTCCCCATGGGGAGTACCCGTGCTATTTGTCAAAAAGAAGGATGGATCAATGAGACTCTGCATCGACTATTAGTAGCTAAACCACCTTACAATTAAGAACAAGTACCCGCTGCCGAGAATTGATGAGTTGTTCGATCAAATATCCGGAGCTAAATACTTCTCCAAAATTGATCTCCGGTCTGGTTACCACCAACTAAGAATTAAAGAAGAAGACATTCATAAAACTACGTTCCGAAGCAGGTATGGGCATTATGAATTTACTGTTATGCCTTTCAGACTAAGAAATGCCCATGCAGCTTTTATGTAGTTAATGAACAGCACCTTTAGGCCGCATCTGGATCAATTCATTGTGGTCTTTATTGATGATACTTTAATTTATTCAAAGTCTGAAGAAGACCATGAAGAACATCTGAAGACGGTATTATAGATATTGAGGGAAAATAAATTGTATGCCAAATTTAGCAAGTGCAAGTTCTGGCTCGAGGAAGTATCCTTCTTGGACCATATAGTCTCGAAGAACGGAATTTTCGTGGACCCATCAAAGTTCGAAGCCATGAAGAAATGGGAACGACCAACAAATGTAACGGAGATTCGAAGCTTCTTGGGGCTAACTGGTTACTATCGACATTTCATCAAGGACTTCTCAACAATTGTTGTTCCTCTCACCATGTTGACTCTGTTGAAACCCGTGCATAACCATGTCTTAAGGAATTTTGATGATGAACTAAATACCATGTGACTACCCTCCATGTAAACCATTTGCACATGTTGTTTTTGATTTGAAATGAACTAAGCAAACTCCATTTTGTATGAATGGACTAGTGTATGTCACGGCCAACTGATTTGATGAAGTTAACTGACATGTAATTTGATATGCTTACAGGAGCTAGTGAGAAACAATAGCCTCTGACTGAACTGGGTGAAACTCTTCTAACTCTTCCCTATTTGATTCACTTAACGGTTGTGAAGCAGGTTCTGAAGTGTGAAATTAAGTGAATAATGAGAGATAGATTTCAATGTTTTGAAATTGAGTGATATGGAAGACTAACTTCCAGTATGCAATGTGACAGGTGTGTCGAACAAGCATTGAATATAAAGACCAATTGGAAACCTTCCAATTGGATCTTCACTTGCATGTGGACCAACACCAGGATCTCAAGTGTGCATTGAATGGTAAGTTGCTTTGGTTGAATGGTAGGAGGAGGTTTAAATGTGAAAAATGGATGGACATCTCTCAAGGTAATTCCCTAATAATCTCTACTTGGTATATCTATGATTTAGGGTACTTAATACCCATTTCTCTCTTGCATGCGTTCATGTTTAATGCTTCATCCCTTTTGAAATTCCCCTGTGCTTGTTTTATTCAGTTTGCATTATGTCAGGAAAAGTGTCGACCCCATGGGTCGACACTTTGTCCAAGGGTCTGGTATTCTTAGCCGGCCCTCTTATGTCTTCGAACTTGGGGATAAAAAGTTGACCCACGGGGTCGACCTTTTTATCACTAGGTTCTGTTTGGGGTTCATTTTTCAGAACCCTGGATATAAGTGTCAGCCCACAAGGTCAACACTTATTCCGGGACTTTCTGCCGTGGCTTGTTTCCATGCCACTGGTAGAAAGTGTCGACCCCAAGGGTCGACACTTTCTACGCTGGGTTCTGTTCGGGCCTTTGTTCTATCTTGCCCATTCGCGAGTGTCGACCCCTAAGGTCGACACTTTTTGGTGACCGGAAAAAATGCCGATTCGCGCGGCGGCCGGAGCCCTAGCTCGATCCATTCTTTTAGTGCCCTATTGTGATTGGTCCTTGGGGGATGATATCCTCCACGTGGCCACCCATTCCTCTTGAGTATAAATCGAATGAGATAGGGTTTCCATTCAAGCAGGAGAAAGCATTGAATGAAGCATTCATTTTTGGGGTTTTTGCAGGGAGTGTAGCAGGAGCTGAATGATGCTTCTTCCTAAGTCGTGTTGAGCTCGATTCAAGGTTGAAGACTATCATCTTCCACCTTCTAGAAGCCATCTTGTTGAAGAAGACTGATGTACCATCTCCAAGTTACCCAATGCGCAGAAAGTGATTCAAGGTGAAGAAGAAAGGGTCTGATGTTCACCCTCTTCCATCCTTCAGAAAAGAACTATTGAAGCATCCACTTTCATCGTCCTTCCAAAGTCCAGTCCGCCTCAGTCATTAAAGAAGCCAAGGCCATCGTCCTCCAGCCAGGAGTTCTCTCAACCCGTCCTTATTCTTACTTGCTGTAGTCTAGTGCTTAGTTGATGTCTAGTGAGATTGCTTTGAATATTTGTGCTTATTGAGCTTGTAAATGTACATCTGTGTCCATTGTTGACACCCGTTTTAGCCCACAAGTCATCATTTCTCTTATTCATCATTTTGATGTCCCGAATTAGCCATTATTTTAGAGCTTTCTTGGATGGATTTCAAGCCCATTTTTACTATTTCATATCCTTTGAGTCTTGGAGATCATGATTTCTTAGAGCCCTGGAGCTTATTTTATCAAATTCTGGCTTCTAAGTCGACTTACGGCCCATTTAGGTCGGCTTCCCTCAAGTAATCGGCTCTCTCTCACTGCGTAGTCCTGAAAGTGGTTCTTTTTCACCCTATTCTATTCCTCTTTTTAAAAAGTTGTCTTGATCAAAGTTGTTCATCTTTCAAAGATCTACAATTTCTTCTTCTACACCGTTGGCCAGTTCTGCCCCGTTTGTGAGCTATTCGCATATTTCCAGTAGGCTATGTTGTTCACCTATTTTCCAGAATTTTCCTCTCTCTTCCAGCCCCATTTTCTCCCTCTTATGATCATTTTATCAAATGTCTTTATTCATGAAAGTTGTTCCTCTCTCAGTTATCTACAATTTCTTCTTCTACCACTTTCGCTAGTTCTGCCCTGTTTGAGAGATATGCTTCAATTTCTGAAGTCACGCGCAGTCTGCCCAGAATCTGCCTCCATCAATGTGACGGCCCTATACAGGTGCGTTACATCAGTGTGACGGTCCTATGATAGACCGTCACACCGAAACTTGCCCGAAACACCCTGTTCAACCCCCAGAATGTGGCAGTCCTACACTAGACCATTAGAGTCCATGTGACGGTCTAGTATGGGTGCGTTACATCGAAACTTGCCCGGAATCGTCCTGTTCGACCCCCAGAGTGTGACAGACCTACCCTAGTCCGTTACATCATCTGACGGTCTTACGATAGACCGTTACATCACACTGAGAGTCCAATTTGTACTGGACTCTGCTCCGTTTCTGTGCGCCGTGGCCCTCTTACAGAGTCCATAACTTCTTGAATTCTACTCCGAATTGAGCGCCGTTCATTCCTATGGTTTCTCCTTGATATTATCTTGAATTCAATATAAAGAACTCCAAATTTTATTTGCTATCTTGCTCAAAATCATGCTCGAAATTGGAGGGTTTAGGTGTCCTGGTTCAACTCAAACTCTGCAGATTAAGCTCCGGGGCTCCCTTCAAGAAGCCATATCTTCTAGATCCTTCATCCAAATAGAGTCCCGTTTTCTCCTATGACTTATCTTGATTATTATCTCGAGATTGATCCATAGATCTCAAGATTTGATGGACTCTATCTCTTAAACTTGTGGAGGAAAGTTGAGGGTTTCACCACTTCTCTATAAAAACTGCCCAGTTCACAGTCGCGACGGGGGGGCTCTTTCCGGACGTGGGGCGAAGCCATGCTGCAACTCCAACTCACAACTTCGACCCTATCTTGGAGAGGGAAGTATTAGCTTTCTATTCCATCCTTTTGGGCTTGATTTCATGGTCTACACTCTTAGTTCTAGTCTCCTCAAAATCACAAATCATCACAGTTTTCTGCACTTTCTGCTACATGTGTTTTTTTCCATTTTTGCATCATCGTTTTCTCTCTATTCTATCAATCAAATCTCGTGATTTCAAATCTCATGCATGCATAACACACCCACCTATCTTTTGCACCCTTCCACAGGGGTTAAAAGCCTCCCCCCGGTGCGTTCCCCTTTTATTCATGCTATTTTATCACTTTGGGCAGATTTCTACACTTCATGTTCTAATGGGTTTTTACCTTTGTGTTTCATCTTTGTTTTGCAGGAGAGCATGAATACAACGTGAGGCCCTCTTCCTCTAGCCGGCTTGAAGGAGAGGAGGTTTGAATCCACAAGTTCTCCGCACCCCGTTTCAAGCGCGATCAAGTCTTTAAGTTCCAAGGTACACGTCGTCGTTCCTCTCCTTTCTTCATCCTTTGGCGTTGTTGGAACCTTGGGGGCGATCACGGTTAGTATTTCTCATCCTTTCACCCCCCTTATCTTTGATTCACATGTTTATACATGTATGTATTTAAAGGGGGCGGGATAGGAATCTAATTAAAAAATAAATCAACAGACAGTTTTTTGGCGATCACGGTGGGACACCAATGCCCATCACGCTTGTTTTCATGCTCTTTTGTTAGTTGGGTGGGTGCATGTTCATATTTAGGTGATATTTCCTCCATCCTCTAACTATTTTTGGTGTTTTATGAGCTCTGGTTATGTGACGGTCTTATGGTAGACCGTCACTGTCATATAACGGTCATTTGGTAGACCGTTACAGCTTCTGGCAGTCTTGCACGCATGCTCACAGGGCTGTGTTCGTCGGGGCATAACTTTTGATCTCGTAGTCTGATTGAGATGATTCTTGTTGCGTTAAATAGCCCTTTATATTGTCTTTTCATCCATATATCATTTGCATCATTTGGTTAATATTTGCATATTCTAATATTATCCAACTTTTTATGTTTTCTACATAAGTTCTGCAGGCAGGCTCAGGGACAGGTTCACAGGTACATCTTTACTCAGTGATTTGACTACCTTCCTGGTGTCTGATTGCACTGATTTTTATTCCATTGGATAGTCATTTATATTGTCTTTCCATCCATAGCTTATTTGCATCATTTGGGTCTTATTTGCTTAGTTAAAAATTATCATCATTTTAGCATTTTGTCCATAAAATCTGCATGTGGTCTGCGCACAGGTTCACGGGGGCAACTTTGCTCAGTGATTTGATTGACCTCCCGGGGTCAGATTGATCTGTTCTTGGGCCCTATGTGTAGACCTTTGTATTGTCTTTCCATCCATATACTATTTGTTTTAGTTGGATCATGTTTGCATAGTTTAATCTAGTCTTGATTTTCTAGTTTTAAGTTAGAAATTGCATGCACTCCGGTGCACATAGGGTCATACATTGCATATCATAGTTGCATTTCCTACCTTGGTAAGTGATCCTCTCGCTCCCATATTCCTTGGGCTCGACTAGGTGATCTTATCCGGGACCTCCATAAGTCCCCGCGAGCCGTGGATTCTCACACGGACGCCGGGCCGGTTGTACCTTTCCACACCTTAGGCTTGCATTTGCATAAGTGTGAGGGAGTTAACCTTAGTCAACCCAAAGTTTGGACCTTATTCCCATAGGATTCCTATCTTGAGGGAATTATTATCAATTCAAATCATTAAAAGGTCTATTAAAACCACTAAAAGATTTCCCATCATATTAACTTGTTTGACTTGGGTGAAAACTCTCACATTGCATTGTTTGTGTTGTTTGGGCTTGTCCAAGCCCATTAGTGATTTTTGTGTTGCATTCTTTCATCATCCACATGATTTGTTGTTGTTAGGCCCATTTAGCTTAGCCCATTTTGTGTGTCCATTATCTAGTCCATTGTCCCCTGGTCCGTTATCCATTAGTGGGTCAGTCCCCTCTTGTCCTCGAGCCCATTAAGCCATTGCTTCCCCATTTGTATTGTCTTTGATCTCCTTGTATTAAGTCTCCATTTGCCCTGATGGAGTATCATTCTAACACCTTGTATCATTCTTTTTCTCAATCTTCTTCCTATTCCCGCATGGGATCCTCTTCCCATGCGGGCCCATCTTCCCGTGGTCCTTCTGATCCATCCAAGGAACATGCTAATCTCATGGCCCATCTTTCAAGCCTTGGTCACCAAATGGACCCGGCCCAGGCCCAACGTCTTATTGCATCTCATCTTCATGGGCCTTCTTCTCATAATGGGCCATCTTCTATTCATGGGCCTCGTCCTTCTCCTTCATATGTTGCTGGCCCAATTGCTAATGAGCATTATTCTCTTAATGGGCCTCATTATTCTGCCCATGTTGCTGCTGGCCCATTCAACCCATGTTCCAACATCTCTTCCAGGCCCGCTCACCCTTCCATTCCCAGAATGGGCCCTTTTTCTTCTCAGCCTGGATCCTCTTATCCGGCCCAATACCATGCTCCAGGTCCTAATTCACAACCTCTTGCTCAAGCTGGCCCATATTCTTCTCGATCTCTTCCTACCCAGGAGATGATTGCTCAAACCCAACGCCAGCTTGATGAGCTTCAACGTCGGATCGATCCCAAATCCTCTTTAAGTGTTCCGTTCGCATTTCAAGATCTTCGGCTTCCGTCTCCATCACAAATTCCCACATATCGCCGTTATAGTGGAGTCGGTGACCCGTATGTGCACTTGAAGGAGTTTGTTTATGAGTCAACCCAATTTCGACATGACCAACACTTGATGGCTTATCTGTTTAGTCTGTCATTGGAAGGCCCGGCTCGGGATTGGTTCTTCTATCTTCCGCAAGAGCAAGTCGTGAATTTTCAAGCCATGCAAGGGAAATTCCTTCAACAGTTTCAAAACCAGGTTTGGCCCAAGTACTCTATTGTGGATCTGGCCCATGAGATGATGAAGCGCGAAGAAAAGTTTTCTACCTTTGCCGATCATTGGCGTCGCTTGGCCGCGCAAGTCCCGGGACACATTCCGGAGGGAGAACAAATCAAGATGCTGATATCCAATGCAACGCCTGAGTATCGGTTTATCTTAGCCCTCAACAACATCACCTCCTGGCAACAACTTTACAGCCGAGCTCGCTTCATTCGCTAACAAATCCAAGATTCCCTTGACCCCGAGTCTCCACCATCCACTTCCACATATCAACCTTCACCCTCCATGTGCCAACCCTACGCTCCCATGAGTCAGCCGGTCATGAGTCAGCCTTCCGCCACATATCCCTCCACGAGCAAACCTCCCGCCTCTACATACCCATACGCCTCCGTATATCAACCTTCCATGAGTCAGCCTCCCACATCCACATACCCGTCTCCATCTCCACTTCCAGTCAAGGGAACACCACATTCTGAGTAAGTAGATGCCGTCTACATATCCCCTCATCCTGTTCCACACATGCCATCACCGAAGCCCTCCACCACTAGCCACGCACTCCTACCTACACAACCTCCACTTCCATCTCCATAACCATCCTCACCTCATACCCCTCGGCATCCACCTTGCCCGAAGCGGGCTCCTCGTCTTCCGTTGCCGGAGTGCTTCATGGATATTTTCAGGGCTTTGATGGTCACCCATGCGTTGCCGCTCTCTCTGGTTGTGCCCTGTCGACCCGCGATCGGGGATATGCTTTAATATTGTGATTATCACCGCCAGCAGGGGCATTTGGTTGAGGATTGTCCTGAGTTCTGGGATTATGTTTATGATCTAGAAGCTAAGAAAAGGATTGATTGGGCCGCTATGCACAAAGTCATTTTACATCTTCGCAACCAACAGCAGTAGCAAGAAGTGCCACCGGGGCAGCCGTCTCCGTTACTTCAAGGCCAGGGGCACCCCTGTGATTCCTCGTCTAGTGCTGGACTCGCTCCGTCACCTACTCTGTTACCTCCGCCATCTCCTACCCCGGCTCCATCGTCATCACAAACCCAAGCCTCTGCTCATGCTAGTGACTCCCCTTCCTCTCCCACCGCCACTACCACTACTTCTATCCCTAACACCGCTCGACGCGTTGTGTTGACATGTCGACGGTGGACACCAATACCTCCCTCTTCACCCTCTCCACCTCCATGTCCACTACCCCCATCGCCTTCATCACTATCCTCACCATCTCCATTGCCATCACCATCATCTCCATCTCCATTGCCATCACCACCTCCATCTCCACCCTCGCCTCCGTCTCTGCCATCACCTTTGCCCGAGCCTGAGCAAGCCACACCTTTGCCTTTACCTTTACCCTCAGCCACGCCTTCACCTTCACCTTTGTCGCCACCCGAGCCTATCATCGCCACATCGCCTGCACCTTCACTTTCCATCACCACTCCCGTTGGAGCCTCCATGCCTTACAAACCTTCACGTGTTCCACCCAAACATATTCCCTTTAGTTCTCCAACCACTTCCACCCCACGGAGCGGGTGTACGCTTCCTTTGATGCCCCTCGGGTCTAATCCCCAGGGAGACAATAAGCCAAGTCAGGATGATTCAGTGCCGGCAATGCATTTCACGATTCAAGATTTTATCTGTCAGATGCTGGTTCGTGTCCTCGTCCCTGGTTATTTTGGGGATGATGCGCCTCTACTTTCAAAGATGAGAGTTGCTAAGAAGAGTTCCCTTGAGTTGATGCCAGTTTCTTCCCGAGCGAGGCCGGTGGCAATCTCCTTGCTCGCCGGAGAGTTCACCGTTGATGCTATTATTTCTCCTCGCTCTATTGCTGTTCAGATGACATGCCAAGAAGGGTTCTCTGCCTGTGTTGTGCTAACGCATACGGCCGCCAAGCAGATTATGGATTCTATGTTCAAGGGGCAATTGGCCGCATCTTCTACACTTTCCAAGGATATTCTGCACTTGTTATGCAATCTTCCTCAGTTTATTAGCAAATCGGCCATGTCAACGCCGTGTATTACTCTCCCTCAGCTTCACCCGTCTCTTTTATCAAGGGAGTTAGGCTTCAAGGCTGAGTTCCGAGTGGAGTTACCGAATCTCATGCTTCTAGTGTCGAGAGACAAAACCCTGTGGGTTTGTGACATTCATCACTCTGAAGGGTTACTTGTCCAAGAATGCCCACTTACTGTTGTTAGCACGGGGTGTCTAGGGGTAATTGCCCCAGCAAAGCTGTATGTTCATAGCCGGGCTAGGCCATCTGCTAGATGGGCTCGCTATTTGAGAAGATATTGCAAGGCAAGGTGCCCAAGGATTCAAGCCCGCGCCAGGAGATCCCATTTTCAAGGGATTTCTACCAAGAAGAGGCAGCGACGCAAATACAAGGACTGTCGGTTGTGCATTCAGGGGTCCACTTCTTCTTCTTCTCCTTTCTATTCATCGTTTCTTCTGCTCAGCTCCCACCCTTGGGTGGTGTATCTTCCCTCTTCAGATCCAGCTTCTATGATCTTCTCCTCTCTTCTTGGGTCCGCAAGCCCCTATTCTTCCTCTTCTCCTCTTCATTCGGAGTCTCCAGATTATCCCTCCTCTCATAATTCTGGGCCTCGGCCTATGTCTTTTAATCCCGATCTCGGGACATCTCCCAATTCTTCTCTAGTATCTTTGGGTTCCATCTCTAGTTCTCCTTCCCCGACCTTGTCGGGTGTCTATCGTTCTTCTTCTCCGGCCCTGTCGGATGATTCTCATCCCTCTTATCCGACCACATCGGATGATTCTTCTTATCATCTTTCTACTCATTCCTTTTCACCCTTTCAGGGTTCTTACCCTTTTTCTTGCTGTTTTCGAGGCTTTAGCCCGCCTTGATCTCAGATAATCCCTGTTTATTATGTATTTGGTTCCTTGTTATCAGGGCCTCAGTGCCTTGATGAGGGAGTTCTAGCCCTCGTCTCTCTTCCTTTTTATCCCTTCTTCGTCCAGTATGATGTCTGCCACTCCTCTGTGTCGAGGAATCCAATCCTTTGCTCTCCTTTCATCCTTTATCCTGACAAGCAAGGAATACAAAGCTACTCGCGCTCCTCAAAGCTTGATGATCGAGATCGCTTTAAGATGCCGGTTTTCACGCCATGGATTTGCAAAGGTATTTTTATTTTGAGCAAAGAAACATGCTTTCATTTTCATTATTTCTATTGTTTCTACACATGGTTATAATGCTATTCCTCAACATGGTTAAGTGGCTTTTAGAAATTTGCTTAGTTAAGCTTACTTCATTTAAAATGAGTTCGCTTCTGCAGCATCCTTAGGACAGTGATAGCTCCACGCTGGGAGTCTAGTTCTTTCCTCGATCGTTGAGGGTGACCTTTGAGCATGGGTTTATCACGCACTTCACGGGGAGCCATAGCCGATCTCTCTAGTGCAACATCGTTGCTGCTTTGGCCATACCATGGGTATGCACAAAGGCCTTTTTCTCTTCTCTACTCGGCCAAGTGCAGGGGCAAGCGATTGATGGATGAGATGACTAACCTATGCGCTCCCTAATACGAGAGAGGTCTCAAATAGGGACAGTCTTGACCCTCGAAAGTGAGCTTTCATGTAATATCTAGCCAATAAGGGCTGTCAGATGAAAATCATATATGAAAATCAAAAGAAAATTATGAATAAAAGGCATGGCAAGAGTGGCAGTACAGTTCCCCGCGGGACATCATGAGCCCGGTCGCATGCGTGCCTGATAGATATGGGTCTCAAAATCAAAGACACAAAGCCCTGGCGCAACAGACCTATCTCTTTGAGGGGTGGTGCCCTGGAAGGAATTCAAGTCCTGATGTCTCCTATCCTGCATAAAGCTTGTCTCTAATTTTTCTTCTATTTCTCCCTCTTAGGCTGGGTTGTATCCCGGGTATGGCCTTAGTAGGGGCACCGTTCTTTAGAGGCGGTTGGTTATGGTAACTCACCCTAACATGCACGCCCTACTTAAGGGAAGTCTTTAATGAAAGGGGTAGGAATGACGATCCCTAGCCAGTAGTTCGAGCTTGTCTTTGGGTGCTGCGGATTGCTATTTTCAAAAATCTAAAAATTCTCAAAAAAAAATCAAATATGTCAAAATTCCAAAAAAAAAAATTCAAATATGTCAAAATTCCAAAAAAATCAAATATGTCAAAAAAAAACCCCAAAAATTTGAATATGGCAAAAAAAAATCAGAAATACAAAAAATCTAAAAATACTTCTCTTTTGTTTCTTTTATTTTTATCTTGAGGACAGAAACGTAATCTATTTGCTAAGTGTGCATGCTGCAGGTTGCAGGTTCAAGCTTTCCTTGCTCTATCTTTCGCTCTGCCTCCTGCTCATGTTCATCTTTTGATCTTTTCTCATCTCTTCAATCCTATCTCTGGATCTGTTCTGAAGGTCATGGCCTTCTCAGCTTTCGCTTATCTGCTTAATCATGTCTCCATGAGAGGGCATTGTCCTACGATTTTGAACCTGGCGGTTCCGCTTCATCTGATCGTGGGCTTTGATTGAAGAATGTGTTTGTTGTCTTTATCATGTCTATGGTCCTCCATGTCTTTTGTCCCACTGTGTCCTTGTCATATGTGTCTATGTCCTCTCATGTTGGTCGTATCTTTTGTCCCGCCGTGTCATTCGTCACACGTGTCCTTATCCTCCGTAGTATTGTCATCACACGTGTCTTTGTCCCACCATGTCCTTATACCACCGCGTGTGCTGTTCCACCGTGTGCGTGTTTTCTTGTCCCACCGTGCCTTTAGTCGCATGTATGCTTGCCATTTGTTTGTTTGTTATGTTTCATCCATCTTCGTTATGTTATGTTGTGACATGTTTTGTTCATATTTCTCTTATTATGTTGTGTTCATGTCATGCTCGTTCATATTCATTCATGTTCACATCATATCATGTCATGTGGTTATTGCCTTATTTGAAAATCCATAAAAAGCATAAATCAAAATTCCAAAAAAATGCCGTTTCACTTGGCAGGTAGGTCAGGTATGGCTCTCTATCCCTGCTCATTGTTGCATTACTATATAGTATCTACATTATTATAGCCTCTCAAGGACCGACTGGTTGCCCGTGTGTTCTGGGATCTGATGTTCTTCTTTAACAAAAACGATGATGATCTAAGAGCATACGGTTAATCGTTGGATAGGCCGCTCGGTTGAGTCAGGTGGGGGACGATGGACTCTGTCTCGCACGCCGTGGTTGCAGAAGATTCTTGACCCCGTCCTGGCTCATTCTAGCAATATTATCCTTGAGTACTTTCTATTTTATCTTTCTTTGCATTCGTTTTGATGATTTCTTTATTTTAGCCTAGCATGCATCATGTCATTTTGAGCATTCATGCCCCGTGATCCGTTCAAGGATTTCTCCTCAGCAATGGTTAATTGCACTTCAATTCACTTCGATAAGAGATTCTCATTCCACTCCGAATTTGAACGATTTCTCTGATCTTGCCGCTTGATCTGGTTGGCTAGCGTGATTCCTGTCTGGATTTTTATCTCAGTTTTATCTCTCCTTTTCCAGCTCTTATACTGTGTTCCTTCCGACCCACTCATTGTCCGTGGATTGTGTCCCCGATGAGGTTGGTCGTGTTTTCTTTCTTTTCTTAGTTAGTTCTCCAGACATGTCTCATCCTTGTCATCCATTTCAGGTGGTTAGTTCGGTGTTTTCGGGAGAATTCCTACCGCTTGTTGGTTATGACGGGTGTCTTTTGCCTTGATACTCCCTTTTCAGTTCTCTCTTGATGTGACACAACTAAGGGGCATGCAGCAAACAAATGGATCCTTAGGACCTATTCCGCAAACACAATCACATAGCAACAAAGTCCAAGATTGGGGCCGATTCGCCGTCGCACACACACGAGCCCGGGGTGACTAAGTGATGCTAAGGGGAGGTGATGGATCAAGACCCTTGCTGGTAGGGTGACAGCAGGGCTAGGGTTGCCCTCCCGAAGGTACGAGGCCCACACTTAAGGGGCTGGCCGGTGCCAATTGGGGCACTAGGTCCCTCTCTCTCACAGCCCACGGTGACCGCTCGTAAGTGGAACACGCAGGGTCGGGCGCTCTCTCTCTTGCTCAACAGAGCAATTTCCACGGATATTAAATGAACAAGCACCAAGAATGGAGCAAAGATCAGAGCTTACCCTGGTTGGTTTGAAGAAACCAACCCCGTTCGGAGATGAGGGCGAGCGGGGAAGTGTGGGTTCCCCGCACACTGCGCCGATGAAGCTTGATCCCTGTTTAAATTATACAACCACTACGCCTCACACAGGAGGGTGGACTTGGGGTGGGGATATCAGTATTACAATGCAAACACTACCTCCACGTAGGGAGGGGCGTTAAGCCAGTCAGGCGGGGAGGGGAGATTCGCTCGAATCGCGCCGACGGATCACCCGACCGAATCTGTCCGTGTCTTGAGCAACAGGATAGGGGATCATTGTAGCCACCGCTGTGTGCTCCTCCGGACTCAGAACATGACGAGACTAGCTCTGGAATGACGCTGATAGACCCAGGTACGCCTGTGAATTTTGGTGGGCGGTTCCCGCGTCGCCTCTGGTTGGAGTGGACCCCGGAACAGGTGCTCAGAGTTCAGGTTCAGGCTGGCCCAGATTGTTGCAGCTGCTTGTAGAAGGTACCACGACCACTCCCGAAGTCTGAATGAGGCAAGACCAAGTCAAGGACTTCCGTGGATGAGTCTTCTTCGAGTAGCAACCGAGAACAGCACCAGAGGCTGTCGGGGTGGTGAGGAGGAGTCCGTTGAGTGAGGCAGTGTCGGGGCAGGACACAAATGGACTGTCTGCGCACCCGGGGGAGAAAAATTGGAAAGGACACTTCCTGATGCCGAACGGGATGCCGCTTGTTGGTGGTGGTGGATGACTCGTGGTGGCAGCTCTCGGCCAAGTGGCACCTCCATAAGTTGAAGGATCTGGCCATGGGAGCTTCTGTACTGCAGCTCAGGTCTTGGTTCTGGTCCTTGTTGCGCAGTTGGACGAGAATGGGCACCACGAACTGTAACAAAGTCGGAATGAGACAATTCCACCTTGCTTGCGAAGAAGACTTGCAGACCTTTCCGGAGATGTATGGTGTACCTCCAGATGACGTCGGGTGATTCCGGAGCAGGCTCGACAAGTCAGGCCTCAATCTGTTACCTGCGGGTTGAACAGAGCAAAGGGGCTGTTTGGTGGAGAAGGGTTGATGTGGGGGTGGAGGGGGTAGCAAAGAGGGGTGGAAGGTTTCTGGTTGTGGATGTGGGAGGAAGGTTTGGGGGTGTTAGAGGGGAGGTTGGCAGGGGCCGGACCTGGTGTGGGAATGGGCTGGGAGGTGGTGGATGGTGGGGGCGCAAATGGCCTAGGGGAATGGGGGGGTGTCTCTTGGGTGTGGGTGATGGATCAATGGAAGGATTAATGGGGGGCCTAGGGGATGGGAAAGGCTGCTTTGGGGAGGGGAAAGGGTGTCTAGGAGAAGGGATTCTCCCTTGGGAATATGGAAGGTTGTATTGGGAAGGGGAAGAGTTGTTTGGAGAATGGTGGAAGTGAATGGGAGTTAAGGGGTCTTGGGGAGATGAAAGGTTTGGGGATGAGGTGGAGGATGATGTGGCAAGGAGTAGAGAGAGAGGGAGGGGCAAAATTTGAAGAGAGAGGGGGAGGAGAGAGAGAGGGGGCCGCCCCCTTTAGAGAGAGAGAGGTAGTGAGAGGGAGAGAGCTAGAGAGAGAGAGAGAGAGCAAGAGACACAATTCTTGTGGATTTTAAACTCAATACTTCATTAGTCATCTCAAGTGGGGTTGAGGTCCTATTTATAGGAATCCCAACTTTTACAAAAAGTCCCTGAGAAAAGAACTAATAACAGATAACCAAAAGAGCTGGGGAAAGGGAAAAGGATGCCCCTGGGCCAGGCCCTTCTAAATGGTCCCATTAGACATACTAGCCCAATATGACGACACAAACTTAGGTAAATAACATGATAACCTAGGGACTTGACTCAAAACAAAGGGGGAATTACATCAAAATGACTCAAGAAAGGTATAAAAATTACATAGCTAGACTCAGAAAATCAAGCTGAACATAATGGCGAGCGTCAGGACCCTTGGAGAAATAGGGAGTGGTAAGCAATGTCCCCATCATACTCCCGGGGTGCAGAGAACTCGACTCTGTCGAGTAAAGATCCATCGTATGCGGAGGAAGCCACAACGGGGTTGCCCTCAAGTCTACCAAAGGTAGCTAGTCCTTTCGCCAAGTGAGGTAGCACCCATACCCTTTACTCCAGATGACAGTGACCTGTTCATACAATATCCGCTCCAATTGCTCACGTTGGCCCCTCTGGGTTGGTGGAACTTTCTCACGGGTGGTGGCTCTCTCAAGGGGTGGAACAAGCTCGAGTTCCTCACTAGGTGTCACCGTGGGACCCCTGTATGGCACCATGTCAGCCACATTGAATGTGGGACTTACTCTGTACTCCTCTGGGAGGTCCAACTCATAAGCATTTGTGCCGATCCGCCTCAAAACCTGGAAGGGTCTTGATCCACGCGACCTCAGTTTGGAGACATTGATGTGGGACGAGACCACGAACACGACAAGCCCGTGACTGCCCCTTAACGAGGGAAGCGTCGGACGTGCGCGGTTGAGAAACCGGCAGTGAGCTAGGGTGATCGGCTCTCTCGTGTGCCCGGATCGGGTCACGGGACGGTCTCGCACTCTCTCACAGCAGCGGTAATGAATAGATAAAGTGAGCTAGATATCCCTACACATGCTCTCTAGCAGCGGCATAAACAAATATATATGAAGTAAGAAAAATGCCAAGTAAGGGAGCAAATGCGATACCTCCACGCGCTCGGCGTGGGGAAGACGGACCCGGCCGAAGTCGTACTCGCGAGACAGTTAATACATAAAGATTACAGCAATGAGTTACAGCCCACTCCACGTAGGGAGGTAAAGGGCGACACAATGGGGTCCGGGAGGACCGAATTCGGGTTGACGGGCGGCTTCTCGCGTTGATTCGGCAGCACCCGAACACGTGACGGTGGGGCCCACGTGTTGTCCGGAGGGACCGTGCGGGACCCGGTGTCACCATTGTGGTGGGGACACTTGTGGAAGTGTTCCCTGGGCTGGCGGCACGCTGGTTCACCTACCGGAGGTCGGGCGGCTCCGATCGGCACCGGTCGGAATAACCGGCCACGGATCTGCCGGCTCTATTTTCTGGCGCGCGCTCTGGCGAGAACGGACTCTGCGATCAGCCCCGACGTCGGAATGCGACGAAACTGGCGCCGTTGGAAAGATGCTTCAAAGGGCTTCAACCCAAGGTGATTACAGAAAAATAATCAAGCCTGTACTTCTGATTGACGGATTTTGAAGGTTGCTTTTGTACAGTGTCTGAACTCTCAGATCTGCAGGGCTGTCCTCTGATAACTGTCATTGACCGTAGGGTGGATGTCCGATTCAGTTCTTGAGGTCTTCATCAAAGGTGTAGGAAATTGAGCTAGGAAGACGATAAAACTAGTTTGGACAAGTTTGGATGTGGATACGAATTTCTATGATTTTTTCACTAGCAGTGGGTCGGATCTAGAATCTGGCTGACAACACTGTAGCCTCAAAATTTCAAATCCATCTGAGCTCGTGGGTAACAGCATGAATTCGTGGAAGTCACCTCTGTCCAGCAGGATAGAACCTTGACGATGGCTCCGTGGCGGCTCGTAGGCGGCACGAACGGCGGCGGCGGCGGCACAGATGATCACCGGAGATAGAGGGGAGGGGATAGGAGGTAGAAACCACTCTAGAACTGGAGGTTGGAGAAGGAAGAACACCAGGAGATAGGAAGGGGGCGCAATATGCTCCAAGCTTCAACACAATTTTCTGATTTTTCATTCCTTTTATCATAAAAATACAAGCTTATATATGTTTCCAATCAAATCAATTGTGCACCCTTGGATCTAGGGGTGGGGGATGAAAGGCTGGGATTAAGTGTGATAAACACAAAAAAAATATAAACTAATCCTAGTGGAATGGGGCGCCCCCTTGACCATATGTAAGGTTGAATGGGTAGGTGGCCAACCATTGGAATATTGACCCATTTTAACCCCGTGTGTCCATATGACTAGTCCACCCTTCTAGATGTCCACCTAGGAAGGTTGACCAGCCCCACAAGGTGACATGGACCAATGGGAAAGGGCTGAGGGCCCCCTTGCTGGTCCTACTGCATAATTGCATAAAAACCCACACAATCCATGGGAATGACTCCTTGGCTTATAAAGCCTTACATTTGTGTACATACTTTCCCAAGGATATAAACATAAACTAAAAGGACATAAATGTAATAAAAAAGGTACAGGCTCGGTGTCGATTCCCATCAACTCTCCCCGGGTGGGAGGAACTCGACCCCGTCGAGTAGGGGTAGGGATGCTCGAGTACTCCGGCGGATCCGTCACCGTGCCAAGTAACGCGGGTATGCTCCACTCCAAGTGATCGTCACCTGCTCATTCCATCTATACTTGATATGCGCGAACTGCTATGGGCTAGAGGTGGACACTCCCGGTGGGGCACTCTCAAAAGGAAAGGGAGTAGCTCGAAGACTCACTAGGAATCACCGCTGAGTCCCTATAGGTGACAGATCCGGGTATAGATGTGGAACCGATCCCATACTCATCAAGTGAGTCCACTCGCCTCTTACTCATAAGAGAACGACAACGAGCTTACACAAGACGCATGCAGACAAACAAATGACACACAAACCATGCAAACAAACCACACAAAACAAACCACACAAGGAAAACACACCGACTCATATATGACCCTAGACTAAGATGGTGACACAAGCCCACTAGGTGGCGGCATCCTGGGCGGCGGGTGAGCCATCCAACTCTCCCCCCAAGGCATAGTACTCATCGGCTAGTGCGTCATCGGCCTCATAATTGACACACTCAAGCTCGGGAGGTGCGGGCTCTCCAACAATTAAGGCTAGGGTGGCGCGAGCGGGACACTCGCTCGCAATGTGGCCAAATCCATGACAGTGGAAACACTGCACTCTCGACCGACTACTCTCTCCTATAAAAGGGGCCTTACTCTTATCATCCCGTCGGGTAGGGGGTGTAGGCAGCAATGGGGGAGGTGTAGGTGCCTTGGACAATAGTGGAGGGGGGGCCGGTGCCAGAGAACGGGCTATAGGAGCCGGGGGACGGGCAACGGGTGCCGGTGGTTGGGGTGGAAATAGGTCCCGGGGTGGAGGAGGGCGAGGTCGAGGAGCAAAGTGCTCCTGACGGGTGGGCTCCTGAGGTCGAGCCATGGGCGGCCGAGGATGTGGGCCTATAGAGTGAAGGGGCTCGGTGCTACAGAGAGGGGTGGGGCCCAACCGATGACTAGAGTCAAACTCTCTCTCGAATTGCTCTAACTCGAGAGCAACCTGGTATGCCTCTTCCAACGTCTTGGCATTGCGGCGGAAAAGCTTATACTGACAGTGTGGCCGCAAACCACGTCGAAAGCGGGAAACGGGCATGGTACTCTCCTCCGTGACACCACATCGTAGAAAGTACTCATCAAATTCAGCGATGTATTCGGAGACTGACCGATCTCCTTGGCTAAGACTTTGCCATCTATCGATGAGTCGCTGGCGGTATGTGGGAGGAAGGTACTTTTGCCGAAGTTTATTCTTCGTCTCGGCCCATGTGTCAATCGGGGGTTCTAGCCGCTGAAGTAGCAGGCTCTCCACATTCTTCCAATAGGTTTGCGCCTGCCCCATGAGCTTCATGGTGGCAAATTGGACCCTTCGGCGCTCCGACATATCATACCACTCAAAATAACGGTCCATGCCGAACTCCCAATCTAGGTAGACTTTTGGATCCAAAGACCCTTAAAAAGAGGGAGGGTCCGCTCGCACGGTCTTAAGGACCCTATCATCATCCTCCTCTCGTTGTGGCTGAAAACCACGACGGCGTTGACCATACCCCTCATAGGCATTGTCGGACCCATAGTCCTTGAGACCAAGGTCACGGTGCGGTAGTTCGGGAACCCGAGGAGGGGCGGGTGGAGGAGCCTGTGGTGGCTGGTTTTGGGCCGCGGGTGTGGCTTGGATTTGGGCCATGAGAGCGGGTTGGACTTGGGCCACCACGGGGGGAGGTGCGGGTGGGCCTTGGCCTGCCCCAGGAGGGTCCCCGTGTGACATCCTATCTAACCGCCCAACGAGGTCTTGGACAAACCTATCGGAGGTCTCCATGTGTCCCTCCATGGCTCTAAGGCGACCATCCATATTATCGGAGAAAGTCCGAAAGTTAGCATCGGATTGGTCCAACCTAGTCATAATGGCCATCATCGCCTCGTGTAGGGAGTGGAAGTCTCCCGAGGCACCATCTCGTGGGTTAGCCATAGAGGAAGGGCGATGGTATTGGGTACCTCGCCGAGTGGGCATGCAACGACACGGACTAGGAAACACCGACTAATGCAAATGCACACTAATATGATGCACCTAGACCTAAACCAATATCCGGTATGTGGCGGAGATAATCGACCCGAAGGTCACTCGCACAAGTGTGCGGCCTTCCCGATAGGCGTAGCCTAACGTTCAGACAACACCTTTTGATATATCGAATTATCGGGATGAAATGTAATTTAAACACACTCTCTTTTTGTGTTTTAGAAATATGATGATCCTAGACTCGACTTAAACCGACTAATGACTAGACGTAAATGACTCTTTTTTTTTGTTTTTGGACACCCTAGACTCAACTCGCTCTGATACCAAATTGATGCGGGATGAGACCACGGACACGACAAGCTCGTGACTGCCCCTTAACGAGGGAAGCGTCGGACGTGCGCGGTTGATAAACCGGCAGTGAGCTAGGGTGATCGGCTCTCTCGTGTGCCCGGATCGGGTAACGGGACGGTCTCGCACTCTCTCACAGCAGCGGTAATGAATAGATAAAGCGAGCTAGATATCCCTACACATGCTCTCTAGCAGTGGCATAAACAAATATATATGAAGTAAGCAAAATGCCAAGTAAGGGAGCAAATGCGATACCTCCACGCGCTCGGCGTGGGGAAGACGACCCGGCCGAAGTCGTACTCCCGGGACAGTTAATACATAAAGATTACAGCAATGAGTTACATCCCACTCCACGCAGGGAGGTAAAGGGTGACACAATGGGGTCCGGGAGGACCGAATTCGGGTTGACGGGCGGCTTCTCGCGTTGATTCGGCAGCACCCGAACACGTGACGGTGGGGCCCACGTGCTGTCCGGAGGGACCGTGCGGGACCCGGTGTCACCACTGTGGTGGGAACACTTGTGGAAGTGTTCTCTAGGCTGGCGGCACGGTGGTTCGCCGGTCGGAGGCCGGGCGGCTCCGATCGGCACCGGTTGGAATAACCGGCCACGGATCTGTCGGCTCTGTTTTCTGGCGCGCGCTCCGGCGAGAACGGACTCTGCGATCAGCCCCGACGTCGGAATGCGACGAAATTGGCGCTGTTGGAAAGATGCTTCAAAGGGCTTCAACCCAAGGCGATTACAGAAAAATAATCAAGCCTGTACTTCTGATTGACGGATTTTGAAGGTTGCTTTTGTACAGTGTCTGAACTCTCAGATCTGCAGGGCTGTCCTCTGATAACTGTCATTGACCGTAGGGTGGATGTCCGATTCAGTTCTTGAGGTCTTCATCAAAGGTGTAGGAAATTGAGCTAGGAAGACGATAAAACTAGTTTGGACAAGTTTGGATGTGGATACGAATTTCTATGATTTTTTCACTAGCAGTGGGTCGGATCTAGAATCTGGCTGACAACACTGTAGCCTCAAAATTTCAAATCCATCTGAGCTCGTGGCTAACAGCAGGAATTCGTGGAAGTCACCTCTGTCCAGCAGGACAGAACCTTGACGATGGCTCCGTGGCGGCTCGTAGGCGACACGAACGGCGGCGGCGGCGGCACAGATGATCAGCGGAGATAGAGGGGAGGGGATAGGAGGTAGAAACCACTCTAGAACTGGAGGTTGGAGAAGGAAGAACACCAGGAGAGAGGAAGGGGGCGCAATATTCTCCAAGCTTCAACACAATTTTTTGATTTTTCATTCCTTTTCTCATAAAAATACAAGCTTATATATGTTTTCAATCAAATCAATTGTGCACCCTTGGATCTAGGGGTGGGGGATGAAAGGCTGGGATTAAGTGTGATAAACACAAAAAAATATAAATTAATCCTAGTGGAATGAGGCGCCCCCTTGACCATATGTAAGGTTGAATGGGTAGGTGGCCAACCATTGGAATATTGACCCATTTTAACCCCATGTGTCCATATGACTAGTCCACCCTTCTAGATGTCCACCTAGGAAGGTTGACCAGCCCCACAAGGTGACATGGACCAATGGGAAAGGGCTGAGGGCCCCCTTGCTGGTCTTACTGCATAATTGCATAAAAACTCACACAATCCATGGGAATGACTCCTTGGCTTATAAAGCCTTACATTTGTGTACATACTTTCCCAAGGATATAAACACAAACTAAAAGGACATAAATGTAATAAAAAAGGTACAGGCTCAGTGTCGATTCCCATCAGACATTCCCAGGGAATAGTCTCTCGGTTCTAACCATCACAAAGTCACCTACACTAAATTCCTGGTGGCATCGGTGGGAATCAGCCGATTTCTTATACACCTCATTGCTTTTGTTGATGTGTTTGCGGATTGTCTTCATGCGACTCTGTGAACGTTGACTCCTAGTGGATAATGGGGGTCCTGGACAACCAAAAGTGGACCTAGCATGCCATGGTGCTACGTAGACTTTGATGGACCTATGAGGACCGGGACATCCATAGGTGAACCTATCATGCAAAGGGGTGTTTGATGTTGGGGGTCCCGGACATCCATGAATGCTTCCTTCATGCTTAGACTTCATGATGACTGACTTTGGGGGGCTGGGGCATCCAAATGGAGTCCTAACATGTATGGGTTTCCTAACAATGTTTACTGCCAAAGGGGGACCTGGACACCCAGATGTAAACCTATCGTGCATCGGTCCTAGTGTGTGAGTGACACAAATGATGTGACTACCCTGACCACATGATGCGAAATGTTGCGACACATGTATTCCTATCAAGATGGTCCCATCTGTGAGATTTGGGGGTTTCCACTCATGGGGGTCGAAGCGGTTCCAAGGGGTGGACATCTTGGGATGGGTCACTCCCCTATTTCCAAGGTTGATGTCACCCTTAGCATTGACTCTCATAGTGTGGGCTGAATTTCGGAATGGGTGGGTTAGGTCTGACATGGTGGGTGAGAGTAGGAGGGAGTGGGTGGTGAGTGAGGAGTACTTGGAAGCCCATAGAAAGTGGCCAAACCGGTCAAGATGGGTTAAGGGGTGGGTGACGTGGAGGTGGGTTTCAATCCAAGTGACCGCCCTAGGGTCCCTAGTACACATAGGAAAGTGGGAATCATGAACCTGGTGGGACCTATCATAATGCTCCTTGCAAAGGGACGAGGGGTAGGGAAAGATGTAGGAGGGCAAGGAGGTGGGTGGGCAAAGAAGGGCTAGTGGGAAAGGATCATGTGGATCTAGGAGGACTTGGGTTGAGGGGATTGAGGCTTCTTCCCATCCTAGACCTGGGGCACTCCAAAGCATACACTCCCTAGTGTGGGCTAGGCACTCGTCTCCTAATGGGGTAAGTACCAAAGCGGATTTCCTAGGTTGAGTGCCCTTTTCTTGTGGTAGGGGGGTGGCGTAAAACTCATCGGGCTCGGGTTGAAACAATACGAGCTCACTCATGCAAGGACCCTTGGTGTAAATGGAGATGATGGACCTGATAGAGGGCAGTGAGAAACTAAGGTATCCCGTATCACTCACTCCTAAGGCCAACATGTTTGTCACGTCCATTTGCCTTAGTATGCCTTTAATCAAGTCCCTCATGGCTCCTACAAAGCAAAACAAATGATATGTTGTGTGGAATGGTAGGGTGGGCGCGATTGGGTTATGGTTATCCATGGCGGGGCGCATGATGTGGAGGAGGAGGTCTTGCTTAAGCCACGCAATGAGGGGTTCCCCTAAAATCACAGTCTTCATGGAGGGAGGGGTGGGGGGACTTAACCAATGGGGAGTATACATGATGATGCACTGGGTGGCACGATGATGACTCTAAATGCGAATGCACCCTAGGACCAACTTGTAGAGAAACAAGTTGTGAACTTGCTCTGATACCATTTGATGTGACACAACTAAGGGGCATGCAGCAAACAAACAGATCCTTAGGACCTATTCCGCAAACACAATCACATAGCAACAAAGTCCAAGATTGGGGCCGATTCGCCGTCGCACACACACGAGCCCGGGGTGACTAAGTGATGCTAAGGGGAGGTGATGGATCAAGACCCTTGCTGGTAGGGTGCCAGCAGGGCTAGGGTTACCCTCCCGAAGGTACGAGGCCCACACTTAAGGGGCTGGCCGGTGCCAATTGGGGCACTAGGTCCCTCTCTCTCACAGCCCACGGTGACCGCTCGTAAGTGGAACACGCGAGGTCGGGCGCTCTCTCTCTTGCTCAACGGAGCAATTTCCACGGATATTAAATGAACAAGCACCAAGAATGGAGCAAAGGTCAGAGCTTACCCTGGTTAGTTTGAAGAAACCAACCCCGTTCGGAGACGAGGGCGAGCGGGGAAGTGTGGGTTCCCCGCACACTGCGCCGATGAAGCTTGATCTCTGTTTAAATTATACAACCACTACGCCTCACACAGGAGGGTGGACTTGGGGTGGGGATATCAGTATTACAATGCAAACACTACCTCCACGTAGGGAGGGGCGTTAATCCAGCCAGGCGGGGAGGGGAGATTCGCTCGAATCGTGTCGACGGATCACCCGACCGAATCTGTCCGTGTCTTGAGCAGCAGGATAGGGGATCAGTGTAGCCGCCACTGTGCGCTCCTCCGGACTCAGAACTTGACGAGACTGGCGCTGGAATGACGCTGACAGAACTAGGTACTCCTGAGAATTTTGGTGGGCAGTTCCCGCGTTGCCTCTGGTCAGAGTAGACCCCGGAACAGGTGCTCAGAGTTTAGGTTCAGGCTGGCCCAGATTGTTGCAGCTACTTGTAGAAGGTACCACGATCACTCCCGAAGTCTGAATGAGGCGAGACCAAGTCGAGGATGTCCATGGATGAGTCTTCTTAGAGCAGCAACCAACAACAGCACCAGAGGCTTTCGGGGTGGTGAGGAGGAGTCCGTTGAGTGAGGTAGTGTCGGGGCAGGACCCAAATGGACTGTCTGCACACCCGGGGGATAAAAATTGGAAAGGACACTTCCTGATGCCGAACGGGATGCCGCTTGTTGGTGGTGGTGTATGACTCGTGGTGGCAGCTCTCGGCCAAGTGGCGCCTCCAGAAGTTGAAGGATGTGGCCGTGGGAGCTTCTGCACTGCAGCTCAGGTCCAGGTTTTGGTCCTTGTTGCGCAGTTGGACGAGAATGGGCACCACGAACTGTAACAAAGGAGGAATGAGACGATTCCACCTCGCTTGCGAGGAAGACTTGCAGACCTTTCCGGAGCTGTATGGTGCACTTCCAGATGACGTCGGGTGGTTCCGGAGAAGGCTCTGCAAGTCAGGGCTCAATCTGTTACCTGCGGGTTGAACAGAGCAAAGGGGCTGTTTGGTGGAGAAGGGTTGATGTGGGGGTGGAGGGGGTAGCAAAGAGGGGTGGAAGGTTGCCGGTTGTGGATGTGGGAGGGAGGTTTGGGGGTGTTAGAGGGGAGAGGAGAGGCTGGCAGGGGGCGGACCTGGTGTGGGAATGGGCTGGGAGGTGGTGGATGGTGGGGGCGCAAATGGCCTAGGGGATTGGGGGGGTGTCTCTTGGGTGTGGGTGATGGATCAATGGAAGGATTAACGGGGAGCCTAGGGGATGGAAAAGGTTGCTTTGGGGAGGGGAAAGGGTGTCTAGGAGAAGGGATTCTCCCTTGGGAATATGGAAGGTTGTATTGGGAAGGGGAAGAGTTGTTTGGAGAATGGTGGAAGTAAATGGAAGTTAAGGGGTCTTGGGGAGATGAAAGGTTTGGGGATGAGGTGGAGGATGATGTGGCAAGGAGAAGAGAGAGAGGGAGGGGCGAAATTTGAAGAGAGCGGGGGAGGAGAGAGAGAGGGGGCCGCCCCCTTTAGAGAGAGAGAGGTAGTGAGAGGGAGAGAGCTAGAGAGAGAGAGAGCAAGCGACACAATTCTTGTGGATTTTAAACTCAATACTTCATTAGTCATCTCAAGTGGGGTTGAGGTCCTATTTATAGGAATCCCAACTTTTAAAAAAATTCCCTGAGAAAAGAACTAATAACAGATAACCAAAAGAGCTGGGGAAAGGGAAAAGGACGCCCCTGGGCCAGGCCCTTCTAAATGGGCCCATTAGACATACTAGCCCACTATGACGACACAAACTTAGGTAAATAACATGATAACCTAGGGACTTGACTCAAAACAAAGGGGGAATTACATCAAAATGACTCAAGAAAGGTATGAAAATTACATAGCTAGACTCAGAAAATCAAGCTGAACATAATGCCGAGCGTCAGGACCCTTGGAGAAATAGGGAGTGGTAAGCGATGTCCCCATCATCTCCGCTTTATCTCCGCTTCATATCCATTTCATGTCACCGTCGCTTTTGCTCCATCTCCTTTCCATTTCACCTCTGTGTCACTTTCGCTCGTTCCCTTGCAAAGCGGACATCAAGGAGGGGCATCTGTTGACACCCGTTTTAGCCCACAAGTCGTCATTTCTCTTATTCATCATTTTGATGTCCCGAATTAGCCATTATTTTGGAGCTTTCTTGGATGGATTTCAAGCCCATTTTTACCATTTCATATCCTTTGAGTCTTGGAGATCATGATTTCTTAGAGTCCTGGAGCTTATCTTATCAAATTCTGGCTTCTAAGTCGACTTACGGCCCATTTAGGTCGGCTTCCCTCAAGTAATCGGCTCTCTCTCACTGCATAGTCCTGAAAGTGGTTCTTTTTCACCCTATTCTATTCCTCTTTTCAAAAAGTTGTCTTCATTAAAGTTGTTCATCTTTCAAAGATCTACAATTTCTTCTTCTACATCGTTGGCCAGTTCTGCCCCGTTTGTGAGCTATTTGCATATTTCCAGTAGGCTATGCTATTCACCTATTTTCCAGAATTTTCCTCTCTCTTCCAGCCCCACTTTCTCCGTCTTATGATCATTTTATCAAATTTCTTTCTTCATAAAAGTTGTTCCTCTCTCAGTTATCTACAATTTCTTCTTCTACCACTTTCACTAGTTCTGCCTTGTTTGAGAGATATGCTTCAATTTCTGAAGTCGACGTAGTCTGCCCAGAATCTGCCTCCATCAATGTGACGGCCCTATACAGGTGCGTTACATCAGTGTGACGGTCCTACGATAGACCGTCACACCGAAACTTGCCCGAAACACCCTGTTCAACCCCCAGAATGTGGCGGTCCTACCCTAGACCATTAGAGTCCATGTGACGGTCTAGTATGGGTGCGTTACATCGAAACTTGCCCAGAATCATCCTGTTCGACCCCCAGAGTGTGACGGACCTACCCTAGTCCATTACATCATCTGACGGTCTTACGATAGACTGTTACATCACACTGAGAGTCCAATTTCTACTGGACTCTGCTCCGTTTCTGTGCGCCGTGGCCCTCTTATAGAGTCCATAACTTCTTGAATTCTACTCCGAATTGAGCGCCGATCGTTCCTATGGTTTCTCCTTGATATTATCTTGAATTCAATCTAAAGAACTCCAAATTTTATTTGCTATCTTGCTCAAAATCATGCTCAAAATTGGAGGGTTTAGGTGTCCTGGTTCAACTCAAACTCTGCAGATTAAGCTCCGGGGCTCCCTTCAAGAAGCCATATCTTCTAGATCCTTCATCCAAATAGAGTCTCATTTGCTCCCATGACTTATCTTGACTATTATCTCGAGATTGATCCATAGATATCGAGATTTGATGGACTCTATCTCTTAAACTCGTGGAGAAAAGTTGAGGGTTTCACCACTTCTCTATAAAAACTGCCCAATTTTTTTTAACTAAAGTAGATCCTTGCTAAAAATTGCCCAGTTCGCAGTTGCGACGGGGGGGCTCTTTCCGGACGTGGGGCGAAGCCATGCTGCAACTCCAACTCACAACTTCGACCCTATCTTGGAGAGGGAAGTATTAGCTTTCTATTCCATCCTTTTGGGCTTGATTTCATGGTCTACACTCTTAGTTCTAGTCTCCTCAAAATCACAAATCATCACAGTTTTCTGCACTTTCTGCTACATGTATTTTTTTTCGTTTTGCATCATCGTTTTCTCTCTATTCTCTCAATCAAATCTCGTGATTTCAAATCTCATGCATGCATAACACACCCACCTATCTTTTGCACCCTTCCACAGGGGTTAAAAACCTCCCCCCAGTGCGTTCTCCCCCTTTTATTCATGCTATTTTATCACTTTGGGCAGATTTCTACACTTCATGTTCTAAAAGGTTTTTACCTTTGTGTTTCATCTTTATTTTGTAGGAGAGCATGAATACAACGTGAGGCCCTCTTCCTCTAGCTGGCTAGAATGAGAGGAGGTTTGAATCACAAGTTCCCCGCACCCCGTTTCAAGCGCGATCAAGTCTTTAAGTTCCAAGGTACACGGCGTCGTTCCTCTCCTTTCTTCATCCTTTGGCGTTGTTAGAACCTTGGTGGCGATCACGGTTAGTATTTCTCATCCTTTCACCCCCCTTATCTTTGATTCACATGTTTATACATGTATGTATTTAAAGGGGGCGGGATAGGAATCTAATTAAAAAATAAATCAACATCCATCTCTTAATTTGAAGAAAACTGTGTGTGTGTTCGGAGTGGTGTCTCTGAGTGTGGATTGACTGTTGGGGTGCGTTCCTTGTCTTGGTGTGTGTGTGTGTGGTGCTGAGCACCGTGTTGAGGGTTCGTGTCACGCCCCGAGCGCGGAAGATACCCGGAGATGCGCGACGTGTCTATATCAATCATGTCAATCAGAGTGGTCGTGTATTCGACTCAAAGACAGAGATGCGCAAAATAGCAAGATAACCCAATCCTTTCTTTCATAATGGATAGACTATTACAAATCCAATACTCTGTTTAATAAAAAGGAAAAGAATACATAGTTGACTCAAGAAACTATAGAAAAGACTAGACGACACTTGTAGAAGCTCTATCACTTTCACTCTTGACCATTCCCATCCGATTGACTTCCATCGTCGTCGGACTTACCTGAAAAGTAGAAAGGGACAAACGGAATGAGCGAACGCTCAGTAGGAAATTATATCTCAAGTACTAGCAAGTGGTTTAAGTAATTACATCTTTCATGAATGCAATAAAGCTATGCATGCTCGCATAAAACGACAAGATAGAGAGAAAGAAATAAGATGAACTTAATCATGAACTTCCAACAAGATAACAAGTGTATTCAAGGTATTCAAGCAAGTACGTTTAACAAGTCATGTCAAGAACTTTGGCTATCATGTATCAAGCAAGTAAATTACCCTTTTTCGGGCCACGCATTTCATGTAAAGTCAAGTACGATTCAAGTACAAGATGTGTGTGGAATGTCCAATCAAGCAAGTCAAGTACTCGGTATAATGCCAGATACCTTATCATTTTAACTCCCATGGGCACAAGTACTTTCGGGTGCTCCTCCCAGGACCAGATCGGGCCCTATATGCGCAGGCATTTATCATGTGTTTTGACATCCACTCTTGTTTATATAGCCAATATAGAATTTCAATAATCAGGCTTGTAGACACGTATGACAACTTTGATAGAATAGAGTCCAAAGTATGACAAAAGACATAGAATGGCGATAATAACGGTATAATCACGATGTCGATAAAACTAGGTAGAATATGGTTCCCTTAACTTAGGTACCATGACAAATCAATATGGACATTCTTTATATAGAATTGAGGTCCACATGAACATTAGATCAAGCAAGATACCCTCATTCTTATCATAGAATTGGGGTTTACAAGAATGACACGATATGGCATGATATCATCATCCCATCAAGAATTTCTTATGATATACTCTTTGTATAATCATAAGGGTCGGTATACCATGTTTCTTTAGATTGACATAGCAAGGATCGTGTAATGGGTTTTTAGGGTACAACCAGCTCAGTCGGCCTTGAGGGAATCCAAGGCTACGAGGAGTCTTACGGAGGTCTCTATGACTAACTTGCTAGTCCAAAGGAACGGAATGTCCAAAGGAGAGCTTGTATGTCAATGAGAATTGAGTGTGATCGATAAAACACCGTGAAAAGTGGGACTATACTCACGGAGTGGAGAATAGTGCCTATATATATATATATGTATAAGATATAAACCATCGGTTAGCAAATCAGAGGAAAAATCAGTTTACAGTAAAATAACGACTTAGGTCAAGTCGTTTCTCAAGTAATTAACGCCTAACAGAAGGGCGTTTACACATGGTCCGTTTTGCAGAATTTTCAATAATTCAATAATTTATTTAAAACGCGCCTTGGGAAGGGGCGTTTCTTCAGAAGTTGACGACTGCAGAGGCAGGCGTCTCATCATTTACATATTCGACAGGATATAATTATTCTAAGAAATTTATCAAAAATGCGCCCTTGGAAGGGGCGTTACTTTCTAATTCCATTTTACAGAATATGTGAATTTCAGGATTTTAACAGATACGCGCCCTAGTAAGGGGCGTTTATTTTTAATTCACGCCCTGTGATGGGGCGTTACCACATGGAAAACGACCTAGTCTAGGTCGTGAATTCAAGAAATATCAGGAATTTACATGATCAGCAAGAATTGCACGATAATCAAGGATAACAATCATATAGTCATGACAGGAAAATTGGCAGGAATTCAGATGCAGTATATTAGATTTGATGTTTCATGTTTATTGACTTTTAACCGTTAACAATTATTGATTTGATTTCATGTAATTGCATGGATAATCAGTTCTTAAGATTTATATGAAATTAACGCCTGTGTATAGGGCGTCAAATATGAAATTGACGACCTGGACATGGTCGTGTCTTGTAAATTAGCGCCCTGGACAGGGGCGTCTCTTTCAAAAATATTGCAGAAACATAATAAAACCATATTAAACCGTATACATGTCATGTCAATACGTATATAAGTCTTGTCTTAAATTATTTGGGCTACAGTAACTTGAGAAAACCTACCTTAAGAGTTGATTTGGAGATGACCGTGAAGGATTTGTAAGAATCAATGATGCTGCAGACGTTGGATGAATCCTACAGAGGATAGATTGAAGATATTAGTTTCCTTGAAATCCATGGACTGTAGGTAGAGGAAGGGGTACTTACACACGGATGAAGAACTCTTGTTCCTCAAACGCCCGAGCCTCTTAACCTGTTAATAAGAGAAGAAGAATAATCAATATTCTTCATGCGACTGTAAACAGAAGAAGAAAAAAAATAGAAGAACATATGTTCTTCACGTACCTGCAGCAGTAGTTCGTCCAAATAGTTTTTAGGGTTGGCCGAACGAGAGTTTTTATAGGATTTTGGGTGTCCTATTAGGGTTAGTGACTGTGTGGAAGCAATACTTCTATGATAGAGTCATTACCACGTTTGAACTCTTTCTAATGCTTATCACTTACCCTGGATAAGTTCTGGGTTCGAACGGTTCACGAACTGAATTAACGACTTTGGTCAGGGCGTCTATTCTTTAATTAACGCCTTGTATAAGGGCGTTTCTTAAAAAGCGCCTTGCAAAAGGGCGTTTCGTGTTTTAAAACACGCCCAAGATAGGGGCGTTTCTTTTACTTACCCATTTGGTCGTGTGAGAACTGACGACCGCATATGTGGGCGTCCTTTCTTTAGTCACGCCATGGATAGAGGCGTTTCTTTATAAATTAACACCTTAATAAGAGGCGTTATTTTAATTTTGTTTTACTTCATCTAATTAACCCTATTCTTATTATCTGTATTACTACTGTAATATATATATGTTTTAATTTATTTCAAATATTCATTTATTAGGGTTGCTACAGTTCGCCCTCGTGTGTGTGTGGTTTGCTGCCATCGTGCAGTGTGTGGTGTATTGGGGTTCATCCCCGTGTGCTACCTCGTGTAGCGTTTTAGTGAAGCCTCATCGAGGTGGTGAGGGGTGGACGTAGGGTACACGTCGTGGTCCCGAACCACCAAAAAAATCCTTGTGCATGTGTGATTGGTTGAGTGTTTGTTCCTTATCTTCAACCACCATTCACAGGATGGATTATTGATTATCTTGTACATTGATGCTAAATTTGTTATCGTATAATGCTAGTTCAAATTGCCATCTATCCGTGTGTGATCTTGTCACTTGCATGTTCGGTGAGGTTTGATTGAGAAGCCTTCAAGTCCTTTTAATTGGTCTTAATTTTTTAGAGAGGGATCTATTCACCCCCCTCTAGATCCGTGCCACTACACTGTGGGACCCAACAATTGGTACCAGAGCCCGGCTCTGTTATATTAGATCAAACGATCTTCAGAGGGATCCTAGTGTAGTTTTGAATGATGAATGCTTCTTCAGATATTGCTTCTTTGACTTCTTTACATGTTTATAATGGTGATGACTTTAACTCATGGCTGGGAAGAATGTGTAGGACCATAAACTCAATTGATCCAAATTTGTGGAAATTAGTTAATGATGGTCCTCATAAGTTGCCTCGGGATGAGACCAAGTGGTCCAACCAAGACAGACTAAAGAGTCATGAAAATGCTACAATTTTGAGATTGCTAAAAAATTCTATCAATACTAACAGGTTTATGTTTGTCACCTCTTGCAGAACCGCAAAAGAAATTATGGACAAATTGATGCTAGCTCAAGAGAAGGAAGGACTAAAGGGATTAATGTCTGATGATATCTATCAAACCTATGATGAAAGTGCCGAGGAGGTAAGCTCTAAATCAGATGAAGATGAATTATCTTTCGAAGATTTAGTAGATGCCTATGAAGAACTGTCAGAAAAATATCAAAAGATGAAACATGAAAACAAAGCACTGAAGAAAAGGTCTAATGAAAATATCCATGATAATTTTTCTTGTGTGAAATGCATTGATCGAATTTAAAAAATTGAAGAACTGGAAAAAGAAAATGAATATCTGACATGCCAAGTTTCATTGCTTAAGGAAACTGAAGAGAGTCTAAAAAGTAAGTTAAATTCTTTATCAGATGATGATAAACTCTTTGATAAACTTCTTGATTCTGAGATAGATGCCAAGTCCCTTCTGGATAAAAATGAAAAACTAAAAGGGGACAATGATGTTTTGCTCATTCAAATCTCCTTGCTAGAGGGAAAACTGAAGTACCTCGAGAAATCTGAAAAATAAAATGATCTGTTGAAATCTGAACTTGAAAATCTGAAACAATTAAATTCGACCACGTGTGAAAGACTTTTGACATTTGAAAAAGGCAAGTCCATGGTCGCTCAAGAAAGTGAGAATGTAAGTATTCTAGAACAGGACATAGAATCTTACAAGACGATAAATGCCACTCTAAATGAAAAGGTCACTTCTTGTGAAAATGAAATTCTGTCTTGTGAACTTGTAATTACTTCACTTCAAAGTGAAATCGTTGACCTGAATAAATCATTGGGTAAGTTTGTGAGTGGTGAAGAGAATCTAAACAAACTCTTGGGAACTAAGGTGAACTTCCAACGGGAAGGTCTAGGATACAATCCTAGTAAAAAGGAAGCATTTAATATGAAAACAAAAACTTTGTTTGTGCATGCTTCTAGTTCATCAAGTACACCAAATACCTCTTCATCTGTCAAACAAAAGCCCATTATGCATGCAAAGAAATTTGATGTGAAATCCCAAGCTCCAAAACACAACAATACTTCATGTCACTATTGTGGTGAGCCTGGACATTTAATGCATGATTGCAGCTTAATGGAAGAAGATGACTTGAATGCTTGTAAGATGCATAACAGTAAATCTCAAGTTCATCAGAAAAAGAAGGTTGAATGCTTTCATTGTGGGAAAATGGGTCATACTATGAAATTTTGTTGGTTGTTAAATGTCGAACCTAAATTGTGCACTCAAAATTATAGACCCCCCCGACATGCTCAAAAGCCCAATGCTTATGCTCAACCAAAGAAATTGAGACCACGTGTGTATTGTCATTACTATGGTTATGTGGGACATGTCATGAATGATTGCTCGTTATCGCACCTTGATGATATGAATACAAGGAAATTATGGAGAACCACAAATCATTGTCCACCTAACCCCCAGGGACCCAAGATGGCTTGGGTTCCCAAAACATCAAAGTGAAGATTTTGTCTTGCAGGAATGCCTTGTGATGGAAGAAGCTATCAATAGAATAAAATTCCTCCAAGGCAAGAAATTTGATGAGCTATTATGGTAATACATTCCACTTTTACTTTCACGTTGGAATACCAATCTGTTGCAATTGTTCAAAGAGTTTATTAGCTTCCACTCATATTTTCTTGTGTGAATAACTATAACTCTACAGTTGTTCACAAAGTCTTTACAAGCTACACTCGTCTCTTTTTGTAAATAAAAGTTGAATTTTACACACAGAGCACACACATCTTACATCTATACAAATCACATCTTTTTGCATACTTGTGAATACAAATAAAAATGTTAATCATCTGTCATCTTGCTGCACTGACTCGCATACATTTCATATTCTTGTGCATGAATGCCATGATTAACCGGTATATAAAATGGTGTCAGTGGAAAGGTAGATTAAGTCCACCTGGAAGCTTTTATCATGTGTGAGTGTGGTCTTCGGACTTACGTACTCCGTCACGTACCGGCAATCAAATTGCTTGAATACATCATTTAGACATGCTTGATTGTATATAATTTACATCAGTTTCTTCTTGAACTCTTCTATGACCAAACAACCCTTGTTAAATAAACTTGCATTGATTCTGGCATGAATGCCTCATGACACATGTTAACAAGGTCATTTTGGTTTTTCAACCGTGCATACACTTAGGGGGAGACAAAACCTTGAAAAGGCTAATTCATGTTCTACTATCTATTCAATCACTCACTTCATATGGAACCTTGATACAACTTACTTCATTCAATAAGGATCTCTGTTATTCCACTAAATACTTTTAAGGATTCTTAAACCCCTACATTAAAGTCAAGTGACTCGTGAGGAAAAAGCTGTCAGTCCCTCCAAAAATTGAATAAGTGTGATTTGACATCGAGTACATCGGGAATCTCCCCTGAAATAAAGGAGAAAACTCGCATCGGAAAGTGTTTTATCCACATTATCATAAATGACGATACTGAATAACCGGGAATTACCCTGAAACAAAGGGCATGCCTCGTGTCAAAAGGCTAGTCATGTTGCTATTTAAAATAAATACAAAACTGTAAGGGACTGTGTGAAGCTACCAAAAGCTGAGCATTTTGCATTGAAATGTAGGGAGGAGAGATTCCTGTTAGTGTTACTTAGAACATATGATCATCCATATTACTTTGAAAGTCATTATTCATTGTTCTCATGTTGAATCTGAGCTTGATTGTTTGAATGTATTTCCTGAATTAGTTGATCATCAATGGTTGAGCAGTACGTCTACTTGTAAGCACAACCATGTTAATATGGTTCATGGACATAATTGCTTAAATCTATTGCATTCTTCTCATACCCGTCCTTAAGGGACCTTCATGCTTGATCTTATACCTAAATATGATTGTTTGTCTGCCTGCTTGCTTAGAATGCACAATGAGAACTTGATTGTTGAACCCCTATAACTGAAGCATGCAACTCACTTTGAACAAATTCAAAAATGAATTTTTATAAGAATACAGCCATGACTGGTTGATTGTGGAACTGAGCTGGTAAGAAATACTCTCATGTGTCAAGCTGAAAATTGTGATGACTGAAAGGAATACAAATACTGATTGAATTATTTTGTGCGTTGAGTTACTACTCTGACATTGTGTCCATTCCTCAGATTTTGTCTCATAATTCATTGACCATGAGTTCTGATGCACAGGGTTATTAGATTGCATTTGGTGACCCTAACATGTTTTAATCTTCAGTTTAGTGAAGTGCTCAGAAGGAAGGAGATAAGGTAAGCAATCCTGGCTTTACTGCTATTCATGAGCATGAAGTGTGCTCAATTGAAATTTGGTCTATTCTATGCAACAATTCAGTTTCAATGATTTGTGTTGGTTATTAGAAATGAAAGCTTGCATGTTTAATTGAATTGATCATCCAAGTGTGGGTATTTGATTTCCCTTGTCCAAAATCAACTTCTCTCAACTGATCAACCCACATATTCCCCATTTTGTGTTTATCAATTAGTTGATATCATGTTTGGTTCAAGTGGCCTTCAATTAACTGCATTTCTCTTATTTTTTCAAAGTGCAGAAGAAGTGTCGACTCCCAGTGATGTGACACCACTTTTGGGTGATAGTCACAAGATAAAATGCCCCTTGGACTTAGCAAGTAACCAACGCACGGACCGGTGACTTTACACGAGCGGACTCACCCGCTAAGCGCACTCTTGTGCCCGTAGGCAACCTGGTGATGGTGGTGAGGGTTCGGGATGGGACCTCGCTTCTCCGGAGCTTGGCTAGCTTTGGATTGAACCCCCAAGGGTCCTGGGATGGCCACTCTCACAGGCAGCCAGCACGCCAAGGGCGTGGGTTGTAGGGTCGCTCTCTCAACTCACTCCGCGGTGGTTGCTCAATTCGATGATAATTTGAGATCGGGCACTCTCTTACCGCCGACGGCACTAAGAAACAATACTAATTAAGCAAAGGAATCCAGCAAAGAAGAGTGTTTAGTGGCTCACCTGATCGGTGTGAGGACACCGATCCCGGCCGGAGACGAGGGCGAGCGAGGAAGCGTGGGCTTACCCGCACGCCGCGTCGGAGAAGCTTCAACCTGAAATTTTAGATTACATGCACTACGCCCCATGCAAGGGGGGGGGGGAGATCTTGGGGAAGGGAATCCAATGAATACACCCAAACACTACCTTCACACAGGGAGGGGCCTTCAGCCGGCCAAGCAGGGAGGGGTGAAACCGAACAAGAAGCTAAAAGGAAGCCGATGCCGATTCTGTCTGCTTCCTACGCTTCATGATAGAGAGTTGGATATCTTGACGCTGCAGCCGCTCCAGAATTTTGTTGATGACGATACCAGTTGGGAATTCTTCATAGCTGGATCAGGATGATGTCAGAATTTTTCTGATTTCTTTGGTCACCAGTGCTGGTCGGGGCAGAGGCTCGAACAGAGAGGCAGGTCTTCAGTTCTGACTGCTTCAGGTTCACAACAGCAAGAAGAAGAGGTTTCCACGAGCACTCCAGAGCTCAGAATCAGGTGCCGCCGGAGTCTTCAGAACCGTGGATGAGTCCTCTTCGAAACAAGACCAATGGGGATGCCAAATGTTGTCGGTGTAGACCGGTAGAACTCGAACAATGAGGGGGGGTCGGAGCAGAATGATATGAAGTAGAACCGCACGTCCGGAGGAAGAAAATGAGATCTCTCGATTCCGGGCGCAAAATAGAGCTCCGCTTCCTAATTCGGGAAGTAGACTTGTTGACGAAGCTCCCGTCCAAGCTTCGCTTCCAGATCTTCCAGAGAGTAGTCGTGGTAGCTTCAGGAATCAGCTTCAAGTTGCTCTTCAGGGAGGAGATGCGCAGTTGGAGAAGATCGACTGCTCAGGACGGCGCCAAGCTCAGAACATGATGAGACTACTGCCGTTACGAAGCAGACAGAGAGACACTTCCAACGGTACCTCTTGAGCCTTCAGATTCGCTGGAATGTTGTCGGGGTTGTCTCTGCAAGCTGCTACTTCTCTGCTTTCTCCGAACTAAGAACTACAGGTTGAAGATGATGGAAGGAAATGGGATATATGGGAGGGGAAATGAGGTGGATGTGTATGGGGGCAACCTCTAGCTGTGATGGGGTCTAGGAGGGGGTGTTCCAAGGTGTGGGAAGGGGAGAATGGGGGCTGGAATGGGGTGTTTAGAGTGGGTGAGAGTGGAGCTGCGAATTTGGGATGGTGGGTGAGAGGGAAGGAGAGATCTATCTCCAAAGTTTGAAAGTGGACTAAAGGGGTGATTAATGGGGGCTTTGGGGATGGGAAGGGTTGTATTGGGGAAAGGAATGGGTGCTTAGGGAGTGGAGAAGTCTCCCTTGGGAGATGAGAGGGTGCTTAGGGAAGGGGATTGGGTAGTTGGTGGTTGGGTGGTGGAGTATGGATTGGTGGAGGGTCTCTTGGGGCTAGGGGTGGAGTAATGAGGGTTGGGGGTAGTTGAAATGACCTTAATGGATGAGGGGAGGAGAGAGAAAGGTGGTTGGGAGGGAAGGAGAGAGAAAGGGGCGCAGGTTTTAGAGAGAGAAAGTGGGGGAGAGAGAAAATGACTTTCTAGAGAGAGGGGTAGAGAGAGAGGGGGGTAGAGGCTTCTCACCCACTCACTTGGCTTCTCACCAAAAGAAGAAGATTTAAGTTGGACACTAGAGAATTCAAGTTTTCATTCATTCATTGATTAAATTCAAATGGGGAGATGTGGGTCCTATATATAGGCAACCCACATTTTACAAAAAGCCCCTAACTCTTGACACAATGACAAATAACCAAGGGGGTAGGGGCACCCTTGGGCCTAGCCCACAGAATTGGGCACAATATGCAACTTAATCACCCTAATGACACTTAACCTCGGTAAATGACTCATTAACCTAGGTACAAGACTCAAATAAAAGAAAAATTACATAATATGACTCAAATAAAATAAGAAAATTACATGACTCGACTTAGAAAAATGTGATGGACACAATGGAACCATGCCGTTGAACAATCGGAGCTGTGGAAAAAATGTGAAGGATGAGAGATGCCCCTATCATACCCTCGGGGTGCGAAGAACTCGACTCCGTCGAGTATGGGTCCGCCGGGGAAGAGGTCCTCCAATGCAACTCCAGGCGAGCCACAACCTCCAAACTCAACCTCACGTCCTTAGCCGGGGGACTGCTCTTCATCCTCTCAAGGTGGCTCGGGCACATCCTCTTGCTGGCGATGGTACCCTGCTTGCCTAGTATTACCTCCGTGTGCACACGTCGGACTCTCAAGCTAATATGAGGAGGCTCTCCGAGGGTGTCACTCACAAAGGTGGGGGTAGGCTCAAGGTGCTCACTGGGATCCACCACGGTGCCCTTAGAGGGTGCTAGATCCGCCACGTGAAAAGTGGGGGTATATCCAAAAATCTCATTGATAAATCCAACCCGTAAGCCAGGTTGCCAAAGCCACTCGGAATATGGAAGGTCCAAGTCCTCGTGCCCTCGATTTGGAGGTGATCCTAAGGTAGAGCCATTCCAAAGCCACCATCGTAAGGTTGTCTACTTGGAATCCAAAGTGGCACTTGAGTTTTTGCCCGCGCATTATGAACCTTGCCGGCCGTTGCTGGATGCTTGCTTGAATGAGTATGCCATGAGCTATGGTGCGGTGTGGGTGGGAAGTGTGTGGTATGGACCGGGGCAACGATAAGTGGACCTATCATGCAATGCGGCTATGTAAACCTTGATGGACCTAGGAGGGCCGGGGCACCCGTAGGTGAATCTGTCATGCATAGTGGTGGTAAATATCGGGGGACCCTGACATCCGTAGATGCCTTTGACATGCTTAAGACCCATGATGGATGAAGGTGGGCCATTACATCCGAATATAGACCACTCATGTTTCCTACTTGACATGTGGGTGACATGAATGAATGTACCCAACTTATGAATCATGCCAAGTGATTTTGTATGCCAAGACTCATGCATTTTTATGCAAAAGATATTTCCTATGTGTGGGCTTTTGAACTTCCATTGGAATGGGTCAAAGGGGTCTAAGAAGGTGGATATCATGAAGTGGGGCATTTCCTCGATCCCTAGGTGTATATCGCCCATAGTCATGGTTCCCATGGTGTAACCTTGGTCTAGGATGGGGTGGATTGGATCAAACATGGTGGGTTGGGGTAGGGAAAGGTGGGTGGTGGATAAAGTGTTTGGGTCACACGGGTTCCTTGACTCCCATTGTAATGGATCGTAGGGATCATAAAATGGATTACCAAGGGGGAGGAGTTCCATGTCCTCAAGGTCCTCAAAAGGTGCTAAGTCATCCTTCTCCATAATAGTTAGGATTGTGTCTTGGGTGAGCAGGTTGGCCATGAAGGAAAGGCTTTGTTTCTTACCCGAGATAAGGAGCTCTAATTTGAGGATGGAGTTGGGCTCATCGGGTGTGGGGAGGAGTAAAAGGAGGTCGCTAGTGTAGCAACAAATGGTGCAAACTGAGGTGATAGACTCGACACAAAGGTGTAGGAGGTCAAGGCTCCTAGGTTGTTCAGCCATAGGGGCCAATATGCTAGTGAACTCAATTTGCCAGGCTAAGCCCTTAAGAAGATCCTCTAAGGTCTCCACTTGATAGGACGCTTGGATTGTGGTGTGATAGGAGAAGAAGGGCACTATGGGAAGGTTTTGTTCTATGGAAGGGAAAACATGAGCCGTGATATTTCTTATTGGGCTCTCCTTTAGCCAACTAATATGGGGTTCTCCTAAGATGAGCTCAGCCCCAACTAGAGAGGGTGGTGTAAGGTGAAGGCCATCATGTGAGGTTTCTTCTTCTACTTGGTCATGGGTGGTCTCCGTGGTGGGGATAGGGTCTGGAGTGTTCACCACTATGGGGTCGGGTATGGGTTCCTCCTCCAAGGAGGTGAGATGGTCTTTTGGTTGCAGGGTGATGATGGTTGGTGCATGGCGCACCCGAGGTGGTGGGCAAGGTTGAACTCGAGTTGGGATTGGTAAGGGAAGTAGTGGAGGACTAGGACATGGGAGTTTTGGGGGAGGGAGTGGGAGATGGGTTGGTTTGGATGGCTTGGGTTGGTCGGTCTTGGGGGGAGTGTCCCTTATAGGGGAAGACATAGGGGTAGTGGTGGGGGCCAAGGGGGCTTGTGGAGTATGGGTTTTATGGGGAATGGTTGCCGTCGTGGGCCTAGGTGGAGGGGTGGACACGGGGTCCATGTGGGTTTGAATGGTGAGAATGGGGTGAGTGGTGGTCCTTATTGGGGAAACCGGGTCAGTTAAGGGTCTCTTCCCCTTGGGATCGGTCGGTTGTGGAGGGGTGGAAGTGGGGGCCAATTGGGTTTGGATAGTGAGGTTTGTGGGAGGTGGTTTTGGTTGGGGTGTGGGGATCCTCATGGGGTTAGGTGGAGAGGTGGATGCTTGAATTAGTTGGGTCTTAAGGGATAGGATTTCATGGCGAAGTGTAGTGGTGATGGTTGAGAGGGAATTTGTTGGGAGTGGTGGGGGAGGAGGCCTAAAGGTGGTCTTAAGTTGGCCGGGTGGGGATGGAGGAGTGATAGTGTTCCTCGGGCTAGGGGTGTTTGAGTAGGAGGGGTGGGAATATTTGGGGATGTAGATCTTCCTAAGTTCCTCATTCATATCATCCCATGAAGAAATGGGCTGTACCTCCTAACCCTTCTTAATCCCTCTATGTGTTCCCACTTCCTCTTGGCTTGACCCCGAAATTGTCCCTTGGCAACACGGACTCTTACTGGTCCATAAACCATAGTCCTCTCACAGTCTTTTTCCATGGTAACCTCCCACTTTAGGTAGGCACTAGAGCATGATCCATTGAAGAGGAGATCCTCAAAAGAGATTATGTCAAATGGAGGGTTGATTGGACCCTAGTGTAGGGCCGAGTGGGATGGATGTGACCAAAGAGAGGTAGCCATGCTAGAGGGCACGATTGATGCACCGGGTGACTCTAAATGCAAGTGCGGCCTAAGACTAGACGTAGTAGAGACAAGTCTAAAAATTACTCTGATACCAATTTGATGTGACACCACTTTTTGGTGATAGTCACAAGATCAAATGCCCCTTGGACCTAGCAAGCACCCAACGCACGGACCGGTGACTTTACACGAGCGGACTCACCCGCTAAGCGCACTCTTGTGCCCGTAGGCAACCCGGTGATGGTGGTGAGGGTTCGGGACGGGACCTCGCTTCTCCGGAGCTTGGATAGCTTTGGATTGAACCCCCAAGGGTCCTGGGATGCCCACTCTCATAGGCGGCTAGCACGCAAAGGGCGTTGGTTGTAGGGTCGCTCTCTCAACTCACTCCGCGGTGGTTGCTCAATTCGATGATAATTTGAGATCGGGCACTCTCTTACCGCCGACGGCACTAAGAAACAATACTAATTAAGCAAGGGAATCCAGCAAAGAGAAGTGTTCAGTGGCTCACCTGATCGGTGTGAGGACACCGATCCCGGCCGGAGACGAGGGCGAGCGAGGAAGCGTGGGCTTACCCGAACACCGCGCCGGAGAAGCTTCAACCTGAAATTTTAGATTACATGCACTACGCCCCATGCAAGGGGGGGGGGAGATCTTGGGGAAGGGAATCCAATGAATACACCCAAACACTACCCCCACACAGAGAGGGGCCTTCAGCCGGCCAAGCGGGGAGGGGTGAAACCAAACAAGAAGCTAAAAGGAAGCCGATGCCGATTCTGTCCGCTTCCTGCGCTTCAAGATAGATAGTTGGATATCTTGACTCTGCGGCCGCTCCAGAATTTTGTTGATGACGAGACTAGTTGGGAATTCTTCATAGCTGGATCAGGATGATGTCAGAATTTTTCTGATTTCTTTGGTCACCAGTGCTGGTCGGGGCAGAGGCTCGAACAGGGAGGCAGGTCTTCAGTTCTGACTGCTTCAGGTTCATAACAACAGGAAGAGGAGGTTTCCACGAGCACTCCAGAGCTCAGAATCAGGCGCTGCCAGAGTCGTCAGAACCGTGGATGAGTCCTCTTCGAAACAAGACCAATGGGGATGCCAAATGTTGTCGGAGTAGACCGGTAGAACTCGAACAATGAGGGAGGGTCAGAGCAGACTGATATGAAGCAGAACCGCACATCCGGAGGAAGAAAATAAGAACTCTTGATTCCGGGCGCAAAACAGAGCGCCGCTTCATGATTCGGGAAGTAGACTTGTTGACGAAGCTCCCGGCCAAGCCTTGCCTCCAGATCTTCCAGAGAGTGGTCGTGGTAGCTTCAGGAATCAGCTTCAGGTTGCTCATCAGGGAGGAGATGCGCAGTTGGAGAAGATCGACTGCTCAGGATGGCCCCAAGCTCAAAACATGATGAGACTACTGCCATTACAAAGCAGACAGAGAGACGCTTCCAACGGTACCTCTTGGGCCTTCAGATTCTCTAGGATGTGGTCTGGGTTGTCTCTGCAAGCTGCTACTTCTCTGCTTTCTCCGAACTAAGAACTGCAGGTTGAAGATGATGGGGGGAAATGGGGTATATGGGAGGGGAAATGAGGTGGATGTGTATGGGGGCAACCTCTAGCTGTGAGGGGGTCTGGGAGGGGGTGTTCCAAGGTGTGGGAAGGGGAGAATGGGGGCTGGAATGGGGTATTTAGAGTGGGTGAGAGAGGAGCTGCGAATTTGGGATGGTGGGTGAGAGGGAAAGAGAGATCTATCTCCAAAGTTTGAAAGTGGACTAAAGGGGTGATTAATGGGGGCCTTTGGGGATGGGAAGGGTTGTATTGGGGAAGGGAATGGGTGCTTAGGGAGTGGAGAAGTCTCCCTTGTGAGATGAGAGGGTGCTTAGGGAAGGTGATTGGGTAGTTGGTGGTTGGGTGGTGGAGTATGGATTGGTGGAGGGTCTCTTAGGACTAGGGGTGGAGTAATGAGGGTTGGTGGTAGTTGGAATGACCTTAATGGATGAGGGGAGGAGAGAGAAAGGTGGTTGGGAGGGGAGGAGAAAGAAAGGGGAGCATGTTTTAGAGAGAGAAAGTGGGGGAGAGAGAAAATGACTTTCTAGAGAGAGGGGTAGAGAGAGAGGGGGGTAGGGGCTTCTCACCCACTCAATTGGCTTCTCACCAAAAGAAGAAAATTTAAGTTGGACACTAGAGAATTCACATTTTCATTCATTCATTGATTAACTTCAAATGGGGAGATGGGGGTCCTATATATAGGCAACCCACATTTTACAAAAAGCCCCTAACTCTTGACACAATGACAAATAACCAAGGGGGTAGGGGCACCCTTGGGCCTAGCCCACAGAATTGGGCCCAATATGCAACTTAATCCCCCTAATGACACTTAACCAAAGTAAATGACTCATTAATCTAGGTACAAGACTCAAATAAAAGAAAAATTACATAATATGACTCAAATAAAATAAGAAAATTACATGGCTCGACTCAGAAAAATGTGATGGACACAATGGAACCATGCCGTTGAACAATCGGAGCTGTGGAAAAAAATGTGAAGGATGAGAGATGCCCCCATCACCTAGGGTCGACCTTCTTATCGTGTGTCCCTCTATTTCTCGCGAAACAGAATCATCTCCAAAATGTGTCGACCCACAAGGTCGACACTTTTGTTTCGGAACCCGGCTTGTGAACAAGACCGAAGGACTCACTTCTCATGCCCTTTCTCTATTGGATCGAACCCGTTTTGGCCCTGCTCTCTTTTGGTCGAACCCTATCGAACCAAACCCCCTTAGTCTTCTCCTTAAACCCTTTCATCACCCATCCTCTCCTGCCCTATCGTTCCATCCACTCACCCAACTTCCCAAGCCTCCGCGGCTCTTCCTCTCCATTCCTCCTCCAGCCCTAGTTTCTCTCCGTCCACCCCATCTCTTCCAAGAGCATCCTCTGGCGAGCGGCGGCGTTCGCCCCTCCTTCTTCCTATTGAAGCTATCGCAGCGCCAGCCGGTTGAAGAAGGAGTTGCTTGTGGTGTGAACTCAGGCAGTTCAGAGGTAGCCTTCCAGCTGCTCGAGGATCTCACTGCTGCATCTACATCCTCCATCTGCTATCCAAGCTTCACATATGGCACCTAAGAAGAGATCGGTGTTAGAAAGGGAGGAAGCCCGCATCCTAAAAGAGGTACGGCGCAAAGACAAGGAAGCCCAGGTTGAAAGAAGGAAAAGAGCCTCCGAGACGAAAATGCTGGCTGAAAGGAAAGTATTACACCCTCGTGCGGTTGATTTCAGGAGCATAGAAAAGAATCTGCCAAGGTTAGTCGAACTCTTAAGGAAGCAACCAAATTTAATTTCCTTCATGTTAGATCACCGGAGAGTTTATCATTCCCTAGTTCATCAGTTCTATGGAAATATGGTTGTCAAAAATGATGAACTGTAGACTGAGATAAATGGGCATTCTGTTCCTTTAACTCCTTAGTTGACAGGAAAAGCCCTGAATCTGCCTTGGGATAGTGGGATGATATACGAAGAAGCCATCTATTCTGAAGAACTTGCATATGAACTCATGACAGATAAAGTAGCAACACCAGGGTGTGTACCCAAGCTCAATGCAAATGAATTCCCATCCCTTCAGAGAATTCTGCATCACATGATGACCACTATTCTATTGCCAAGATCAGGGTCTAGGGAACAAGTAACTGACATGCACAAATTCCTATTTGTACAAATCATGAGTGGTGAACCGGTTAACTTTCCAATGGTGATGATGGAGTACATAACCAGCTGCAGGAAGTCCAAGAATCAAAATTTACCTTATGGAGCTGCTTTAACACCAATTTTCCAGTCCTTACATATTGACTTGAGTCAGCAGGTCAGTCATCCGATTAAGGATGCCGACATCTATACTATCCTATCCATCTGCACCAACATGGGATATGAATTGATAAATGGTGTTCTTGTTCGTACTCTTCCGTCAAAGAAAGGTAAAGCCTCGGCAGTAGGGTCTGGCCAGAATGAAGGTGAAGATGATGAACAACCCATCAGCAGGACTGCCAGCACAAGAGGATCACAGGCAACATCTTCAACAGCTCCATCAATGAGCACCAAATTCGATGAACTAGCTGATGAAGTGTGCAATGTTAAAGAATCTGTGGATGCCCTCACACGGGAAGTCAAGGAACTGAAGCTTCATCATGATACTTATCTTCAAAAGTTCGATGCCATGGCCAACTCCATTGACTCGCTCCATTCTGCCATTGGCATTCAAAACTCCAAGTTTGACGGTCTCTCTGATTTTCTAAGGCGTCCACGCACACCTCCTGCCGCTCCTTGAGGCTTTTATCTCTAGCACCATAGTTCTTTTGACCAAGCTAATTATCCTTTCCCCTCTTACCACTCCTTTTTGTTGATGACAAAGGGGGAGATGAAGTGTGGATGCATGTGTGGTTGTTATGGTTTTACCATGTGTGGATGTGTTAAGTGTTGGTTGTGTCTTGTTATGTGGACATTTTTGTGATTTATGGTTATGTTTTGGTTATGGTTATGTGTCTTGTGACAATTGGTATCTTAGTGTTAATGTTTATTTTGTGGACATGGCTGTCCAGATATGGACAGTAGTTGTGGTTGTCTTATGAACAATGCTGAAGTTAATCAGTTATTTTGATTTAGTGAATGAAAATTTCTGTGGACTTGTGTTTATCATGTGGAATGATCACCTATGCTTCTATTCTGATATTATCTCGACTTATGATTGGAAATACATTTTTGGATGTTGGATGGATGATTCATCATTAATGTTGCATGGTATTTTAATTTGTGGTTAGAATGCATCATATTCTTGATTGTGTTATCAAATGGTCTACAGGATGTCATTTGATTATTAAGCATGGCTTCACGCCTAGAATGCTAGATGTGAGAAGACGTTCATTGAAATCTTTTTATCTGTCAACACCTTTTTTCCTAATTGCACATAGCATTTGTCATCATCAAAAAGGGGGAGATTGTTGAACCCCGTGCATAACCATGTCTTAAAGAATTTTGATGATGAACTATATACCATGTGACTACCCTCCATGTAAACCATTTGCACATGTTGTTGTGGATTTGAAATGAACTAAGCAAACTCCATTTTGTATGAATGGACTAGTGTATGTCACGGCCAACTGATTTGATGAAGTTAACTGACATGTAATTTGATATGCTTACAGGAGCTAGTGAGAAACAATAGTCCCCGACTGAACTGGGTGAAACTCTTCTAACTCTTCCCTATTTGATTCACTTAACGGTTGTGAAGTAGGATCTTAAGTGTGAAATTAAGTGAATAATGAGAGATAGATTTCAATGTTTTGAAATTGAGTGATATGGAAGACTAACTTCCAGTATGCAATGTGACAGGTGTGTCGAACAAGCATTGAATATAAAGACCAATTGGAAACCTTCCAATTGGATCTTCACATGCATGTGGACCAACACAAGGATCTCAAGTGTGTATTGAATGGTAAGTTGCTTTGGTTGAATGGTAGGAGGAGGTTTAATTGTGAAAATTGGATGGACATCTCTCAAGGTAATTCCCTAACAATCTCTACTTGGTATATCTATGATTTGGGATACTTAATACCCATTTCTCTCTTGCATGCATTCATCTTTAATGCTTCATCTCTTTTGAAATTCCATTATGCTTGTTTTATTCAGTTTGCATTATGTCAGGAAAAGTGTCGACCCCATGGGTTGACACGTTGTCCAAGGGTCTGGTATTCTTAGCCGGCCCTCTTATGTCTTCGAACTTGGGGATAAAAAGTCGACCCACGGGGTCGACCTTTTTATCACTAGGTTCTGTTTCGGGTTCATTTTTCAGAACCCTGGACATAAGTGTTGACCCACAAGGTCGACACTTATTCCGGGACTTTCTGCCGTGGCTTGTTTCCATGCCACTGGTAGAAAGTGTCGACCCCAATGGTCGACACTTTCTACGCTGGGTTCTGTTCGAGCCTTTGTTCTGTCTTGCCCATTCGCGAGTGTCGACCCCTAAGGTCGACACTTTCTGGCGATCGGAAAAAACGTCGGTTCGCGCGGCGACCGGAGCCCTAGCTCGATCCATTCTTTTAGTGCCCTATTGTGATTGGTCCTTGAGGGATGATATCCTCCACGTGGCTGCCCATTCCTCTTGGGTATAAATCGAATGAGATAAGGTTTCCATTCAAGCAGGAGAAAGATTGAATGAAGCATTCATTTTTGGGATTTTTGCAGGGAGTGCAGTCAGAGCTGAATGATGCTTCTTCCCAGGTCCTGCTGAGGTCAATTCAAGGTTGAAGACTATCATCTTCCACCTTCTAGAAGCCATCTTGTTGAAGAAGACTGTTGTACCATCTCCAAGTTACCCAATGCATAGAAAGTGATTCAAGGTGAAGAAGAAAGGGTCTGATGCTCATCCTCTTCCATCCTTCAGAAAAGAACTGTTGAAGCATCAACTTTCATCCTCCTTCAAAAGTCTAGTCCGCCTCAGTCATTAAAGAAGGCAAGACCATCGTCCTCCAGCCAGGAGTTCTCTCAACCCGTCCTTGTTCTTACTTGCTGTAGTCTAGTGTTTAGTTGATGTCTAGTGAGATTGCTTTGAAGATTTGTGCTTATTGAGCTTGCAAATGTACATCTGTGTCCATCTCTTAATCTGAAGAAAACTGTGTGTGTGTTCAGAGTGGTGTCTCCGAGTGCAGATTGACTGTTGGGGTGTGTTCCCCATCTTGGTGTGTGTGTTTGGTGCTGAGCACCATGTTGAGGGTTCGCCCGCGTGTGTGTGTGGTTTGCTACCGTCCAGCAGCGTGTGGTGTATTGAGGTTCGTCCCCGTGTGCTACCTCGTGTAGCGTTTTAGTGAAGCCTCACCGAGGTGGTTAGGGGTGGACGTAGGGTACCTGTCGTGGTCCCGAACCACCTAATAAATCCTTGTGCATGTGTGATTGATTGAGTGTTTTTTCCTTATCTTCTACCACCATTCATAGGATGGATTATTGATTATCTTGTACATTGATGCTAAATTTGTTATCGTATAATGCTAGTTCAATTTGCCATCTCTCCGTGTGTGATCTTGTCACTTGCATGTTCGGTGAGGTTTGATTGAGAAGCCTTCAAGTCTTTTTAATTGGTCTTAATTTTTTAGAGAGGGATCTATTCACGCCCCTCTAGATCCGTGCCACTACACTGTGGGACCCAACAGACTCGCAAGGAAATGCCTTATGAGTGGAATGAAGACTATGAGAAAATTTTCCAAGGTTTGAAGGATCTCTTGACTAGTGCTCCAGTCTTATCATTACCAATTGAAGAACAGAAGTACGAGGTATATACCAATGCTTCTTGTATTGGCCTCGGGTGTGTATTCATGCAGGATGGGAGAGTCATTGCATAGTCTTCCCGGTAATTAAAGAAGCACAAAGAGAACTCTCCGGTGCATGATTTAGAGCTGGATGCAGTAGTATTCACCTTAAAGATCTGGAGACACTACCTCTATGGAGAATAATTCACTGTGTACTCCGATCACAAAAGCCTCAAATATCTATTTTCCTAAAAGGCGCTGAACATGAGGCAAAGGCGTTGGCTTGAATACCTCAAGGATTTCGACTTCGCAATCCAATACCATCCTAGTAAGGGTAATTCCGTAGCTGATGCCCTCAGTTGAAAGCCGAGAGCAATACTGGCCAATTGTATGATTCAAGAATGGAAGTTGCAGGAGAAATTCTTAGAACTCAATATAAGCACGGATGAGAAGAACGAGTGTATCACTCTATCCCATATGAGTCTACATCCAGATTTGCTATCTTAAATTAAGAAGCTACAAGAAGAAGATCCTACACTAGTGGAGATAAGGGACAAGCTAGATGAGAGACTCGATTTCAAGCTGGCATCCTATGGTAGATTACTATTTTATGAAAGGACATGTGTACTAGACTGTCCTGAGCTGAAAAAGAAGGTTCTTGAAGAAGCTCATAGATCAGGATACATAATTCAACGGGAGCCACTAAGATCTACCAAGATTTGAAGCGGACTTTCTGGTGGCCTAATATGAAAAGGGAGGTAGCGGACTTCGTGTCTCGCTGTCTGATGTGCCAACAAGTAAAGGCGGAACATCAGAAACCAGCCAAAAAATTACATCCGCTAGATATTCCCAAGTGGAAGTGGCAAGACATCGGCATGGACTTCATCATGGGTTTGCCTAAGTCTAGGGGCGGACATGATGGAATTTGGGTAATCATCGGCCGTTTAACTAAACCGGCGCATTTCTTGCCCATCAAGAGCCGATGGTCAGTTGATGTTTTTGCAGCAATGTACATCCGGGAGGTTGTTAGATTGCATGGAGTTCCTGTGTCAATCATATCTGACCAAGACACGCGCTTCACTTCCCATTTCTGGAAGAGTTTACAACACTCTCTAGGGACGAAACTCAACTTTAGCACTGCTTTGCATCCCCAGACAGATGGTAAGACCGAGAGAACAAACCAAGTTGTTGAAGATATTTTAAGGGCATGTATTATAAACTTCAACGGAGGTTGGCAAGATCACTTGCCCCTTGCCAAATTTGCATATAACAACAGCTATGAAGCCAGTATCGAAATGTCACCTTTCGAGGCACTTTATGGCAGGAGTTGCCGATCTCCAATATGTTGGGTTAAAGTCGGCAAAAAACAAATTCTAGGCCCAGATATGATAAGGGATACAACAGAGAACGTACACCTCATTCGAGAAAGACTCAAGATAGCACAGTCCAAGAAAAAGTCATATGCTGACAATAGAAGAAGAGATCTGGAGTTTCAAGTTGGAGACCATGTTTTTCTCAAGGTCTCTCCCGGTTGAGGAATTAGAAGATTCGGTGTTAAGGGCAAGCATACACTAAGGTTTATTGGTCCATTCGAGGTGTTGGAAAGAGTGGGCGAGGTGTCTTACTACATTGCCTTGCCTCCACAATGATCAGAAGTACACAATGTATTCCATATTTCTATGCTGAAGAAGTATGTGCACGATCCTTTCCACGTCATTGACCACAATGACTTAGTGATATAGAAGGACCTTACCTACGAGCAAAAGCCGATGAAGATCCTCGATCGAGAACTCCGAGTTTTGAGGAACAAGATGATCCCTATGGTGAAATTCCAATGGAATCGATGGTTAGAACAAGAAGCTAGATGGGAAACCGAGGAGTCTATGAAAAGGAGATTTTCGGAGCTATTCTAGTCTGTAAGTGCTCCGCAACCTCCATGTCTTAGTATATGTAATTGAATTTGGGGACCAAATTCTTTTAAGTGGGGGAGGGTGTAGCACCCAGATAAAAATAATAAGAGAGATTGACTTTTTCCTAAATAAATAACTCTATATGAAGGCCAAATAAAAAGAAATGTCTTAGCCCTATACTTGATAAGGGCCACTATATGTATACACATGTATTTATGAGGCCCAACATCACTTAAAGACCAACAGAGCAACCCATAGATAACACGTATAGGAGCTTTTCCATTTTCCCACACAAAGGGAATGGGCGCCTCTTACCTAGGCACCATTTACATTGACTGTGTCAACCCAGTAATGGGCGCCCCCTCATGAGGGCACCAATCACCCGTTTGACGGGTCCAACCAGTCAATGGGCGCCCTCCTGCAAAAGAGCCATTTCCAGTAATAAACGCCCTTGTACAAGGGCGCAGAATAATGGGCGCCCCCCCCCCCCATGGGCGCCAATTCCCAATAGGGCAGAACTCTGTTCCTCCAGCTATCCTTCTAGAAGTGTTTGAAACACGATCAACAATCCTTCGCTGGCAATGGACCTTTAGCATTTGCTTTCCCTATAATTACTCTTCACCATCAAACATGCAGTAGATTATTGCCGACATCCTGCTGTGATTCTCATCTCCACCTACAGAAGAGAAGAATCTCCCTTCTTTTCTTCCTCTCACGAACGTGAAGAAGACGTGAAGGGCATCTTCTTCCTGACGTGGAGGGTATCATCTTCCTGTTGCTGAAGCTCATTTTCCTACGTTCTCCTTCCTATTGGTGAAGCTCTGCTGAAGAGAACGTGAAGGGCTTGGCTTTCTTATTCTTTCTTATATTACATGTACCACGGTTATCACTCCAAAAAGGTAGGTGTTCTCAAGATTTGGCCAAACTCGTAGTTAATATAGGGTTACATGTATGACTAGCACTAGCCTAGCTTCCATCTTCAATATTATATAGCCCACGATACATCGATTTTTGAAAACTATTGCATGTGTAAATAGCGCCCAGCCTGCTGCCATCAATTAATAGGAGCCCAGATCTTGGGTGCCATTTGTTTGAATAAGCGCCCAGGGGGGCAGGCGCCCTTTAATGGGTGACAGTGTGCACAGGCACCAATTCTTTTCCATATTTAATAATCACCGTGTTTATAAAATTTATATATATGAAACTAAACCCTAATATTCTTGGATGAGCATGATTCTGAGATCCTGATATTTTTCTCTATCTATCCATGTCTTTACTTCCTGATTCTGTGAACTTTAGAAATTATGAATAGTCTTTTGTATCTAATAACATACCTGCCTGATGCGTAGCATCAGCTAAAAGAATGGGCGCCCCTGTCAGGGGCGCCATTTTATAAATTGAAGCCTATGTGAGGGGGCACCATTTCCTTTAGTTAAAAAAAAAGAAGAAAAGTGAATATTTGATTGGTTGCCCCTATCCCTGGGTGCCAAATCATTAAATAATGGCATTTCAGAAGGCGCCATTTTGATAAATAATGGCACCCTACAGATCGCCATATAGACAATTAATGGCACCTGTCTGGGCGCCAATTTGTCCCGAGAGCTATTTGATTCCGGACGTATCCTGTTCACTGAATGGGCGCCCCTCAGTGAGGCCGCCAATTCTGGAAATAATGGCACTCAGAAGGGAGGCAATTCAGTAATCTGTGGCAGCCCGAAAGGTGCCAATTCCATCTAGATTTTTGACTGGTCTCGTGGTTTGTGTCGATATAACCATAGTTCATTTCCTGCATAATAATCTGACGTTGAACTCCATTCATGAAATCTACCTTATGTTCCTACGCTGGTTAAACCTTTGGAATTCTATATTGGCTATAAACTAGAGTGGATGTCGAAGAAACACATGACTCAATGCTGGCATTAATGGGGCCCGATCTGGTCCTGGGAGGAGCACCCGAAAGTACTTGTGCCCCTGGGAGCTATATTGATCACGGTGTTAGCATTACACCGAAGTACTTGACTTGCTGGATATAAGGCATTCCACTCACTCTCTCGTGACATGACTTGCGTGCTTGACTTGACTTGCATGGCCCGAAACGGGTAAAGACTTGACTTGCGTGGCCTAGAATGGGCAAGTACTTGCTTGACTGAAGTAGCCAATTCTAGTAAACACGTTCTTGTTATTACTTACTTGAACTTGGTTCTTACTTTCCTGGAAAATTGTGTAAACACTTGATAGTACTTGAAATAATGCAATACTCTTTCTATAAAGTTCTTGATATCTTGCTTGTCAACACTTGATAGTACTTGAAATCATGCGATATTCTTCTATACAATTATTGATTTCTTGCATCATGCATAGCTATACCTGCATTGCATATAACATGTAATTTACTTAAAGACTGCTTGAACTTGAGATATAATTCCTACTGAGCGATTCGCTCATCTAGTTTCATTCCAACAATTTTTAGGTAACTCGGATAGTGACAACCACACGAATGGGAATGAGACCTAGTGATAGAGCTATCGGATGTCGAGCCGTTGCCGAGTCGTGTCTAGACATGTCTTGTCGAGTCCTATATTATATTGCCTTTTGTTATTTGGGAAAAAACTTGTTAAAGCTTGTAGCCAAGTAGTTTGGTTTGAATAATGAATGTCATGGACTAGAATTATTGTCGTTTTGGTTAATTGGATAATTGTCATCTGGGAATATTGATATTATTTTGGAAATTTGAATCTTAGTTATTATTTGTCAAGTCTTTTGGGCACTCTATCTTTTGTCAAAAAACCTTATTGCTCTGATTGACATGATCTATATAAACTCGCAGCACTACCGAGTACCTTCCATGCCCAGGGCGTGACACAGGACGTCATCCTCGCATTCCTCAATTGCTTTAGAGTTATTGTCTCTTCTACCGTGCGCGCTAGTACATGGGTAGGTAGAGAACCAAAATGGGAAAAGGACCCACTCCTAGAAGATTTCTCTGCCACCCAATCAGTTCCTCTACGAAAGTGGGCTTCCAGAAGGATTTTGAAGTGTGAGCGGATCCTTCAAGAATGGTTGCGGATCTTGGAAAGCGGACTCTAACAGATTCAGATCTGTTCTGGGTGAGCTTGATGGTGTCGACACCTTCAGACAAAGTGTCAACACTTCTCATTGAAGTCTTGATGAAAACATGGCTTCCAAACATAACAGGTCAACACTTTGATGGCCGCATGTCGACACGGGTGCCACACTCGCGTGAGGCTCGAGCCTCCGTGTCGGGGCATCAATAAGAAGTGTCGAGGCATGTGCGCCAGACAGAGATGAAATCCACTACGCTGAACCAAGGGTGTTGACACTCTTTCACAGGGTGTCGACACATGGTGCCAAACAGAACCCAAACAGGAGCTGCTTAAACGTGAGTTTCTTCTTGACGTGTTGACACATACAGATAACAGGTCGACACTTTGAGTGAACTTCTCCTGTACTTGTCCAAACCAGAACTTACACAAGTTTGTTTGTCAACCTCAAAGATCAAATAATGAATTATGGTTTGTTATCATCAAAACCAGGGGACATAACAGGTGGAACAGGGTCTCTCCTATAGCGGCCCTAGCAGTTGTGCCGTGTGCCCATAGTATGCTCAGAATGGAATCCACCCATGAATCACCTACTTGTTCTAGGTGGGTCTTGATGCCATGAAGAAGCGTTCTGCTAGCATTTTCTTCTAGGCCGTTCACTTGGGGGTGGCCCACAGACGTATAGTGGTTCCAATTCCCCAGCTCCGAGCACTTTTCATGGAGGGCTGTGCTCGCGAATTGCCTGCCATTGTCGGTTGTGAGGACACGTCAGATCCCAAACCTGCAGATGATGTTTCACAGAACAAACTTCCACATTGCCTCGCTTGTTATTTTTTCCAATGGTTCTGCCTTGACCCATTTGGCGAAGTAATCAATCACCACGATGAGGAATTTCTTCCTCCCCTGAGCCTCGGGGAATGGACCCAGTATGTCCACCCCCCACCGAGCAAATGGGTGAGGCTCCATCAGGGCGTGCAGCTGTGTCGCTGGTTGATGGTGAAGATTTGTGAACTTCTGGAACTGGGGGAGCTTTCGAACGTAGTCGAGGTAATCTTGTTGCAGTGTGGGCCACCAGTATCCTTGCCGAATGAGGGTCCGCGTGTGAGCTCGCCCTCCTATATGGCTTCCATAGAACCCCTCGTGCACTTCCTGGATTGCTTGCTTTGCTTCCGTAGGGAACAAGCACTTCAGTAGCGGGGTTGAGAGCGAGCGTCTGAATAGACGTCCGTCAACGATGGTGAAGTGTGCTGCTCATGCTCGCGTGTGGCGGGCTTCAGCACGATCGTTGGGGAGTTGTTGCCGCAGGATGAAATCCAGGATAGTGTCCATCCAAGAAGGCTCATAGTCTATGGCATTCACCTGAGGCGTCGGTTCTTCTATTCTTCGCACTGACAGCTCTTCTATCAGGACGGCCCTTGAATTGGAAGTGGTAGTTAATGACGCCAGGCGGGACAAGGCTTCTGCTCAGACGTTCTCCTCTCTCGGGATATGCGCTATCTCAAAGTGAGAGAACTCCGAGGTTGCTTCCTTGGCCTTCTCAAGGTATTTGATCACGACCGGCTCTCAGGCTTCGAATTTGCCTTTAACTTGGTTGGTGACGAGCATGGAGTCATTATAAACTCGTAAGTTGGTCCCCCCAAGTACTTTGCCATCCGTAAGCCCGAAAGTAGCGCTTCATACTCAGCCACATTGTTTGTGGTTGAGAAGTTGAAGCAAAGTGTGTATTGTAGCTCCACGCCCTCTGAGGATAATAGGACCAGTCCTACCCCACTTCCAGCGGCGCAAAACGAACCATCGACGTAGAGCTCCCATATGAGTCCTAAAGACTACTCGGGGGAGCCTTCTTTGGGCAAGGTGCACTCGGCGACGAAGTCAGCAAGGGCTTGGGCCTTTATTGCGGTCCTCGAGCGGAAGCAGATATCAAACTCACCTAGTTCAATAGCCCATTTGATAAGCCTTACCGAGGCATCTGGATTCTGAAGAATTTGGTGCAGTGGTTGATCGGTGAGAACGGCGATCGGGTGTGCCAGGAAATACAGTCGCAACTTGTGTGTGGCTATGACTAGTGCAAGAGCAAACTTCTTAGTCTGTGAGTACTGGAATTCTGACCCCTGTAGTGCTCGACTCACATAGTAGACCGGCTTCAAAATATTGCCCTCTTCTCTGGTGAGTACGGCACTTAGGGTGCTCGGGGTAATTAAGAGATACAGGAGTAGATGTTCCCCTTTCCGTGGCTTGGAAAGTATAGGAGGGGATGCTAAGTACCACTTCAGCTCTTTGAACGCCCGCTCGCACTCCTCGTCCCAGTCGATCTGACCTTTCTTCTCTGACTACTTGTTTGCTTGCTTGATGAGTCGAAAGAAAGGTAGGCATCTCTCAGCGGTTCGGGACAAGACCCAAATTAGGGCAGCGATGCGGCCTGTGAGGCACTGCACATTTCTTACCCTTGATAGTCGCTTCATCTCTAATACCGCCTAGATCTGGTCATGATTTGCTTCAATTCTTTTATGAGTTACAAGTAAACGAACGAACTTACCCGACTTAAGCCCAAATGCGCACTTGTTCGGGTTAAGCTTCATGTTGAATTTTTGGAGTGTGGCGAATGTCTCTGCCTGGTCGGTGAGGTGCTCGGTCGCCTGGAGGCTTTTGATGATCATGTCATCGATGTAGACTTTCATGTTGCGGGCGATCTGAGCGTCGAACATATGGTTGACCAGGCACTGGTTCGTAACTCTCGCGTTCTTTAGTCCGAAGGGCATGCGGGTGTAGCAGTACAAGCCAAGGTCGGGGACGAACGCCATTTTGTCTTGGTTGGGCTTGTGCATGCTAATCTGGTGGTATCTTGAGCATGCGTCTAGAAAGCTTAGAATTTCGTGCATAGCCATGGCGTCGACCAGTTGGTCGATTCGTGGCATAGGGAAACTGTCCTTGGGCTTACCTTTGTTGAGGTCGATGTAGTCTACGTACATCCGCCATTTCCCGTTGCGCTTGGGGACTAGGACTAGGTTAGCCACACAGTCAGGGTACTAGGTGGGTCGCAATAGTCCCGAGCGCAACTTCTTGCTCACTTGCTCCTTAATTATGGCCTGTCGCTCATGATTGCAGCATCTTTTGCGCTGCTGAACCGGGTGGCAGATCGGGTCCTGCTTCAGTTGGTGGGTGATGACTTCAGGCGGGATTCTGGGGAGTTCGCCCTCAGACTTGGCGATTACATCTTGGTTTGCAAGTAGGAAGCTCGTGTATGCCTCTTTCTCTTGCTCGGATAATGTAGCCCCGATCCGGAGCTTGTTGCTCGGGTCCTCCCCCACTTGGATATGGTATAAGTCCTCTGCAGGGGTGCTCGTGCTTGGACCTGGGTCTTCGGTCTTGACTTTCTTCACAGGTGGGGTCTCCTCGGCTTATCGGTCACGTGTCGAGAGTAGGTAACACCTCCTTCACTCCCTCTGGTCTCCTCGGACCTCTCCCTCCCCGCGAGGAGTGGGGAACTTCAGCTTTTAGTGGTAATAGGAGGGGACACCACGGTGGGTTCCAAGGATGCCTCGCCCGATGAAAGCATTGTATCCGGTCAACCTGCGGACTATAGTGAAGTCTACTAGGAATGTCGCATCCTTTGGTGCAGTCCCAAACGTGACTGGCAATGAGATACGTCCTTCTGGGACGACAATCATGCCAGAAAAACCATACACGGATGTGTGCAGTGGGGTTATTCGTGATAAATCCACACCCATAATTACCAAGCAATCGTACGAAATAACATCGGGACCGCTTCCATTATTTTAATATCCCGGACCCTACAGATCCTTTCTCGGGTCCTAGATTTATTTTTTTCGTGAGAGAATTACTTTATTTCAGCCTGAAATTATTTTCTGGACTAAATTGTGGATTTTTCTGTATTTTTAAATGGTTAAATGAATTTAATTGAAATCATTTGGGCATATATACAATTTTCCTTCTGGGAGGGTTGTGGGGCAACCCATTTTTTTTCTTCTTGTAACCCATCACACCCTCTCTCTTTCTCCCCGTTTCACCCGATCGCGACCCCTCTCTCTCTCTCATTCGGCCGGCGACGACTGCGGCGTGCTCCCCTCCGGTTGCAGATGGTGGTGATACGATGGCGTGGCGGCGAGGTGATCGTGGCGGCATGCGGTCGTGGAAGCTCGTGGGAGCTCGTGGGTTTCAAGCATGGTTTTTGAAGATCAGCGGCGATCCGCCACGTTTCGAGCTTTCCCGAGGTAAGGTAACGGAACCTTAGCTCATTTATTTCCTTTCCCGCGATTTCCAGGCCGAGGTGAGGCCGAGTGGGGTGTGTTTTCATGCCGGGATGGGAAAACCATGCTTTGGGATCGAGCGTCGGATCTAACATTTTATCGCGTTATTTGGAGCTTCGATGGCGTCATTGGATGCCTTGGGGCTTGGGGACAAGCTCCCCTTTTGTTTCCCCATCACCCGAGGGTGATCGGGGCGTGGAATGGCGAATTTCACCATTTTTATGGTTCTCGATTTTCTAGAATGAAAACAGTCCTTCCAGGAACCATTTCTAAGAGAGGCGGCCCTAGGTGAGCCATTTTCTGATCTAAAGTGTCGGCAGGGCTTGACGGTCGTGCGATAGACCGCCAAGGACCAGCGGAGGCCCGGCAGCCGACCGCTACCCTCGTGGGACCAGCTTGACTCCCGAGGTATTTTTTGACCATTGTCTTTCGACCGTTGAAAAGAATTTGGGACTGGCGGTCATGGGATGACCGTTTAACCCCGCCTTGCGGTCCCAAGGGAGACCATTTTATGTCCCAACGGTCACATGGTTACCGTTTCACCCTTCTCGCAGTTCCATGGCATTGCGGTCCCAATGAGACCGTTTACACCTTGAAGCGGCCCAGGAGTGGACCACTTTTGTTCTAAACGGTTTGTAGGGGACCATTTCTCTCTTGTTGAGTGGCGGCCCTATAGGGGACCGTCTAGTCTCTTCCTGCGGTCCAGAGAGGACCGCCTCCGTTTGGGGCGGTCTAGCATCTGACCGCCTTTGCCAGGGACGGTCCAGAGTGGACCGCCAACTGTGTTCTGTCCGATCGGAGTTCATTTCTTGCCGATTCAAATCCCGGGTGAGTGGACCTCGATCCCCGTGTTGACCTGCGGTCCGACTGATGCTGGGCGTCATGTGGGGGCTGTATGTGGGTGCCGTGGGGACCCCAGGGAGTGGCATGTTTCGACTGGTGTCACCGTGAGCCAGTGTTGGTACGAGGAGCTGTCCTTGTACTTTGTCCGGTTCATGTGTTAGTTTCTATTGACTAGAGAGTCTACTCCTTCAGCGACCCTCCACTAGTCGTAGCCTTCCGACACGCATGTGGTCCCACCAGGGTGTGCCGGCGAGGCTACCTCGAGAGAGACGGTTTTTAGGCTGGTTACCGTAGGGCCCCACGTCTTACAGCCAGAGTCCGGTTGAGGGGAAAACCAATCAGAGGGCCTCACCTAGGATGCATGGTCTATGTGTGCACACGTTGTCTAGGGCAGCGGACCCGCGCTAACGAGTGCAACCCTGACCAGTCCTTGTTCAGTGGTTACTTGTACGGTGTCCCCGTTCCGTCGGGGGCAATGGGGGGGACACTTGAGGCGTGGTCTAAGATGCCATGCGGTGCATCCGGCCTTGCTTCTAATGGGAGGCACTCCTATCCTTGTCAGGTAGTAACTCTTGGTTTTCTGTCACGTTATCTCAGTTCTCGTGCTATGTGGTCGGTACTAGACGTAGCTGAGCTTTTCCATTTATTTATTCTTGTTGCTCCCCACTCTACATCTTGCTAGTTCCCGCTTTAGCTGCCTCCTGTGCAGTTTCTCATTTTGTGAGGTAGGGGTCCGAGTGATCCCTACTGAGCCTTTTGTTATGAGGCTCGTTCCCTACGTTTTCCGTTCTTTCAAGCGAGGCGAGGCTTCTGAGGAACATTTCTGAGGGCCCGTGTGGTCCTACTGCCTAGGGTTAGTTGCTAGTTGCGAGAGCCGGGGTATGCCCCATGTAGTTGTACTTTTCTTTGTGGACTGTACTAGTTATAGACTATTGTTATGTTTTAGACTATTGTTATGTTGTGGACCATGTAATTTGCTTAATGTTAATTATTATGTTCTGCATATTCATATAAATTGTGTAGTTCTACAGTTATTTTAGATTCTTGTATATTTCCACACCATCCCTTTAACACTTTCGAGTCTTCGGGCTCGTGGGTGGCGGTTCGAGATTCGGGTTATCGGGCCTTTCCCTAGTATTCGGATCTCGGGTCGTTATAGTTGGTATCAGAGCACAGTTGTAGATATATATATGATCCATAAATAATTATAGTGGTCCACTAGTCCACAATAATGATGTACAGTCTGTACTGGCTTAGGGCATCGTATGTTTTATTGATTTCGCCATTTTTCCGTGTCTTCTGTCTTTTGTAACAGGGAGAGCATGGCACCGAGGAGGAGGCCTCACTCTTAGTAGGGACAGTCGATAGAGGAGCAGGATGAGCAGGTGGAGCAGAGCAGAGTGCCACCAGTTGCCACTCAGGCATGGGATGCAGCGAGAGTTCCGGGGGTAGATGATTTCATTCAGGGCTTGTACCAGTTCATGGCTCAGTAGCTTCGTGGAGATGCTCGTGAGGGCTCGTCGTCCAAGGGTGGGCCTAGCCGTGCAGTGAGAGACTTTTTACAATTTCATCCACCCTGCTATGGAGGCCAGCCAGATCCAGATGTGGCCAGAGACTAGCTTGATGAGATGGACAGAGTGTTCAATTTCATGAACTGCGTCGAGGAGGATAAGGTGATGTTGGCTTGCAACTAGTTGCAGGGTTCGGCTCGGGCTTGGTGGTCTTCATAGTGTAAGGCATCCTTCCAGTCTCGTTCACTTCAGCAGATTGTGTGGAGGGACTTCTTCTAGGTCTTCGATCGTACTTACTGCCCATCCTATGTCGGTACGAAGAAGATGCGTCAATTTCTAGAGCTGGTCCAGGGCGACATGTCAGTGTTGCAGTACAGGGCTCAGTTTGATGAGTTAGGTCAATATGCTCCCCATATCATGGAGAATGAGGAGCTGAAGATCGGGCAGTTCGTCTAGGGTTTGAGGCAGGATCTTAGGCACCTCTTGATGGCGAACGCTGCCACTGATTTGGAGATAGCTTCTCGTGTAGCAACATCATTGGAACTGAATATGCAAGAGAACATAGGACCGCGGGGCCTGGGGTAGTCCCAGTCCGGCCGTAGCCAGCAGAGGGCTACCCAACAACAGAGCACTTTTTAGCCTTCTTCGGGTAGTTTGGGAGCATCGGCACTGGCGGGGTCAGCGGCAGGATCTGTGTCTTTTGCCTTCAAGATCAAGAAGTTCTTTAGGAAAGGTTTCGGTAAGAAGAGCAAGGAGGGTAGAGATCATAGGCAGGCATCTGTGGGTAGTATTCATCAGACGATGCCTAATCAGCAATAGGGATCAGTTGGAGGTTCGCGGGGGTCGTGTCCCCGATGTGGCGACTCGCATCCAGGCAAATAGTGCACGGCGTCGGTGCTTTATTTTAGATGTGATCAACCAAGGAATATGGCGCGTGACTGCCCTCAGAGGTCATGTCAGCCACCCCAATACCTTCAACAGTGGCAATAGCAGTACCCTCTACAGCAGTAGTTTTAACCCCAGCAGTATCCTCAACAGTAGCAGCAGCAGGGGTAGTATCCGCCACTACCCCCGTCAGCGAGTGTTGGCAGGCAGAGGTCCCGAGGATAGATTACGCACATGACCAGGGCGGAAGCAGAGTCATCGCAGCTCATGGAAGGCACTATCGTGATTTTGGGTTGTGCAGCTCGAGTTTTATTTGATTCTGGTGTGTCGCATTCGTTTATTTCGGAGGATTTCGTGCTGAGTATTGAGGAGCTGGTGACCCAGTTGTCGTGTGATTTGGCCGTGGAGTTGCCTTCCGGTGATTACATGCTCACCCCATATTGTTTTGAGAAGGTTCCTGTGTGGATTGAGGGGTAGAACATGCCATGCAGGCTTTATGCGTTGCACCTTCAAGACTATGATGTGATTTTTGGTATGTATTGGCTTGAGGCCCATGGAGCGATGGTAGATTGCGGATCAAAGAGGGTCTATTTTCAGCTTCCCCATAGACCCGCGTTTTGTTTCCAAGGTATCCGATCTACCTCCCCTCGTTTTCTTATCTCCGCTATTAGGGCCCGTAGGTTGCTTGATGGAGGATGCCAGGGTTTCCTTGCATTTGTGGTCGTAGGCTAGTCAGAGCCAGATGTGGAGGACATTCTGGTGGCGAGCGAGTTTCCCAATGTTTTTCATGAGGATTTGCCTGGATTACCTCCACAGCGGGAGATCGATTTTGTTATTGAGGTTGTGCTTGGTACGGGGCCATTGTCTAAGGCTCCTTATCGCATGGCTCCCGCTGAGTTGAGGGAGTTGAGGGCGCAGTTGCAGGAGTTGCTGGCCAAGGGGTACATTCATCCTAGCTTTTCCCTTTGGGTGCGCTAGTATTGTTTGTGAAAAAGAAAGAAGGTAGTCTAAGGTTATGTATTGACTACCGACAACTGAATGAGGTGACCATTAAGAACAAGTATCCATTGCACGGATTGATGACTTGTTCGACCAGCTTCAGTCCGCGCGAGTGTTCTTGCGGATTGATTTGTGGTCTTGTTATTATCAGTTGCGGGTTCGTGACTCTGATGTGGAGAAGGCTGCGTTCAGCACGAGGTTTGGGCATTATCAGTTCTTGCTGTTTGGGCTCACCAATGCCCCCGCAGTGTTCATGGATTTGATGCATAGGGTGTTTCATCGCTACTTGGATCAGTTCGTGGTCATGTATGTGGACGACATCCTTGTTTATTCATAGTCTATAGAGGACCACGCATATCATTTGAGCGTTGTATTGCGGACTTTGCAAGATCACCGGTTGTATGCCAAGCTCAGCAAGCGCAAGTTTTGGCTTCGCGAGGTGCACTTTTTGGGGCACGTGATTTTTGGTGATGGCATTTCCGTGGATCCTGTCAAGGTTGAGGCAGTGGTGCAGTGGTCGAGGCCGAGGTCCGTGACAGAGATTCGGAGTTTCTTGGGGCTTGCAGGCTATTATAGGAGGTTCATTCATAAGTTCACTCGCCTTGCGGCCGCGATGACTAGACTTACGTGGAAGGATGTGCCGTTCATCTGGACAGATCAGTGTGCGCAGAGCTTTATGGAGCGGAAGAGGTTGCTCACTTCGGCACCAGCATTGGTGTTACTTTCTGGATCATGTGATTTTATGTTGTGTACAGATGCTTCCGAGGTTGGATTGGGTGTTGTGTTGATGCAGCATGGTAGAGTGGTGGCTTATGCATCTCGGCAACTAAAGTCACATGAGAAGAACTACTCTACCCATGACCTCAAGTTGGCTACTGTGATTTTTGCATTGAAAATTTGGAGGCATTATCTCTATGGTGAGAGCTTCGAGGTGTTCACTAACCATCAGAGTCTGAGGTATGTGTTTACTCAGAAGGACCTTAACCTCAGGCAGAGGAGATGGATGGAGTATATGAAGGATTATGACTTTACCCTATCTTATCAGCCGGGCAGGATGAATGTCGTTGCTGATGCCTTGAGCAGAAAGGTCATGGTCAGTGCGATGATGTTGAGGAAGTGGAAGCTCTAGGAACAAGTGCCAGCCGTGACATTTAGGCTTAAGGTTTTCCGAGAGCCAGGGTCAGCTGTACTTGCATGCTTGACTATCACACCAGTCATCTGTCGTCAGGTGATAGAGGCACAGCATGCAGACCCTGAGTTGCCCCGGATTCTGGCTATGGTCGATGTGGAGCCCGGCGAGGATAGAGTGATGAGATTTCGAGGTAGGCTATACGTCTCGGCCGAGGAGCAGGTGAGTCGTGCGGTGTTGCTAGAGGCTCATGGGAGTAGGTACACCGTACATCCGGGTGCGACAAAGATATATCAAAATTTGAGGAGGCAGTTCTGGTGGCCTGGCATGAAGCGAGATATTGTTGAGTTTGTTGCCAGGTGCCTGATCTGTCAGTAAGTGAAGGCGAAACACCAGCCACCTGGTGGTACACTTCAACCCTTGGAGGTTCTTTCATGGAAATGGGACCACGTGACCACTAACTTTGTGGTAGGATTGCCGAGGACTCCGAGTGGGCATGATAGCATTTGGTTGCTAGTGGATAGGCTGACGAAGACAGCTCGGTTGTTACCGATCAGAGTCAACTGGAGTGTACCCAAGCTGGCACGCTTATATGTGGAGCGGATAGTGCCTTTGCAAGGGATTCCCATTTCTATTGTGTTAGATCGAGATATGCGTTCCACTTCTAGATTCTGGATGAGTTTCCAGAGAGCTCTAGGCACCGAGTAAGTATTTAGCTCTGCTTATCATCCTTAATCGGATGGTTAATTAGATAGGACCATTCAGACGTTAGAGGATATGTTGAGGTCATGTTGCCTAGAGTGGCGGGGGAGTTGGAATCACCATCTGCCATTGGTGGAGTTTGCCTACAACAACAGCTATCATTCGAGCATCGGTATGGCTCCCTATGAGGCGTTGTATGGGAGACAATGTCGCACTCCACTCGATTGGTTTGAGGTTGGTGAGCGTGGTATGACGGGACCGGAGCTGGTGCAGCAGAGCGTAGATGTGGTGCATTTGGTCCATCAGAACATGTTGGCGGCACATAGTCGGCAGAAGAGCTATGCCGATCGGGGAAGGCAGCCCCTCAGTTTCGCGGTCGATGATCGAGTATTTTTGAAGGTTTCTCCTATGAAGGGGGTGATGCGCTTTGGCCGACATGGGAAGTTGAGTCTGTTGTACATGCCTTGCATATGTTTTTGATGATAACTAACTTCATGGTATGAGGTTTCATGAGTTTACAATGATTCAGCTTTGCTGCATGCTACTTGGTTTTGTAACCAAAGGGCCCTTGTGCTCTTGCTGTTCACGTATGGTTAAGATGGCAAATGGCCATGTTCTTAATGACTCTGTGCATTCATGTTGTTGTTTAAGTATGATTGAGATGACAAATGGCTTGAGGCTTGAGGCTCAAACATGTTGATCAAATGCATGGCTATATGGTTTTGACCCTTGGCTAAGAATGTCAGATTTACAAGAGGTTTCAAGCATACTTCACTCACGATAATTGCGGTTCACAATGGTTGCATGGCTTGCTAGCTTGACTGTTCAGTTTGAATGCATAAGTCTCTCATTCCAATCAATGACAAATGCTCAAATGGTTTAAGCTTGCCAAATGTATAAACTAAGTTAAACCAAGCCCAAAAATGCATGGCATGAATGAGGACATGAAACTCTTATCATATGTATATGTTTCATTGGGCTAAAACTTCATTTTTACAGGTCTGGGTCATTTCGGTCGACCAACACATCATGGCCGGTCGACCAGAATTGACAGAATCGAAAAAATCCAACTCTGCAGGATTTTGGTCGACTGTCGCATAGGGGTCGGTCGATCGGTTTTTCCAGACTTCAAAAATCTCCAACCTATAGATTTTCGGTCGACCGACCCACTGCTTTCGGTCGACCGAACCCCCCGAAGCTGCCAATGTTAACTTTTGATTTCAAGCTCGTGGAGAGGGATCTTTCCCCAATTGTTTAAACCCACTGCCATCAATCAAGGCAGGTTTTGTGGATCTGGTCTGAGGCATGTCTCTTGACCTTTCAAGAGATATAAAAACAACCTAATGGGGTCAAAAACCAAAAAATCACTTCAAGATATCAAAGGGGAGGCTGTCCAACGAGGTAGAAGGTACTGTAGCTCCATAAACAGTACTTTGTGCAGCAAGTTCTTCATACATCTCCAAGTTATTCGAGGTCTATCTGAAGCCAACAACCTTCAATGATGTGAGGAATCAAGCAAGCAAGGATTCAAGGGAAAGCTGCCCAAGGGAGAAAGGAGAAGAAGCAAGCAAACATGAAGGGTTGAAGGAGAGGCTACCAAGGGAAGAAGGAAGGCTATTGTAGCTCCATGAACAGTAGTTCATGGAAGAACTCTTCATCCATCCCCAAGCTCTTCAAGCTTTATATGAAGCCAATCCATCTCCATTCAAGTGAAGAAAAAAGCCTCATACAAGATCTGCAACTTTCATCAAAGGGGGAACCTAGATCTGAGTTCTTTTATCTTATATTCTTCTTTAGTTTTATCTTGAGCTTCAAGTGTATTCTTGTTCTATATTTGTGAACATCAATGTGTGCGTTGACTTCAGATCCATGTGTGTGTGTGGATATATCCGGATTCGTGTGTTTGTGTGTGAGGATCTTTTCATATCCATAGTTTGTGTAAGTTAGCTGGTGGATTTCAGATCCACAGTGTGTGTGTGTGTGCACTGCTGGATTTAGAATCCAAAGTGTGTGGGGTTCATCCCCGTTGTTGCTGTATTTACAGTGTGAGGAGAGTTCTCCTTGTAGGGAGGTTGTTTCCCATGTGTGTGTATGTAGGGGTTTATTTCCCGTGTGTGTGTAGGCGTCGCCCTGCGTGCGTGTTGGAACTTCGTTCCGTGTGTGTGTGGGGATTTATCTGCGTGCTGATTTACCAGTTGTGAAGCCTCATTCAGTTGAGTGCGGGGTAGACGTAGGGAGCCCGGCATGGTCCCAAATCACCTTAAAAATCTTTGTGTCATTGTGAATGCCTGTGTGATTATCCATTTCCTCTATCTCCAATCACAAGTTTAAATTGACACTATCACACATACACTTGATATAATCAGATTGCTTCACACATCTAATTTTGAACACACACATGGGGCTAAGTTGAGTTTGATTCATTTAGTCACATTTGATTCTTAACGTGCATCAACTTGTCTCTCGGTAAATCTTCATCTTGCCTAATTGTCTTACGTGTTATATTAAATTCCACTGTGAGAAGTTTTGTATTTGAATCGGCAAAAGTTTTCTTAAAATTTGTAATCACCCAATTCACCCCCACTCTTGGGACTTCAATTGGTATCAGAGCTAAGGCTCGATTTTTCATAGATTTAACAATCTAGAGAGATCCAGATCAATGACTACCAACATGTACACCTTGAATTCTCCACCGGTGTTTGATGGTTCTAACTTTGATTTGTGGATAGGAAGAATGTGCAGTCTAGTCAACTCATACGATCCTAAGCTATAGAAACTTATTTCACATGGTCCTTATGAGTTGCCTAAAGACAAATCTGTCTGGACTGCAGATTATAAGTTCAAACATGATCAAAATTGCTTGGTTCTAAGCTTATTCGCCGCCACAGTTAATGCTAATAGTTTTCCTTTTGTCTCCTGTTGCAGCTCTGCAAAGGACATATTGGATGGCTTAGCTGGCTTCCAGGAAGAGCTTGAAGACAAATGTCTTATGGCAGGCACGAGTGATCACGGCAGTGATCAGCAGAATGGATCACCCTCAGAGGTAAATTCAGATTCTGAAAATATATCCTTTGATGATCTATTGGTTTCAAACGATGAGCTTGCAAACAAATATAAGCAGTTAAAATCTGAAAATAAAAAATTGAGAAAGAGTGTTGAACAAAATAACTGTGTTTCCTCCTATAAAAAATGTTCACATTTAGAGGAATTGATTAAGGCTCATGTGTTCGACATTGGATTTCATAAAGATCAAATTTCCTCCTTAAGAAATGAAAACAAGGAGATGACTGCAAAGCTAAATTCAATGGTTGATGATCAAACCTTAATAAATGAACTCATCCATGATGAAAAGCTTGTAAAAGAAATTGATAAACTGAAGGAATTGAACAATGCCATTTCTGAAAGATTGTTGGTTCTAGAAAAAGGAAAATCTGTGGTTGTAAGTGAATATGAAAATTTGGATGAATTAAAGTAAGAAGTAGAATGCCTTAAGAATACCAATGATGTGCTGAATGTTAGCCTTTCTACTTGTGAAGAAGAACTTGCCAATGTTGAATTGCACATTTCATCTCTTCAATCTGAAATTCTTGACTTGAATAATTCGCTATCTAAATTTGTAGATGGTAAAGAAAATCTGGACAAATTGCTGGGAATAAAAGTGAATTTTCAAAGAGAAGGGCTGGGATATAATCCTGTGAACAAAAAAAAATTTGAAAACAAGTTATGCACTTCATTTTTTCATAGCACATGTATACCTAGTATCTCCAAATCCAACTCTCAGCAACACACTATGCCAAGAGCTCAGCATAATTTGCGAAACAATGTGAATGTCCCAAATGTGCATGCTAGAAACATTCATGTAAAACCCTATGCACCTGAGAAAAGAAATGTCTTTTGTCTCTACTGTGGAAAACTTGGACACATGATTCATGATTGTTTCATTATGAAAAATGATGATTTGAAAGCTTGTAGGAACAGAACTGGCTTCAAAAGTTCAAAGTAATTCCTTACCACAAAGCCCTTCATGCATTACAATCACTGTGGTAAAATAGGTCATACAATTTCACATTGCTGACTACTGATGAAGAAAATGGGTTTTTATGTTGGCCAAAATAAAGTCTCTTCATCCACTTGGAAGCATGCTACAAATCTGAATAAAAATTCTCTCATTTCACATGTCAATTGCGACTACTGTAGTAAAGTAGGTCACAAGTTGAATAATTGCTTCATGATAAAGCATGATGACAAGTTTAGCTTCCGTAAACCTGTTAATCCATCAATAATCAAGAAAACAAGTTTTCATTCAACACATCATGCCAACACACACAAAATGGTCAAGTAAATGAGAAGAATGAATGTGATGTCACATGCTTCAAATGATTCTCATGCTTTTAAGTTTTCAAAGTCATGTTGTCGTTATTGTGGTAAATTTGGGAATAACGTGCATGATTGTTTTCTGAAGGAAAATGATGAATTGAATGTTGTTAAGAAGTGGAAGCCACGTGCCAAGAAGGCTGCTAACACACAAGGACCCAAGATGGTTTGGGTACCTAAGAATGCAAATTGAGAAATCTATTTTGCAGGTGTGCCATGAGAATATGAAGTGTGGAATGTGTATTCAGTTAAGAAGGTAAGGCACACGGGCCAAGCGACATAAGTCAGGTTAAAAGAAAAACCAAAAATTGAAATCTGGATACTCAAGTGATATCCCTCTTACTCTCTCCAGTAAGTGGGCCATGTCTTGATTCATATTGTGTTGAATAGTTATGTGTTCATACATATGTCTATACATGCATTTCATCCGTAGTTAGTTGCATATCTCTGTGCATATCACTTGCCACATAACATATTGTTGAAGGAGAGTTTGGAAACAATCAAAATTTCACTTCATGCATTGAGTTTGCATACACATTCACACTCTGTCATGCAAAAGTTGAACATTATGAATTCATGTCATAATGCATTGCAATCCTCCTACCTTCATCACATCCATGACTACATAGTATATCAAATGGTGACATGTTGAAGGGCAGGTTAACCCTATCTGAAAATTATTCTACGCGTGAGGTGATCTTCGGATCTAAGTTCTCCGCCCAGTACTATGAGTCAAGTACTTAAAGGCTGCATATGGCATTAGATTATTACTGAACATCTCATAGTCATGCACTCATTGATGGGGAGTCACCATATTCGTCATTTGAACCTACCATCTAGGTTCACATCTGAGTTATGCATTAAGACTAGAGCTTCTTAAAGGGGTGTTAATTTTTAAGAGAACTTTCATGTCATTGTTAATAAATCCGAATCAAAATTGACAAATCAAATCTTTTCAACTTGGATACATATCACACTCCCAAGATTCCAAGTGATGTTGGGCCAGCTACGGCTACGTTTGAATCAACTATAGGAGCATCTTGCGAGGATGAAGATGTTGGGATTTCCCCAAATTGCTACCAGGAGAATAGATGGATGTTAGATCTGCCTCTCTTAATGGGAACATCAAGAACACACTCTTGTAAAACAACCTCCAGGATCCAAAACATCCACATCATGTGTACATGCAGCTGAAAGTCCTGTACGGACTGAAGCAACCACCAAGGACATGGTATAAGAGGCTCATCTCATTCTTACCTGAAAATTGACTAACGAGAGGTAATGTTGATCAGACCCCATTCACAAGAAAACTAGGTAAAGACATGCTAATGGTTCAAGTTTATGAAGACTATATCATCTCTTGAATTATCTTGAACCATTAACAATGTCGTGTGTGATGGATCTGCTAAAATCTCCAAGGTCAAAGTTGAAATGAGCTTAGTTAGTATTGACATCCTTCTCTTTTTGGCTTGCAGATTAAGCAAATGCTCCATGGAATCCTCATAATCGAAGCCAAATACGCTGTTGACGTTCTAAAGGAATATGGCATGAAAGGAGCAAAGTCAATGTCAACTCCAATGGCCACAGCCACAAAGTTAGACAAAGATAAAAAGGGAGTGACTTGAGGGAAATGAAGAAATTGATAATAACAAAAGATTCTCAAGGGCAAGGTAAGAAAACAAAGATCTGAAATACTAACCTTCATGATGTTAGTGATTTTATTGCTTGAAGGCACATGGTGATACCTGCTGAACTCAGGTATTGCTTCTAAAATTTGTTTTGTCATCTCCCCAGCCTGCTATGGTGATGTTGCTTACTTGACAGGTATCAATGTTTCAAAAAAAAATCTGACTTGTTATCTTTCTAGCATGATGAGATGATCTTGTCAAATTGTTTGAATGGCATTGTAAATTCTAAAGATTTTGTTGATTATTGAACATCTTTCAATCCGAATTGATTGAGGATATTTGAGCTTAATTGAGTATCTAGTATATCAAATGCTGAGTAGTGAAAAGGTGGATTACGTCTGTAGCGACAGGAAAATGGTTCCTAGGCCATGTACCACCTTCTCTATTTATTTGTTGGGGAAGTCGTCTCGCGCCCGTGGATGCCTGCACACACCAAAAACCAGAAGGGCGTCAGAAGGAGTCCCGGGTATTACCCAAGGGGACAACCCTCCGATGTTTAAGTTAGTAAGGGATTAATTAGCAATAGAGAGGAGCAAAGTAAGAGTGAAGTAGAGGTTGTAGTCGTCGATCCAGGAGGCATGTAGATCCTCTGTACGCGTGCTCGCTGCTCCCAGCGGGCTCTCGAAGAGTGCTCGCTGGGTGGTAAGGCCGTACAGGAGGAAGCAGCTCTCTGGACGTATTAGATGGCCTCTCTGTCGTAGTTGCAGGTCGAGTTTCTCTCTTCTCTGTAGGGGGCTCTAGTGGCAGAAGTATCCGCCGTAACTCCTCTTGCGTAGTAGTGTAGGGTTTAGTAGAAGAATCTACCGTGCTCTTCTCTTCTGTCGTTGTCCCTTTTATATGGGTTGTCCTGGAGTGAGGGGCCTCATCCCTTGATAGGGAATGGTCCGTTTAGTAGAGTAACGTTCCCCACTATGTTGGCGGGAGTTTCCCGTTGGAGGGCGATAGCCTCGGCGTCGGCCGGTCCCTGGGCGAGTCTTACGGCACTCATGGCGCATGCTCGCCCGTTACGGGGTCAAGGCCGATGTCATGGGGGCAACGGTCGGTCGTCGGAGTGTCCTCCAGCGAGAACTGCGCTTGGGCCGGCCTCATCGGCATCTCACAATTTGATGCTCTGTTGGACCGGTCATCCTCTTATTGGGTTGAGCATGTGTGCACTCCCCTTGCTTAGGCTTCGCGCGTCCCATCCTTAATGGGCCGTTCGTGCTTGGGCCATTCCTGGGTCAAACCAGATTTACCCTCCTCACTTCCCCCCTACTCTTAGTTGCCGAGCACTCGTAGGGGACTGAGAGTAGCCCAAGAGAGGGTTCTTCTGGAGGGTGTGATGCGAAGATGATTTCCTCGTACGGCGGGAGTTGGTGGCTTCGAGACCTGCTTGGCGCGCAAGGCGCCTCTGGCGGTGGCAGAAGCCACGTTGGCAATGATGACGTCGGGTCTTGTCTTGTTCTAGGGATGTGGGCTCAGAACGGTCGCCTGGCCTTGGTAGCCGTACCGCCGTAGCGGTAGGGTCCCTTCGCCTAACCCTCAGGGGGCAACCGTCAGACTGTAGTGGGAAGTTTATAAGAAGTTTCGTGGGGCTATTCGCAAATCATACCCACGTCTCGTTGGTTGCCACACTCCGTCGTAGGCCTCTTCCTCCCTTTGCCTAGTGAGAATCTTTCTTTCTCGGTTCTTCTTCTCTTCGGTAGTGATGCCTCCACATAGGAGAGCTCTCAGCGTCGAGTCTTCTTCTTCGGAGGAGGTGCCTCAGAGTCGAGGCGGTATGTCGAGCACCTCAGGTGCAGGTACTAGTCGGCCTGATTCCCAACCTTTAGTGGCCTATAGGGTATTTCATGGCTTGAGGGAGACCTTCCAGATTCCCCCCGAGTATGACATCGTCTTCCCCGCTGTGGGAGACGACATAACGAGCCACCCTTCTGGCGGGATCATGATCCCGGTGGCCTCCTTTCAAGAGGGTCTCCATATCCCGGTCCACCCTTTTATTACAGTCGTCCTCTGCCACTATGGGCGGAACCCTGGGGGCATATCCCCCAATTCTTATAGCATTTTCTGTGTGTTTATCTATGGGTGTCGCCGAGCGTCGGTGGTGCCGAGCGTCGACCTATTCTGACAATTCTTCCTTCTTCAGAGTTGCCACTCCGACACCTTTTTCACATATTTCAAGGCTCATACTCGTGACCATTTCATCACAGTCTCCCATACTGCGGCCAACCGTAGGGGTGGGCAGAGCGGTATGTATACCTGATCAAGTCGTAGGATTGGGAAAGAGCCTCTGATGGTTGGATGGGGAGTGGCTTTCCTCGCCCTTGGCGTGACTCGAAGCCTCCCCTCAATGCCAAGGGCTGCCGGGATCTGAAGGATGTCTCCCGGTATCCCCTTGCGGACGCAGACCGCGCTCTGACTCCGGCACTACTTCGGGAGCTGGGGTTGTGTCCTCCCTTACCGTAAGGTATTGGTTTTATCTTTCAACAGGGTCGTGGTAGTAGTGACTGGTGCGTGAATGACCTTGCTTCTTATTTTCAGGGGCGGCTGAAGCGTTGGGTTGGACGCCTAAGATCGTCCAGCTGCCACGGCTCACTCCTCGCCCTGTGGATCACGTTGCTCCTGCAACCGGCCAGGTGTCAGTTGTCGCCCCCCCAGCCCAGGTTGCTTTTGCCCCGGGGAGGTTGCAGTATCTCACCCTCGTCGGTATTCCTCTGGTGCATTCGCCCGATGCGTCAGTGGCCAGTGGAGGGCCTAGTCTTCGGCAGAGTTCTCCCGAGGCCACTCCTAGCGCACCTGGTGACGAGTCTGCCATGGTCGACGGTGGTCGGGCTTATCTGACCGAGGATGAGTTGGTGGAGATGGACAGTCGCTGCCGATCGAGGAAGAGAGGGAGGGATTCAACCACAGTTAGGAGCCGGGTCCCACCCTCGTCCAGGGTGCCTCCCCCCAGTGTTCGCCCGTCGTCGTCGTCGGCAGTGCCGGCAGCTACTACTCCGACGCTCACCTCCAGTGGACGGTGGCACGAAAGGGGCAAGGCCCCTGCTGCTGTCGAAGTTGATCCTCCCCCTCCGTAGAGTCTCCCTCCGCGTGGTCAATCATCGCGTCCCGAGGACTCACCGGCGGGGGTGCATGTGGCATTGTCGACCTCATGATGCGGAGTGCTCGCTGGCATGAGCACGTTGGGGAACTGGGTCCTGGCATTGTTGATGAGCTAATGGCCATTGCCGCGAAGAGCGTGTGCCTGGTCATCTGCGCCTTTGGATTATGGAGGCATCATTTCCTAGACGTGGTGCGTGAGCTGGAGGCTAGCCAGGCCCTTCAGGCGGGGGCCAAAGGGCATTTGAAGGAGTCCGACGCTGCGAATGCCGGACCTCAAGAATAGTTGTCCCAGCTGGAGTCGGCCCTGGCTAGTATGGAGCGCGACCGGGACTCTTTCTAGGTGCGAGCGGACGTGGTCGGAGAGCGGGCGGCCAAGCTGGAGGCGGAGGCCCGAGCCATGGAGGCTCACAGCCAGGAGATCGAGGCGGAGCTCGCTAGGCTATGCATGTCACTATCCTCGGCTGGCGAGGAGGCTGTGGAGGCCTTCCGCTCTTCCTCGGCTTATCGGGCCGAGCTGACGGAGGTGGCCTTGGGGTACTACGGGCCAGCCCGTGACCTCGACTTTCGGGAGGGCTGGAGCACTGCCGTGAAAGCCACAATAGGGCACTTTGACCTCGTGGCCCCGGTCCTCCCTCCTCCTTTGAATCCTTACGGCTCGGGGGCCGATGACGAAGAAGAGGGGTCCGACCCGTAGAGGCAGGCACCGAGCGGTCGGTGTCGAAGGTGGGCGAGCGAGTGCCCGCCGAAGTTGCCGTGGTGGACTTGATCGACGAGCCACCCTCTCCCAGTGGTGTTGCTAGACGTGCACCTGCTGAGGCCAGGGCACGTGATGATGTAACCGGGGCAGGTCCTTGAGAGGATGCCTCTAGTTGTCTTTCCTTTTTTCTGCACTTTCTGAGGCAGTAGCCTCCTTTTTTGTAACTTCTCTTTTTTTGGAAATGGAAAACTTCCTTTTATCTGCAAATCTTGAGATTTCTTCCGTCTATTTCCTTCTTCTTGACCGTCGTGAGATCCTATGGGGATACGAAACGGCGTCCTCGATGAGGGCTTCTAAAGGAGCGTGACTTTCGGGATCCGTCGCTTCGATTTCCACAAATTTGATTGAGGTGGTAGGAGCCTCACACTTCTGGGGACCTTGCCCTTCTCCTATAAATGGTGACTTTCGCAATGTCCCAGCGATCATATCTACGCTAGCGAACCTTTGTAGGTAGCCTTCTTAGAGGATGTCCTCAGGAGAGTCTAGTACCTTGTCAGATGATGAGTTTCTACAGGCTCGTCGTCAACCTTTGGTCCTCTGGGGAAACCAAGTGCCGATACCATGGTGGCCATGGCCGGCCCCTGGAGAGGGTGTCCCTGCTCCTGAGCAGTACAGGCTCGGGTACCTAGATGGCTGGTGGGAGGTCTTGGAAAAGGTCGATCGCTTGTACGCCGATAGGGGAGTCCTGCTCCTTGAGTCGGATAGGATCTGTCCTTGAAGGGTTGCGAATTGTCAGGGTAATGCCGCTTTCTATTTTTTTGGCTAGCTTCCTTTGCTTGTCTTTGTGGTATATGACCGTTATTTGCTCCTTGCAGGTGCTTGGTAAGATGCTCCTCGTCGCTGGAACATCTTCCTACCTTCTGGTAGGAAGGATCGTAAGAACGGGTGGAATCAGTTTTCCATTCTTCCACTCGGTAGCCGTGGCCGTGCGGCTTCGACGACGACGGTGGGCTCCCCAGTTTACGGGCATTGCCAGCACATCTCTCTCTACTGCTGCTACCGCACGTTGTTCGTGGCGAGGCGCAAGACAACCTCTCCTTTCATGGGAGGCGCTGGTGGCAGTCGGGGCAGCGGAGCCTTGTCCGCCAGTTTGGAAACGTGGCCAGTACGCCAAGGCGGCCTTCTTAATGTGTTGGCCTTGTAGTACCGCTGTCTCCCGTTGGCTTGTGTGGGCCTGCTGGTTCCCTGTACCGAGTGGACCTTGCTGGTCCTCCTCCAAGCAGGGGTGGTCGGAGCTACTAGCCTAGTTTTCCTTGTGCAGGCCTTCTACCGATGAAGCCCTTTGTTGGCCTGAGGGTATTGTCCCTCTTCTCTGGCATAGGAGGCTTCTCCGTATGTACCCTCCCACATAACGAAGATGGGTACCTATGCATGCTCGGAGACTCTGCATGATCATTGACAAAGGGCGATGCCAAAGGAACGAGTTGTTGGAGTTACACGTCGCCACTGTTGAGCACATTTTGTTCCTCCGTGTACTTGTACTTGGCCCATGTGAGGGTATTTTGCTAGTTTCTGGCAGCTTGTATTTTGACTAAAGAAATATAAATCCTTTGTTCTTGAGCCAATACTATTGTGTGCCTTTTACTGGAGTGCTTCTGCGTGCTTTTCTAGGCGATCCTCCGTGCTCGTATTCACATTGCTCGCGTCCTCCGCAGGAACCCTTAGGTTACCATTTTATTTGCAAGGGGAGCGGTGCTCGCCTCTAGGGAACCCTTAGGTTACCTTATCATTTTCAAGGGGAAGGTGCTCACCTATGGGGAACCCTTAGCTTACCTTCTTATTTTCAAGGTGAGCGGTGCTCGCCTCTAGGAAACCCTTAGGTTATCTTCTCGTTTTCAAGGGGAGTGGTGCTCGCGCCTTTAGGGAACCCTTAGGTTACCTTTTTGTTTTCAAGGGGAGCAGTGCTCGCCTCTAGAGAACCCTTAGGTTACCTTCTTCATTTTCAAGGGGAGCAGTGCTCGCGCCTTTTGGGAACCTTTAGGTTACCTTCCCATTTTCAAGGGGAGCGGTGCTCGCGTTTAGAGAACCCTTAGGTTACCTTCTCGTTTTCAAGGGGAGCGGTGCTCGCCTTTAGGGAACCGTTAGGTTACCTTCTTTATCGTTGGCAACTTACCACAGTGGGGTATGGCTGGTGACGTTTTACAAGAAGTATTTCCTGAGGTTGACGGAGTTCCACGTCCTGGGAACCTCTCTCCCCCCCAGCGTCACTAGCATGTATGCTCCTTTGCTGAGTGCTTCCGTTACCCGGTACAGGCCCTCCCAGTTCGGAGCGAGTTTTCCTATGGCCCCTCGAGGGTCAGCCACGCTTGCTCCTCGTAGAACCAGATCTCCAGGGAAGAAGTGTTGATCCTTAACCTGGGCATTGTAGTTCTGTGCCAGCTTCTACTGATATGCCGTAAGTTTTACCTGGGCGTTAGTTCTTCCTTCTTCGAGCAAGTCCAGGTTCTCTCGCATTGCCTAGTTATTTCTGGCCTCGTCGAAATGTCCCACTCGTAACGAGGGGTTGGATATTTCCACCGGGACCACTGCCTTAGCCCCATAAGCGAGATGGAAAGGCGTCTCTCCGATGGCGGCTCTAGCGGTGGTCCGGTGAGCCCATAGAATGCTGGGGATTGAATCAATCCATGCGTCGCTTGCTTGGTCCAGGTGGGTCTGGATGCCATGATGTACAGTACAGTTGGCATTTTCCACCAGCCCGTTGGCTTGGGGATGTCTCACCGAGGTGTAGTGCTTCCAGATCCCCAACTCCGAGTACTTCTCCTAAAAGGCGGTGCTCACGAACTGTCTGCCGTTGTCGGTAGTGAGAACCCTGGGGATCCCTGTTGTGCCCCGATCTGTTTTGACGAAGATCTTGATAGAAAATGTCCTGAATTTGACGAAGATTGTTGTGATTTGATTTAATTGACATTTGATGAATGATGGAGTTGGATGATGAGTTACAATTATTGATGCTTGATAAATGTAGGCTTTGCATGAAAATTTCTTTGTTCAATCAATTGAAATGTGTTAAAGAGGAAGCTTAAATGTTGAATGGATTTCAAATTCTAAATCTTGAATAAGTAGCTTTGGTTTGGACTAACTTAATTGAATGTTGAGTGAGTAACTGTTGCTTGGACTCAAATGTTGGAATTAAGTCAAGTGAATGAAAAAGTAAATTGATTTGTCAGAAAACGAATGGTTTCTTTGAATGTGTAATTTATTATGAGGTGATTGTGAAAGTTTCATTTGTTAACTTGAGATGTTGAGTTGAATGGCAAATTGATAATGCAGGTTATTTGTGGAGTTTTTCACTCAATCACTCAAGGCCAAGGTATGAATAGATGTCTAAATGGATCTTAGTGTGAATTGACTGATCTGGTAGAAATCATGCTTTGCCATGTAAATCTGAGTTTTATGAACTCTATTGCTTAGTCTTGGTACATGTTTATGAAATGTGCAACTTTCAATTGTATTTACTGATGTTTTTCTGCTGACAGTAAAAGTGTCGACCTATGGGGTCGACACTTATTTGCACAGCTTCTGCCTTGCATTGAATGTAAGGACGTTGGCAGAAAGTGTCGACCCATGAAGTCGACACTTTCACCAGGGTTCTGTTAATTATGCAAAGGCATAACTCACGGGAAAAAGTGTCGACCTCGTGGGTCGACACTCTCAGGTGAGTTCGCTTGATTCTGTGAAAATAGAACCATCGTGAAAAAGTGTCGACCTCAGAAGTCGACACTTTTCACCACGAATGTTATGACTTTCACAGGCCAGAACACTTGGTAAAAAGTGTCAACCCCAAAGGTCGACACTTGTTTCACGGTTTTATTTTTATATATGTTCTGGCAGAACATTCACGAAAAAGAGTCGAGTCCATGAGTTGACACTTTTTCTGAACGTTCGAACGGGTTTTCCGGATCTGTTTCGAACCCTTTAATGGAGGTTCCATTTGGCATGGTTACTTACCCTACTAGACTTAGGGCGTCCATTACACTTTGTATGTGTTATGAAGGGGGTTTGGGAAGGGCTTTTAAGTCCCTTGGGGCTTCAATCCCCTTGGTTTATATATCCGCCCCTTCTTCCGATCGAACCAACCCTTGAGCTTTAACGTGTTCATCTTGTTCATGCAGGAGAAGAAAGGTGTGTGCTCTGCTGGAGGAGAGGGGAAGGAACGCTAGAGACGTCCCCTCTCGAGCCCGAGCTGAGAGATCGAGATGCAGCGGCTGCGTCCTCTTCATCCTTGCTTCGGGCGCCTGAAGCTTCAAACATCGGCTCCTTCTTCTCTCGGTTTCATCATTCTAAGCCACACTTCATATACCTCCGATTTTGGTTGAAAGATTAGGGGAAGATCCATCTTGTTAATCATTCTCTTAGTCATTTTGTGCTTAGATTGTTATTCTCTGAACTAGGCTTTGTATTTTTCATCCTATCTCTATTTAGACAATTTCGGAGCTTGCTCCGAGTGTGTGTGTGGGGTGTCTCGTCATCGTGCGAGAACCCACGTGTGTGGGCCGTCGAGCCCGTGTGTGTGGTTGCTGCCGTCGCGCAACGTTGATAGTGAAATCCTCTCGAGGTGAGAGGGGTGGACGTAGGATGGCACTTGGTGCATCCGAACCACCTAAAAATCATTGTGCCGTGGTTTGCTTATCTTGTGGTTGTTGATATTTAATTTTTCGTTCACTATACGAGTGTGAGACGGTGAGATGAGAGTTTCCTCAACTGTCCGTTCATATATTGCTATCCGAGTGAGCATATTTCTACGCTGGGAAGTTGTGAGAGGTTGCTTGCTTTAATTTCATTCATTATAATCAAGCCTCATCTAAGATTTATTTTTCATTGTTGTGGTTCATCTAATTTGTGTTAAAATTTGTGGAGAAGGGTGGGCAATCAATTCACCCCCCTCTCAATTGCCTCCTAACCGGGCCAACAATTGGTATCAGGGCCTCAGCTCTATTCTTTAGAAACCTAGCGGTTTTTGAGTGATCTATTAGGAATGGCTAACAACATCAACAAGGGGATGATGCCCGAAGGGCATTCTATTCAACGGCCACCTTTCTTCGATGGCAGTAATTACCTCTACTGGAAGAATAGGATGACCGTATTTCTTCGTGCGCAAAGTCATGGAATATGGACTGTTATTAGGAATGGGCCGTATGCTGTACACCCTGATGAGGATATGTGGGATGATGATGCTATTAAGAAAGCCACTGTAAACTTTAATGCTTTAAACAATATTCAGTGTGCTATTCACCCTAACGAGTATGCTCGTGTCTCCATGTGCAGCAGTGCAAAGGAAATGTGAGACAAGCTCAAGCTTATCTACGAAGGTACCACAGAAGTTAAGGAGACGAAAGCGAATATGCTGACCCATGATTACGAGCTATTTCGAATGAAGGATGAAGAAGATATCTCCCAGATGTTCACACGTCTTATGGAGATAACAAATGGACTGAAATCACTCGGAAGAGAGTTCAAAAATAAGGAATTGGTACGGAAGGTGTTTAGGTCATTGTCACCGAGCTGGGACACCAAGGTTACCGTGATAGAGGACTCAAAGGATTTGACAATGCTCACCGTGGATGCACTCATAGGATCATTAATGACCTATGAGATCAATGTGATAAAGAGAACGGAAGAGGATCCGAAGAAGAAAAGGCCAATAGCTTTGAAAGCACTCCCGGAGAGTGTCTCGAGCCAAGAGGAATCGTTGGGAACCACCGACGATGAAGAAGTTGCTATGCTAACAAGGAAGGTAAGACAATTCCTATGCCAAAGAAGATGATTTGGCGGGAAGTTCAGGAAAGGAAAGAGGCAGGCAAGACAACGAAATGAACCATCCAAGGCCACCGAGATTATATGTTATAAATGCAAGAAAGCGGGGCACATGCGAGGAGAATGCCCCGAGCACCAAAAGAAAAAGGGAAGATCGTCAAGGGTAAGAAGCCGAAAACCATGAAGGCGACGTGGAGTGACGAAGATGAAGATGAGCCCACGACTGATGATGAGGAGCAAGACTTTGAAGAACTTGTCAAGACAATGTGTCTCATGGCGAATAGCGATAGTGAATAGGTAAACTCTGACACATAGCTCATTTCAAACGAACAGTGGGAACTTGCTTATGAGGAGTTAGATGATAAATATAGAAGAGTGAAAAATGAAAATAGAACTTTAAAGAAAAAGATTCATGAAATTGTTCACTCATCTAATTCATGTGGAAAGTGCAATTTACTTGAAATGCAAGTTAAAAGTTTGAAAAATGGTAATGATGCTTTGAAAACCAAGTTAGTTTTGTTTGAAGAGGAAATAGCATGCTTAGATGTAGAAAAGAAAAATGCATTTAAACTGAAAGATGATATCCAAGAAAAGAATGATCTCTTGAATAAACAATTGGAAGAGTTGCATGTTCAACTGACTGAATGTGAGAAAGAGAAAGAAACTTTGAAAGAAAAGAATGAGAGTTTTATGATTGAACTTGAAAAACTGAAAAATGCAAATGGAAAAGTGTTGAGAGAGAAAGGAAAACAAATTGAGAAAAATTCTAGTACAATGCATGGCAACAAGAATCATATTCATTATGCTGTTAAGAATTCATCTTGTCAAGGAGAATGCTCACACACACACTTCAAAAATCCAACTGTTAATTCCAAATTCCCCTCAACCTTTAGGAATGTAAATAAAAGAAGAAATTTTGGTAGGAGAAGACCCACGTGTTTTTATTGTTGCAAGATAGGGCATGATATGTATATATGCCAACTCATGCAATATGATGAAGAAATATTTTTCAATAGATACTATGAATCCCCTGAAAATGCTAACATGAAGGGACCCAAGCTTGCTTGGGTACCCAAATCAAATTGAGCATGGTTGCTAATTGATGCAGGTCTGCATGAAGGCGTGTGACAATAAATGGTACTTGGACAGCGGATGCTCCAGGCACATGACTGAAAATAAACACCTCTTTGCATACCTTGCTGAGAAGAACGGCAGAACGGTAATTTTTGGAGGATAGGACAAGGGTAAGATAATCGGAATCGGGAGAATTGGTAAAGACCCCAACCATTGTATTGAGAATGTTTCACTTGTTAGAGGTCTTCACCACAATCTGCTTCGTGTAAGTCAACTCTGTGACAAGGGTCACAAAGTGATTTTTGAGTCGTCTCACTGCACTATCATTGATGTTAACACACAGAAAATTAAGTTCATAGGAGTGAGATGTAACAACACATATCAAGTTGATTTTGATGAGCTTGCACCTAAGAAACTCTGTTTAGTTGCAAACAAAAATGAAGATGTTTGGCTGTGGCATCGCCGTCTTTGGCATGCCAATTTTAATCTCATTAGGAAGTTGAACCGTCATGATTTAGTCAGAGGACTTCCTAAATTGAATTTTGAAACTTCAAAGATATGTGAAGCATGTAATAAAGGAAAACAAACCACCACATCTTTTAAATGCAAAAATATTGTTTCAACAGAAAAACCCCTTCAATTGTTGCATCTGGATTTATTTGGTCCCACCAGGACTTACAGTCTTGGAGGGAAGCTTTATGGTTTCGTGATTGTCGATGATTTTTCATGGTATGCATGGGTTTTATATCTAGCAAATAAAAGTGATGCTTGCAATGAATTCATTGATTTTTGCACTAAAGTTCAGAATGAAAAAGGATATACAATTCAGAAAATTCAAAGTGACCACAGAAAAGAATTTGAAAATCATGAGTTTGATGCCTTTTGCAGGAAGCAGGGGTACGAGCATCAGTTCTCTTCATCAAGAACCCCTCAACAAAATGGCGTGGTCGAAAGGAAAAATAGGATGCTCGTGGAGATGGCGCGTACCATACTTGCGGAGAACGGTCTTCCAAGGTATTTATGGGAAGAGGCGGTGAACACCGCTTGCTACATCACAAATAGAGAAATGGTAAGACCAATCCTTAAGAAAACTCCTTATGAGCTTTACAAAGGTAAGAAACCAAACATATCTCATCTTAAGCCATTCGGTTCAATATGTTACATTTTGAATAATGAAAAAGGTAATCTCGAAAATTTTGATGCAAAGAGTGATAATGGGATTTTCCTTGGGTATTCTCTATCATCTAGAGCTTACCGTGTGTATAACACTAGAACACTTGTTGTCGAGGAAAGTCCACATGTTGTAGTTGATGAGTTTACAGTGAGGAAATCAAATGATGATCGTTTTCTTATTATAGGTGAGGGTGAAGTTGAAAAGGGAGAGTCGAGCAAACAAGGTGAGGCAGAAAATCAAGAAGAAGAAAAGGAACAAGAGGAAGAAGCGGAATAAGAGCAACATCCAAATCTTCCACACCAATGGACCACGCACAGAGACTATCCACTAGAGAACGTGATCGGCGGTGTGGATAAAGGAATTCGAACAATGGCTTCAATGAGGGAAGTAGAAATTCATGATAATCTAGCTTTACTTTCTAGCATTGAGCCTAAATCATTAGACGATGCTTTAAATGATAATTCTTGGGTTCTCGCCATGCAAGAAGAGCTACACCAATTCCAAAGGAATCGGGTGTGGTTCCTCGTACCCCGACCTGATGACCACCCTATCATTGGAACTAAGTGGGTTTTTCGAAACAAACTTAGTGAAGATAGGGTGGTTGTGAGGAATAAGGCAAGATTAGTAGCCAAGTGCTACTCTCAAGAATTTGGCATTGATTTTGATGAATCGTTTGCATCTGTGACTAGATTAGAAGCTGTTAGAATTTTACTTGCTTATGCTTGTCACAGGAACATTAAACTGTTTCAAATGGACGTGAAGAGTGCCTTCCTCAACGGAGTGATCAAGGAAGAAGTGTACGTGGAGCAACCACTGGGCTTTGAAGATGAAAGATTTCCGGACCATGTCTTCAAATTGGACAAGGCACTATATGGTTTGAAACAGGCTCCCCGGGCATGGTATGATAGATTAATTTCATTTCTTATTGAAAATGGCTTCAAACGAGGTAACATATGTCAAACTTTGTTTACAAAAACTTGTGATGATCATTCATTAATCGTTCAAGTTTATGTAGACGATATTATTTTTGGAGCCTCCAATTCAAAAATGAATGATGAATTTACCCAACTTATGTAGGGGGAGTTCGAGATGAGCTTTATGGGAGAGCTGAACTTCTTCTTGGGATTGCAAATAAAATAAATGGATGACGACATGTTTATCAACCAAAAGAAGTACACACAAGAAATTGTGAAGAAATTCCAACTTGAGACTGCCAAGCCCTTTGTAACACCGATGTCCACCTCAAAGAAAATGGAAGAAGAAAAAGGTAACAAAATCGATCAAAAACTTTTCAGGGGCATGATAGGATCTTTGCATTACCTGACTACTAGTAGGCCTGGCATACACTTTAGTGTTTGTCTCTGTGCAAGACACCAATCTTGTCCCAGGGACTCCCATTTAGCGGCTGTTAAAAGGATCTTCAGGTATTTGAATGGTACACTTGACCTTGGTTTGTGGTATCCTAGAAATAATTCATTTGATTTACATGCTTTCACTGACTTTGATTATGCTGGTTGTAAAATAGATCGAAAAAGCACAAGCGGTCACTGTCAGTTTCTTGGGGGCTACATGGTTTCATGGGCCTCAAAGAAATAGCATTGTGTGGCTTTATCAACTGTCGAAGCCGAATATGTGGCTGCCAGTAGTTGTGCGGCTCAAGTGCTTTGGATCCAACATCAATTGCTGGATTTTAGTTTTTGTTTAAAGAAAACTCCCATAATGAGCGACAACACTTCTGCAATTAACTTGTCCAAAAATCCCATCCAACATTCCCGCACTAAGCACATAGATGTTAGACATCATTTTATACGAGATCATATAAATAAAGGTGATTTTGAACTTATTTTTGTTGACACAAAACACCAACTTGCTGATATATTTACAAAACCTTTGAATTCCGAACAATTTTGTTTTCTAAGGAGAGAATTAGGAGTGTGTAGGTTAGATACTTAAATCTTTTGAGCTGAATTATACATACACACTTTTTATCTTTTTCATAAAGAAACTATTCATACTGCTTTATCTTTTGCACATAAGAAGTCCTTTCATGGCCTCTACTTCTTTAAACTTTGCCTTTTGTGCATATCACAGAAAATAATAATTTGGTTCTAATACATGTTTTCATCTTTTCGCATCCGCATGTACATAAATGCATATACTTCATATACACGTGCATGAATGCCATGATTCACCGGTATATAAAATGACATCAGTGGAAAGGTGGATTAAGTCCACCGGATGCTTTCATTATGCATGAGTGTGGTCTTCGAACCTAAGTACTCCGCCTCGTACCGGTAATCAAATTGCTTGAAAACATCATTTTGAAATGCTTGAGTGTATATAAATTACACACCTTTCAGTTGATATCCACTATGACCTTACACCCTTGCTAAATAAAATGCTTTGACTAGGACATGTTTTAACATGGCACATATTAAGGGGGAGGTCTTTGCTATATCGGTGCATACACATAGGGGAAAACATCACCATGAATAGGCTAATTCATCTCTTACATTCTACACAATCTCTCACACAATTTGCACATGTGAGTTAATGATTCTAACTAATAAGGATTTCACTTATTCAACTTAACACATTTTAGGACTCTGGAACCCCTACATGAAAATCACGTGACTTGTGAGGAAAAAGCTATCAACCCCATCAAAAATAGCCAATAAGTGTGATTTGACATCAAGTAAATCGGGAATCCCCCCTGAAATAAAGGAGGAAACTCACATTGAAAAATGTCCTATCCACATAATCATAAGTGATGATACCGAGTAACCGGGAAGTGCCCTTGAAACAAAGGGCATGACTCGTGTCAAAAGGTTAGTCATATTGTCATTCAAAAAATGAAACTAATCTTGGGGTTGTGCGAAGCTACCAAAAGTCAAGCACGTTGTATGAAAGTGTAGGGAGGAAAAGTTCCTACTTGTGTTCTTTAGAAAATTTGAAAATCCATACTATCTAGATATCATTGCTCATTCTCCACATATACATCTAGGGAGTGATTCTACGAATGTACATCTTGAATCAGTCATATTTCAGGAGTCTTGCAGTACCACTTCTTGTAAGCACTACCCTTTTACTATTGCACATGAAATTCATGTTCTCAGTCTATCGCATATTTCTTAACCTGTTCATAGAGAACATGCTTGCTATCTTATACACTAATGAATGCATATGTGATTGATTGCTCATTCACGAGTTTCATATGCATCTCATTGAGTTAACTATGCATATTGAGGCTTAACTTTCATCCTTTTACAGCTTTTATAATCCCCTATTTGACTCTGACAAAAAGGGGGGAGAAATAAGAAATAAATGTTTGCATGTCTTGCATGCGATTTTGAATGATGCTTTTAATGCAAATCTTTGTGTTGACATCAAAAGTGTTGAATTGTTAATGCAAATCTTTGTTATCTTTCAATGGTTTTATCTTCGTCAAAAAGAGGGAGGTTGTTGTGCCCCGGTCTGTTTTGACGAAGATCTTGATAGAAAATGTCCTGAATTTGACGAAGATTGTTGTGATTTGATTTTACTAAGATTTGCTGAATGATGGAGTTGGATGATGAGTTGTAATTATTGATGCTTGATAAATGTAGGCTTTGCATGAAAATTTCTTTGTTCAATCAATTGAGTTGTGTTAAAGAGGAAGCTTGAATGTTGAATGGATTTCAAATTCTAAATCTTGAATGAGTAGCTTTGGTTTGGACTAACTTAATTGAATGTTGAGTGAGTAACTGTTGCTTGGACTCAAATGTTGGAATTAAGTCAAGTGAATGAAAAAGTAAATTGATTTGTCTGAAAATGAATGGTTGCTTTGAATGTGTAATTTAGTATGAGGTGATTGTGAAAGTTTCATTTATTAACTTGAGATGTTGAGTTGAATGGCAAATTGATAATGTAGGTTATTTGTGGAGTTTTTCACTCAATCACTCAAGGCCAAGGTATGAATAGATGTCTAAATGGATCTTAGTGTGAATTGACTGATCTGGTAGAAATCATGCTTCGCCATGTAAATCTGAGTTTTATGAACTCTATTGCTTAGTCTTGATACATGTTTATAAAATGTGCAGCTTTCAATTGTATTTACTGATGTTTTTCTGCTGACAGTAAAAGTGTCGACCTATGGGGTCGACACTTATTTGCACAGCTTCTGCCTTGCATTGAATGTAAGGACGTTGGCAGAAAGTGTCGACCCATGAAGTCGACACTTTCACCAGGGTTCTGTTAATTATGCAAAGGCATAACTCACGGGAAAAAGTGTCGACCTCGTGGGTCGACACTCTCAGGTGAGTTCACTTGATTCTGTGAAAATAGAACCATCGTGAAAAAGTGTCGACCTCAGAAGTCGACACTTTTCACCACGAATGTTATGACTTTCACAGGCCAGAACACTTGGTAAAAAGTGTCAACCCCAAAGGTCGACACTTGTTTCACGGTTTTATTTTTATATATGTTCTGGCAGAACATTCACGAAAAAGAGTCGAGTCCATGAGTCGACACTTTTTCTGAACGTTCGAACGGGTTTTCCGGATCTGTTTCGAACCCTTTAATGGAGGTTCCATTTGGCATGGTTACTTACCCTACTAGCCTTAGGGCGTCCATTACACTTTGTATGTGTTATGAAGGGGGTTTGGGAAGGGCTTTTAAGTCCCTTGGGGCTTCAATCCCCTTGGTTTATATAGCCGCCCCTTCTTCCGATCGAACCAACCCTTGAGCTTTAACGTGTTCATCTTGTTCATGCAGGAGAAGAAAGGTGTGTGCTCTGCTGGAGGAGAGGGGAAGGAACGCCAGAGACGTCCCCTCTCGAGCCCGAGCTGAGAGATCGAGAGGCAGCGGCTGCATCCTCTTCATCCTTGCTTCGGGCACTTGAAGCTTCAAACATCGGCTCCTTCTTCTCTCGGTTTCATCATTCTAAGCCACACTTCGTATACCTCCGATTTTGGTTGAAAGATTAGGGAAAGATCCATCTCGTTAATCATTCTCTTAGTCATTTTGTGCTTAGATTGTTATTCTCTGAACTGGGCTTTGTATTTTCCATCCTATCTCTATTTAGACGATTTCGGAGCTTGCTCCGAGTGTGTGCGTGGGGTGTCTCATCGTGGTGCGAGAACCCACGTGTGTGGGCCGTCGAGCCCGTGTGTGTAGTTGCTACCGTCGCGCAGCGTTGATAGTGAAATCCACTCGAGGTGAGAGGGGTGGACGTAGGACGGCACTTGGTGCGTCCAAACCACCTAAAAATCACTATGCCATGGTTTGTTTATCTTGTGGTTGTTGATATTTAATTTTCCGTTCACTATACGAGTGTGAGATGGTGACACTTTTTCCTCAATTGTCCGTTCATATATTGTTGTCCGAGTGAGCATATTTCTACGCTGGAAAGTTGTGAGAGGTTGCTTGCTTTAATTTCATTCATTCTAATCAAGCCTCATCTAAGATTTAGTTTCCATTGTTGTGGTTCATCTGATTTGTGTTAACATTTGTGGAAAAGGGTGGGCAATCAATTCACCCCCCTCTCAATTACCTCCTAACCAGGCCAACAATCCCAAACCGACAAATGATGCTTCACAGCATGAATTTCTAGGCTGCTTCACTTGTTATCTTCCCCAACGGTTTGGCCTCGATCAACTTGGTGAAGTAGTCGATGGCGACTATGAGGAATTTCTTCTTTCCCTATGCCTCAGGGAAGGGCCCCAGGATGTCGATCCCCCATCGAGCAAATGGACGGGGCTCCGCCAAGGCGTGAAGCTGCATAGCCGGCTGGTGGTGTAGGTGGGAATAGTTTTGGCATTGAGGGCACCTTCGAACATAGCTGAGACAGTCTTGCTGTAAGGTGGGCCACCAATACCCTTGTCGGATTAGCGTCATCACGAGTGCTCGCCCTCCCACATGTCTTCCGCAGAGTCCTTCATGGACTTCTTGGATGGCTTGGTTGGCTTCTGTGGGGAAGAGGCACTTGAGTAGAGGAGCTGAGAGGGACCGGCGATATAGCCGGCCATCCACCATGGTGAAGTGGGTTGCTCTTGCCCGTGTGCACCGCGCCTCGGCGTGGTCGCTCGGAGCTGTTGTCGAAGGAGGAAATCGAGCAGGGGATCCATCCATGAAACCTCGTAGTCGATGGCATTCACATGGAGTGCTGGATCATCTATGCTCGGTGCCGACAGTTCCTCTATCAGGACCGATCTTGAACTGGAGACTATAGTAGCTGACGCTAGGCGGGAGAGGGCGTCAGCTCGGACATTCTCCTCGCGTGGGATGTGGACCACTTCAAAGTTGGTGAATTCTTTCACTATTGCCTTGGCCTTCTCTAAATATTTCATCATGGAGGGGTGTCGGGCCTCGAACTCCCCCCTGACCTGGTTGGCGATGAGCATGGAGTCGCTGTATGCTCGCACGCTTGACGCCCCCAGGTGCTTCGCCATGTGCAACCTGGAGAGGAGCGCCTCGTACTCGGCCACATTGTTCGTGGTCGGGAAGTTGAAGCGTAGGGCACACTGTAGCTCTACTCCTTCTGGTGAGAATAAGACTAGCCCCGTGCCGCTGCCCGCAGCGTAGAACGATCCATCGACGTATAGTTCCCAGGCGGGCCCCGAGGACTTCTCGGGTGAGTCTTCGGCCGGTAGAGTGTATTCGGCGACGAAGTCTGCAAGAGACTGGGCCTTGATCGTCATCCTTGGTCAGAACTTGATGTCGAATTCTTCTAACTCGATGACCCACTAGACCAGTCTTTCGGACGCATCATGGTTCTAAAGGATTTATCAGAGGGGTTGATCGGTGAGGATGACGATCGGGTGGGCCAGGAAGTATGGCCGTAGCTTGCGAGCAATCGTAATCAATGCTAGGGTAAACTTTTCGGTCCGTGAATATCAGAATTTCGGTCCTTGCAGTGCTCGGCTGACGTAGTAGATCGGCTTCATGGCTCTCGACTCCTCCCGCGTAAGTATAGCACTCATGGTGCTGGGAGTTACATATAGGTACAGGAGCAGCTGTTCCCCCCCTTGGGGTTTGGCGAGGACAAGAGGTGTCGTCAGGTAGCATTTCAGTTCTTCGAACGCTTGTTCGCACTCCTGGTCCCAGTCGATCCATCCTTTCTTTTCTGGTGCCAGGTTTGCTTGCTTGATCAGCCGAAAGAAGGGTAGACATCGTTCGGCGGCTCGGGATAAGAACCGGGCCAGAGCGACGACACGTCCGGTGAGGCACTGTACGTCCCTCAATCATTTCGTTTGCTCCATCTCTAATACTACTCTGATCTGGTTGGGGTTGGCTTCGATTCCTCGGTGGGTGACGAGGAAACCTAGGAACTTGCCTGACCGTACCCCGAACACACATTTAGGAGGGTTAAGTTTCATGTTGTACCTTCTGAGTGTGGCGAAGGTCTCCGCCAAGTCGCGCAAGTGTTCGGCTGCTCGGAGGCTTTTCACGAGCATGTCGTCGATGTAGACCTCCATGTTGCTACCGATCTGCGAGTCAAACATATGATTGACTAGGCGTTGATACGTAGCTCCCACGTTCTTCAGCCCGAACAGCATGCGGGTGTAGTAGTATAAGCCGTGGTCGATGATGAACGCGGTCTTGTCTTGGTCGGGCTGGTGCATACTGATCTGATGGTACCCTGAATAGGCATCAAGGAAGCTCAGCATCTCGTGCCCGGCCATGGAGTCGACCAGCTAGTCGATCCGCGGCATGGGGAAGCCAGCTTTGGGTGTGGCTTTGTTAAGGTCGGTGTAGTCTGCGCACATCCGCCACTTCCCGTTGCTTTTAGGCACCAGGACTACGTTGGCTACCCAATCTGGATACTGGGTGGGCCGGAGCAACCCTGATCGCAACTTTTCTCCCACTTGTTCCCTGATGATGGCTTGTCGCATAGGGTTGCACCGCCTTCGGCGTTGCTGTACCGGGCGGTAGGTGGGGTCCAACCTTAGTTTGTCGTGATGACTTTCAGGGGAATTCCAGGAAGTTCATCCTCGGACCAAGCGAACACGTCCTGATTGGCCACGAGGAAGCTTGCGTACGCTTGCTTATCACGCTCGGCCAAGGTAGCTCCGATCTTCAGTGATCTGCTTGGGTCGTCCCCAACCTGAATGAGGTATAAATCCTCGGCTGGCGCGCTCGTGCTCGGACCCGGATCTTCAATCCTCACCTTCCTTTCTGGAGGCACCTCTTCGGGACGTCGATCTCGGGTGGAGATAAGGTAGCATCTTCTGGATTCCCGTTGATCACCTCGGACTCCCCCCACTCCACGGGGGGTGGGGAACTTAATCTTCTAGTGGTAAGAGGAAGGGACACCTCGGAGCATGCCGAGGATTCCTCTGTCGATGATGGCATTGTACCCTATCATTGCACGAACCATAGTAAAGTCGGCGAAGAAGGTTGCCTCTTTTGGTGCCATCCCAAACGTAATCGGGAGTGAGATATGCCCTTCTGGGCAGACAGTCATGCCAGAGAATCCATACAGCGGCGTGTGCAATGGCGCTAGTCGAGACACGTCCACACCCATAAGTACATGACAGTCGTACCTAATAACATCAGGTCCACTTCCATTATCCACCAAGATGCGTCACACAGTACATTGATTGATGGTAGCGAAAACCACCAAAGCATCAGAATAGGGCGTTGTGACGCCTTCAAGGTCATCCTCGGACAAGACTATGGGGTCTCCCGGGTGGCCTGAGGTGGAAAGCTACCTTGGGGTACCGTCGCCTCGGTCCGCCGTGTTGATGGTCGTCGCGTATAAACGTCTTCTGCTCGCACTATCCCCCCCCCCCCACTGCGCGCCCTTAAGAGATCATCATGATCTCCTTACCGTTGGGCCGATTGTCAATCCGGGGAGGCATATTCTACCGCCTTTCGGCGGCTTTGGCGAGGAACTTGTCGAGGAGTCCTCTGCGGACGAGATCCTCGATAGCGTCCTTCAGGTTGATGTAGTCGGTGGTGTCATGGTCATGGTCTCGGTGGAATTGACAGTACTTCTTCTTTTTCCGCAAGTTAGGATCCGACTTCATCCGTGATGGCCATTTGAGGAATGGCTCCTCACGGATCTCCATTAGGATCTGGTCGGGTGGGGCCGTCATCGGCGTGTAGTGGTGGTAGCCACCCCTTTCCTTCTCGGAGCGGTCGCGGTGGTCTCCATCGCGTCCCTCCCGCTTGCCCAGACTTTCTCATGGTTAGTCGGTAGCTCTCTTTCGGTAGGGCTGGTCAGTCCCGGCCATGCGGCGCATGGCCGCGGTGTTCTCCTCGTAATGCGTGTGATTCTGGGCGAGCGTGAGGAGGTCTGGAAGGGTCGTCGGGACTTCGACTTCGAGCGCGCGCCGGAGGATGTGGTCTGGCATCCCCTGGGTGAGTGTCGTGGTGGCGATGCCGACGTCGAGGCGGGGGATATGGAGCGCCTCCGCACGGAAGCGGGAGACGAAGTCCCATAGTGCTTCTTCCTTCCCTTGCTTGAGAGCGAGCAGGGTTACAACAGACTTGGCTACATTTCGGCAGCCCACGAAGTTCTCCTTGAATAGCTTCTTGAGCTGTTGGAAGGAGGAGATCGTCCTGGGCGGCAGGGACTCGAACCACGCTCGGGTGTTCTCTCGGAGAGTCGTTACGAACGCCAAACATTTCACGGTGTCCGAGGCCCGGTGGAACACAAGGTGGGACTCGAAGCCGTGTAGGTGGTCGGCCGGGTCGGTGGTGCTGTCGTAGGAGGTGAATGACGGCAACTGAAGCTTTGGCGGGATGGGGGCTCCCATGATTTCACTGGAGAAGGGAGTGTGGAAGTCTTGGTCGTCGTCGATGAGGCCACGATTCTTGGCGGCCAGGAGGACGCCATCTAGGTATCGGACCTTGTCCTCTATCTCTTCGAACTGTGGAGCCGACGGTCCATGTCCGGGTTAAAATGGAGAGGGCTGCGTACCTTAGGCGCAGGCATGCTGCGTGAGCGTCGGTGTCCTTGCGACAGAGGCGTAGGATACCTCTCGTACCTACCGGAAGTTTTCTCCGTCCTGGCCTCCTTCGCCCTCCCGTCGCTCGGGTGGGGCGTATTGGGGCCTCTGGTCCGAGAGCTCTCGGCAGAATTTTGCCAGGGCTCGGACCTCCTGGCAGAGCTCATCTAGGTCACCCGGGGTGACTTCCTGTCAGGGCGGCGCGGAAGAAGCTTCCTGCGATCCCCGGCGAGAGTTGGGTCCCTGATGGGAACCCCGCCCCCGGTTGCTGGCCTTGCAGAGGCTTCCCCAGGGTGCCATAGCTTTTTGCTCGTCTTCCCACAGACGATGCTAAGAAGTGTAGATCCTCTGTACGCGTGCTCGCTACTCCCAGCGGGCTCTCGAAGGGTGCTCGCTAGGTGGTAACGCCGTGCAAGAGGAAGCGGCTCTCTAGATGTAGTAGATGGCCTCTCTATCGTAGTTGCAGGTCGAGTTGCTCTCTTCTCTGTAGGGGGCTCTAGTGGCAGAAGTATCCGCCGTAACTCCACTTGCATAGTAGTGTAGGGTTTAGTAGAAGAATCTATCGTGCTCTTCTCTTCCGTCGATGTCCATTTTATATGGGTTGTCCTGGAGTGGGGGCCTCATCCCTTGATAGGGAAGGCTCCGTTTAGTAGAGTAACGTTCCTTACTATGTTGGCAGGAGTTTCCCGTTGGAGGGCGATAGCCTCGGCGTCGGCCGGTCGCTGGGCGAGTCTTACGGCACTCATGGCACGTGCTCGCCCGTTACGGGGTCAAGGCCGACGTCGTGGGGTCAACGGTCGGTCATCGGAGTGTCCTCTGACGAGAACTGCGCTTGGGCCGGCCTCATCGGCATCACAGAATCTGATGCTCTGTTGGGCCGGTCATCCTCTTATTGGGTTGAGCATGTGTGCTCTCCCCTTGCTTGGGCTTAGCGCGTCCCATCCTTAATGGGCCGTTCGTGCTTGGGCCGTTCCTGAGCAAACCAGATTTACCCTCCTCAACGTCCACCTGAAAACTCTCACTATGCGTGAGTTGATCCTTGGATCAAAGTTCTCCGCCTCGTACTAGAACTCATAGAAGTCAAATGGTTGATTTGTCAATGAATCTTTGACCTGCGCTATTTCAACTGAAAATTTGTCTTCTCTCAACTGATACAAACAATTGGCTTGTGAATGATTTCTCATTTCTAACTTGTGAAATGATCTTGAAAATCTATTTTTGCACAAATCTTTCAAAACAATTCGGTTGCATTGTTTAGTTTTGATCATATTTGTACCCTTGTTCATAAAGTCCATATCATGGAAAATGTTTGGTGATAATCATTTGAATGTGAATGCCTTCTTGTGTCATTTGTCATGATACTCTGTAAATCAAGCCTTCCCATCTTGTTTTGCATCTTGCTTTTGCATCACGCATTGCAATCTCATGTCGCCATAGGCTGCATGCATTGGAGTTCATGCATTACATGCATTCAGTTCATTCCAAAGAAAAATAGGCAAAACGCATCTTGCACCCATCTTAAACCTTTTCATGTATTTAGAATCTTCAAATAAAATCTAAAATCTTACATCACCTTGCATATTTGCATATCATTTTCTGCATATCATCCACATAGTGCATTCGTAAAATGAAGCTCATCGTGTACCATTGCTATATGTTTGGCACTTTCAGCATGCATATCTTTGGGGCCAATAATTCAAATTGCACATCTTTTCATCTTACATTGCATATTGCATAAATTCTCAATGAGTGCTTGCAAGCTTATATATGTTATTCACCCCCATTCTTTGAAATTTCTATGACCTTATGCTCTCTTGATAAATAATGTGCATTTGGGTCATTATTGGAGTGTTTCATGTTATACACTCTAGAGGAGTTCATATTTCATAAGTGCATCTATTTAGGGGGAGTTGCACTGTTATGTGTTCATGATATTTTCGGTATACATGCTGAATCAAATTCATACACATCTTGCACAAAATGTGAAAATAAGTGTTAAACATAAGGATATAGGAATTTCCTTTCAACACTCTAGAGATATTAAACTTGTTGCATGTATGTTGAAGAGACAGTTGAGGAAAAAATTGCCTACCTATCTTTGTTGAAAGATTTGAAATGAAAAAGAAAGGCAGAGCAATGCTCAATCTCACTAAGTAAATTGGGCACATGTCACCTGAGATGTGATGTGGTTCATTTCTGAAAAGTGTTGACTAAAGTACCTATGTTCAAAATGATATGAAATGGTTCAGTATTCTGAGTAACCGGGGATTCTGGCATGAGCTCCATGCGTCTACTCGCGTAAAAATAAATTATTTGAACCTGATCACTCTTTAAAAAAATTCTGATTATCCTTGTGAAATCATTGAAATTTGGTGTGAAAATTATTGAGGTAGAGCGAAGCCTCTAATACGATGTTCTCAAAATTGAAGTGCAGTATGTAAAATGTCTCCTTGTGTTGATCTAAAAATCTGAATATTCATATTGCAACTATCATTTTTCATGTTACTCACTCACACCTTTAGAAATTTGATTTAATATGTATTCAGAAAATTGATTGACTGCATTGACTATTGCATGACTCTTAGATGTGATTGGACAATCTCCTATGTGCTATACATGAACATTCCGATTGTCATGATTCCCATGCATCTTTCTTATACCTATTCCTCTCTTAAATAAGTAAAGGGGTGATATGTTGCATGTATATATATACGTAACTGTCTGGTTGCATTGTGTGCATTTCATATGTCATCATTTGTTTGCATCTAGCTTCATGCATTTCTGAAATAAAATTAAAAATTTGAAAAGCACTGAAAATCTAAAAATTGAATGGACTTCAAATTCCTTCCAATTGGTATCATGGAGTATTTGCTTTGTATGGTCTCATCTTGATTTATGATTCTTGGTCTACAACTCTTACGACTTCACACCTTTCTATTTCCATAATCAACAATTGGAATCACAAAGAATAAACATGTTTTTGTTCCTCTATCCTTGCCTTGCTATTGCCTCATTTGCACCTCTGCAGTAGGTCTTATTGATTTATGAATCTGCTTGCTGAATTTGAACTTCATTGCCTTCCTCCAACTTTTTGATCATGTCAAAGGGGGAGAAAAATATGCTATGTCTGTGTCAGTCATAAAGTTTGTCATCATCAAAAAGGGGGAGATTGTTGTACATGTCTTGAATATGTTTTTGATGATAACTAACTTTATGGTATGAGGTTTATGAGTTTACAACGATTCAGCTTTGCTACATGCTACTTGGTTTTGTAACCAAAGAGCCCTTGTGCTCTTGCTATTCATGTGTGGTTAAGATGGCAAATGGCCATGTTCTTAATGACTGTGTGCATTCATGTTGTTGTTCAAGTGTGATTGAGATGACAAAAGGCTCGAGGCTCAAACATGTTGGTCAAATGAATTGCTATATGGTTTTGACCCTTGGCTAAGAATGTCGATTTTACAAGAGGTTTCAAGCATACTTCACTCATGGTAATTGCGGTTCACAATGGTTGCATGGCTTGCTAGCTTGACAGTTCAGTTTGAATGCATAAGTCTCTCATTCCAATCAATGACAAATGCTCAAATGGTTTAAGCTTGCCAAATGTATAAACTAAGTTAAACCAAGCCCAAAAATGCATGGAATGAATGAGGACATGAAACTCTTATCATATGGACATGTTTCATTGGGCTAACACTTCATTTTTGCAGGTCTGGGTCATTTCGGTCGACCAACACATCATGGCCGGTCGACCAGAATTGACAGAACCGAAAAAATCCAACTCTGCAGGATTTCAGTCGATTGGTTTTTCTAGAATTCAAAAATCTACAACCTGCAAATTTTCAGTCGACCGACCCACTGCTTTCGGTCGACCAAACCCCCCGAAGCTGCCAATGTTGACTTTTGATTTCAAGTTCGTGTAGAGGGATCTTTCCCAAATTGTTTAAACCCACTGCCATCAATCAAGGCAAGTTTTGTGGATCTAGTCTGAGGCATGTCTCTTGACCTTTCAAGAGATATAAAAATAACCTAATGGGGTCAAAAACCAAAAAATCACTTCAAGAGATCAAAGGGGAGGCTGTCCAAGGAGGTAGAAGGTACTGTAGCTCCGTGAACATTACTTCGTGCAGCAAGTTCTTCATACATCTCCAAGTTATTCAAGGTCTATCTGAAGCCAACAACCTTCAATGAAGTGAGGAAGCAAGCAAGCAAGGATTCAATGGAAAGCTGCCCAAGGGAGAAAGGAGAAGAAGCAAGCAAGCAAGAAGGGTTGAAGGAGAGGCTGCCAAGGGAAGAAGGAAGGCTATTGTAGCTCCGTGAACAGTAGTTCATGGAAGAACTCTTCATCCATCCCCAAGCTCCTCAATCTCCATCTGAAGCCAATCAATCTCCATTCAAGTGAAGAAGCAATCCTCATACAAGATCTGCAACTTTCATCAAAGGGGGAACCTAGATCTGAGCTCTTTTATCTTATATTCTTCTTCAGTTTTATCTTGAGCTTCAAGTGTGTTCTTGTTCTATATTTGGGAACATAAGTGTGTGTGTGGACTTCAGATCCACTAGTGTGTGTGGATATATCCAGATTCGTGTGTTTGTGTGTGAGGAACGTTTCAGATCCACAGTTTGTGCAAGTGAGCTGGTGGATTTCAGATCCACAGTGTGTGTGTGTGTGCTGCTGGATTTAGAATCCAGAGTGTGTAGGGTTCATCCCCGTTGTTGCTATATTTATAGCGTGAGGAGAGCTCTCCTTGTGGGGAGGTTGTTCCCCGTGTGTGTGTGTAGGGGTTCGTTCCCCGTGTGTGTGTAGTCGTCGCCCTGCGTGCGTGTTGGAACTTGGTTCCCTACGTGTGTGGGGATTTATTCCCGTGCTGGTTTACCAATAGTGAAGCCTCATTCAGTTGAGTGAGGGGTGGACGTAGGGAGCCCGACGTGGTCCCGAACCACCTTAAAAATCTGTGTGTCATTGTGAATGCCTGCATGATTGTCCATTTCCTCTATCTCCATTCACAGGTTTAAATTGACACTATCACACACACACTTGATATAATTAGACTGCTTCACACATCTAATTTTGAACACACACAGGGATATGTTGAGTTTGATTCATTTAGTCACATTTGATTCTTACCCTGCAACAACTTGTCTCTCGGTAAATCTTCATCTTGCCTAATTATCTTACGTGTTGTATTAAATTCCGCTGTGAGAAGTTTTGTATTTGAATCTGCAAAAGTTTTCTTAAAATTTGTGATCACCCAATTCACCCCCCCTCTTGGGTGTCATTGATCGCGGGACTTTAGAGTCCCCGCTATGTTGGCCCTTTTCCCATTATTCAGGGCATTGGCGAGGTTGCTTATCGGTTGCAGTTTCCCCCGGAGTTAGCGGCGGTGCATGTTGTGTTCCCTGTCTCAATGTTGAGGAAATATATGCCCGACAACTCTCATGTTTTAGAGGATGATGTTTGGCTTGAGGTAACTCCCGATCTGTCTCTTCCGGAGTACCCCATTCGTATCGAGGATCGGTGAGAGAAGCACATGCGGAACAAGGTTATTCCCCAGGTTATGGTGGTGTGGCAGCGGCACTCTGGCGGCGAGGAATCTTGGGAGCGTGAGGATGAGATGCGTCAGCAGTTTCCTTATTTATTCGATTAAGTTCCTCTCCTTTTCGCCCATGCTTTATTTTAAATTTCGAGGATGAAATTCGTTCAAGGGGGGAGGGCTATAATATCCCGGACCCTTTGGATCCTTTCTCGGGTCTCGGATTTATTTTTTTTGCAAAAGAATTACTTTATTTGTGCCCGAAATTATTTTCTTGGCTAAATTACAGATTTTTTCATATTTTTGAATGGTTAAATGAATTTAATTGAAATTTTTTGGGCATATATATAATTTTACTTCTAGGAGGGTTGTGGGGCAACCCATTTCTTTTCTTCTTTTAACCCATCGCACACTCTCTCTCTCTCTCCCCGTTTCACCCGATCGCGACCCCTCTCTCTCTCTCCTTCAGCCGCGATGACCGCAGCGTGCTCCCCTCCGGCTGCAGACGGTGGTGAGACGACGGCGTGGCGGTGACGGTGGCGGTGAGGTGATCATGGCGGCGTGCGGTTTGTGGGAGCTCGTGGGTTTCAAGCGGGGTTTTTGAAGATCGGCGGCGATCCGCTGCATTTCGAGCTTTCCCGAGGTAGGGTGACGGAACTTTAGTTCATTTATTTCCTTTCCCATGATTTCTAGGCCGAGGTGAGGCCGAGTGGGGTGTGTTTTCATGCCGGGACGGGAAAACCACGTTTTGGGATTGAGCGTCGGATCTAATGTTTTACTGCATTGTTTGGAGCTTGGATGGCGTCATTGGATGCCTTGGGGCTTGGGGATGAGCTCCCCTTTTGTTTCCCCATCACCCAGGGGTGATCAGGGCGTGGAATGGGAAATTTTGCCATTTTTACCGTTCTTGGTTTTCCGGAATGAAAACGTTCCTTCCAGGAACCGTTTCTAAGAGAGGCGGCCCTAGGTGGGACATTTTCTGATCCAAAGTGTCGGCAGGGCTTGACAGTCGTGTGATAGACCGCCAAGGCCCAACGGGGGCCCGGCGGCCGACCGCTACCCTCGTGGGGCCTGCATGACTCCCGAGGTATTTGTTGACCGTTGTCTTTCGACCGTTGAAAAGATTTTGGGACTGGCGGTCATGGGATGACCGTTTAACCCCGCCTTGCGGTCCCAAGGGAGACCATTGGAAGTCCCAATGGTCACAAGGTGATCGTTTCACGCTTCTCGTAGTTCCATGGCGTTGCGGTCACAAGGAGACTGTTTACACCTTGAAGTGGCCCAGAAGTGGACCGCTTTTGTTTTAAACGGTCTGCAGGAAACCGTTTCTCTCCTGTTGAGTGGCGGCCCTATAGGGGACCGCCTGGTCTCCTCCTACGGTCCAGAGAGGACCGCCTCTCTTTGGGGCGGTCCAGCATCTGACCGCCTTTGCCAGGGACGGTCTGGAGTGGACCGCCACCTATATTCTGTCTGATCGAAGTTCATTTCTTGCCGATTCAAATCCCGGGTGAGTGGACCTCGATCCCCATGCTGACCTACGGTCTGACTGATGCTGGGCGTCATGTGGGGGTTGTACGTGGGTGTCGTGGGGACCCCAGGGAGTGGTATATTTTGGCTGGTGTCACCGTAAGCCGATGTGGGTACGAGGAGTTGTCCTTGTACTTTGTCCGGTTCAGGCGTTGTTTTCCGCTGACTAGAGAGTCTACTCCTTTAGTGACCCTCCACTAGTCGTAGCCTTCCGACGCGCGTGTGGTCCCACCAGGGAGTGGTGGCGAGGCTACCCCGAGAGAGACAGGTTTTTAGGCTGCTTACCGTAGGGCCCCACGTCTTGCAGCCAGAGTCCGGATGAGGGAAAAACTAGTCAGAGGGTATGACCTAGGACACATGGTCTGTGTGTGCACACATGGTCTGGGGCAGCGGCCCCGCGTTGACGAGCGCGACCCTAACCAGTCGTTGTTCAGTGGTTACTTGTACGGTGTCCCCGTTCCGCCGGGTGCGACGAGGGGGACACCTGAGGCGCGGTCTAAGACGCTAGGGGGCGCATCCGGCCTTACTTCTAGTGGGAGGCACTCCTGTCGTTGTCAGGTAGTAACTCTTGGTTTTCTACCACGTTGTCTCGATTCTCATGCCATGTGGTCGGTACTAGACATAGCTGAGCTTTTCTATTTATTTATTCTTGTTGCTCCCCACTCTACGTCATGCTAGTTCCCGCTTTAGTTGCCTCCTGTGCAGTTTCTCATTTTGTGAGGTAGGGGTCCGAGTGATCCCTACTGAGCCTTTTGTTATGAGGCTCATTCCCTGTGTTTTCCGTGGTTTCAAGCGAGGCGAGGCTTCTGAGGAGTGCTTCTGAGGCCTCGTGTGGCCGTACTGCCCAGGGTTAGTTGCCAGTTGCCAGAGTCGGGGTATGCCCCGTATAGTTGTACTTTTCTTTCTGGATTATACTAGTTCTGGACTACTGTTATGTTTTAGACTGTTGTTATGTTGTGGAGCATGTAATTTGCTTAATGTTAATTATTATCTTCTGCATATTCATATAAATTGTGTAGTTCTGTAATTATTTTATATTCTTGTATATTTCCTGTCACGTCCCGAACCGATAGCAGCGGGAAGCGATGCTCAGAACGTGGTAGCGAAACAGTCATGATAAATAGAGTAGAAAAATAAATAAACATAATAAATAATATTCAAACACATGGAGGCCATTAATTTGAGAAAATTATGAATTTATTGATATTTGAACATTTAAATACAATTTTACTCACTTTTACAATAATAGACTAAATAGAAGAATAAAGAAGTGAAAATAGCAAGACCCACTATACTATCTAGACTGAAGAAAATAAAAAGACTCGGTCTCAAGGCTCCAGGTTCACTCGACCACGCTGACCCGATCCCAATTGCAAGCGTTCCATCTATCACGTTACATGAAAAGGATGGGAGTAAGGGGGGTGAGCGAAAAGCTCAGTTGGAATTACACTCTATCATCAGACAAATTTAAGTAATTAATCAGTTTTAGGAATGTATAAATAATGCGAGAACTCAAATAAAGAAAACTGAGTAACAAACAAGATCAGAAGATAATCGATAGATAAATGGAAATGAATATTGCACGTCAAGATATCAAGCACCATTAACAAGAATTTTTCAATGAATGGCCATTTCAAGTCAAGTCAAGTCAAGTAGAGTCATGTCACGCAAGCAAGTACTTCACGCTTTCAAGCAAGTATAGCAAGTATCACGAGAGTGTGGAATGTCGTAGACTCAACACGCTAGATATTACTCGGTTACAATGTCACACCTAGTCATTCACCTCCCCGGGGTACAAGTACACTTCGGGTGCTCCTCCCAGGGCCAGACTGGGCCCTTAAATATGATTGCCTTGGCATTGATTTGTTTGGATCATAGATCCCACGAAATCTAGACATCCACGAATAAAAATGGCCAAGAGTTCCAAGATCAAGCTCATATAATCAAGATAAAATGTGTAAGAACATTGATTTTCTTGAGATTCCAACAATAAGCTCATTAATCAAGAGGAATAGTCATTTAAAGAAATGACTCTCGAATGGATGAATGTCCACAATAGACCTAACAATAGGTCAAAATTAGGGGTACAATAGCCTAGTTATGCTAGAGTAGCTCACACGTATCAAATCCATGAAATCATCAATTTTCGGAAAGTTGGAAGGTGAAACAATCAACAAAGGACCGCTAAGATAGGAACACGATTTAATCAGAACCGCATGCACAAGAGAAACGGTCTAATCAAGACCGGATACAATTTACAATGGTCAACACCGGACCACTCAGGTGGTATGACGCGCCTGAAAACACGAGTGACCAAGCCCAGGAAAAACGGTACTGGACTGACCGCTAGACTAACCTAGCAGTCCTGAGAAGGCCGCTAAGGTCAGAAAATGGTCTGAACATGGCCGCAACCCTTACAGAGTAGGGGCTGATCCAAAATCACAATTTCGGTCAATTAGGAGGGTTCAGGACTTAAGGTAAAACCCGCCCGGCTTCCCAGTGGGAATCCCAGGCTCGCGGGGGCTTACGGAGGCCTCGGAACATGAACACCTAGTCCGGCGGAAGGAATATCCGACGGAGAGGTAATTCAATGCCCAAGAATTCAATAGCTCACAATCAACGGAAAAATGAGATATTCGGTCCAGTCGCCACCACCGGAGTGGCACGACCTTAAAACAGATTTAATAAGATAACAAGGTGATAATGCAAATAATGAGAAGGAAACGAAAAACTAACATTAATTACTCCAGTCATTTCAATCATAAGATATCAAGAACGATGATCATGGATGAATAATCATGAAGAAGATTAACTTAGATCATTAAATTCCATTTTCCTAGTTAACAATGTGATATTTAACAAAAAAGTCCTACCAGCAAGTTATATAACATGGATTAACAATGCATAACACGCCGTAATCAAATGAACAACACAAGGTAGAAAACGGTCACAGAGTAGACCGCCAGAAGCCTAAAGCGGTCAAGGGTAAGGCCGCTTAGCCTAGTTAGCAGTCAAACTTACGGCCGCTAGATCAACAGTGCAAAAGAGGATCCTTGCGGTCTATCGGGCGACCGCTAGACACATAAGTGGTCTATTGGGAGACCGTTAAGCCCAGCGTGGCCCTAATAAGAAGTAAACGGTCTGTCACGGGTGTTAGCGCAGCAAGAGTGATATAGAAGGGGGGGATGAATAGATCACTCCCAATTTGTAGAAACTTAGGCGGATAATAAATTCTACTGCTAACGCACCTCCTTAACCCGTACACAGAGAAATGTAAATGAGAATGAAGAACTGATCACATGGAAGCAAAGAGACAAGCAGATGAAGAGCGCAGATAACAATAGCAAACCACAGAGGAGGCACTCGATTTTTAGGTGGTTCGATTGCAGTCCGCAATCTACATCCACCCCTCACTCCAACTAGAGTGAGGATTCCACTAGACGATGCTAGATCAATGCAGACTCAGTCTGCGAACAACATGCTGCCACACAGCTTGAACACCAAGGGAAACAAATCCCTCAACCAAGTTCTGCTACCCATAGAACTTGAAACCTGTTCTAGCTCCCAGCTAGAACACAACCGGAGAATCCTCTCCCTTCCTCCACACACCAGAGGGAAACTGTTAATGACAACCAGTCACTAACACCACCAGAGATCACCGATCTCTCTTCCTCTACAACTCAGAGGGAAACTGGAGTAATGCTCCCTTCCTCCACACACCGGATGGAAACCAATTCAAATCAGAAGGATGAACAAAATGAAATGAAAACAAAGTAGAAACAAAAACCAATGAAGAAGAAATCGGTTCTGAAACCCAATACAACTGTAGCTTCAAATGAAGCAATTCATCAATCCACACACACTGCTCTAACTCTCGAACAAACTCCTCTCAGATCTGGAACTCTCTGCTCTTTTTCTTTTCTGGATCGTGCAAACTCTCACCAATGGCTTCTGCTTTTTCTTTTCACGATCAAGCTTCTACTAAAGGATGAAGCTCTATATTTATAGCAGATATTGGCGTGTGGCTGCCAGGTTCCCGCCCATGCACTTTTGGCCAGATCATTTGAATTTCGACCACATGGCAGCATCCTGACAAGGTTGCCATCCACGTGTCATGCGCATGTTGTCTTGGATCACGTGCAAGGTGCCAACCTCGGTTCACGTGCCCAATCATCAGCCTGAATCGCCTGCAGACAAACAGATGGAATGTATATACTTAGTTAGTTCAGGCTTTAAACACGAATGTATATACTTCAGAAACATCAACTGATTAAGTGTGTACAACGTGAGAGAGTGTACAGACTTAATGAATAAGGCGCATGTGAAAGCAGTGTATAGACATATGAACAATGCGCATGAATGGCAGTGTATAGACTTATGAATAATGCAAACGAGATGCAGTGTATAGACTTATGAAGAACAAAGCAAACAAGCCTTACTAATGTGTAGACGTTACATAGCCCAGTCACTGTGTAGACTTCACGAAGCCTCACCAGTGTACAGGCTTGAAACGATTGTGCTGTGAGCATTGAAGATTCAAGTTATAACAACAGAATGTATAGGGTTGTGGTCGGACCACCCAATGTGTAGACTTGAAGCAGGAGGCCAGTGTTCAGACTTTGAGGATGCCATGTACTGTACGCAATGTACAGACTTGATAGTGTAAGACTCTTCATAAGACGGTTAGCAATGTATTGACTTGAAGCCCAACGGTGATGTATAGACTTCGACAGCTTTAGCCAGTGTATAGACTATGCCAGGGTGAGACGATGCGACTATGCCAGGGTGAGACGATGCATTAGACACTCGGCTGTACAGACTTGCAACGTTCTGAATGAAACGATCGGCTGTTGAACCGATGTACAGACTCTGAATGTAAAGGCAGTCTGTATAGACTTGAATCGCTTGAAGCGATGTACAGACTAGATGAAGCTCAAGCAGTGTATGGACTTGTGAAGGCTTCAACGTTGTACAGACTTGGTGAAGCTCAAGTGAATGTATAGACTTAATGAACCACTGTGGATGTGTGGACTTGAGCGAATGAAGCCGATGTACAGACTTGCCTAAGACGCAGCATGGGACGCTGGCTGAGACGGATGCTGTACAGACATTGAAGAGCAGTTCAATGTATAGACTTGAACGAATGAGGCCGATGTACAGACTTGCCTAAGACGCAGCATGAGACGCTGGCTGAGACGGACGCTGTACAGACTTTGAAGACTTTGAACGTTTGAGCATCATGCAATGTACACACTTAGTGATGTACAGACTTGGCCAGGAAAGCATAGGGAAATGTTGAGTGTATGGACTTGGCCAAGTGTAGGAATAGATGAGGAGTGTACAGACTTGGCGTTGTATAGACTTGGCTTTGAACGCTTGGGCTGAAGGCAATGTGCAGACTAAGCGATGTATAGACTTTGTCCAAGGAACCGAATGTATAGACTTTGCCACAGTCTAATGTACAGACTTTGCAAAAGTGAACGAGCCAATGTATGGACTTCAAAAGAAGCAGTCCGATGTATAGACTTCAAGAATTCTAGACAATTGACGCTGTACAGACTTGGATTCAAGGAGTGTATATACTTAGCATGAAGACTGCCAGTCGATGTATAGACTTGGCTGAAGCTATCTCTGAACCAATGTTCAGACATTGTGCAATGTATGAACTTTATTGTGTGCAAGCCTACTGACATGCAATGTGTAGACTTGAGTGATTGAAGTAGGCGTTGTACAGACTATGCAAGCATGACACTGGGCGCTGTATAGACTTACACTATCGGATGTGTAGACTTCATGAGAGTGCAGTAACCTGTGTATAGACATTAAGCTTGACATTCCAATGTATAGAGTTGAAGCTTGGAAGGATGTATAGGGTTGAGCTGAACTAACTTTGAGTATTGAGACCAGTGTATGGACTTCAGTTAGAAAGTGCCCGATGTACAGACTAGAAGAGGATATGCCAATGTACAGACTAAATGGATCAAGCTGGTGTATAGACTTTGTGCCCAAGCTATCAATGCTCTGATGCGTCGACCCACCCTTGCTGATGAGTCGACCCACTACTGTCCATATTAACCAAACAGTGTAGATAGATGAAATAATGGAACAGCATATGAACTGAACTCACTTAGGTGATGAACCAGCATGAATCTAGAGATAGAAGGTTGATTTATAGTGTGAGACATCATCAAAATCATAGGGATGCAACAATCTCCCCCTTTTTGATGATGACAACACTATGAATCAAGCAATATCAAGGTTCAATAAGAGATTTATATCAGCTGCAACAAACAAAGTAAATTCAAGGCATGCACATGCAGATGAATTATACAATCCCTACAACACACTCTCATCTCCTCCACAACTCATAACCATATCTTCCATGAAGTAACATGACTCCCCCAAAGCTCAAGACAAATCCAAGACTCACTGATATTGCAGAACTTCTCACTGAAATTGCAAATATTGTAAACTTCTCTCCCCCTTTGACATCAGTAAAAAGAACTATAGAATGTATGACAGTGCTGGAAACATGAGGACTAAGGGCAGTAACTTCTTCGTGCAGAAAGTCACGAGTAGGTCTTAAGAGAATAAGTGAGTTTCTAATCTCAAGAGAAGATTCTTTATACTTCAGTACACAATAGAGAAGTAGAATGATAGACAAGTTTATCAGCATACATAGTGGATGATTTAGAGCAGGAGTTCACAAGTATGGCCAAATATAGCTGATCATTCAACTATCCCACAAGACAGCAAGAGACGAAATCAGATAGGTGTTCTCAAGGTATTTAGGACAAGCAATCCATTAGTTGTATAACAACAAGGAATTTTTTGTTGGAGATGATTTTCAAGAAGATTAATGAGTAAATTGGTAGTTCACTCCTTTGACATTAGAGAGACACCTTGATTAGAGGCCTGAATCCCCAGTTACTCAGAGTGAGTACCTCATCACTTTCCCCCTTTTTTTTATTAGGGAACAGAGATAGTAACTGTGGCTTTTGACATGAGGAAACACCTTGATTAAAGGCCAGAGTCCCCAGTTACTCACCAGCAAGCCACCATTGCTCTGTCATGTTTTTTCATTCATTTTAAGCATTTGACACCTCATGACATGGGAGAAATATTCATTTCATTGATGAAGCTCCCAGTTTCTCAGTGATCAAAACAGAACATTTTTGTTCAGTTAAGCCCTTGAGTTAAAGAGATAGAATGATTGAAAACAATACCAAAAAGGACTGTTTCTTGAATTGAGTCTTGAAGTCTAGATTTCAAGTTGATTGGGTCAGATAACAAGACATACAAGTTTTTGACCTGAACCAGAATCAATGACAATGTAGGAAGATATACTTTATGCAATTAGTCCAGATCTCTGAAGAAGTACTAAAGGAAAGATTCTAATCTGGAGATTAGAGTCACTGACTTATAGACTTAAGAGATAAGTGACACTATACTGTCTGAGAGAACCACTCTAGATCAGTCATGCAAGACCAGCAAAGTTACACATCTGGACATCCCTTTTGAATCTGTCAAAGAATTTCTCTTCTCACATCACAACTCAGCTCCGCCTAAGACATAGCATTCCTCAATAAAACATTCCAGCATAAACTCAAGGCTTCCCCTTACTCCGAGTATTCCTGAAAGCTAACCAGTAAGCATTCTGAACTCCCCCTTAAACCAGCATGAAAGAAGGCTAAACATCAGACAAACACAACTCCCCCTCACAACAAGAACAGGCTTCATAATTAAGACAATTTGTATAAGCCTAATTCTCTTGTCAATGTGGTGAATTTTTCATTATCCAGAGGTTTTGTGAATATGTCAGCAATCTGATTATCTATGCCTACATGAATCAGTACAAAATTATTCTTAGACACCTCATCTCTTATAAAATGATGTCTTATCTCTATGTGTTTGGTTCGTGAATGCAAAACAGGATTTTTAGCAAGATTGATGGCACTAGTATTATCACAGTAAATTGGTGTGCACCCCAGGTCTACTTGGTAGTCCTGAAGCTGGTGTTTAATTCATATTACTTGTGTTCCACAGCTCCCTGCAGCCACATATTCAGCTTCTGCAGTGGAGAGGGCCACAGAATATTATTTCTTGGAGCCCCAAGACACTAAACACCCACCCAAGAATTCACAATGGCCACTAGTGCTTTTCCTGTCTAGTTTACAGCCTGCATAATCAGCATCTGTGTATGCTACTAAGTTAAATGTGTGAGATGCAGGAAACCATAAACCAAGAGAATGACTAGCTGACAAATATCTGAAGATTCTTTTAACTGCAGCTAAGTGTAATTCAGTAGGTCTAGATTGATACCTTGCACACATTCCTACACTGAATTGTATATCTGATCTAGAGGCTGTCAAGTAGAGAAGTGATCCAATCATACCTCGATAAAGTTTGGCATTTACTTCTTTACCTGTCTCATGTGCATCCAATGAGGTATTGATGCCCATGGGTGTAGTAATGTGCTTTAAGTTTTCCATGCCAAACCTTTTGAACAGTTCCATTGTGTATTTGGTTTGGTTGATGAAGCACCCATCTTCTAGCTGATGTACCTACAATCCAAGAAAATATTTTAGTTCACCAACCAAGCTCATTTCAAATTCAGCAGACATCATGGTAGAAAATTCATCACATAGTTCATGCTTAGTTGATCCAAATACAATGTCATCTACATATACCTGAACTGTGATGAGATCTTTATTTATGCCCTTGGTAAATAAAGTTTGATCAACTTTACCTCTTTTGTAGCCCTTGCTGATCAGAAATTCAGACAATCTTTCATACCAAGCTCTTGGAGCCTGCTTTAGACCATACAAGGCTTTGTTTAACCTGAAAACTTGGTTAGGTTGAGGAGAATATTGAAATCCAGGAGGTTGTTCAACAAAAACTTCTTCCTTCATGACTCCATTTAAAAAGGCACTTTTAACATCCATTTGTTGGAGTTTTATATTCTTTGAGCATGCAAAGACAAGCAACAATCTTATAGCTTCCATCCTAGCAACAGGTGCATAGGATTCATCAAAGTCTACACCAAATTCCTGACAGTAGCCTTTGGCTACTAATCTGGCCTTATTCCTCGACATGATTCCATCTTCATTCATCTTATTTTTGAACACCCACTTGGTTCCTATGATATTTATACCATCTGGTCTTGGGACAAGCTCCCAGACATTATTCCTTTCAAACTGACCTAATTCCTCACTCATAGCATTGACCCAAGCTTGATCAGCTAAGGCCTCTTCTACTGTTTTGGGTTCAATTTGTGAGACTAATGCAATTAAGTCATCATTATTCACATTTCTAAAATGAGAGCTAGTCCGAAGAGGATCTTCAGGATTGCCTATGACTTTATCTAAAGGATGGTCTTTAAGAAATCTGATATTTGTTGAAGACTCACCTGTTTCTCTTGGACCTTCCTGATTTGGGGAATTTGTTTCTCCACTCGGCTGAGTCTTCTCTTCTTCCTGTTGGTCTTCTAGAAAATCTCCACCATGATTGGAATCCCTGTCAAGATTTTCAACATTAGAAACATCTTTCTTTTCACTAAAAAGGATGTGTGGAGACTCTTCCACTTTCTGATCTGATATGTTAAATACCCTATATGCCCTTGACACTTCAGAGTAACCCAAGAATATTCAAGGTGAACTTTTAGCTTCAAACTTGTCTAAATCTTTCTTATCATTGTTGTGAATAAAACATTTTGCTCCAAAAATTCTGAAATGAAACAAGTTTGGTTTCTTACCTTTTAGAAGCTCATAGGGTGTTTTCTTGTGTATGGGTCTTACCATGGCCCTATTGATTATGTAGGTTGCTGTATTGGCCGCTTCTGCCCAAAACCTTCTAGGTAATTTACTTTCAATCAACATGGTTCGGGCCATCTCCACCACTGTTCTATTTCTTCTCTCAACAATCCCATTTTGTTCAGGTGTCCTGGGAGAAGAAAACCTGTGAGTTAGTCCTTCTTTGTCACAAAGATCAGTAAACATGGAGTTTTCAAACTCACCTCCATGGTCAGATTGAATAGAACTAACCTTGTACTTCCCTTCTTATTTGACCTTATTGAAAAATAGATTAAACTTTTGAAATGCATCACTCTTATTTGCTAAGAAAAATATCCATGAATATCTAGAGAAGTCATCTATGATGACATAGTCAAACCTGTTTCCATTAAGACTTTAAGTTCTAGTTGGACCGAAAAGGTCCATATGAAGAAGTTCCATTGGTCTAGAAGACAATGGCTCAGATCTTAATTTAAAAGAATTTCTGGTCTGTTTGCCTAGAGCACAGGCATCACATGCTTTTGATATTGAGTTGAATTTAATTCTAGGCATGCCTCTAACTAAATCATGCTTGACCAATTTATTTAAAGTTGAAAAGCTAGCATGACCTAGACGTCTATGCCATTCAAAGGCATCATTTTCAGAATTGGCAGATAAGTAAATAGTAGATTCAGATTTCTCATCTAAGTCTATAATGTAGACATTATTAATCATGTTGGCTACAAATTTAACCATGTCAGAATTTGTTTCAAGGATTTTGCATGAACTATCATCAAATACAACCCTGTGACCCTTGTCACATAACTGACTTATGCTAATCAGGTTGTGTTGAAGCCCTTCCACAAGTAAGACTTTTTCAATAGAGTTTGTGGAAGACTTACCTACTGTACCAACTCCAATTATTTTACCTTTGTTCTTTCCTCCAAACTTGACCAGACCCCCTGGTTTCATCTCTATATTGCTAAACTTGGATCGGTCTCCTGTCATATGCCTGGAGCAGCCACTGTCGAGGTACCACTTGTTGTCTTCAGCTGCCAGGCCGACCTACACAAATACATCAAGCAGAGTGATTTGGAACCCAAGATGAGTTGGGTCCAAAGACATTGTTCAAATCTCTGATCAAGTGTTTAGGTATCCAGATTTGCTTCAGCATGATTTTCTCTGGCACCTTCCTTTCTGAATTATTAAAGTTGAATCCAGCTGAACTGGAGAAGTGAGTTCTATTCCATTCATTAGTCTTCCTATTCCTAGGAAATTTCCTGTAGGCTTGTTGATTAGCATATCTTTGACCATGAAAGTTATTTCTCCAGTAGGTCCTGTTTGGACCCATCTGATTGTTGTAATTCCATCTCTTATTCTGATTTACTTTCTTGGTCCATCTACCATTTGTGTTCTGGTGAGTGGGCTTAGTGTTATTCTTCATAAAATTCATTGCCATCTTAAATGGTTGTCCAGTACTGGTTTTTGTGTTCTCTTTAGGACTTTGAATTTCCTTAGAGCTGTTTGAGCTGGATGGTGTGTCCAGGTTTTCTTTTCCCTTCTCTGGGCAGAAGGTGATGGTCTTGAATTGCAAGGGTCTCTTGTTGGTTGGGTCATAGCCTAGACCTTCCTTATTGAAATTGACCCTAGTCCCTAGTATAGCATCTAAGCTAGTCTTTCCTTGGACAAACTTTTCTAAGACTTTCTGTTTGTCTTCCAGCTCCTTTTGAAGGGACTCAGAATTTTTTAGGAGTTCAACATTTACTTTCTTCACAGCTTCATATTTCTCTAAATTCACTCTAATTTCATTCATGCTTTCTTCAATTTTAGTTTTGAATTCATTGAGCTGTTTTTGACTTTCTTGAGTTTCTTCCTTGAGCTTATCATTTTCTTTCCTTAGTGAGGTCATTTCTTCTAGTTGTTCTTTTAGCTTCTCATTTTTCTCACAGACCAGAGCTTGTTCTTCAACATTTGTGTTAAATTTTCTTTTCAGAACTCTGTGCTCTTTGCTAAGAGAATTAAATTTATCTAGCAAGTCACCATAAGCATCCTCCCAGTCATCAATTGAGAAATTTTCAAAAACGTTTATTACCTCCTCTTCACTATTTGCCATGAGGCAAATTCCATCTTCATATTCTTCTGAGGAAACGTCTTCGGGGTCTTCTTCTTCCTCGCTCCATGTAGCAACCCTGATAAAATATTAATAACAATAAAGATTTTAAAATAAATCAAATAAATAGATAAATAAAATAATATAAAATAACGCCTCGGATAAAGGCGCTATTAAAATTAGAAACGCCTCTAGATAAGGCGTTATTCAATAAGTGACGCCCTGACCACACGGCGTCAAATTCCAACGTCAAAAACGGTAAGGCTAAGAAACGCCCCTATCTTGGGCGTGTTTTAAACAAAGGAACGCCCTAACGGAAGGTGCTTCTTAAGAAACGACCTGAACCAGGTCGTCAATTCAAGAATCGACGACCTGACCAAAGTCGTTAATTCCATTTGTGAACCGTTCAACCCAGAGCTTATCCAGGGAAGGATTATGTTAATCTAGTAAGTATTTAATAGGGCAAGGACTCTATATTGGAAACATTACTTCCACTAGAACTCTAACCCTAATAGGACCCCCTAAATCCCTATAAATAATCTACTGCTCGAACCCTTCAACGCTATTTGGCGTTCGGAATCTGCAAGGTACGTGAAGAACATCAAGTTCTTCTTCTTCTGTTTCTTTTTCTTATGAACGTAGTTCATGAAGAACTAATAGGTCCTTCCTCTTCTTTCCTCTAATACAGGTGAAGGTATCCAGTGCGTACGTAAAGAACAAGGTGATGTTCTTCATCGACTTCGGTTATATCTGTGAAGATTATTAGTATCTTCATCTTCCTTCCTTTCTTTCCCTCTACAGGTTGACGGTAGAGTGAAGATTTCTGAAGAACGATTGTTCTTCTTCTTGCTGTTGCTGCTACTGTTCTTGAGTTGCAGTTGAAGCTTCAGAGTTTTAGGCTTCTCCTCGATCAAACTATCAAAGTAGGTTTTCTCAAGTTATGGTAGCCCAAACAAAATTAATGCAAGATATACATATATATAAGCATGACATGCATACGGTTTATTATAGTTTTAATACGTTTCTGCAATATTTTGAAAGAGACGCCCCTGTCAAGGGCGCTAATTCACATGAAACGACCCTTCCCAGGTCGTCAATTTAATATTTGACGCCCTGTCCCCAGGCGTTAATTTCATGTAAATCTTAACCACCTATCTTAATAACTGATTATCCATGCAATTACATGAAATCAATAATTGTTAACGGTTAAAAGTCAATAAACATGAAACATCAAATCTAATATACTGCATCTGAATTCCTGCCAATTTTCCTGTCATGACTATATGATTGTTATCCTTGATTATCATGCAAATCTTACTTTCCTGGTATTTCTTGAATTCACGACCTAGCCTAGGTCTTTTTCCATGTGTTAACACCCGATACTAGGGCGTGAATTGAAAAGTAACGCCCCTTCATAGGGCGCGTTTCTGTTAAAATCCCGAACAATATATTCTGTAAAAATAAGAATTTAATGATTAACGCCCCTGCCAAGGGTGCGTTTTTGATAATTTCTGAAAATAAATATGTTCTGTAAAATATTGTAAATAAAAAGACGCCTGCTACTGTAGTCGTCTCATTGCAAAGAAACGCCCCTGTCCAGGGCGCGTTTTAAATAAATTTCTGAATTATTGAAAATTCTGCCAAAATGGAAACATATGTAAACGCCCTTTTGTTAGGCGTTAATTACTTGATAAACGACTCTGATTAAGTCGTCATTTTACTGTAAAACTGATTTTCCACTGTTTCTGTTAACCGATGGTTTCATATGTTATATAATATATATATCGGCACTATTCTCCATTCCGTGAGTATAGTCCCACGCTTCACGATTGTTTTATCGATCACACTCAAGTCTCATTGACATACAAGCTCTCCATTGGACATTCCGTTCCTTTGGACTAGCGAGTTAGTCATAGAGACCTCCGTAAGACTCCTCGTAGCCTTGGATTCCCTCAAGGCCGACTGAGCTGGTTGTACCCTAAAAACCCATTACACGATCTTTGCCATGTCAATCTAAAGAAACATGGGATACCGGCCCTTATGATTATACAAAGAGTATATCATAAGAAATTCTTAATGGGATGATGATATCATGCCATATCATGTCATTCTTGTAAACCTCAATTCTATGATAAGAATGAGGGTATCTTATCTTTGATATACTATTCATGTGGACCTCAATTCTATATAAAGAATGTCCATATTGATTTGTCATGGTACCCAAGTTAAGGGAACCATATTCTACCTAGTTTTATCGATATCGTGATTATACCGTTATTATCGCCATTCTATGTCCTTTGTCATATTTTTGGACTCCATTCTGTCAAAGTTGTCATACATGTCTACAAGCTTGATTATTGAAATTCCAAATTAGCTATATATATATAAGAGTGGATGTCAAAACACATGATAAATGCCTGCGCATATAGGGCCCGATCTGGTCCTGGGAGGAGCACCCGAAAGTACTTGTGCCCATGGGAGTTAAAATGATAAGGTATCTGGCATTATACCGAGTACTTTACTTTCTAGATTGGACATTCCACACATATCTTGTACTTGAATCGTACTTGACTTGACATGAAATGCGTGGCCCGAAAAAGGGTAATTTACTTGCTTGCTACATGATAGCCAAAGTTCTTGACATGACTTGTTAAATGTACTTGCTTGAATATCTCCAATGTCTTGTTATCTTATTGAAAGTTCATGATTTGTCCATCTTAATTCCTTGATATTACATTCTCTCTATCTTGTCGTTTTATGCGAGCATGCATAGCCTCATTGCATTCATGAAAATGTAATTACTTAAACCCCTTGCTAGTACTTGAGATATAATTTCCTACTGAGCGTTCGCTCATTCCGTTTGTCCCTTTTTACTTTTCAGGTAAGTCCGACGATGATGGAAGTCAATCGGATGGGAATGGTCAAGAGTGAAAGTGATAGAGCTTATCCAAGTGTCATCTAGTCTTTTTCCTATTTTCTTGAGTCAACTATGTACTTTTCTTTTTATTAACCAGAGTATTGGATTTGTAATAGTCTATTATGAAATAAAGGATTGGGTTATCTTGCTATTTGCACATCTCTGTCTTTGTGTCGAATACACGACCACTCTGATTGACATGATTGATATAAACTCGTTGCGCATATCCGGGTATCTTCCGCGCTCGGGGCGTGACAGTTTTTGTGGTATCAGAGCCTAAGGTATTCAATTCCTAGAAAAAACCCGAGTCCAAGGATAAGTTGAACGTTTAACCAAGTGAGATTGGGTAGAACCAAGGATTAAGAGTCAATGAGTCTTTTAATAAGATCACAGTGATATAATACTAACGTAGCTATTGTAATTATAGGATAATGGCTGCCGAACGTGCTCAATGGCGCAACATGCAGCGTACCCTCCAAGGGATGACTCAAGTGCTACAACAGGTAGCACAGGGTGATGCTCCACGAGCTGGAAGCTTACACCAAGCCTTTAAGAGCATGAATCCCCCGAAGTTTATGGGATCGACCGATCCGGACGATGCCGAGCATTGGGTCCGGGAGATTGAACGTATATTCCGTGTCATGCAATGCACGGATCAGGACAAAGTCTTATTAGCTACATTCCAGTTAGAGAAAGATGCTAGATGCTGGTGGGAGTCTATTGAAGCAACCATCGATCATACTCAAGTAACATGGGAAGAATTTGTGGAATACTTCAATGCTAAATATTTCTCGGACCAAGTCCAAGAAAAAAAGGCTGCAGAATTCGCAGCATTAAAACAACGATCTTTATCATTAGCAGATTATGAAGTTCAGTTCTCCAGGTTGTCTAGATATGCTAAGCATCTTATTAGCACGGAGAAGATGAAAGCCCGTAGATTTCTTAATGGGCTTAGGCCCCACTATATTACTCAACTGGCGCCTATGGACATCCAAGTTTATTCTGAAATAGTGCGCCGAGCTCAATTACTTGAAGATGCCACGGAACTATCTGATAGGATCCGTGGGAAAGACAAGAAGGAACAAGTCACGGGTTCGGGTTCTTTCAAACCCAATTTTAAGAAGAGGCCCAATAATGGAGGTTCATCCTCTCAAGATTCCAAGTTCAAGAAATCCAAGCCCTTCTCAATCACCACTACACCTTCTAATACAGTATGCAAGCATTGTGACAAGGCTGGTCACAAGACCGAAGAATGCTGGAGGAAATTAGGAGCTTGTCTCCGTTGTGGGAGTCGTGAACATCGGATTCCCGATTGTCCATTAATGAATGACCAAGCCGGAGACGGTAAGCGCCCGGTGACAAAGAACACTCGACTTCATGCAATAAAGGAGACCGAGCAAGAAGAAGGTGGACTGGTAGAAGGTACATTAACAGTTTGTTCCAAAAGTGCTTATGTCTTATTTGATACGGGTGCATCGCATTCCATTATTTCTAAGAAGTTTGCCGACCCGTTACCGTTAGAAACAGAATGGATAAAAATAGTTCTAACTACTCCTCTTGGAAGTGAAAATGATATTACTCATCACTACCAAAACTGTGAGGTAATGGTTCAAGGTAGGAATTTACCTATAGATCTCATATGCCTCGATCTAAAGGAGTATGATGTTATACTAGGAGCGGACTGGTTATCCAAATACCAGGCAACGGTTGATTGCCGCAATAGCCGAATTGCTTTCAAAGATATTCCAGAATTAGTCTTTACTCGCCCCAAGAGTCGGAGCAATTCCCCTCTTATTTCGGCCCTCCGAGCTAGCAAGCTCATCAGGAAAGGATGTACATCTTTCCTTGCCTTTGTCACAATTAAAGAAGCTAAGGAAACCAAGCTAGAAGACATTCCAGTAGTGCAGGAATTCCCGGACGTGTTTCCGGAAGAGTTGCCGGGATTACCCCCTCAAAGGGATGTGGCCTTCACCATTGACTTAGTCCCTGGTGCTGGTCCAGATTCAAAGGCACCCTATAGAATGTCCCCTGCGGAACTCCAAGAGTTGAAGGAGCAGTTGATGGAACTAATTCGAAAAGGGTTTATTAGACCAAGTACTTCCCCGTGGGGAGCACCAGTCTTATTTGTGAAGAAGAAGGATGGATCCATGAGATTATGCATCGACTATCGACAGTTGAATCATCTCACTATCAAGAACAAGTATCCACTGTCGAGAATCGATGAATTATTTGATCAGATTTCAGGATCCAAATATTTTTCCAAGATTGATCTCAGGTCGGGATATCATCAGTTAAGGATCAAAGATGATGACATTCATAAGACCGCATTCAGAAGTAGGTATGGCTATTACGAATTTGTTGTTATGCCTTTTGGACTAACAAATGCCCCTGCTGCCTTTATGCAGTTAATGAACAACATATTCAGGCCTTACTTGGATCAATTCATAGTAGTCTTCATTGATGATATATTGATATATTCCAAGACTAAGGAAGAACATGAAAAGCATTTGAGGATGGCATTGCAAGTCTTGAGGACAAATCAATTATATGCAAAACTCAGTAAGTGTGAATTCTGGCTTGAAGAAGTGGCTTTTCTAGGACATGTGATTTCAAAAGATGGATTATCAGTAGACCCGTCAAAGGTTGAAGCTGTGAAAAAATTTGGAAAGACCCACTAATGCAAGCGAGATCAGAAGTTTCTTAGGTCTTGCAGGCTATTATCGGCGATTCATCAAAGATTTCTCTAAGATCGCCGTACCACTTACAAGATTAACTCGTAAGGAGATCCGATATGAATGGAGTGAGGAATGTGAAAGAAGTTTCCAAACTCTCAAGGATCATCTTACTACAGCTCCGGTCTTAGCTCTACCAATAGAAGGAGAGAAATTCGAGGTCTACACAGATGCTTATGGCATTGGCCTCGGATGTGTCCTAATGCAACAAGGAAAGGTCATAGCATACTCTTCACGTCAACTGAAGAAGCATGAAAAAAATTACCCCGTCCATGACTTAGAACTGGCCGCGGTGGTATTTGCCCTAAAGATATGGAGACACTACTTATATGGAGTGCAGTTTACTGTATACTCCGATCACAAAAGTCTCAAATATCTATTTTCACAAAAAGAGCTAAACATGAGACAAAGACGCTGGCTGGAATATCTCAAGGACTTCGACTTCAATATACAATATCATCCTGGAAAGGGTAATTATGTTGCTGATGCCCTTAGTCGAAAGCCGAGAGCAATGATAGCCAATTGTATGATACAAGAATGGAGGTTGCTAGAACAATTCTCCGAGCTCAATATAAGCTTGGACAAGGAAGCCAAATTTGTCACATTATCTCATGTAAGCATACAGTCAGATTTATTATCTGAGATACAAGCACTTCAGGATAATGATCCTATATTAGTGGAAATCAAAGGCAGATTAGAAGGACAATCTGATTTTCAACTAACTTCTGATGGAAGATTATTATTCAAAGGTAGAACTTGTATACCCGACTGTCCAGAATTAAAGAAGAAGATCTTAGATGAAGCTCACAGATCAAGGTACACTATTCATCCAGGATCAACCAAAATGTACCAAGATGTAAAGAGGAACTTTTGGTGGCCTAATATGAAAAGAGAAATAGCAGACTATGTATATCGCTGTCTCACATGCCAACAAGTCAAGGCGGAACACCAAAAGCCTACTGGTAAACTTCATTCTCTAGACATTCCTAAGTGGAAGTGGGAGGATATTGGTATGGACTTCATCATGGGTTTGTCTAAATCTAAAGGAGGACATGATGGAATCTGGGTTATCATTGACCGATTAACTAAATCGGCACATTTCCTGCCAATAAAAAGCCGATGGTCAATTGATGTGCTAGCTGCACTATACATCAAAGAAATAGTCAGGTTGCATGGTATACCTGTCTCGATCGTGTCTGACAGAGATCCCCGTTTCACTTCTCATTTTTGGAAGGGATTACAACATTCGTTGGGAACAAGGCTCAACTTTAGTACTGCTTTTCACCCACAAACGGATGGTCAGACCGAGAGAGCTAATCAAGTTGTTGAGGATATGCTAAGAGCTTGCATCATTGACTTTGGTGGAAGCTGGCATGAACATTTGCCACTAGTGGAATTTGCATATAATAATAGCTACCAAGCTAGTATCCAAATGGCACCTTTCGAAGCTTTATATGGAAGGAGTTGCCGATCACCCTTATGCTGGAACGAAGTTGGAGAGAAACAACTGTTAGGTCCAGACATGGTAAGGGATACAACTGAGAAGATACAAGTAATCAGAGAAAGATTACAAGTTGCTCAGACCAGACAAAAGGCTTATACAGATACAAGAAGAAGAGATCTTGAATTCCAGGTTGGAGATCATGTATTTCTCAAGATATCACCTGGACGTGGCATACGAAGATTTGGTGTTAAGGGCAAGCTTACGCCAAGATTCATCGGACCATTTGAGGTACTCGAAAGAGTTGGCGAGGTTGCTTATCGCATCGCGTTGCCTCCTCAATTGTCCGAAGTACACAATGTATTTCACATATCTATGTTGAAGAAGTATGTACACGATCCATCTCATATTATTGAACATGGAGATCTGGTGATCCAGAAAGATCTCACATATGAACAGAAGCCTATGAAGATCTTAGATCGTGAAATACGAGCTCTAAGGAATAAGGTTATTCCCATGCTCAAGGTGCAATGGAACAAGAATTCTGAACATGAAGCAACATGGGAGACCGAGGAATCTATGAAGAAATGATTTCCTGAGTTATTCTAAGAGGTATATGATCTACACTCTCCACGTATATACATAATATGCAATTGAATTTGGGGACCAAATTCTTTTAAGTGGGGGAGGGTGTAGCAACCCTGATAAAATATTAATAACAATAAAGATTTTAAAATAAATCAAATAAATAGATAAATAAAACAATATAAAATAACGCCTCGGATAAAGGCGCTATTCAAATTAGAAACGCCTCTAGATAAGGCGTTATTCAATAAGTGACGCCCTGACCACACGGCGTCAAATTCCAACGTAAAAAATGGTAAGGCTAAGAAACGCCCCTATCTTGGGCGTGTTTTAAACAAAGGAACGCCCTAACGAAAGGCGCTTCTTAAGAAACGACCTGAACCAGGTCGTCAATTCAAGAATCGACGACCTGACCAAAGTCGTTAATTCCATTCGTGAACCGTTCAACCCAGAGCTTATCCAGGGAAGGATTATGTTAATCTAGTAAGTATTTAATAGGGCAAGGACTCTATATTGGAAACATTACTTCCACTAGAACTCTAACCCTAATAGGACCCCCTAAATCCCTATAAATAATCTACTGCTCGAACCCTTCAACGCTATTTGGCGTTCGGAATCTGCAAGGTACGTGAAGAACATCAAGTTCTTCTTCTTCTGTTTCTTTTTCTTATGAACGTAGTTCATGAAGAACTAATAGGTCCTTCCTCTTCTTTCCTCTAATACAGGTGAAGGGATCCAGTGCGTACGTAAAGAACAAGGTGATGTTCTTCATCGACTTCGGTTATATCTGTGAAGATTATTAGTATCTTCATCTTCCTTCCTTTCTTTCCCTCTACAGGTTGACGGTAGAGTGAAGATTTCTGAAGAACGATTGTTCTTCTTCTTGCTGTTGCTGCTACTGTTCTTGAGTTGCAGTTGAAGCTTCAGAGTTTTAGGCTTCTCCTCGATCAAACTATCAAAGTAGGTTTTCTCAAGTTATGGTAGCCCAAACAAAATTAATGCAAGATATACATATATATAAGCATGACATGCATACGGTTTATTATAGTTTTAATACGTTTCTGCAATATTTTGAAAGAGACGCCCCTGTCAAGGGCGCTAATTCACATGAAACGACCCTTCCCAGGTCGTCAATTTAATATTTGACGCCCTGTCCCCAGGCGTTAATTTCATGTAAATCTTAACCACCTATCTTAATAACTGATTATCCATGCAATTACATGAAATCAATAATTGTTAACGGTTAAAAGTCAATAAACATGAAACATCAAATCTAATATACTACATCTGAATTCCTGCCAATTTTCCTGTCATGACTATATGATTGTTATCCTTGATTATCGTGCAAATCTTGCTTTCCTGGTATTTCTTGAATTCACGACCTAGCCTAGGTCGTTTTCCATGTGTTAACGCCCGATACTAGGGCGTGAATTGAAAAGTAACGCCCCTTCATAGGGCGCGTTTCTGTTAAAATCCCGAACAATATATTCTGTAAAAATAAGAATTTAATGATTAACGCCCCTGCCAAGGGCGCGTTTTTGATAATTTCTGAAAATAAATATGTTCTGTAAAATATTGTAAATAAAAAGACGCCTGCTACTGTAGTCGTCTCATTGCAAAGAAATGCCCTTGTCCAGGGCGCGTTTTAGATAAATTTCTAAATTATTGAAAATTCTGCCAAAATGGAAACATATGTAAACGCCCTTATGTTAGGCGTTAATTACTTGATAAACGACTCTGATTAAGTCGTTATTTTACTGTAAAACTAATTTTCCACTATTTCTGTTAACCGATGGTTTCATATGTTATATAATATATATATCGGCACTATTCTCCATTCCGTGAGTATAGTCCCACGCTTCACGATTGTTTTATCGATCACACTCAATTCTCATTGACATACAAGCTCTCCATTGGACATTCCGTTCCTTTGGACTAGCGAGTTAGTCATAGAGACCTCCGTAAGACTCCTCGTAGCCTTGGATTCCCTCAAGGCCGACTGAGCTGGTTGTACCCTAAAAATCCATTACACGATCTTTGCCATGTCAATCTAAAGAAACATGGGATACCGGCCCTTATGATTATACAAAGAGTATATCATAAGAAATTCTTAATGGGATGATGATATCATGCCATATCATGTCATTCTTGTAAACCTCAATTCTATGATAAGAATGAGGGTATCTTATCTTTGATATACTGTTCATGTGGACCTCAATTCTATATAAAGAATGTCCATATTGATTTGTCATGGTACCCAAGTTAAGGGAACCATATTCTACCTAGTTTTATCGATATCGTGATTATACCGTTATTATCGCCATTCTATATCCTTTGTCATATTTTTGGACTCCATTCTGTCAAAGTTGTCATACATGTCTATAAGCTTGATTATTGAAATTCCAAATTGGCTATATATATATAAGAGTGGATGTCAAAACACATGATAAATGCCTGCGCATATAGGGCCCGATCTGGTCCTGGGAGGAGCACCCGAAAGTACTTGTGCCCATGGGAGTTAAAATGATAAGGTATCTGGCATTATACCGAGTACTTTACTTTCTAGATTGGACATTCCACACATATCTTGTACTTGAATCGTACTTGACTTGACATGAAATGCGTGGCCCGAAAAAGGGTAATTTACTTGCTTACTACATGATAGCCAAAGTTCTTGACATGACTTGTTAAATGTACTTGCTTGAATATCTCCAATGTCTTGTTATCTTATTGAAAGTTCATGATTTGTCCATCTTAATTCCTTGATATTACATTCTCTCTATCTTGTCGTTTTATGCGAGCATGCATAGCCTCATTGCATTCATGAAAATGTAATTACTTAAACCCCTTGCTAGTACTTGAGATATAATTTCCTACTGAGCGTTCGCTCATTCCGTTTGTCCCTTTTTACTTTTCAGGTAAGTCCGACGACGATGGAAGTCAATCGGATGGGAATGGTCAAGAGTGAAAGTGATAGAGCTTGTCCAAGTGTCATCTAGTCTTTTTCCTATTTTCTTGAGTCAACTATGTACTTTTCTTTTTATTAACCAGAGTATTGGATTTGTAATAGTCTATTATGAAATAAAGGATTGGGTTATCTTACTATTTGCGTATCTCTATCTTTGTGTCGAATACACGACCACTCTGATTGACATGATTGATATAAACTCGTCGCGCATATCCGGGTATCTTTCGCGCTCGGGACGTGACACTCCATGTGCAGACCATCGCCTGTGGCTTCTTCTTCTTCTGCACCTTTATGTTTTTCTTCTGAAGATAGGGACCCTTCTTCTGGAGGTCTGGGCATTCGCCTTTCATATGTCCCTGTTTGTTATAATTAAAACAAGTCAGTCTCTTAGGATTTCTATCCCTGTAACTAGTAAATTCAGCACTCTTGTTGAAAGAGTGTGGCTTCTTCTTCCTAAAGGTCTTTCCCTTTTTCTTCAAAAATTTTCTGAACTGTCTAGTGAGCATTGCCTGCTCCTCCTGGTCGAGATTTGAAAGACCTTCAAGCTCGGACTCAGACTCGGGGCTACTGCTGCTGCTCCCACTGTTGCTACCCTTGTTGCGGGATGCCCTTAGAGCCACATTCTTACCCTTCCTCTCACTTCCTTCTCCACCTCCTTTGAAATTCATCTCATAGGTCATAAGAGATCCTATGAGTTCATTCATAGTCAAGATAGTCAGATCTTTTGACTCCTCAATCACAATGGCCTTAGTGTGCCATGCCGGGGATAAAGATCTAAGGATTTTCCTGACTATGTCTGCCTCAGCAAGATCCTTCCCTAGCCCTTTAAGTGTGTTAGTGATCAAGGACAACCTGGCATACATTTCGGTTATATTCTCATCTGCATTCATCTTAAACATTTCATACTTAGAAGTGTAGAGGTTTACCTTCGAGGCTTTCACTTGAGCTGTACCTTCATAGATCAATTGCAGCTCATCCAACATTCGCTTGGCAGTTCTGTATGCAGATATACGGGCATATTCCTCTGGATGAACAGCACACTGGATGATGTTCAGCGCCGTCCAGTTGAGTGAGGAGAGCTTCACTTGGCACTCCAAACCGCAATATGATATTCTTCAGGATGAAGCGACATACTGTGGTGGCTTTGATTTCTGCATAGGCTTTAGCTTCTGCCCACTTGGTGAAGTACTCCGTAGCCGTCAGGATGAAGGACTTCTGTTTGACTATGAAATTCGGGTCACCGAGAGGTCCGATGATATCAAAGGCCCACATGGAGAATGGCCAAGGAGCAGAGAGAGGATGGAGAGAAGACGCAGGAGCATGGATCTTGTCAGCATGGAGCTGGCATTGAAGACACCTATGGACACAGGTGGAACAATCTTCTTCTAGGGTTGGCCAGTAATAGCCCTGCCTAAGAATCTTCTTCGCCAACGCCTGCCCATTTACATGCCCTCCACACTCACTGGAGTGAGCTACTTCTACTACCTTCCAAGCCTCATCGTCATCTAGACACCTCATTAGAACTACATTGAGAGCTCTCCTATACAATTCTCCAACAATAATCGTGTATCTTGCGGCGACTCTTCTAATGGCCTTCCGCTGCTGGTCATTTGTCATCTCCGGAAATGAACCATCCCTACAATACTGCTCAATCTCATAATACCACGGCAACTCTTCTTCTTCTATGATCTCCTCAAGCTCAGTTAACGAAACTTCTTTCACCTCTTCCCTTTCTACCTTTCTTTCTACAGATTTCCTAAGGTTGTCAAACCAAGGATCCTGAAGAGAGGGAGCGTCTAACCGCTGGACCACAATGGTCTCAGTGGCACGACTGAGGGGAAATGAAAGAGAAGAAGCTAGTGATGCAAGGGCATCAGCCAAAATGTTTTGAGAATGAGGAGTGTGAATATAGATAAAGTTCCGTAATTGCCTAGCCAAGAGTGTGACCAGATCTTGATAGGGCTTAAGCTTAGGGTCACGGGTGCGGTAAGTTGACAGAACTTGACACAGCACCAATTGAGAGTCTCCTATGATATTAAGGTATCATGCGCCCATGAGGTAGGCGTGCTTCAGACCGGCAAGGAGAGCCTCATACTCGGCTATATTATTCGTGGAAGGAAATGATAGTTGATAAGCGATAGGGATGGTTACCCCTTCCGGAGTGAAGAGAACGGCGCCGATTCCACTGCCCTGGGAATTGAGAGCACCATCGAAATGGAGAGACCAAAAAGGAAGATGAGTGATTACTGCCAAGTGTTCATCAGGGAACTCATCCTGGATTGAATCCGTGCGAGGGATAGGAGAATGAGTAAGGTGCTCAGCAATGGCATACCCCTTGATTACTTTCTGGACGATGAAGGTGATGTCGAATTGGGAAAGAAAGCTCTGCCAGCGAGCTAATCGGCTAGAAAGGATAGGTTTTTCTAAAAGATAACGAATAGGGTCCATCCTAGAGATCAGCTTGACCTCATGGGCAAGAAAATAGTGTTTGAGCTTCTGAGCTACCCATACTAGTGCCGCACAGGTCTTCTCCATGGCAGTATACTTGGATTCAGCGGGATTAAACAACCTCGAAAGGTAGTATGCTGCCCTTTCCCTTCCTTCATCATCTACCTAAGCCTAGACAGCTCGTAGGGAGTCCTCAATCACAGAAATGTATAGGATCAGGGGTTTTCCAGGGACGGGTGGTTGCAGAATTGGGGGATTAGAAAGATAGACTTTAAGCTCCTCATAAGCCTTTTGGCATTGTTCATTCCATTGAAACTTTGCTCCCGCCTTTAATAATTCATAGAATGGGCGGAATCTTTACGAGTGTTGAGATATAAATCTCCTAATGAATTGTAAACGTCGAATCAAACCTCTGAGCTCGGTGATGTTCTTAGGCGGCGGCATCTCCATAACGGCCTTGGCTTTATTCGGATTGATCTGAATCCCCCGTTTACTAACTATAAACCGAAGTAACTTCCTTGATGCAACTCCAAACACGCATTTCTTTGGATTGATCTTTAACTTATACTCCCTAGCCCTTTGCAACACTTTTGCTAGAATGGCGGGGTGTTTCTCTTGAGACCTCGACTTTACCAAAATATCATCCACGTAAGCTTCTAAGTAGACATGCATCATGTCGTGGAAGATAGCCATCATTGCCCTCTGATAAGTAGCACCTTCATTCTTTAATCCAAATGGCATGACAACATAGCAGTATGTGCCCGAGGGCGTGGTGAACGAGGTCTTCTCTTGATCCGTAGGAGCCAGATGAATTTGGTTATATCCGGAATAACCATCCATGAATGAGAGGGCCTCATACCCAGCAGTGTTATCAACTAATACATCAATGTGAGGAAGCGAGAAATTGTCTTTCGGACATGCCTTATTTAAGTCCCTGAAATCGATACAAATCCAAATTTTGCCATCCTTTTTTATTACCGGGACTATGTTTGCCACCCATTGTGGATATAAAACAACTCTAATAAACCTGGACTTATGCAATTTGTCGACTTCTTCCTTAATTCTTAAGGCCATCTGTGGGTGGAATCTTCTCTCTGTTAGCGCAGCACGAGTAATATAGAAGGGGGGGATGAATAGATTACTCCCAATTTGTAGAAACTTAGGCGGAAAATAAATTCTACTGCTAACACCCCTCCTTAACCCGCACACAGAGAAATGCAAGGTAGTATAAGTAAATGAGAGTGAAGAACTGATCACATGGAAGCAAAGAGACAAGCAGATGGAGAGCGCAGATAACAACAGCAAACCATAGAGGAGGCACTCGGTTTTTAGGTGGTTCGATTGCAGTCCGCAATCTACATCCACCCCTCACTCCAACAAGAATGAGGATTCCACTAGACAATGCTAGATCACTGCAGACTCAGTCTGCGAACAACATGCTGCCACACAGCTTGAACAACCAAGGGAAAAAAATCCCTCAACCAAGCTCTGCTACCCACAGAACTTGAAACCTGTTCTAGCTACCAGCTAGAACACAACCGGAGAATCCTCTCCCTTCCTCCACACACCGGAGGGAAACTGCTAATGACAACCTGTCACTAGCAACACCAGAGATCACCGATCTCTCTTCCTCTGCAACCCAGAGGGAAACTGGAGTAATACTCCCTTCCTCCACACACCGGAGGGGAACCAATTCAAATCAGAAGGATGAACAAAATAAAACGAAAATAAAGTAGAAACAAAAAACCAATGAAGAAGCAATCGGTTCTGAAACCAATACAAATGTAGCTTCAAATGAAGCAATTCATCAAACCACAGACACTACTCTCTCTCTCGAACAAACTCCTCTCGGATCTGGAACTCTCTGCTCTTTTTCTTTTCTGGATCGTGCAAACTCACACCAATGGCTTCTGCTTTTTCTATTCACGATCAGGCTTCTACTGAAGGATGAAGCTCTATATTTATAGCAGATATTGGCGTGTGGCTGCCAGGTTCCCGCCCATGCACTTTTTGCCAGATCATTTGAATTTTGACCACATGGCAGCATCCTGACTAGGTTGCCATCCACGTGTCATGCGCCTGTTGTCTTGGATCACGTGCCAGGTGCCAACCTCAGTTCACGTGCCCAATCATCAGCCTGAATCGCCTACAGACAAACAGATGGAATGTATATACTTAGTTAGTTCAGGCTATAAACACGAATGTATATACTTCAGAGACATCAACTGATTATGTGTGTACAACGTGAGAGAGTGTACAGACTTAATGAATAAAGCACATGTGAAGGCAGTGTATAGACATATGAACAATGCAAACGAATGGCAGTGTATAGACTAATGAACAATGCGCACGAGCCTTACTAATGTGTACACTTTACAAAGCTCAGCCACTGTGTAGACTTCATGAAGCCTAACCAGTGTACAGGCTTGGAACGAGTGTGCTGTGAGCATTGAAGACTCAAGTTATAACAACAGAATGTATAGGGTTGTGGTCGGACAACCCAATGTGTAGACTTGAAGCAAGAGGCCAGTGTTCAGACTTTGAGGAAGCGATGTACTGTACGCAATGTACAGACTAGATAGTGTAAGACTCTTAAGAAGACTTTGAGCAATGTATTGACTTGAACCCCAATGGTGATGTATAGACTTTGACATGCTTGAGCCATTGTGTAGACTATGCCAGGGTGAGACGATGCATTAGACGCTCGGCTGTACAGACTTGCAAAGTTCTGAATGAAACGATCGGCTGTTGAACCGATGTACAGACTCTGAATGTAAAGGCAGGCTGTATAGACTTGAATCACTTGAAGCGATGTACAGACTTGGTGAAGCTCAAGCAGTGTATGGAATTGTGAAGGCTTCAGCGTTGTACAGACTTGGTGAAGAACCACTAGTGAATGTATAGACTTGATGAACCACTATGGATGTATGGACTTGAGCGAATGAAGCCGATGTACAGACTTGCCTAAGACGCAGTATGAGACGCTGGCTGAGACGGACGCTGTACAGACTTTGAAGAGCAGTTCAATGTATAGACTTCACGCTGTACAGACTATGAAGCTTTGAACGTTTGAGCAGAATGCAATGTACACACTTAGTGATGTAAAGACTTGGCCAGGAAAGCGTAGGGAAATGTATGAGTGTATGGACTTGGCCAAGCGTAGGAAAAGATATCGAATGTACAGACTTGGTGAAACACAGTCCAGTGTATAGACTTTGAAAACTGTTCAATGTATTGACTTGGCGTTGTATAGACTTGGCTTTGAACGCTTGGGCTGAAGGCAATGTGCAGACTAAGCGATGTATAGACTTCGCCCAAGGAACTGAATGTATAGACTTTGCCACAGTCTAATGTACAGACTTTGCAAAAGAGAACGAGCCAATGTATGGACTTCAAAAGAAGCAGTCCGATGTACAGACTTCAAGAATTCTAGACAACGGACGCTGTATAGACTTGGACTCAAGGAGTGTATATACTTAGCATGAAGACTGCCAGTCGATGTATAGACTTGGCTGAAGCTATCTCTGAAACAATGTTCAGACATTGTGCAATGTATGAACTTTAGTGTGTGCGAGCCTGCTGACATGCAATGTGTAGACTTGAGTGTTTGAAGCAAGCGTTGTACAGACTATGCAAGCAAAACACTGGGCGATGTATAGACTTACACTATCGGATGTGTAGACTTCATGAGAATGCAGTAGCCAGTGTATGGACATTAAGCTTGACACTCCAGTGTATAGAGTTGAAGCTTGGAGGGATGTATAGGGTTGAGCTGAACTGACTTTGGCAATGTGCATACTTAACTAGTCGGGCAGTGTACAGACTTAGAGTATTAGGACCAGTGTGTAGACTTCAGTTAGAAGGTGCCCGATGTACAGACTTGAAGAAGTTATGCCAATGTATAGACTCAATAGATCAAGTTGGTGCATAGACTTTGGTACCCATACAAACAATGTTCAGATGAGTCGACGCATCAGCAAGAGTGGGTCGACCCACTGCTGTCAATACTAACTAAGCAGAGTGTAGACAGAATCAAGATAGCATGCTTATCTGACAACCATATGAACTGTACTCACTCACATGATGAAATAGCATAAATCTAGAGATAGAAGATTGATTTATAGTGTGAGACATCATCAAAACTATAGGGATGCAACACTATCTTTTTGTTTAACGGGTGTTGCCCCTAGTTTAAGAATCAATCGATGTTCAACCAATGTGGGGTCAAGACCCGACATGTCCTCGTAGGACCAGGCAAATGAATCGCTGTACTCCCTCAAAACCTCGACGAGCTCCTCTTCAACCTGAGGAGGGAGATTAGCAGAAATAAGTATGGGCCTGGGGTCCTCTTCCGTTCCAAGATTAATCTCCTTATTGGGTTCATCCACTGCCGAGGACGGTTCATCAAACCTTTTCAAACCTTGTGCGTATAGATCAGCAGTGTCATCCACATTGCTTTCCTCATCATCAACTGGGTCCTTCTCCTTCACAATTTCATATACCCCTAATCCGTCATTGCTCCACTCCCCATCCAATTCCTCATCTTCTTCTAAAACAATTACGGTCTCTACAAACTCTGGGCACCTAAGGAGGGCAGGGCATCTCTCGACCAAATCTTGCAAAAACCTATCAGGGATGGATTTAGGATGACGCATCACAGGGTGCGCCGTAGATGAGGATGGGCTGACTAGACTCGAACTAGACTCTACCCCAACTTACTCTACTGACCTAGGAGACTCTGCACACTATACATCTAACCTAGGAGATAGGAAATCTACCGGAAAAGGAAAAGGGGTCTCATGCCCCTGGGAAGCTGAGCAAAACACAGCGTAATCTTCCATTGAAATCTCCGTTTTAAAATTGGCATTTTTTTTGGAGGCCGGAGGAGATCACGCAACATGAGGAAGAGGACGGAGGAGGAGGTAGTTGCATGGGGAACAAATCGGGGAAGATGCAATCGAAGAATGGATCAGAGGATCAAAACCACATCTCGTGGAGTTGGGCATTAGGGGGAGGAGGAGTAAACAAGGTTGAAAGATCAATAGGCGGGCAGCGCCCGCAAGCACATGGAACAAATAAAATTTTAGGCGGTCTCTCCGTGAAGTACGGGTCGACCAGAATTGGAGGGGAACGGGGGACAAACCCCAATTGTTGGAACAAAGAGGCAAGATGGGACGGGGATAGAGAAAAGGTAGTGATAGAGCTCCCCACTTCTCGTGGCCCCCGGCGGACCAGCTGCGTTGAAGAATGCTTCACCAGCTGCATCTCCTTCTTCCTCGGACGGTCTTCTCTTTTACTGAACAACTTTTCAAAACAACCAGCAAAATCATCCATATCACCCACCAACCCCTTCAGCGGCGGCGGCGGGTCAGAATCATCACAGGCGGCATCAACCTTCACATCAGCACATGGCGGTGGTTCCTTCAAAGTGCCGGGCTGTAGTGGGCCTTTCACAAAATGTTGTCGATAGTCCCACGTCAACGGCCCAGAGTCTCCAAGTATTGACATTGCTGAATCACGGTAGCCAAGGCCTCGACGGCCCATCTTCCTGCCTTTAGGGATGGGCTTGGTCCATCCCTATAATTGTGCGCTGAGACCCAGGCCCGGCTGATAACCCAGTTTCAGAATCATGTGCCACCCCTTTGAGTCTCTTATCTTGGACTTAATTTTTACACTGACTGGCGCAGTGACGGGCTTGCGCGACGCATATGCCCATGGATAATTCAGGTCCATTACTGATAAAACTGGCCTATTACTTGGCCACAGTGTAGGGAGAATCTTATCTGTGATGGCATCAACAGACTAGACGGTGGAGATGCTTTTCACTTTAACCACCCGGCCCTGGAATGGGAATTTCAGGCATTGGTGGGCGGTTGAAGGTACGGCATTTTTACTATTTATCCATGGACGACTTAGAATAGCTTTGAACATTGGGTCTATGTCCAACACGTAAAACTCCACGTCCATAATCAACGGCCCTAGCTCGGCATGTACAGTCACGACCCCATGACAAGCATGCTTGGAATTGTCATATGTTGCTATTGTGGTGGGTATTGGCTTAAGCATATCATCTGAAATGTTGCAGGCACGGAGGGTACTCAATGGACACACGTTTATCGATGCTCCTGTGTCCATAAGGGTAAAATCAATAGCCACTTTATTCAAAGAAATGGTAACACAGAGTGGCATCTGCCGTGCCTCTGGGGGAGCTAGTTCTGACTCAGAAAATGAAATAGAGGGCCCCCTTGTGATGGTTGCCAACACCGTTGGTAAATTGTCCACCGCCACATCTTCATTTACCATCACTTTTTACAAAAACGTCTTCAAATCATCCTGATGTAGCGGCGACCTTTTGATCAATTCCAAAACTGAAATCTTGGCCGACATCCGGTCCAAGTGCTGTAACAAGTCGTACTTCGTGCCTGGCACGGGGTCTGCATCTTCAGCTGTTAAGGAAGAAGGCTGAGGGGTATGTGCGGGTGCACGAGAAGAAGGGTAAACTTTGTAAAATGGATTCCCGCTCCGAAGGGCACAATGTGGTGCCGGCACAGCCTAAGATGGACCCCCACTTTGCCCGGTGGGGTAGGTGGAAGGGGTAGACATGGGGGTGAGGATGGCGGAAGTTGGCCTGATGGGCCCTGGTGAAGGGGAAATGGGCGAAGGGTTAAGTGGAGGGGTGATGACGGAGGGTATGGTGGGTGATGGCGAAAGGATTGGCGGTATGGAGGGGAATGCGGTGGGAATGATGGGTGATGCGGAGGGAATAATGGGTGAAGTGGTGGTCAGAACGGCGGACCTGAGAACGGAGGGGATAGCAAGTGCGGGGGAATGGTTGTGGTGGAAGGCCAAGATGTGTGCGGGGGTTTCATCATCAAAAGTCCACCCAGCGTTGGGGGCTGGGTGCTGAACAATGTTCACCTGGGCTAGTGCCGGCGCCGGCGGCTGTTGTTGTTGCTGAGGAGCGGGCTGTTGTACCGGCATGGGATTCTGATGGATCCCAAGGTCTTGTTGCTGCTGCTGCTGTTGCTGGGGTTGCTGTTACTATGGGGGTTGCTGTTGCTGCTGTTGCTGGGGCACCGCCTGCTGTGGCCTGGCTTCTCTCTACCTCTGCTTGATGTCCTCGATCAGCTGGTGCATCTGAGCCCAATCAACCCTCTGGCCCCCGTGTAAATCATACACCAGATCTTTAAACTGATAGCACCGCTCTATTGTGTGCCCGGGCTGCCGATGATATATGCAATATCAGTACTGGTCGGCGGCTGGATTCCAATTCTGACGCTCCGGAGGCAGTTGAATATCACCAGTATACATCAAAGTAGATAAAATATCATGCAATGTTTCAGGAAGAGGAGGGTAGTGGGCCCTTTTCGGGCTCGGTCGAGCAGATCCGTAAGCGGCGGGTGGAGGAACATTATGATATTGCGGTGGCCACGGAGGCTGTTGGGGTGGTGGTGGTGGTTGTTGCGGGTGTTGAGGAATCGAAAAAGTGGGTTGGGGAACTTGTGGAGCGGCGAACTGGGGGTTGCATGGAGGCTGCGGGAAGCGAGGTGGAGCGGCTTGGTGGGGAAACTGAACAGCCTGGACCTGCTCGTTGATTTGCACTCCCTCAGTGACGGGGCCCTGGGACTTTCTGGCGATTTTGGGTTTCTGGGCCTCAAACAGTGAATGAATAGGAGAGTCTTAAAATTGGGTTTGTATGAACCGGGCCCTGCTATATAACTGGTGCATATTCAAAATGTCATTCATTGCCAAAATATTTTTGAATGTCGGGGTAGCATTGAAGATTAACAACTTAACTTTCTCTTCTTCCAGGATTTTCCCGGGCACACGTGAGGCCATCTGCCTCCATCGATCCGCATAGGTTGCAAAATCCTCCTCCGGCTTCGTCTTTTCCGCTACCAGGTCGGTGAAGGAAAACTCGGGACCGACCAGATCTTGCAACCTCTGAATGAACTTCTCCTTGACTGTCTTGAAATTTTTTGCCTCCTCTAGAGGCAAGGTATAGAACCACTCCAGGGCGACCCCCTCCAATGGTCAGTGGAATAAGTAAGCCATCAGGCGATCATCATGCTGGAACTGTGCTGACTCGTAAAGAAACTCCCGAACATGGATGAATGGGTTGCCGTTACCGTCATATTTTTGGTACATGGGGAGCTCGGACTGAGGAGGAAAAAAAATGTCCCTAAAGTTAGGAATAGGGACATCAGCCAAAGACTACGGGCCAACCCGCTTATGGAGGAGGTCAATTTGTTGCTGCATAGCAGCCCATTTGTGAAGAATTTCCCGATCCCGGGATGGAGGAGAAGGAGCAGGAGGAGTAGTACCTGGATACGGAGCCAAAGGAAAAGCTGACTGAGGGGGCAGCCCGTAAGATGGATAATGGGCCAGGGAAGGGCCCATATCAACATGAGCCAGCTGGGCGGCCCCTGGTTGCAACCGAGTAAAGTCTGTCGGGGCTACAAGGGCCTGCGGCGATGGAGAAACAGTGACATAGGGATCAAGGTAAGGAACAGAGGGGATTTGAGACTTCCCCTTATCGAGCGGCTGATGGGCCGAGGTAGAAGCCTGGCCCATTTCCATGCTGGAGTACCGAAGGATCTGAGGACGGGTGAGAGTAAGGTCAATGGGGGCCACAGAGGTGGTCCCAGCAATAGAAGATGTAGTGGCAATAACAGTCATGCCACGAGAAGGAGCTGAAGTAGGGGCATCGGCCCCCTGCAAGGCTTGACGGATGAGATGGAGCTAGGTAGGGTCCACTTGGGCCATCATGTTGAGAATTTGATTGGCCGGATTCTGAATGGATGGATCGGAAAGAGGGGGTTGGGGACCCTCGCCAAGAATGGACGGGAGTGGAGGGGCAATCCCCTCTCCTCCCTACATATGGGTGACCCTAGATGGGTCCTCAAGAAGGCCGCGAGGAAGAGAGTCCTCGTGGGATTGGGAGAAGTCGCATGACTACATGGGAGATGATGAATCAAACAAAGGATTAAAGTAAGAATGGAAATGAGAACTTACCCTAGGAGATGATCCTGAGGGAAAGAAACAACCCCACATACACTAAATGCCTCAAGACTAGAGCAATCAATCCTAACCAAAGCAAAACCTCAAACAACCAAGCATCCAATGGAGAGGAGAGCTGAGAGGAGAATCAAGCACTTAAGCAATCAAGTTGTCAAATGATGCACGGCAATTTTCAAATTCCTCTTTTAGGACCTTAGTGGATTAATTAATATATGAATCCGCTCAACCACAAGGTACCTAACAGAGTGGGAAATAAGGAACTGGGTGACTCTACGGGGATCTCTCGCTCGCGGATGCAAACCCTAGACTGGGGGTGGTTATGGTACAACCTTCCCGGTGTCCGTGTGGGAATCCACGGCTCACAGGGGCTTACGGAGGTCCTCAGCAAGGTCCCCTAGTCGGCTCCAAGGAGTATGGAGACGAGAGGAAACCCTACCTCGGTAGGAATGCAACTACTATGAAAGAGATGGATGCTACTATGTGCACCGGAGTGCATGCAAAATCTAGCCTAGCAACTATCAACCAATGACCAATCAAATATATAAGCAATGAAAATGATCATGCAGCAATGATATGGGAGCAGGGGGAGACCAACAACTAGCACCAAAGATCATGAATCTCATGGAACATGGCAATCAAAAATGAATTATGGGTGCACTGTAGCACCACAAGGACGGTCTATATGAGACCGCCCAAAGGGACAGACGGTCTATACAGAACAGTACAAGCCAGGGAGCAACAGGGAGTAACGGCAGAAAAACTACAAAAGAAAATTACAGAATACTGGAAATGAAGGATTGCAGAGATGAGAAACGTACCAGGAAGAGCGGTCAGTGGACAGTCGCGTAAGCTCTGGAACGGATCTCCAGCAACCGTGTACCAACAACCAGACCAACCAGAAGCGTACCTGTGCCAGAAAGATGGACGGCCAAGAACAGGCCGTTCGGCAGTGTGAACGGTCGGTAGGAGGCCATCTATGATAGGACGCTTGCAGGAGAACTGGCACTGTTCGCAGAGATGGACGGTGGACGTTAAGCCGCACAGGGGATGAACGGCTCTGGGAGAACCGTTCACGTTCCAGAAGGCAAAAAACGCGACCCAACCTACAATCACTTAAAGAAGAGGACTAACACAACGAAAGAAGGGGTCAGCAAAGCACTAACACCATGGGCACTAGGTGTCCCACCGTGATCGCCACAAAAGAACGATGTAGATATATTTCTCCTCCCGTCCGTTCTTCTAATGCCTTCCCAATGTTTATCCTACCACATCCAACATGGGAAATGAATGAAGACAGAGGGAAAGGGAAGTTTAAAAACCTGTGATCACCACGAAGGCGCCGAACGTGATGAACATGCCGTACCTTGGAAAGAGGGAGAGGTACTCGCCTGACCTGCAGCGCTAGAGAGATATACGGTTCAGAAAGAACCACCTATAAGATGCACGGTCTCACGATAGACCGTTTAAGAACGCTGCAGAGGATGCGAGATGAAGCACTCCTGGCAGTTGAACGGCTCTAACACGACCGTAGGAAGACGAAGGACGGTCCCGGTGGCACCGCACGTCTCCTTGAACGGATGGTAGAGAACCGTCCAAGACCACCACGCCAGAAGTCACAAAGGGCCCAACCTCCACCCTCTCCGGCCGGCCAGAGGGGATGGGCCTCGTGCTAGGGATTGCTGACTTGCAAAACAACGTGAAAACACAAAGAGAAAACCCAAATTAGAACTAAAAAGTGCAGTAGATGCCAAAATAAGAGGAAATGAACATGAGTAAGTAGAAAGGGGGATACCTGGGGGATTTTAAACCCCTAGGGTGTCATAAATGTGGGTGTGTGTGTGCATGGCAATGAAGGTGAAGAAAAACGTGGGGAGAAAGTGAGAAGAGTGATGCATGCAATAAAAAATGGACAAAACGTATCAAACACGCAAGACTTGAAAACTAGACTACTCCCTGAACCGGGGGCTTATATGGACATGGAAAGCCTCCCTCCTTGGTGTTAGGTCACTCAAGAATGTGGCAGGGCTTCACCGTCGACCAAAAATCTCCCCCTTTTCAAACCTGGCCTTTAGGGTCTATTTATAGAGCACCTAAAGTCCTAGCTACGAATTAGGGTTTAGAAGCATTTTCAGGTCTAGATACTCAAAGGAAAATCATAGATAATCAAATTACCTCTCATCCAGTCGAAATGGCACTCAAAATGGTTCATTATCAGCGGAGAAAATGACGGGAGAAGTTAGGGATAAAACCACGAGGAGAGAGAGAGAATCTGTTGAAATTTAGGAATCGAACGGATGGACGGCCTTACGATAGACCATTCCACTGGATCTACGGCCATGTCTTGGCCGTCCAACCCCGTCGGTGGAAATTCAAAATAAATCATAAATAATCCAAATTATCCATCGAACTAACCGAAATCTTCACCGTTGGACTCTCATACATGAATGGCTCATATGAGACCGTTCAAAGGTAGAGCGGCCAAAGACAAACCGTTCTAGCCTTATCGGTGATAAATAGATTAATTGGATAATTACTTGAGAAAACAACCAAGCGCAGGACTCTAAGAGATGAGCGGCCACCATCCGTCCGTCCATCATGTTGAACGGCTAGGGAAGAACTGCATAAATGCTTGTCCGTGGAAACTCAGAAAATTAACCAAAATATTCCAAAATAGATAGACGGTCCACAGGCAACCGCACGTTGATTGAGCGGCCAGGGATGAACCGTACATGTACGTAGGTGTTAAAACTCATAGAAAAGCCCAATCAACCAAAACCAAGGCCTGTTAAGCCCTGAATCAACTCGGACCTAACCAAAGAGGGATGCTACCCATAAAACTGGCCCAAAACGTGCCTGAAAATAGCCCCGACGAGTGATGGATAACTCGAGACATCAACAAATGGGTGTAGGAGAAACGACTCAACATATCGGCAAAAAACGGGTGTCAACAGCGATGTCTCGCAGCATCTTCCCCACGGGATCCTTGCGCTTGGACCCCCGCGGCCTTGAAGACCCTTCCCGGGCCACCCCCTTGCCCTCATCTCGAGCTCGGAAGTGACCCTCAGGAGCTTGCCACTCAACGACTGCCGAGTCGTCGCCCAGATCGATCACTTCCCGCTCGGTCGTATGCTCCTCCACAGCAGCCGGCCGCCTGGTGTATGCACCAAAGAAGACATGGTCAGGAAAAGAAAAATGGCTTCATCATCAGAAGAGAAAGCTGATTCATGGTGCCCGTACCTGCCGGCCGTAGCTGCTGGAGAAGGCATTGCTCAATGTTCTCCGAGGTCACCAGCTCCTCCGTGGACTGGCGATGCTTCAGCAGAATGGCCGCATACTTCTCCACATCCAGAGAGAACTCATCTTTCCTCGGAGGGATGTTCAGGTGGAAGTTGGAGATTACGAGACACCTCTAAGACTCCTCCACCGAACAAATCCCCACCCAGAAGAACTGAGTCTTCCACCCCTTGTAGGAAGAGTCCTTCATGGCTAAGGAGACACAGCTCCTGTTTCGCCTCGCCTGGACGAAATAGAAGCCCTTCCCAGTCGAGGAATGCTCCTTCAACTCAAAAAAGTAATGGAAGAGGTCCAAGGAAGGAGGAGCCCCGCACTGGAGGCAGAGGATGCGAAAAGCAGAAATAAGAAGATAAGAGTTGGCTACCAACTGTATGGGAGCCAACAGGAAGAAATTGAGAAGGTCAAGAACAAAACGGTCGAAGGGAAGATGTAACCCACCCTTCCATGATAGAAGGAAGGAGCAGAAATGACCCGTACGAGAATCCTAGCTCGTCTCGTTTGGGGTACCCGCGGCGAAGTAGTACTGCCAGGGCAGGCGAAACTGGTGCTCTAACCGCTTCACCTCCGCCTCCCCTAGCTCGCTGTAGTTCGGAGACGGGGGTATCACCACCACCCTCACCTCAGGCTCACACTCCAACACCTCAACCTCCGGACGCTAGTCCGCCATGAAATCTGAAGAGGAACTTGAAGAGGAAGGCTCCCAAGACTCTAGAGGAAAGGGCAACTGTGGGACCACCTCCCCGGTTATCTCCGCCAACTCTGCGAACGCCGCAGTGAGTCTCTGCTCTTCCGTCGTATCCCCACGGTGCATCAGAGAGCCCCGAAAGCAAGTACGAAGGAGAGCAAAACCCTAAAGCGGAGGGAGTATGGAACGACTGCAAGCGCACAACGCTTATATCCCCTCGCGGAAGGCGGCGCGTCGTTCCGACCTCTGATAAAGGGGGCCCCTTCGTTTCAAATCCATTAGCACTATCATTATTACGAGCCTAGGTGACCATGACACGTGGCTTCTTAACACCGCCAGATATCCATCCACCCGAGCCACGCTGGTCCAAAACCCTAATGGCTACTCTTCTGAGCCTGCCAAGGCTTGGGAGTTGAAGGGGGACAAGTGGAGAGGGGAATTTATGTAGCCCATCTAAGAGCGGCCGAACTAGGTCCAGTGAGACCGAACGAGGCCCCACTCATCTAAGTGACCGCCCCGCAGGGCCCACTTAGAATAAAAGCCAAATAAGTTCACTCGGGATCAAGCACTTCCTAGGCGGCCATTAGGCTCGGAAGGCCGAGCGTCGGTCCGGTCGGAGGAAGACCCACGCCCGACCTATCCCCCTCGTCGGGATAAGGGCTGGCACCCAACGCCCACTCCGACCGAACCTCATCCTAGCTATGCCTATCGCCTGGGACAGGGCTGGCACTCTTCACGCTTGGGTCGACCGACGATTGCTTATCCACGCTGCCATTGAGAACCCTTTCTGAGCAGGAGTTTACGAGGATAAGGGGCCCACGAATCCTCAAGGCTATAAAGAGCCCACGATGAGGACGTAAAGAGCTCACGATGAGGACATAAAGAGCCCACGTCAAGGACGTAACCCCCGCCTGAAACTCCTCAACTTACGGGACTCATAAGGCTGGCACACTATTTAAACCTGGGACTCCCTCCAGCGAAAGGTAAGGCCAACACACGCCTAAAACTCCCTGAGCAGTAACCACTTCACCACCTTGGTGGAGACGGATCTCGTGCAACTCCTTCTACCTCCCTTCATATCTTCCAACACTGCTCTACTAACTTAGGCATCGGAGGGTTTTCCCAAAGGAACCATCCCTGGGCCCCATGATCCGTTTCCCTTCCTTGCAGTTCACTATTCGGTGATCATCTCCTCCAGCTCAGGACCAGTGCGAGATCGCCGCTCTTCACCTATTAAACAAATATAAATGGGGATGGCATCTTGGACTTTAAGGGTTGGAATATTGCATTTTTAATCCAATTGTCCCCTTGAATGGTCAAGCCATCTAGAAGCCCACCTTGGACAGTTTACTGACCCCACATGGGCCCTAAGGCTTAGGTGGACCAATAGGGAAGGGGATGAGGGGCCCCGCTGGACCTACGGGACTTTTACACAAAAACCCAAAGATCCTTAGGGAATGACAAATTGGCTTATAAAGCCTTACAATTACAAACATATTTTTCCTATGATATAAATGTAAATAAAAGGACTCAAATGCAAAATAAAAGTTAGTGCCCGGTGTTGATTCCCATCAATTCTCCCCGGGTGGGAAGAACTCGACCCTGTCGAGTAATGGGTGCGGCTGCTCATGTGGTTTTGGTGGATCCGTCACCGAGCTTGGAAGCGTGGAGTACACTCCACTCCAAGTAATCGTCACATGCTCATCCCGTATAGATTCGATATGCACTCGCTGCTGGGGAATGAAGCTAGCGGTGGACACTCCGGGGTGGGGTCACTCTCAAAGGAGGGAGGCGGCTCAAAGACTCACTAGGAATCACCGCTGAGTCCCTTTATGTGACTAGATCCGATATGTTGAGGTAGAGCCGATCCCAAAGTCTGATAAAGCTTGCACTCGAAATGGACTGACAACGCGAGCGTACAAGGATCGACTCGACTCGATGTATTCACCGACACACAAGACCCTAGACAAACCTATTGGTAGTCCGACCCATACACATGCAAGGGTGGATCAAGACACCCTAATGTGTGCCATGCATGCATGTTACGTAACCGGAGGTTGGTGGCATGGTTAATTCCTAGACATCCGAGTATGACCCAGTCATGCATTGACTTCCCATGGGACTTGGGTTTCGGAGGGCTAGGAGAACCAAAATCACCTTGCCAATGAACGGGCTTGATGGGTATATATGGATCGGCCCGTGGGGAAGGGGTGTGAATGTGGACTTCCCCGACAAGGTATAAGGGAAGTGGTGGGTCACGAGACCCACTAGAGAAGGGGTCGAATGGGTCAAATAATGTGTGACCCCTCGGTTCCTCCATTACATAGTCCCATGTTTGAAATTCATGAAGGTGATGGTCACTTCCATCCATCGTCGTAGATGGGACAGTGTATAGAAGATATGGCTCCTCCCTTGGGATAAAAGGAATGAAGTCGGGCTCGGCCAATAACGGGAGGAGTAGAAGGACCTCCGTGGTGACATGACCCATGGTGTACACTGAGGTAATGGACCCTAAGGCTGGATGGGTGAAGCTACGACCTGTGGGTCGGTCGAAGCCTGGGGCCAACAAGTGCGTAAATGTCAACTGCCGGTCTAACTGTTTAAGAAGGTCATCTAATGTATCCACATAGTGACTAGACCGAAAAGAGGTGTGAAATGAGTTGATTGGCACTAGAGGTAGTGTAGGGTCCATGGATGGGAAGGGAGGTAGGACCAAGCCATTCTTGAGCCAGCTAAGGAGTGGCTCAGCGATGAAAAGAGTTATCATTAAAAACACGGGTGGCTTTGGCTGAGGTGGCTCCGAATAAAGAAATGAGGGTGGTGGCAGAGGAGCTCTCATGGGTGAGGAAGGCATGTCCTCCCGGAGGGGAAGTGGTCCTTGTGACCAAGTAGGTGGGGCCAGGTTGGTGTTACCAGCTATGACATCCCTAGGCTCAGGTATTGCTACGTCCGGTCTCGAAGGTGGGCAAGGGGAGACCAACGACTGAAAATACGCACACCGCCTATCCACCCGATTCGAAATCATTTGCAGAAGTTCGGCAACGGTATGGGTTGGAGTAGGGGTATCACGGTGGATTCGCCTGTAATCAACCGGCCTAGGCTTGGTCTTCTTCACAGGCTGAAGTGGTATTGGAGGTAGGAAAGATCATGCTCCCATGGTATGTAGATTTCGATGACGAACCCATGATTCTTGAATTTTCTGAAGTGTTAGAGATTTTTAAATTTCAGAAATGGAAGAATTTTTTCAGTAAGCATAGGATTTATTATCCTAAATTGGTTGCTGAATTTTACCACAACTTGAAGTGTGTCTCTGAAAAGACAACGGTTCAGTCTGTCGTTAGAGGAGTAAAGATTGACCTGTCCAGGCATTTTCTACATAAAGTCTTTCATATTCCAGAGGGAGGTGAAGTGGAAGGTGAATACGATGTAAACCCACATGAGGCCTACTCCCTCATTTCAGAAAAGCCTAGAGATCCCAGAGATCCAAAGAAACAGACGTATCTCTCCCAGTTCAATGCATGCAATTTTTCCCTCCAAGGAGATTAATTCATCATATTCTTACAACAATGATAACTCCACAAGTCGGAGGTAGAGGGAGAGTGACATATTCTCAGAGATTTATTCTCTTCTGCCTACTCAAAGGCATCAGGATATGTCTACCAGCCATAATGCTTCACATAATGAGCACCTTCAAGGAGTCAAACAGAAACTTACCCTATGCTACTCATCTGACAGTAATTTTTAAAAAGGTGAAAATTCCACTAGAAGGGGAATCATCAAAGGATATTCCCTAGGTAAACATATATAACTTGGATTTTATCAACAAGTACTTGAAGTCAAAATCATCCAAAGGCAATACAATGAAAGATCCTATTGAACAAATTGAACAGCCTCAGATCAGTCATGAAAAGGATCAAGAAGAGTTAGATGATCAGGACCTAGCTCCCTTGAAGAAGAAGAAGAAAATTCATAGAAAAAGTAAATCATCCCATGTACAACAAGAGGAGACAACTACTGAGACTGCTCAAAAGAATCTCAAGAATATTCTATTACAGCAAGAAGTCCATGAGCCAAATCAAATAGATATTCAAAATACACAGTAGCTGGATCAAAATATAAGTCAATTATTTGATAAATTTGGGGTACAATCTGAACAGGAACAGGAACATAACATCCAGCAAGGACAAGACGTAGATGAAGAAAGGGAAAGAACTAAAATTCCTGAAGAAGATGAAAGAACTGAAATTCCTCAAAATAAGGGAAGTGAAACAGAGTCTCTTGTTGAAATGATCACACAAATAATGAAAGAAGCTACTGAAGAGATCCTTGAAGAAATTGCAGTCTGTGGTAAATGAAGAGGAAGATGTACCATAGGGAGCCCAAGCATCTGTTGAAGAAGCTCCACACGAGCAACCAATTGATCAAGGTACAGGGAAAGCTGAAGAACAATCACAAGACTATTTTATGGGACCTGCTCCTGAATATGGTCCACATCTTGGAGAGATGATTAGTCTTGGTACATCACCTACTCGACTCCTTGAACAACATCATGAATACTTCACTGAGCTGCCAGATTCCAGTGCTTCCACCTCTCGTACACATGGTACAAATATTGAACCCAATCTTGCTTAGATGTTGTCCAACCTAACAGAGATCATTCTAAATCAGAATGACTTGATGAACAAACAGTTCTTGTTCCAGACTGTTCAAATAGACAGAATAGAGGGCCGGCTGAAATATTTTGAAAAAGTTGTGAAACATCAAGGAATAAAATTTTTAACTGCTAAACGAAGAACAGATGAAGCAGTACGAGAGATTTTACAATCTCTTATGGGTATCAGCAATCGAATAGGTGACATGGTAAGTAAAGCTCAAGATACTCAAATCTCCATAGTCACTAATATGGGTAAAATTCTTGGTCATACATTTGATCTGTTGATTGAGTTTGAATTGTTAAAGGGCACATTAACCAAAATTGCAGCCACTCAGCCAGAAATCACCATAAAGTTTGAAGTTATCCAGTCCAATCTGCAGACATTGTTAGAGACTATTCAACAAGCTTTCACCAAATGGGAATCAGTCACCTCTCTAGTGGAAAGGCTGGGGAACACTGTGCATCAAAAGCTTGACAGACTGGCAGACTCCATTAGAGATCTTCAGACTTCTTTGCTGAACAGACTTTCTATTTCTGGCTCAAGTTCAGCATATCCTCCTAGAGACAGGGGGAGCTACCGAGGTCATTAGCTACTATCATTTCACCAAGTTTTGATAATGACAAAGGGGGAGAATGAATGTGAATGTGTAAATGAAGAGCAACAGGATAGAGTCAGTTTGGACAGACAGTTTTATTTTGGACAGATAGTTTTACTGTTTTTATTTACTGGCGGCCTTGTGTGATAGACAGTTTGAAAGAGAATTTTTTCATTCAAACACTACTTTGTAATTTTTGTAGAAGTACATAGAAATGTTATGTTGTGTTGCATGGTTGCGGTGAAGCATGAGCCTGTTGAATGCTTGGTTCATTTAATCTTACATGACTTATAGTTGTCATTATCAAAAAGGGGGAGATTGTTGGAACTCCGGTTTTGATAATGACAATCTGAGTCATGTGAGATTAAAATAAATAAAAGCTTTGCATTTAATCTTTACACACATGGATCAATGCATAGTTTCATCCTTCAGTATATATATAGTTTGTGCATACTTTGTTCACTTCATTGCATCTGTCGCATAAGAAGTCCGTGCATAGGATGTCTATACATTTGAAAGCCCGTACAACATTTCGCTGCACGCCATCAAGTCTGTACAACCCATGTTACCACACTCAACCAAGTCAGTGCATTCATTTCCTTCATGCATATACATAGTCAGTACATTAGTTTGTTTTATGTATACACAAAGTCTACACACTCTCTGTTGATTCGAGAGTCTAAGTCTATACAACCTCTGTTGATTCGAGTGTCTAAGTCTGTACATCATTTCATCAAAGTCTGTACACAGCTCGATGGCATGTCTGTGCATTATGCAGTCATGCTTAAACTCTAGGCATAGCAAGTCTGTACATCATCTTGCCGCACACACACCAAAAGTCTGTACACAGCTCGGTGGCATGTCTGTGCATTCATCTTCAATGTGCATACTTTCCTATATGCATTTGTGCAACTTTCGAAACAAAGTCTATACACTCTTTACCATGCACTCAAAGTCTATACATTTTGTTGCATACATACGTAAAGTAGTATCATGCACTCAAAGTCTATACATTCTGTTGCATACATACAGTTCGTGCAATTGAATACTAAGTCTGTCCTCGGTTGCCTTGATGACTTAGCAAGTCTATACATTTTCGAACTAACTCAGTGCATCATTTCTTCTTCTCGTTCAGATCAATTCAAGTTGGTAACAGGTTGGGATGACTGCCACGTAATCCAGGCGCTTGGGCGGGAATCGTGGAGAGCACATGCCCCACCTCTTTGCTGATATAAAAAGGAAGCTTCTCCTTTGAGAGAATATGACAGTACCAGAAGATCTGCATGTGCCATGGAGAGCTGAAGCAAGGAGAGAGAGAGAGAGAAAGACAGAGCTTGCACGATCCAGAGAAAAAAAGAAAGGAGAGCCAGAAGAAGAAGAGAAAAAGAGAGAAGAAGAGAAGGAGAGAGTTGACAAAGAACGAGTGAATAGTTTAGAAGAAGAAGAAGAGAGTCATCTGAAGCTTTGTCTATACTGGACCGTGGATCAAATCCAAGCCAGTCATCTCCCTGAGAGCCACATTTGTGCTATCATCGTATACAGCTTTCTATCGCTGTGATTTCCCATTTCTTATTTTTCATATGAACTTTACTTCAAGCTGTTAGTTAGCAGAGCTAAGCTGCATTGCTCAGTATTGCAGAGGAGGATTCCTCTGGTCAGCACGCTGTGTTGCTCAGCGGACGAGGTGGATACCTCGGACAGCAAGCTATGTTGCTCAGCGGTTGTAGGTAAGCTGTGAAGCCCAGCGGTTTAAGCTGTGTATCAGCGGAATCCACACTCTAGTTGGAGTGTGGGGTGGATGTAGGTCTGGAGGACTGAACCACTTAAAAACTCTTCATGCACTGTGATTTGAATGTTCATTACATGCTTCCGCTAGATCAATGTTTAGGCTCGATTTGTCTTTATATGTCAATTGAGCTAATTGATTAAACACATCGCTATATTTTAGTTTCGGTAGAACTGAATTTGTTTTCAATTTCACATCTCTAAGTGTTCTGAGTTTTTATTTGGGCAATTTTTAAGGATAGATTCATTCACCCCCCTCTGAATCCATTGCACCAGTCCCAACACCCAACAACGTCGACGCACAATGGGCTAGCTCGCATTAGCTCAACCTGATGGCTAGTCGCGTCAACCCAACTTCCTCAGTGTGTTGACACAATACTCACTCAATTTACAGCCTCGCTCGTGGTAGTTCACGAAGACTGGAAGCTGCATTGATGCAATGGACCAAGTGTGTCAACGCACATGAAGAAGTCTCATCTAATTAAAGCTCATTCGAAGAAACACACAAAGCTTTCAAAAGTCAATATCATAAGTTCCCCAAGCACGAGATTCAAGGTCTGGAAAAGGTACTAGGGAAAAAATCCTACCTTTTCATCATAGGATAGTGAGAACACCTTTTTGTGTGAAGGTTCTGACAGAGACCAAACTTGGGAAAAGTCACTTTTCATGGTGTCCTTGGTTCTACAGTCAACCAATGGGATTTCATTCCTGAAAAGTTCCTAGGACAAAGGACCGTCCTTTCTATCACAAGCCAATAAGGGAGCAGATCTGGAAAAGGTTTGTGGTCAAGAACCTTTTTTTTTCTGAGCAATCAATTTGTAGATTCTTGGAAGGAAAACTGTTATTGCTTCTCTTCTATAAGTATGGACATTCGACCTGAAGAAGGCAGCGGCTGCCCTGGAGAAGAAAAGAGCCTTCAGTAGAAAATTAGTGAGCAAGAGAAAAGAAAAGAGGAGCAGCCCAGCAACTGGCCATCCTAGTCCAGTGCTGAAGAAGAAGAGGAAAAAGAAAGGAGAGCAACCCATCAGAGCGGCTTGAGCGAACTAAGTTCAGAGAAAAAAGAGATAGAGTTGGAGCGTTCTTCAGATCTGACTTTCAGATCTCCAATATAGCTTCAAGAACTTGTTTTGAAGCTACATTTGTCTTTCCTTATTCCGTGTTTGTGTTTTCCTTTTGCAACTTTGAATCTTCAGTGTGTTGTGTTGTGTTTACAGTAGTGTGTCTGGTGCTCTATTTAGAGACCGAAAGTGGTACAGGCTGTTGTTGTAACACCCAAGAATTTTCTAAAATTTTTTGAAATTAAATATAATTATTAAGCATTTAAAAATACTTAATGGGTTGTTAAATGAGTTTTGGGTTAAATAAATTAATATCAAAGGCCCAAAATTAATCAAATAAATAAACCCACTTGAATTGGGCCCATAAACTCAATTCTATGGCCTTTTGACCCAAGCCCATTTATAGAAATGTAATTTGGGTAATTTACGGAATTAAAATAGGATAAATAGACCAACTAATGGGATAAATAGGAGATAAATAAAAAATCCAAAATTTTTAGATTTGACTGCTAGAACGCAGTTTGTCGATCAACCGCGTTCCCATGTAAGCAGCTCTGAGGAAACCGCGACCATGTTCCGTGATCGAATGTTGAAGAAGCGTGAAAAGCCTAGATTTTTTCCATTCTAATCCCTTTGGTTCAATGCTATCTGGCATATAAACCTATATAGGACTATTAAGAATTGATCTTAACCCGAAATAGGATTCCCAAATAGATCTAATCCTCAGCCCTAACTCAAACCCGAGCCAAACTCTATAAATAGATCCTAGATTTGACCTGCGCAAACCCTTCTTTTGACTCGCGTATTTCGAAGGTAAGGAAACATTTTCTCAGGTTAGTCCTTTAGAATAATTTGTTCTCCTTAGTTTTATATAACATATATCCAAATCTCGTGCTAGGCGGTCAAGCCGTTGGAGAGCTAGAGGCCCCCGAAATTGCTGTTTCTCTACAGTCTGCACAGAAAATAGTGTGTCCCTCCAAGGAAGATATGAAGTTTAGAAGCCCTAGAAGAGGTAATCTCACATTTAGTCTTTAGAACTAATTGTTCCTCTTCATATCTTCAAACCACCCTCCAAATTTCAAGATGATGGGGACATCACCTCCCATGCCCACGTTCACAGCTCGTCTCCCCGCCCCGGTTGCATTCGGCATGATCTAGTTATCTAATTTTGAGTCCTATGTACTTTTTATTTGAGTCATTTGATGTAATTTTCATTTTACTTGAGTCATGTCCCTAGGTCTTGTGCTTATTTCCCTAAGTTTGAGAGTCATTATGTTGTTTAGTTAGTTATTGGGCCCAATTCATTGGGTTTGGCCCAAGTTCACCCCCTACCCCCTCGGTTATTTGTCATTGAGTCAATTGTCAGGGACTTTTGTAGAAATGTGGGTTTCCTATATATAGGACCCCATTCCCCCCATTTCAACATAATGAATCAATGAATGAAAAACTTGCCATTTTGAGAGTTTACACTTCTTATCTAGTGGAGAGATTCCATTTTTTGGGTGAGAGACCCTAGGGGAGAGATTCCCCACCCTTCCCTCTCTTAATCTCTCTTTTTCACTCCACTTTCTCTCTCCTCCACACCCAATTTCGAAAATTTTCTCTCTCCTCCCTTCCCAACCATCACTCTCCCACCTACCCCCATTAAAGGCCACTCCCCTTCCCCACACATCCCATTACTCCACCCCCTAGTCCCAAGGGAGCATCCCCAATCACTAAGCCACCCTCCAACCACCTCATCCGTTTCCCAAGCACCCTTCCCTCTCCCCCATGCAACCCTCCACTTCCCTAGGCCATTTGAATTCAAAAATCCCCTTCCCTCTACAGCCCTAGGGCGCCCAAGACCCCTTCTCTTTGGTTAGGGGCGGCCCCCTCTCATCCTCTCCATCTTCCCTTGTTCCCCTCCATCACCCCCACCTTCTACCATCTAGAGTAAGAGGACCTGCAGAAGACCTGAAGCTTGCAGCAGCGACCCCGACCTCCTCCGGACGTTCCTAGAAGCCCAAGAGCCATCGTTGGAAGCGTCTGCCTGTCTTCTTGGCAACGGTAGTGGTCTCGTCCCCATCGGAGGTCGGTGCTGCACAGGAAGCCCATTCTTCCACGACTACGCAGATCTGCCCCGGCAGATGTTCTGAGCCGGAGAAAGAGCGTCACCACGATGAACCCAGAAGGAATCAGGCCACGAGCTCTTCTACAAAGTTCTTCCCCTTCCTATCTACTTTCATAATCTAGAAGCGGAACTCCATTCGGCATCCTGTAGCAGGCGTTATCAATTTTCTCCCTCAGCTTTGCAGTCTTGTTACCCACAGTCTGCACCGACCTGTCAACAGCATTCAGAGTTTCCTGGTCCTCTCTGACATCATTTGGCCTCCCAGTCAGTTTTTCTACGAAGACGACTCATCCACGGTTCCAACGACTCTGACGGTGCTCGATTCTGAGTTCGGGAGCTGTCGGGGCATTCTCTGCAACCTGCTGTTGGAAACCAGGAGCTTGCTCTGTAGAGATCCTGATCCCGAGAGAAAGCTTCACCATGACAAACCCCGGAGGAATCAGGCCACGAGCTCTTCTGTAAAGTTCTTCCTCTCCCTGTCTACTTTCAGAACCAAGAAGCGGAACTCCGTTTGGCATCTTGCAGCAGACGTTACCAATTTTCTTCCTCAGGCGTTTGACTCTACTTCCCACTGTCTGCATCGACCACTCCTTACTTTTCTGAGTCCTCTGATCTTCACCGGCATCTTTTGGCATCCCCGTTTGTTCTGCTGTAAAGAGGACTCACCCACAGTTCCAACGGTTCCAACGGCGACTGATTTGGAGTTCGGGAACGGTCGGGACAGCCGCGTCTTCCTACTGTTGATAGTCTGTTGCAGATAGTCCAAGATTCAGTAACCCTGTTCGTACTCCCGCCCAGGCCGCCAGCGACCCCTGAAGAAATTGGAAAAATTCAGAGGCACTCCTGTTCTAGAGATGAAGAGATCCCCACTGGTTTCACCCACAACGAAATTCTAGAGAGAGTTCTGCAGCCTCCACACCCTCTATCTATCAGCTATTACAGAGAGAAGGCTGATTCGGTGTCATCACTTCTTCATCACTCTTAGCACTAGTTTCCCCTCCCCGCTTGGCCGGCTGAAGGCCCCTCCCTGTGTGGAGGTAGTGTTTAGATGTAGCTATCATCTTCCTTTCCCCACGATCCCCCCCCTTGCATGGGGTGTAGTGTTGTAATAGCTTAAACAAGTCAAGCTACCCCGGCGCGGCGTGTGGGGAACCCACGCTTCCCCGCTCGCCCTCGTCTCCGAGCGGGACCGGTTTCTTCAAACCGGTCGAGTGAGTGCTCCAAAACATTGCTCTAATTCATGCTTGTTCTTTCAATATTAGTTCATAAACTCCGCTGGCCGTGACGAGAGCCCGATCCTTAAGCTCATTGCTATAAGTGATCATCGTGGGAAGAGAGTGGAACCCGTGCCCTTTGGCACTTCGTCGGACCCTTGATTTGGGCAGCCATACCCTTGGGGAATCAAACCTTGGCCTTGCTGGCCCTCTACCAGCAAGGGCCCAGCCCACACAACCTCCCCTTGGCATTGCCAAGTTACCCCCGGGTCTTAGTGAGCATCGGGTGAGCGGTTGCCATTATCGGTCCGTTTTGAAAGCTTAATTGTGCTTGCTTGTTGAGTCCTAGGTTGTGTCACATCAAGTGGTATCAGAGCAAGTTCACAACTTGTCTCTCCACAAGTTGGTCCTAGGGCATGTTTATGCATTTAGAGTCCTCGGTTGCATCTCCCATGTCCACTAGAATGGCCACTTCATACCCGTCATATCCATCCCCATCAACTTTCCCAATAAGCCCAAATCCTCATGGAAGTTCCATTGCCAACAAAGTGGGTAGCAACACCTCTATCATAGAAGCCCTACCTAATGTCCTTAATCGGCTTGAAGATATCATGTCTCGACTCGACCGACTTGAAGGAAATAGCCGTGCACCAAGAGTGAATGAGAGTGACCTTTGGGGAAATCTAGAAACCATATTTTTAGAACACTTGAAAATCAAAACCCCCACCTTTGATGGATCCAACAGCCCAAGCCTTTACCTAGATTGGGAGATTTTCATGGACCAATTCTTTAAAAGTTGCCCCTTGGACGAAGGAAGAAGAATGAGGCTAGCCAAGGCACACCTCTCCAAACAAGCTAAAACTCATTGGTTAGTTGTGGAAGGTTTGAGAAAGATCCGTAGGGAGGCCCCAATTAGCACTTGGGATGAGATGAAGACCGAGCTTAGAAAAACCTACACCCTCCAACCCTCTCCCTCCCACTCAAATCACCAAAGACCAAGGAGCACTTCAACTCCACCCGATCAATCCGAGACCCCAATCACCCATTCCCCACCACTTCCCATCTCTCCTACCCCAACCAGTACATTTACACCCCACCTCCAAGTCCACACCACAACCATAGGTCCCCATACCCAATTGGGCCCCATGGCCAACTCTCCACCTAGGCCCGTGGTAACCCCCACCACTACCTCTCCATCACCCCCAAAAGGGGACACTCCTCTCAAAACCAATCAACCCAAACCCCTTCAACCCACCCATCTTCCTCTCCCTACCCCAATCCAACTCCCACCAAAGCCTCCACTACTACCCTTACCTATCCTAACCCAAGTTTCCCACTACCTACCACCCCGGATACACTATGCCCCAATCATCACCACACCCTCAAAAGCCCCTCTCACCTCCTTGGAAGAAGAACCCATACCCCACCCCATAGTGGTGAACACTCCAAACCCACTCTCCACCTTGGAGGAAACCCAAGTCCAAGTTGAAGAAGAAATAACATATGAGGGTCTTCACCTTACATCACCATCTTTAGTTGGAGTCAATCTCATCTTAGGGGAACCCCTTGTTAGTTGGCTAAAGGAGAGCCCAATAAGAGAGATCACGGCCCACGATTTCCCACCCATGAAGGAAAACTATCCCACAGTGCCCATCTCCTCTTATCACACCATAATCCAAGCATCTTATCAAGTAGAGACCTTAGAGGATTTTCTTAGAGGCTTAGCATGGCAAATTGAGTGCACTAGCATGTTGACCCCTATGGCCGAACAACCTAGGAGCCTTGGCCTCCTACACCCATGCATCGGGTCAATCACCTCGGTCTATACCATTGGTTGCTACACTAGCGACCTCCTTTTTCTTCTCCCTATGGTAGAAGAACCCATCTCGATCCACTCCCCTACCATTGAGATCCCAAATACTTTGATCGGCCAACCCACTAGAAAACTTGGCCCAATTACCTTGGAGGAGGATGACTCACAATTTGGGAACCTTGAAGACATAGAGTGCCTCCCTCTAGGAAGACCTTTCCACGACCCCTTTGATCCCTTCCTATGGGAGTCTAGTTCCCCATGTGACCCAACCCCCTTATCCACCACCCACCTTTCACTATCCCAACCCACCATGTTTGACCCAAGCCACCCTATCCTAAACCCGGGTTACACCTTGGGAGCCATGACCTTGAGTCACATATCCCTAGGTAATAAGGTTGTGCCCCACCCCATGACGACCACCTTCTTAGATACATTCGATCCTTTCCAATGGGAGTTTAAAGGTTGTCCCACACCTATACACATGGAAGTCACCTTTGGAAAAAACATACATGTGTCTAGGCTTACCAAACCCCTTGGCATGAACACTATGTTGGGTCCATTCATTCATATCACCCACATGTCAAGTAGAAAGTATGAGTGGTCCATATTCGGATGTCATGATCCACCCTCATTCATCATGGGTCTTAAACATGTCAAAGGCATCTACGGATGTCCGGGCCCCCCAATATTTATCACCAATTTACATGATAGGGCCACCTACGGGTGCCCCGGCCCACCTAGGCTGACCAAAGACTACACTGCCTCATTACATGATAGGTCTACTTTTGGTTGCCCAGGTCCACCCATCACCCCTAGAATGTCTGCATTCACAACATTGCATGATGAGATCCGCAAGCACATTATCAAGAAGAATGTGACTGATAAAAGGTTGGCCGACTCTCATCGGCGTCACCAAGAATTCCACATGGGTGACTTTGTAATGGTGAGGAAGGAGAGGCTCTCCCCGGGAGTCATCTCCAAATTGAGGCTCTGTGGGGCTGGTCCCTTCCAGGTCCTGAGGCGCATTGGCGCTAATGCCTATGAGTTAGATCTCCCCGAGGAGTATGGAGTGAGTCCCACATTCAATGTAGCCGACGTAGTGCCTTATAAGGGACCCACGGTGGTACCTAGTGAGGATATTGAGCCTATTCCCTCCGTTGAGAGAGCACCCACCCGTGAGGAGAGACCACCAGCCAAGAGAGCCCAGCGTGAGGGCATTGAACGAATATTGGATGAACAAGTCACTACCACCAGGAGCAAGGTATACGAGCGCTATCTCGGCAGGTGGATGGATCGGTCTCATTCGGAAGACCTGAGGGCAGTACCACTTCTACACCCTCCGAGGAGGGAAGGACACTTACTCGACGGAGTCGAGTTCTCCGCACCCCAGGAGTATGATGGGGACATCATCTCCCATGCCCACGTTCACAGCTCGTCTCCTCACCCCGGTTGCATCCGGATGATCTAGTTATCTAATTTTGAGTCCTATGTAATTTTTATTTGAGTCATTTGATGTAATTTTCATTTTACTTGAGTCATGTCCCTAGGTCTTGTGCTTATTTCCCTAAGTTTGAGAGTCATTATGTTGTTTAGTTAGTTATTGGGCCCAATTCATTGGGTTTGGCCCAAGTTCACCCCCTACCCCCTCGGTTATTTGTCATTGAGTCAATTGTCAGGGACTTTTGTAGAAATGTGGGTTTCCTATATATAGGACCCCATTCCCCCCCATTTCAACTTAATGAATCAATGAATGAAAAACTTGCCATTTTGAGAGTTTACACTTCTTATCTAGTGGAGAGATCTCATTTTTTGGGTGAGAGACCCTAGGGGAGAGATTCCCCACCCTTCCCTCTCTTAATCTCTCTTTTTCACTCCACTTTCTCTCTCCTACATACCCAATTTCGAAAATTTTCTCTCTCCACCCTTCCCAACCACCACTCTCCCACCTACCCCCATTAAAAGCCACTCCCCTTCCCCACACATCCCATTACTCCACCCCCTAGTCCCAAGGGAGCATCCCCAATCACTAAGCCACCCTCCAACCACCTCATCCCTTTCCCAAGCACCCTTCCCTCTCCCCCATGCAACCCTCCACTTCCCTAGGCCATTTGAATTCAAAAATCCCCTTCCCTCTATAGCCCTAGGGCGCCCAAGACCCCTCCTCTTTGGTTAGGGGCGGCCCCCTCTCATCCTCTCCATCTTCCCTTGTTCCCCTCCATCACCCCCACCTTCTACCATCTAGAGTAAGAGGACCTGCAGAAGACCTGAAGCTTGCAGCAGCGGCCCCGACCTACTCCGGACGTTCCTAGAAGCCCAAGAGCCATCGTTGGAAGCGTCTGCTTTTCTTCTTCACAACGGCAGTGGTCTCGTCCCCATCGGAGCTCGGTCCTGCCCAGGAAGCCCATTCTTCCACGACTACGCAGATCTGCCCCAGCAGAGGTTCTGAGCCGGAGAAAGAGCTTCACCACGACGAACCCAGTCGGAATCATGCCACGAGCTCTTCTACAAAGTTCTTCCCCTTCATGTCTACTTTCAGAATCAAGAAGCAGAACTCCATTCGGCATCCTGTAGCAGGCGTTACGACTTTTCTCCCTCAGCTTCGCAGTCCTGTTACCCACAGTCTTCACCAACCTGTCAACAGTGTTCAGAGTTCCGTGGTCCTCTCTGACATCATTTGGCCTCCCCATCAGTATTTCTGCGAAGAGGACTCGTCCACGGTTCCAACGACTCCGACGGTGCTCGATTCCGAGTTCGGGAGCTATCGGGGCATTTTCTGCAACCTGCTGTTGGAAACCAGGAGCTAGCTCTGCAGAGATCCGGATCCAGAGAGAAAGCTTCACCACGACAAACCCCGAAGGAATCAGGCCACGAGCTCTTCTGAAAAGTTCTTCCTCTCCCTGTCTACTTTCAGAACCAAGAAGCGGAACTCTGTTCGGCATTTTGCAGCAGAAGTTACTAATTTTCTTCCTGAGGCGTTCGACTCTGCTTCCCACTATCTGCATCGACCACTCCTCACTTTTCTGAGTCCTCTGATCTTCACCGGCATCTTGATGGGAATCGACGTCGAGCATTAACTTTTATTTTTACATTTGAGTCCTTTTATTTACTTTTATATCCTTGGGAAAGTATATGTACAATTGTAAGGCTTTGTAAGCCAATGTGTCATTCCCTAGGATTGTGTGGGTTTTTGTGCAAATGTGTAGTAGGTCCAGTTAGGGGGCCCCCTCCCCTTCCCCATTGGTCCACCTCATCCATGTGGGGCTGGTCAATCATCCTAGGTGGCCATCTAGAAGGTTTGAATGCTAATTGACCACATGGGAGACAAAGGGGTTAAAATTTCAAAGGTTGGCCACCTACCTTACCTACCTAGTCAAAGGAGTGCTCCATTCATATGTAATTTATTTTTTTTGAGTTTTGACCACATGGGGGAAGAAAATGACTTATTTCCCACGAAATTCCCAGCCCCCCACCCCTTGCCATTTTTTATATAAGCCTATGTATAGTGTCATTAGAGATTAATGAAGAAATTATGTGAAAATTACTTGAAGTAAGAAGGGTGTGCCCTCTCTCCCTCTCTCCCCTGGTGTTCTTCCTTCTCCAACCTCAAGTTCTAGAGTGATTCTACCTTCTATCATCTCCTCTCAACCTCCGGTGATCGTCCGTGCCGCCGCCGCCGCCGTTCGTGCCGCCATCGAGCCGCCTCTACAGTTCTGTCTTTGTCCGACCACAACAGCTTCCACGAATTGTCTGTCTCAGCCACGAGCTTGGATTGATCTGAATTTTTTATGGTCTGTTCATCCCTTGCATTCCAAGATCCACCTAAATTTTCCTTACATTTTCGTCCAACCTGTCATCCCAGATCTGCCAGGTTTCTGTCTACAGTGATAGAACCTCTGAGTTCTTCCCCTCCGACCATCTTTTTGATTTATCCAAACCCTCCCAATTTTACTGGGAGTCCATCACCCACTACCTACACAAATTTTATTAATTTTTTATCAGCCTTCTATATATTTTTAGAAATTCGTGTTCTTCCTCTGGTACAGTGTTTTTAGTCAGATCCCAGATCCGACCACCCTCCACTACCAAAATCAGAACAAATCACCACCACCTCCAAATCCAGATCCAAAAATAGTCCTGGTTTCCTTGTTCGATTTCCTACAACCTTGCTGAAGAACATATCTTCAAATTCGAACATCTACTTCACGGTCAAAGGCAATCAACAGGAAAGTTGTCTGCAGATCTGAGTCTTCGGTTACTGTACAACAGTAGCATATAAAATTCGCCAACACAAAGTACAAATCTGGTGAATTTTTCTGAAGGCCACTAGATTGCGGTGCTTCGAAGCAGCTTTCCAACAGCTCTGATCTCGTCGCATTCCGACACCGGTGCTGATCGCAGCGACCGTTCTCGCCGGAGCGCGCGCTGAAATACAGAACCGGCAGATTTCCGATCGATTTTTCCGACCGGTGCCGAACGGAGCCGCCCGGCCTCCGATCGGCGAACCAGCGTGCCGCCAGCCCAGGGAGCGCTTCCCCAAGTGTCTCCACTACAGCGGTACCACCGGCTCCCACACGGCCCCTCCGGACAGCACGTGGGCCCCACGGTCGTGAACACGCGTGTAGCCGAATCAACACCCGAAGCTGCCCGTCAACCCGAATTCGATCCTCCCAGGCCCATTTGTATAGCCCTTTACCTCCCTGCGTGGAGTGGGCATGTTCCCATTGCTGTAATTACTGTGTGTTAAGTTTCCCGGGAGTACGAGTTTTTGGCCGGGTCCGTCTTCCCCACGCCGAGCGCGTGGAGGTATCGCATTCGCTCCCTTACTTGGCATTTTGCTTAATTTCATATATGCTTGTTTATGCCGCTGCTAGAGAGCATGATAGGGTAATTAGCTCGCTTTCTATTTATATCACCGCTGCTGCGAGAGAGAGCGTTACCGTCCCGTGACCCGATCCGGGCACGAAAGAGAGAGCCGACCACCCTTGCTCTTGCCGGTTTCTCAATCGCGCACGTCCGACGCTTCCCTCGTTAAGGGACGATCGCGAGCTTGTCGTGTCCGTGTCTCGTCCCGCATCAATTTGGTATCAGAGCGAGTTTGAGTCTAGGGTGTCCAAAACAAAAAAAAAGAGTGTCATTTAAGTCATTGTCTAAGTCAGTCTAGGTTGCATTTGCATCCCTTTACTCAGTATCTCAAAAGGTGTTGTCCGAACGTTAGGCTACGCCTATCGGGAAGGCCACACACTTGCACGAGTGATCTTCGGATCGCTTATCTCCGCCACGTACCGAGTCTTGGTTTACGTCTAGGGTCCTTAGTGTGCATGCATTCCAAACTTGCATAGTCGAGTCACATTCCAACTTGCATCGCATTTTAAGTCATGTCTAGGCGCTTGCATTAGTTTGCTTATAAAACAAAAAGAAAAAAAAAATGGCCTTGCATATCCAATCTTAGGGGACCCAACCCATCTTGGCCACCATGGCCACGCCCCGAGTCCATAGTGGTGATGAAGTGGCCGGAATGTTCCGAGCCATTATGGGAGCATTGAAGGGGTTGAATACGAGCCTAGATCGGGTTAGTATTAACCTAGATCGATTTTCCACCGGGGTAGATCGGATGTTCTTGGAGCCACCCCACGGGCCCCTTCTCCACGAGGTGGACACCTCCACGAGGGCTCCATTGCCACCCCCTCCAACCCGTGCCCCCTTCGAGGAGTTCGATAAACTGATTTCGGATTGGTTGGAAAGGACACGTGCTCCTTCACCACCCGTGGATGCTCCATTGCTATCCACTTCCGATCTTCCTCCGGAGCCGTCAAACTTGGGGTCACCCCATCCCGAGCCTCCCGTGTTTCTAACGAGTACGCTATATATAGCCGAGCCACTTCTTAGATGGCTCAAGGAAGGCTCGGTCCCACATTCCTTTCCATCCATGGACCCCACCTTACCTTTAGTACCGGTCAACTCATTTCATACCACATTTCGATCTAGTCACCATGTTGATACGTTGGACGATCTTATCATGGGATTAGATTCACAATGGAAGTTGACGCACCTACTGGCCCGAGGCTTTGACCAACCCGTTAGTCTTAGCTTCACCCATCCGGCCTTTGGGTCCATTACCTCCGAGTGCACCGTGGGTTGTGTCACCACGGATGTCCTGTTACTCCACCCCTTACCGGACGAGCCCGAATTCATACCCTTTTGTCCGAGGGAGGAATCATACTTCTTGCCTACGATCCCCGTCCCACCCGTTACAATTCAAGAAGGTGACTACCCACATCTTCAAAACTTCTACATGTGGGACCGTGACTTGTGGGAACCCACCACAAGGGGTCATACCTTCTTTGACCCTTTTGACCCCTTCACTATTAGGCTTCCCGAGTTACCACCCGTACTCCCCTTCTTCAAGGAAGCCCACTTTTATGCCCCTTCCCCTCGGGATGGGCCATCTACATCCACCAACCCCGACCCACCTACACCCGGCCCTTCTAAACCACCCGAGTCACCCACATTCAAAAGACCATCCACGCATAACCACACCCGACGTATAGGTGTTCCCCATGCCATCCATTCCCAGTTGCACCACATGCATGCATGGCACACGTTCGGGTGTCCTGGTCCGCCGTCACCCATGTACGGGTCGGACTAACATTAGGTATGTCTAGGGTCATATATGAGTCGGTGTGTTTTTTTTTCTTGTGTGGTTTGTTTTGTGTGGTTTATTTGCATGGCTTGTGTGTCATTTGTTTGTCTGCATGTGTCTTGTGCAAGCTCGTTGTCGTTCTCTTATGAGTAAGAGGCGAGTGGACTCATTCGATGAGTATGGGATCGGTTCTACATCTATACCCAGATTAGTCACCTACAGGGACTCAGCGGTGATTCCTAGTGAGTCTTCGAGCTGCTTCCTTCCCTTTGAGAGTGCCCCACCCGGAGTGTCCACCTCTAGCCCATGGCAGCTTGCGCATATCGAGTATATATGGAATGAGCAGGTGACGATCACTTGGAGTGGAGCATACCCGCGCTACTCGGCACGGTGACGAATCCGCCGGAGTACTCGAGCATCCATACCCCTACTCGACGGGGTCGAGTTCCTCCCACCCGGGGAGAGTTGATGGGAATCGACGTCGAGCATTAACTTTTATTTTTACATTTGAGTCCTTTTATTTACTTTTATATCCTTGGGAAAGTATATGTACAATTGTAAGGCTTTGTAAGCCAATGTGTCATTCCCTAGGATTGTGTGGGTTTTTGTGCAAATATGTAGTAGGTCCAGTTAGGGGGCCCCCTCCCCTTCCCCATTGGTCCACCTCATCCATGTGGGGCTGGTCAATCATCCTAGGTGGCCATCTAAAAGGTTTGAATGCTAATTAACCACATGGGAGACAAAGGGGTTAAAATTTCAAAGGTTGGCCACCTACCTTACCTACCTAGTCAAAGGAGTGCTCCATTCATATGTAATTTATTTTTTTTGAGTTTTGACCACATGGGGGAAGAAAATGACTTATTTCCCACGAAATTCCCAGCCCCCCACCCCTTGCTATTTTCTATATAAGCCTATGTATAGTGTCATTAGAGATTAATGAAGAAATTATGTGAAAATTGCTTGAAGCAAGAAGGGTGTGCCCTCTCTCCCTCTCTCCCATGGTGTTCTTCCTTCTCCAACCTCAAGTTCTAGAGTGATTCTACCTTCTATCATCTCCTCTCAACCTCCGGTGATCGTCCGTGCCGCCGCCGCCGCCGTTCGTGCCGCCATCGAGCCGTCTCTACAGTTCTGTCTTTGTCCGACCACAGCAGCTTCCACGAATTGTCTGTCTCAGCCACGAGCTTGGATTGATCTGAATTTTTTATGGTGTGTTCATCCCTTGCATTCCAAGATCCACCTAAATTTCCACGCCAAAATTCCTTTGTTTAGTATTTTTATATTTTCATCCAACCTGTCATCCCAGATCTGCCAGGTTTCTATCTACAGTGACAGAACCTCTGAGTTCTTCCCTGCCGATAGTCTTTTTGATTTATCCAAACCCTCCCAATTTTACTGGGAGTTATGTCCATCACCCCCTACCTACACAAATTTTATTAATTTTTTATCAGCCTTCTATATATTTTTAGAAATTCATGTTCTTCCTCTGGTAAAGTGTTTTTAGTCAGATCCCAGATCCGACCACCCTCCACTTCCAAAATCAGAACAAATCACCACCACCTCTAAATCCAGATCCAAAAATAGTCCTGGTTTCCTTGTTCGCTTTCCTACAATCTTGCTGAAGAACATATCTTCAAATTCGGACATCTACTTCACGGTCGAAGACAATCAACAGGAAAGTTGTCTGCAGATCTGAGTCTTCGATTACTGTACAACAGCAGCATATAAAATTCGCCAACACAAAGTACAAATCTGATGAATTTTTTGAAGGCCACTAGATTGTAGTACTTCGAAGGAGCTTTCCAACGGCTCTGATCTTGTCACATTCCAACACCGGTGTTGATCGCAGCAACCGTTCTCGCCGGAGCGCGTGCTGAAATACAGAACCGGTAGATTTTCGATCGATTTTTTCGACCGGTGTCGAACGGAGCCGCCCGGCCTCCGACCGGCGAACCAGCATGCCGCCAGCCCGGGGAAAGCTTCCCCAAGTGTCTCCACTACAGCGGTACCACCGGGTCCCACACGGCCCCTCCGGACAGTACGTGGGCCCCATCGTCGTGAACACGCGTGTAGCCGAATCAACACCCGAAGCTGCCCGTCAACCCAAATTCGGTCCTCCCGGGCCCATTTGTATAGCCCTTTACCTCCCTGCGTGGAGTGGGCATGTTCCCATTGCTATAATTACTGTGTGTTAAGTTTCCCGGGAGTACGAGTTTTCGGTCGGGTCCGTCTTCCCCACGCCGAGCGCGTGGAGGTATCGCATTCGCTCCCTTACTCGGCATTTTGCTTAATTTCATATATGCTTATTTATGCTGCTGCTAGAGAGCATGATAGGGTAATTAGCTCACTTTCTATTTATATCAGCGCTGCTGCGAGAGAGAGCGTTACCGTCCCGTGACCCGATCCGGGCATGAAAGAGAGAGCCGACCACCCTAGCTCTTGCCGGTTTCTCAACCGCGCACGTCCGACGCTTCCCTCGTTAAGGGACGATCACGAGCTTGTCGTGTCTGTGTCTCATCCCGCATCACATCTTTTGGCATCCCCGTTTGTTCTGCTGTAAAGAGGACTCACCCACGGTTCCAACAGTTCCAACGGCGACTGATTCGGAGTTCGAGAACGGTCGGGGCAGCCGCATCTTCCTACTGTTGATAGTCTGTTGCAGACAGTCCGAGATTTAGCAACCCTGTTCATACTCCCGCCCAGGCCGCCAGCGACCCCTGAAGAAATTGTAAAAATTCAGAGGCACTCCTGTTCCAGAGACGAAGAGATCCCCACTGGTCTCACCCTCAGCGAAATTCTAGAGAGAGTTCTGCAGCCTCCACACCCTCTGTCTATCAGCTATTACAGAGAGAAGGCTGATTCGGTGTCATCACTTCTTCATCACTCTTAGCACTAGTTTCCCCTCCCCACTTGGCCGGCTGAAGGCCCCTCCCTGTGTGGAGGTAGTGTTTGGATGTAGCTATCATCTTCCCTTCCCCACGATCCCCCCTTGCATGGGGTGTAGTGTTGTAATAGCTTAAACAGGTCAAGCTACCCCGACGCGGCGTGTGGGGAACCCACACTTCCCCGCTCGCCCTCGTCTCCGAGCGGGACCGGTTTCTTCAAACCGGTCGAGTGAGTGCTCCAAAACTTTGCTCTAATTCATGCTTGTTCTTTCAATATTAGTTCATAAACTCCGCTGGCCGTGACGAGAGCCCGATCCTTAAGCTCATTGCTATAAGTGATCATCGTGGGAAGAGAGTGGAACCCGTGCCCTTTGGCACTTCGTCGGACCCTTGATTTGGGCAACCATACCTTTGGGGAATCAAACCTTGGCCTTGCTGGCCCTCTACCAGCAAGGGCCCAGCCCACACAACCTCCCCTTGGCATTGCCAAGTTACCCCCGGGTCTTAGTGAGCATCGGGTGAGCGGTTGCCATTAGCGGTCCGTTTTGAAAGCTTAATTGTGCTTGCTTGTTGAGTCCTAGGTTGTGTCACATCACAAGAATTTAGGACAAGAGGATAAAGTGCTAGAGCGTCTGGAAGTTGAAGGTTCTATGCAGGACGCGCATGAACTTGGATCTCCTTCTAGTAATAAATTCCAAGTCTAGGGAACAACCCTAAGGTCGGTTATCTCATGATGGCTTAAACAACATGTTAGGAGTAAAACCCCTCAATTTACTCATGATTTCATGCTCTATACATGGCATATTTAATGATTTTCCATGACTATGCAATCTAGTTTTCTTTGCATACTATCCCTACACCCTTACCTTAAAGTTGATAACTTTGGCTTGAAATCACATTCTTTTTTCATAATCTCTTCATTCTAAACATGTTGCCATATGTTAACTTGTTATTCTTCATGATTTTCATGCATTTATTGCCCTGGGGTGGGTGTTGCACGCATGTTTTTTTCACCCTTCTGTCTGAGAGGACGGAGGCGGTTTCACAAAGACCGCGGCTACCTAGAAGCGATTCTCGAACAACCGCGGCTGTCCTAAGGCGGCTCTCTGCTAACCGCCGTTGTCTTTCTGTCTGCTGTTCACTCTAAACAGTAGCCAGATCACACTTTTTGGTTCCTAGTTAAATCATCTATTGATTATGTTTTATCTGCATGTTTTCCATGATATGTCTACTGTTATATCATTCATCAATCATGCTAGGTTTCATGACCATCTTGTTTTAGAAACTTATTTTAATCCTATGCTAATTGCATGCTAAAACTATATACTCTTCTATTAAAGTCATATTTAATATGCTTTACGAACTTATTCTATTGTGGATTTGATTGCTATTTTTACATGATTCACTATTGTCTCCGTCTTTCTTAAATACATGGCACGTATCCCGGTACGATGTCATTAGTTACACTTTACACTCATAGGAACACTATCTTTGACTTGTGATCCTCATGTGACACCACCTTGGGGGTGGCAGCCACTCGACCAATGCCCCTTGGACCTATCTACGCAAGCAACCGAACCGAACAGCGGACTCACTCAAGCTGGTTCACCCGCGTCGCGCACACCCGGGTCCGTAGGTGGACCGGCGATGATGGTGAGGGTCCGAGGTTGGACCTTGGGGTTCCAGGGGTATGGATAGCTTTGGGAGGACCCCAATGGGCCAGGGATGCCCAATTCGCAGGCGGCCGGCACGCCGAGGGCGTGGGTTGTGGGGTGTGCTCTCTCATAACTTGCTCCGCGGTGGTCACTCAATTTGATCAATTTTTGGATTGGGAACTCACTCGCCGTCCGACGGAGCTAAAATACAATACTAATTAAGCAATGATAAACCAACAGAGGAAGTGACCAGGAGTTCACCTGATCGGCGTGAAGACGCCGATCCCGGCCGGAGACGAGGCGAGCGGGGAAGCGAGGGTACGCCACCCGCATGCTGCGCCGATGAAGCTTCAACCTATACCAATCAATTACATTCACTACACCCCACATAGGAGGGTTGAACTAGGGGTGGGGGAATGAGAATTACATGCAAACAGTACCTCCACGCATGGAGGGGCTTTAAGCCAGCCAGGCGGGGGTGGGGGAGCTAAGCTAAACCCGATTCGCCGAACAGACCCGGTTTTGTCCGCTCAGGAACAGCAGGGCAGGGGGTCGATGATGACGCCGCTACGAAATCCACCGACTTCAGAAGATGATGGGACTAGCGCCAAAATTCCTTGGGTTGGCCCAGGAGGATGCCCAAATTATTGGGGAATTTTCTGATGTCGACGGTGGCCGGGGTAGGGTCGGGACCAGGGCTGATCTGCTCTCGTTCTGACTGTCCCAGAACTGTTACTGCTGGAAGACGTGGCCGCCACGAATGCTCCTGGGGTTTGATGAGGACAAGACCAGAATCGTTACGACTGTGGATGGCTCCTCTTCGATCAGAGACCACCGGTAGTACCGGGGAGGACGGAGTAGATCTCGAGATCCAGAAAGGTGAGGGGGGGGGGTCGGATCTGGCTCAGGGGAGATTGACCTGCGCACTCCGAGGGAAAAATTCAGAACATTGTGCTCCGGAATCCGAATGGTGCTCTATTTCTTGGAGATGACAGGGGACGTGTAGGCAAAGACTTCAGCCAAAGAATCACGTCCAAAGTCACACCAGGGCGGCGGTGGTCACGTCTGCACTCGGGCTTAGGTACCCTACTGGAGTTGATTTGCATAGTCGAGGGAGAACTGCACTCACGGATTGCCTAGGACTTGGACGACGACGAAACCACCTCGCCTGGAAAGCTATCTGGACGCCCTTTCTAGCAGTGTATGGCTTGCCACCAGAAGCTTCAGGGAGATGCTGATGGCGACGTTTCTTTCAGGACCTTGTTGGCTGCTTGCGAACTGGACAAAGCAGGCTAGTGATAGATGAAGATAGGGGTGGGGAAGGGCGAAGTTGCAGCAAGGGGGAGGGATCTAATGGCTATGGAAGGTGGAGAGGGATGCTAGGTGGTTGATGGAGGAGGCTGTGAGGTAAGGAGGGCAGAGTTGGGGGGCTGGAGCAGGTGGTGAAGGGGCTGGGTTGGCTGGGTGCGTAGCCTGGCCAAGGAGAGGAGGGAGATGAACTGGTCGACCCTTGGATGGGGAGGGGAGGGAGCTGCAACCATAAGAGGGTGGGCAGGCTGGGAGGGGCGACCAAGGGGTGTTGGGATGGGGAGAGGGTGGAGGGAATATTCAAAATTGCCTTGGGAAGGTGAAAGGGTGCATGGGGGAAGGGAAGAGTTGCTTGGGGAGTGCCAAAGGTCACCTTGGGAGGGGAGGGACTTGAAGAGAGGATTCAATGGGCCTTGGGATATGAAGGGGTGGGTGATGTGGCATAAGGGGAGTGGGTGAAGGGGAGATGATGTGGCAAGGAGGGAGGTGAAGGGGCAGGTGCGCCCAAGGGAGAGAGAGAGGGGGGGGGTAGGTGGGCTTCTTACCATAGGGCTTCTCACCCTATCTAATGGCTTCTCACCACAAGAAACAAACAATTAAGTTGGACTAAAATTCTCATATTTTCATTAGCTTCAAATGAGAGAAAGGGGTCCTATTTATAGGAAACCCACAATTTACAATAAGTCCCTAACTTTTTGGACTAATGACAAAAAACCAAGGGAAGGGGGGGCACCCCTGGGCCTAGCCCATATAATTGGGCCCATTAACCAAACTAATCAACCCTATGACACTTAACTTAGGTAGATGACTCATGAACCTGACTCAAATAAAAGGAAAACTACATAGTTTATGACTCAAATAAATATGAAAATTACATGACTCGACTCAGAAAAATATGACGGACCCAATGTAGCCACGCTTGGCGAGCAAACAGAGCTGTGGAAAAATGTGAAGGGCGAGAGATGCTTCCATCAGATCCTCTTCGTTGGATATTCCTTCCACCGGACGAGGTGATCTTGTTTCAAGGCCTCCGTAAGTCTCCGCGAGCCTGGGATTCTCACTAGGACGCCGAGCTCGTTGTACCCTGAAAATCCAATGGAATAGAAATCACTTGAGTTTTTCCTGTATTTTCTGTGAACTGGCCTAGATGCGGCTTTACTGAGACCACTACTTCATTATAGTGGTTCTGGAGCAACAGCGTTCTAGATCCAGCATTCACTACGTCGACACTTTCCCTCTCTGGCATCAACTCCGTCCAATAGCGATTCCATCTTGACCGCGGCTTGATGATAATGGTTCTTCCATAACCGCGTTCATTTTATCTGTGCCCTAACCCGAGATTTGACCCAAGGGTTGGTTATACTATATTCCTAGATGGTTCTTTGATTGTCTGGAACCCAATATCTTGTTTCATAACTCATTAATAAGTTATGGAACTACGAAATTGTACCGTTACGCTGTCGGATTCCTACCGTAGGATGACCTTGTCATTAATTCATTCTTGAACTCACATATTCTTAATTGGTGCATTATTACCTTGATATTGTTATCATGAAGCTATTGTTTGAACTTTACATTATTGGCCTACTTTATTGTTTCTCGTAGAAGTAGCTTGATTTATAATTTGAAGATGCAAGAGTGGGCAGGGACAGTGTCCACGGGCTCGACACTAGCCCCCTCGACAGATAGCCAGAAATATACTATAAACCATGGGATATGATGATCGACGTCGCATTGCGTCGGGAGTACTTTTTTTATAGAGGAGTGAAATCTACGAGGCCATTACATGCTTTCTAGTACATTCTTTTTACATGACTTTCTAGTGCATGACCTTCAAGGTTATGAAAAGTACATTCTCGTTACATAAAAGTACATTCTTGTTACATGAAAGACCACATTTTATTCTTGCTAGATCGTTCTCTCATTCTACATGAACTCTCTTATGTCTATGGACTTGTGTTGTTACTTTGGTTTTGTGCGTATGATTTATTGCATTATCATTTACCTTACATTCTAGAGCTAAAATGCTAATTACTTAAACATTACCTTCATGTTGATACGAAGATACCTACTGGACAAGTGTGTTCATTCCCTACTTTTTCAATCCTTTTCAGGAAATGATAGTGGGTCGGATTCGGACTATTCAAGTGGCGAGTCCGAGAGTGAATGAAGAATGGAGTGAATCCTCGTAGTGTCTTAGTCATGATTCATGATGTAAAAAATTTTTTTAGTCTAGTAATGTAAGAGTCAAGAGTCAACCTTATGTACTTTGGGTTATTATTCAATAAAAGCAAAAGTTTTGTCCAAATATTGTGCATTCATTCTTATGTGTGGATGTGTTCGCGCTCTGATTATATTGCTCGTTTGAGGCTTATCTTGCCGGCTGTTCATGTCCCCGATATTACTTCCACTATACACATATCTCATGGCGTGACAATTAAAGTGGTATCAGAGCCTAGGCATTAGTAAGTCCTTGGGAAAAAGTCATGTCATAGGCTAAGTCCAAGGTTTAAGGACCCACACCTATGAACTAGGAAAGAAAAATCCGAACCCATGTGAGAATTGGGTAGACTCGGGATGAGATAGTTAATTAAGAAGGTTTACCTAAGACAAATTCTTAAATTCCAAAGGAAATAATTAAGTGATTATTTTCTCAGGTACCATATTCTCGTAATGGCTCACCGTGTAAACTGGGACCAGATGCAACAAACTGTTACGGGTCTTACCCAGGCCTTTCAGACAGTGGCCCAAGCTGGCGCGAGGGCTGGCGCGGATAATTTACATAGGAATTTTTGAAGTTTGAATCCTCCACGATTCTCAGGATCCTCTGACCCCATGAAGCATAAAATTGGATCGACGAGATGACCCGAATCTTTGAAGTTATGCAATGCACCGACCAAGAGAAGGTCTATCTTGCCACTTTCCAGTTGAACAAAGATGCGGGTACATGGTGAAAGGCCACCTCGGCACAACCTGAAAATGCTCAGCCTACATGGGATGCATTTCTTACACTCTTCTGAGCAAAGTATTTCTCCGAACATGTTAAGGAGAGAAAGGCTACGGTGTTTGCCTCCTTAAGACAAGGAATGATGTCCGTGGCAGAGTATGAACTCCAATTCTCTCCTCTAGCCCCTTATGCTCCTCACTTGGTTAGCACCGACTTATTAAAATCTAACCGGTTCATGGACGACCTAAGGCCGATTTTTATTTCTCAAGTTGGATCGTAAAATATTCGTACTTATACGGAAATTGTCCAACATGCACATTTGTGTGAAAGGACCTTGGAAAAGGTCGATAAATTCAAGGGGAAGAGCGTGGAGTCAAGTCGAAGGTTTGACAAGCGAGGACGAAGGGATGAAAAGTTCAGCATTACTTGGTCTTACACCACTTGTGATAACAAGAAGAGATCCCGTAATGGCAACGGGAGTAGCAATGGCAAAGGGAAGAAAATCAAGGAGGAAGAAAAAGATATCACAACTGCTTGCACATTCTGTCATAAGTTCGACCATTTGGCTGAAGAATGATGGAAGCGTCTTCGCACTTGTTTAAGATGTCAATGTCGGGAGCATCGCATGCCCGATTGCCCCCTAATGAAAGAACAACCCTCAAGAAATGATGGTCGACGTAGGCGACAAGCCCGTTTGAATGCCATAATGGAAGAGAAGACTACAAAAGAGGGAGGGCTAATTGAAGGTACCATCCAAATTTAGTCACATCCTGCTTTCGTGTTATTTGAGACTGGTGCTTCTCATTCCTTTATTTCTAGCACATTTGTTAAAACCTTACCCATTTGTGGACGCACTTTTCGACACGCTCATTTGTTTGTTTCTTTAAGTCGATTTATTCGGTGGGTTTATTCGTTTATTAAGTGCGTGGGCGTGCCAGTCACAAAGTGACGATTTATTGTGCGCTCGATCTGACTAATCAGACGATTGTGTGGTTCGTGTCGGGACTGGAACCCGCCGCCCCATGAAGGTCACGACGTCATTTACATCCCCTCGGAGAGGGGAACACCCTTGATTAATCGCCGGGAATAGGGGCCTCATGGCCAGGAAAATATATCGAGAGAAACAAGCCGATAGCGGTCTCGAATCAGCCGGAAAGCCCTATGTCTAGGGAAACAAGCATTCGAAATATGTCGGTCACTCAAGGGACCATTTTGATATTCGGACGAGCGTCTGGCTTTAGAGAATCGTGAACATCACGGGGAAAACTGGAGCATATGTATGCCGGGGTACGGCAAGTTTATTGTTCAAAGGGATAGGAGGCATTCGGTTGAATCCCGGTTAGAGCGGTCGGAAACCGATAAGTTTGTTGGCCTGGTGCAAGACCAAGCTATGACCATACTGCGGTGGGCCCCCCGCAGTCGAAGTCGGGCTCGCGTGGGCATCATTAATATTCCCGGTGCCGAAGGGCAGCGGGAAAGTGTCCCGGGACTAGATTCCGAAACAAAGATTTATACAGAGATAGCCGACTATAGGCCTAGGATGTGGGTCAGGCGATGACCATGGTTGGGGCGAACCCGAGGTCCAAATGTGACTCACGAAGGTCTTATTGATATTCCCACACGTAGGGTTCGGGGAAGACGAGAGCCGTCTCGTTCCATTCAGATTTTGTTGGTCATTCATGGACCATTTTATGTTCGGACAAGATCCGTATTGAAGACGTAAACGGAAATAAACCCGTACAAATGTCTGTCGTGAGTACAGCAAGTTTAATGTGGCGTTGTGGGATTAGATCTCGGAATATACGTCGGTCACTAACGGACCATTTAGTATTCGGACGAAAGTCCATATTCGAAGCATCGGAGACAACTACAAAGACATACAGATGTATGCCGTAGGTATGGCACGTTTCCTGTTGCTGCTGGATCGGATCCCGATGAAGATGGGTCAAGCTGATGATCTATTGGCCCGAGGTGGTTACGGACTATGGCCATATCAGGGTCTCCAAGGACCACGTCTGATGCCACGGAACGTCATTACTTTTCTCTTCACGCACAGTCTTGGGAAACGAAGGTTCCAAGGTATATGTGTATGTCGGTCACGGTCGGACCATTCATTGTTCGGACGCGAGTCCACGTTTGAAGCATCGAAGACGATGATAAAATCGTGCAAATGTCTGCCGTAGACATGACAAGTTTAATGTGGGGTTGCGGGATTAGATCTCGGGAGAAGCGGGTCGAGTTAACGAACTATTGGCCCGAGATGTGTTCGGATCATGACCATGTCGGAGGTTCCGAGGTCCACGTCCGATACCCCAAGGCATCATTGGTTTTCTCTTTGCACCTAGTCCGGGGGTGTGAATTGTTAAATGCGTATCCCGAGCTCGCTAACGTGCGCCCTCACACGCGGATCGGCCTGCGCGGTCCGGTCGCGGGGTTCGACCTGCCCGGTCAGGTCGCGGGGGTTCTGGGGGCAGCGCTCCTTGTGGGGGTTTCCGGGGGCAGCGCCCCCGGAACAAAATTTTAATTATAGAAAAGTTATGGTGTTTGTTCTCATGAGAGTGGTTCATAGTCTTTTATTTCATTCATCTGTTTGGGTCCTTTCTTCTAATTTATTTATGAGTTTTAAGCTTCTCTTCCCCTTTGTTAATTGTGTTCTTTTTTATAGGACGCACGCCGGATTAGGATGGAAAGGGGGGGCGCGCCGGATATGGAACCTCAAGGGGGCGCCGTTTTAAGAGTGGGCAAAGGGGCGCGCCGTTTTAATGGTTAAACAAGGGGGGGAGGCGCCAGAATTGGGCCATTCAAGGGGAGAGGGGCGCGCCGGTTTTAAGGGCGCCAGATTTGAATCGAAAGGGGTGCGCTGGGTGTGATAAAGGGAATGGTTTTGAGAGGTTAAACCGGCGCGCCGTTTAGCATCCAAAGAAGGAGATGGAGCTATTGTGAGGAGGGTTAAAACGCCGTGATGGAATAGTGGCCACGCCGGATTAGCCCCTTCCGAGGGTTTCTTGCTTTAACTGTGTGTTTTCTTTTCTTTCACCTGCAGGTTGGGTTAATGACATGTTTATTCATCCATTTGGAAGATTAGGTTGATGAAAAAGGGGGTTTAATCATTTTAGTCATTTATTGAGGTGAATTAGTGTGAATGCTTAAGTGTTCGTTCGAAGGGTTTGACTCACAGAGGTTCAATGGTCGTTCACAGAAGTTGCTGTATGTGAAATTAAACGTTCAGTTTGTTCTTGAGTGTTCTTAATCCTCTCACGAAAATCGGGCAACATCTCCCCTAGACCGGGGCTTGCAAGAGAGAAGCGAAGGCCACCAAACGGATTGCTCCGGGGTGACCCTCAAAAATCGGAGTGGCCTTGCGGCGGTCCGAACCCATGTGTGAGTGTGGAGCGCTCGAGGGCTAGCCTTCAAGAGCGACCACGACTCACGGGTGATGAATCTTCGACGCGGGACAGATGTTTGCCACGAGGGTCATGAATGTTCATCCGGTGACGGGTTCCCTTGAGGGACATGCTATGGACAAGCAAGTCTCGAAGGGCCCTGGACGATTAGAGAGGGGGGAAGGGAGGTGTAGATCGGAACGGAGAAAACACTGAGCTTGCAGAAGGGCCCTTTTCTCTTATTCATCCTCACAAATGGGGAAGAAGTTGACACAGAGAGGGTTCACCCCGGGATGGGAGTGGAATACATTGCAAAAGGGGGAAGAAGAAGATACAGACGAGAAAAAAAAAGGAACACAGACCCCCCCCCTCACTCACCTCTCACACTCACACCCTCTCTCTTTCTCTTCACCTTGCCGGCGTGGATGACGGGAGCTTCCTCCTCTCTTTTTTCTTCTTCTCTTTTCTACACACAGCCGAGAGCACCTTCTCTTCTCCTTTTTTGGATGGCCTGCCGGGGGAAAAGCCAGGATCTTCCTTCTCTTCGGGTGGCCTTCTCTTCTCTCTTCTTCACTTGCCCATCGGGGGATTCGAGCAGCCCTCTCTCCTCTTTTTTCACCGCCCTTCGGGGGTTCGAGCTTTTCCTTTTTTCTTTTCAATCGCCCATCCTTCTTCTCTGTCGAACATGCAGAGTATATATAGCCGGCTGCCCTTTCTTCGCTTGGACGGAAGGAACTCCCGCCACTTCATTCGTCTGCGGTGTCATCCGTTGATTTGCACAGTACACTGGCATTTATCCGAGGAAGGGATGTTTGCTACTGCTACTCCCCCCATCGATGCTTGTCTTCACCGTCGATGCAGCCACGTTGTCGAACGGAGGTGGAGACAGGGCTCCAGAGCATTGAATGCCCATGGAGACAGAGCTTCAGAGCATTGAATGCCCTCCAGGCACTAGGCTGATGCGAAAATAGGGTATCGGCCAGCGGATGGGATGGGTTGATTGCGTGCCGGGGAAACGCTTCAGAGAACGGCTTGTTCGCATCACCTAATCCGGCGTGGGGGAATAGTAACCGCGTCGGAATAGCTTTCCTTTTGCTTTCAACGTGAGCACGCCATGGTAACTATTTGAAGAAAAGACTTTTAGAAATGGGCAAATGGGCGCGCCGGTTTTGTCATCCTCAAGGGTGCGCCGTTTAAGCAAGGTAATGTGGGCATGAATCAAAGGTGAGCGCGCCGTTTAAGCAAGGGGGCGCGCCGTTTTAAGGCGCGTCGCTTTAAGGCCCTTCCGCGCCGTTTTAAGCACCGAATGGATTCTTTTTGAAGCTACGGCCATTTATGTGAATGTTGGCATTCCCGAAATGTTCCGGTTGCAATGCATGGCTTCCATAATTTTCCGTTCGCACCCTCTGGGACTCGGTCCCAGACTTTGCGTGACTTTCGATGCAAGCTGAGACTATGCCGGAGTTCCCGACTTTTCTCTGATTCAGCTTTCGGCATGGCTGGCTGTAGAGTTGTTGCCGTATCTTCCATCTTGGGGGCTTCCTTAATGGGTAGCGGACCACCAAGCGGGTTCTCATCCTTATCAAGCGAGGCATGAGATTTTTTCGGCATTTCCATCTTCGGCTTGCTCTCGAGTGTCGAGACGTGCATGCCGTATGATCCTCATCGACATTTTTTGGCATCCACAAATGCCCCCCACTCGTGGGTGGCGCAAGCGAGGGATGAGTGCGCGGGGCCCGTGAGTGTAGAGTTCTTCGACAGGACGTCTGTTCTTCCGAGCCAGTAGGATGCTGGTCCGGTGCAAATTCACAGGAAAGCGCTCACTCCTTCAATGAAGGGATGAGGGAACCGCTTCACCACATATGCATGTGGACTGAGATGTCAGAGTGGGAGTTTAGTCATCGGCATGGGGTGAATACCGAAGCAAGGACGAAGGGTCTATGCATCATCTTAGGCAAGAGGCCTAAAACGACTTAGATGAGGCCAATCCCAAGGGGGAGTTGATGACTCGTGCTGGGTTTAGGAGAATTGTTCATTCATCTACTCGGATGGGAGGTCCAAGCCGAAGGTTTATGAAAGGGCTCCGATGGAGTGAAAAGGATTTTATGCATTCCGGTGGAACGTTCGAAGTGAAGGGTTTATTTGCTGGTGCCGACAGGGTGTCGGGAGCTGACCTGGTCTATTCATTGGCACGGGGTGAGTGCCAAGGCAAAGGGGTCTTTCATTCATTGACTTGGACGGAAGGTCCGAGCCAAGCAAGAAAGTTCTTTTTTATTATTATTCATTGACTTGGACGGAAGGTCCGAGCCAAGCAAGGAAGTTCCCTTATTTTTTTACTTTTTTTTTCATTGACTTGGACGGAAGGTCCGAGCCAAGCAAGAAGGCTCTATCTCTTTTTTATTCATTAGCTTGGACGGAAGGTCCGAGCCAAGCAAAGAGGTTGTTTTTGTTCATCGACTTGGACGGAAGGTCCGAGCCAAGCAAGGAGGCTATTTTTGTTCATCAACTTGGACGGAAGGTCCGAGCCAAGCAAGGAGGTTCCTTTTGTTCATCGACTTGGACGGAAGGTCCGAGCCAAGCAAAGGTGTTCTTCTTTTCATCGACATGGATGGAAGGTCCGAGCCAAGCAAAGGTGTTCTTCTGTTCATCGACTTGGACATAAGGTCCAAGCCAAGGGTTTATTCATCGGTGGGACTGGGAGTTGTAATATTGAGGTGGCTTATTCATTGACAAGGGGTCAGTACCAAAGCAACGGTCTTTTGCTCATGGAACCAGACGAAAGGTCCAGGCCACTGGTTTATTCATCGATGCCGACGGGGAGTCGGGGACCGATGTGGTTTGCTTGTCTCTTCTTCTCTTCATCAATGCCGACAGAGTGTCGGGAGCTGAGGTAGTTTGTTCTTTTCTTCTTCTCTTCATCAGTGCCGATGGGGTGTCGGGAACTGACGTGGTTTGTTTGTCTCTTCTTCTCTTCATCAGTGCTGACGGGGTTTCAGGAATTGACGCGGTATGCTTGGTCTCTTCTTCTCTTCATCAGTGCCGACAGGGTGTCGGGCACCGACATGATATGTTGGTCTTTTCTTCTCTTCATCAGTGCCAATGGGGTGTCGGGAGCTAACAGGGTTTGTTGGTCTCTTTGCCTCTTCATCAGTGCCGACAGGGTGCCGGGAGCTGCTTGGTTTGTTTGTCTTTTCTTCTCTTTATCATTGCCGATATGGTGTCGGGAGCTGATAGGGTTTGTTGGTCTCTTTGCCTCTTCGTCAGTGCCGATAGGGTGCCGGGAACTGACCTGGTTTGTTTGTCTTTTCTTCTCTTCATCAGTGCCGACATGGTGTCGAGAGCTGACAGGGTTTGTTGGTCTCTTTGTCTCTTCGTCAGTGCCGACAGGGTGCCGGGAACTGACCTGGTTTGTTGGTCTCTTTGTCTCTTCGTCAGTGCCGACAGGGTGCCAGGAGCTGACCTAGTTTGTTGGTCGCTTTGTCTCTTCGTTAGTGCCGACAAGGTGCCGGGAGCTGACCTGATTTGTTGGTCTCCTTGTCTCTTCGTCAGTGCCGACAGGGTGTCGGGAGCTGATGTGGTATGTTGGTCTCTTCTTCTCTTCGTCAGTGCCAACAGGGCGTCGGGAACTGACATGGTTTATTTGTCTCTTCTTCTCTTCATCAGTGCCGACAGGGTGTCGGGGGCTGACGTGGTTTGTTCATTGGCATGGGGTTAGTGCCAAAGCAAGGGTCTCTTTGTTCATGGAACCAGACGAAAGGTCTGGGCCACTGGTCTTATGCGTTGGTGGGACTGAAAATATTTTGATCTCCGGCGGGACTTGACGAGTCGACATCCCTCGGAGGCTTTGACGATGATTTTTCTCTCTTCTTTTTTTTCTTCTCTTTTTTTCTCTTCTTTTCCCTTCTCTTTTTCTTCTTCTCTTCTTCTTCTCTTTTTTCTTCTTCTTTTCTTTCCCTTCTTTTTCTTCTTCCCTTCTTTTTTCCCTTCTTTTCCTTTTTTTTTCCTTCTCTTTTTTTTTCTTTTTTTTGAACAATTTTGGATAGCTATCGGCACAGACGTCGATAATGAGATAGCTGTCGGCTAAACGTCGATAATGACATAGCTGTCGGCTAAGGGCCGATAATTTAAAGCTGTCGGCTCAAAGGCTGATGGTTGAAAAATGAGCCATGAGGGCAGAGAGGAGGGTTTATTCCTTTAACGGTCTGGACGGTGGGTCCAAATCAAAAGGGGTATGTCGCTCGAAGGGACGGGGAGGAGAGTTTGTTGATTCGACAAGGATGTTCATCACCCGGAGGGACAGGGAGAAGAACTTGCTAATTCAATGGCCTAGACGGGAGGTCCAAATCAAAAGGGGTATTCGTCACCCGAAGGGACAGGAGGGGTGGTCAAGTCGCTGACACGGGCTAGTGTTAGCACAGGGAAAAGGGGATGATTCCTTACCCGAATGGCAGGCTCGGGCCAGGGTGAAAGGTTGTTTCATTCTTTAATGCGCCAGGGGTACCAGCTGTAGGAAGGGTCTTTTAATTCTTTGGCTGGACGGAAGGTCCGGACCAGAGTAGAGAGAATTCTTTTTGTTCTTCGGCTAGACGGTAGGTCTGAGCCAAAGTGAAAGGTTCTTTTTTGTTCTCTAGCTGGACGGAAGGTCCGATCTAGAGTGGAGAGAATCTTTTTATTCTCTGACTGGATGGCAGGTCCGAGCCAAAGTGAAAGGATCTTTTTATTCTCTAGCCGGACGGAAGGTCCGATGTAGAGTGGAGAGAATCTTTTGTTCCCTGGCTGGACGGTAGGTCCGAGCCAAAGTGAAAGGATCTTTTTGTTCTCTAGCCGGACGAAAGGTCCAATCTAGAGTGAAATGGTCCTTTTGTTCTCTAGTCGGACGGAAGGTCCGATCCAGAGTGAAAGGGGTCTGTCTGTTCTCTAGCTGGGTGACAAGCCTGAACCAGAGTGAAAGGATTTGATGTTCTTCAATGCGCCAGGAGTACCGACTGTAAAAGTGGGCCATGAGGGCCGGAGTTGATGTTGCAGAAGTAGGCCGCAAAGGCTGCAATTGGGGAAGCTGGCTATAGAAGCCAAAGTTGGGAGGTTAGCAGGCCGTAGAGACGGGAAGTAGGCCCTGGGGGCCAAGATTGGGCTGTACGAACCAGAACTGGGAAAGTAGACCGCAATATTCAAAATTGAGCTTATTATTTTTCTCTTTTTTATTTCTTTATTTTTATTCAAGCATGCAGGCATTCGACAGCAGGCATAACATAAGTATAAATAAGATAGCTCCCTCTACAGGGGATGGGATATGGACATCGCCCATAATTCGCAGACACGGTGCGGGCCACGAGGCATAACTGAGGGGTAGTGCACCCGTCGAGAGGATATCGCATGTCTTGCATGCATAGCTTAAATTCACGCATTTCACCCGAGGCTATTCTCTATGGAGTGGAGGAGCAAACGTGTGAACAGAAGGCCCTAAACATAGGGATATGCAGGCTTTCTAAGCAACACTCGAGGGTTACTCTAGCGCCTACACATTAGTTTCAGGCTTTCGACTTTCGGTAGCTTCACACAGCCCCCATCTGTTTATTTTGGTAGCGGATTTCACCGTTCGACGCGAGTCTCCTCATGTTTCTCAATGGGGATTCCCGGCTACTAGGATTCGTCCTTGTCATAATTTTATTGCGGATTCCACCGTTTGACGCGAGTTTCCTCATGTGTCTCAATGGGGATTCCCGGCTACTAGGCTTCATCATTATTGAAATTCGCTTCACCTTTTTGCGCGAGTCTCCTCATGTGTCTCAATGGGGATTCCCGGCTACTCAGATCCACGTTTCTCTCTTTTTTTTTTCTTGCATCATTTTTTTTTAAGTGGGGGTAGGCAGCTTTTTCCTCACGATTACCTTTCACGCGAGTGCAGAAATTCAAGCATTCGTAGAGTGCTAAGAAGAAAGTCGGGCAATCCCTATGGTTGAAGACCATTGAACACATTAAATGTGAAGTGGGGAGTGTTGCCTCGGGTTTATTTTGTGAGTTGGGCTCAGCAATTTAGCCACGACTCTTCCCCTTGACGTGTGCACCCGCCATAATTGGGTTCCCTTCGAGCGTATGCCGTGACGCACGTGCATTCAGAATCGGGGCAGAATTATTTAGCAAGGAAACAAAGTCCTAGAAAATTGAAGGGCGTGTATTATTCTATATTATAAGCAAGCATGCAAGTAGGGTAACCAAGCATTTTTGTTCTCTTTTTATTCTCTTTCCTTTTCTTTTTGTTTCTTTTTTTTTGCGTAAGAACATACTGTCGTTGCGTATAAGTGTAGTGGTAGTAAAAGTATTAGGGGAGCAGACCACAAAGGGCTGAAAGGATATTAGGGGAGCGGGCTATAGAAGCCAAGGGACATCAAGGAGGCAGGCCATAGAAGCCGGGAGATGCTGGGAAGCAGGCTACAAAGGCCAAAGGTTGGAGGAGCAGGCATCGAGAGCCAAAATTAGGAAGCAGGCTGCAAGAGTCAGAGTTGGCAGGCTACGGGAGCCAAAGGGAAGCAGGCTACGAGAGCCAGAATCGGGAAGCAGGCCACGAAGGCCAAAGGTTGGCAGGCTACGAGAGCCAGAATTGGGAAGCGGGCTGCAAGAGCGGAAGATATTGGGAAGCGGGCTACGAGAGCCGAAGATAAAGGTCTCTTTTTTTTTGTTCTCTAGTCGGGGAGGGATCCAAACCAAAGTGGATGGGCTGATTCTTTGATTCTCTGGCCAAGGGAAGGTTCCTGACCAAAGTGAAATGTTGATTCTTTAATTCTCTAGCTGGGAAAGGATCCGGACCAGAGTGAAAGGTTGATTCTTTGATTCTCTGGTCGGAGAAGGATCCGAACCAAAGTGGAAGGTTGATTCTTTTATTCTCTGGTCGGGGAAGGACCCGAACCAAAGTGAAAGGGTTATTTTTGATTCTCTGGCTGGGGAAGGACCAGAACCAAAGTGGAAGGTTTATTCTTTGATTCTTTGGCTGGGGAAGGACCCGAACCAAAGTGAAAGGGTTATTTTTGATTCTCTGGCCGGGGGAGGACCCGAACCAAAGTGGAAGGTTTATTCTTTGACTCTCTGGCCGGGGAAGGACCCGAACCAAAGTGAAAGGGTTATTTTTGATTCTCTGGCCGGGGAAGGACCCGAACCAAAGTGGAAGGTTTATTCTTTGATTCTCTGGCCGGGGGAAGGATCCAGACCAAAGTGAAAAGTTTATTCTTTTTTATTGGGAAGCAGTCGGCTAGGAGCCAATATTGGGGTAGTTGTCGGCTAGGAGCCAATGATGAGTGAAGTAGTTGTCGGGTCAGGGGCCGATGATTGGATAGCTGTCGGCTCGGAGGCCGATGGTGGGATATCTGTCGGTGTAATGCCCCGTCGGAGGAAGGTTTAGTCGGTTTAACGCCCCGTCGACGGATGGTTTAGTCAGTTTAACGCCCCGTCGGCGAAAGGGTTTTGTCGGTTTAACGCCCCGTCGGCGGAAGGTTTAGTCGGTTTAACGCCCCATCGGCGAAAGGTTTAGTCGGTTTAACGCCCCGTCGGCGAAAGGTTTTGTCGGTTTAACGCCCCGTCGGCAGAAGGTTTAATTGGTTTCTATTTGTTGGATGACTGAAGGTCGGAGGTAAAAGTTTGCCTTGTGACTCTTCTTTCTCTTCGTTTCTTCTCTCCTTTTTTTGTGAGGAGAGGCGGGTGCAAAGATCATGTTCGCCTCGTGTGTCGTTTCTTTCTTTTCTTCTCTTCTTCTTTTGTGTAAAGAAGCGGGTTCAATGACCACGTCTGCCTCATGACTGTTCTTTCTCTTCTTCTCTTCCTCATATACGGAGTGGCGGGTACAAAGACCATGTTTGCCTTACGTCTCTTTTTTTTCCTTCTTCTCTTCTTCTTTTGTAGAGAGGCAGGTGCAAAGACCATGTTTGCCTCATGACTCTTTATTTTGTTCTACTATTCCTTTCTCATTGATGCCCCCAGACTGGGGTGTATTCTTTTAACGTGCCCCTAGGTTGGAGTGTAGCTTTTCTTCATTTGCCCCCCCTAGGCCGGAGGGTAGGCCTCTTTGCTTTTGTGCCCCCAGGCGGGGGTGTATTCTTTTTGGCTTCTATGCCCCTAGGCGGGGTATATTTCTCTTCATGTGCCCCTAGACCGGGGGTGTGTTCTTCATCTCTTGTGCACCCAAGGTAGGATGGGTTTCTTTTTTACGTACCCCTGAGTCAGGTGTAACTTCATGCTTCTTATGCCCCCAAGCCGGGGTGGATTCTGCTTCTTTACTTTTATGCCCCCATGGCGGGGTGTATTTGCTTCTTGTGCACCCCGGGCGGAGTGTGTTGTTGTTTCCTTTTTATGCCCCCAGGCCGGGGTGCGTTTCTCTTTTTGTGCACCCAATGGCAAGGCATGTGTTCCTTCCTTCGTGTGCCCCCTAGGTCGGGGTGATTTCTTGTTTCGTGTTCCCCATGGCAGGGTATGGTCTTTGCTTCTTATGCCCCCATGGCATGGTGGATGCATGCTTCATGTGCCCCCATATCGGGGTATATTTCTTCCTCGAATACCCCTGAGCAGGGGTGCAACTCTGTTTCTTCTTATGCCCCCAGGTCGGGGTGGATTCTTTTCATGTGCCCCCCGAAGCCAGGGTGTAACTTTTTCCTTATGTGCCCCCGAGTCGGGGTGGATTCTCTTCATGTGCCCCTGAGCGGGGTGTATCTTTTATGGCTTCTATGCCCCTGAAGGGGGGAGGGTAGCTTTATTTCACGTGCTCCCGCGAGGTGTGTGTTTTGCTTCTTGTGCACCCAAGGCAGGGTGGGTCTTTTCTTCACGTGCCCCTAGATAAGGGTATAACTGTGTTGCTTATCGTGCCCCCAGGCCGGGGTAGATTCTTCTGCTTCTTCGACCCCAGAGTGGGGTATATTTCTCTTTGTATTCCCCTAAGTCGGGGTATGACTTTGCTTTATGTGCCCCCGAGTCGGGGTGGATTCTCTTCATGTGCCCCCAGGACGAGGTGTATTCCTTTGCTTCTTATGCCCTTAAGTCGGGGTATGACTTTTGCTTTACGCGCCCCTGAGTCAGGGTGGATTCTCTTCATGTGCCCCCAAGCCGGGGTGTATTCTGCTTCTTGTGCACCCCAGGCAGAGTTTGTCTCTTTCTTTGTATGTCCCCATGCCGGGGTGTATTTCTTGTTTCTTATGCCGCCATGGCGGGGTATAGTCTTTGCTTCTTGTGCCCCTAGAGCGGGGTAGAGTCTTTGCTTCTTATACCCCATGGCGGGTTAAAGCATTCCCCACAGGGGGCAAGAATTCATTAAGCCACAGTTGCGGCTTATTGGATCTTCTAGCAGCCACTGGAGGGGCCGTTTTATACCAGATAGGGGCAGCAGGAATGTGGAACGGGCCAGGGCATTGTACCGCAGACTTCGACCCTCCTAGAGTCAGGCGGGATGCCGGCCTTCTTATTGTCCTTTTTAGTCGGCGATGCTTGCCAGTTATTTTGTCCTTTCTTTTCTTCTCTTCTTTTTTGTAATAGACCAAAGGGGGGTGCGCAGGAGAGCGCTCACTCCCTCAGGGAGGGGATGAGTGGTTCGCTCCACCGCACCAATCCCACAGTGGTAATCTTCGTTCAGCACGGGTCCCGACGGATATGGCCGTACAACCCTATCTCGCATATTCTTTCTCTTCCGTTTTTGTTTCTTTCTTCTTTATTCTTTTCTTCTTCTCATCTTTTCTTCTTTTCTTCTTTTTTTCTTACGGGGAGGGGGGTTTGATTTCCCCTCCCTTCTTCTCTCTTTCTCTTCTCTTTCTTTTTAGCGGCCATCATAATTCCTGAAAGCTGCATATGCCTTGGAGTAGCGTCCTTGGGGCCACAAAGACAATTGCGCCTAGTCCGGCTTTTCTCCTCATAGGGCTAACAATGACAGCATCTGCAATTCATCAAAGCAGACAAACATCGTTTATTAGGAGGCCATGAGGCCCCAAATCCCGACGAAGAGATGAAGGGTTCCAGTCCCACCGGGCGTGCCAGACTTGTGGACGCACTTTTCGACACGCTCATTTGTTTGTTTCTTTAAGTCGGTTTATTCGGTGGGTTTATTCGTTTATTAAGTGCGTGGGCGTGCCTATCATAAAGTGACGATTTATTGTGCGCTCGATCTGACTAATCAGACGATTGTGTGGTTCGTGTCGGGACTGGAACCCGCCGCGCCATGTGTTAGGTTCGGTGCCGTATTCAGAGGGGGGGTGAATGAATATAGCCCTTTAAAAATCTTCCGCCCAATTAAAATATGATGCTCACTAGAATTACTAGTTCGCAAAGTAGACAAGCTTAAATGCTAATGGGCAGATGCGGAACTAAACAAACACACATTAAGATCACTAGAGTGCTAACAAGATGGATTTAGACAAAATATAGCTCAACTAGAATTTCGCTCTCTTGACAAATTAACCACTCTAAGAAGACTAATTAACTCTTCTGCTCAACCAAAAGCCAAACACATGGAGCGCCCCTATGCATTCATCTAGCGAAAGCACAATAGAACAAAACAAACCACAATGCACAAGGGGTTTTTAGGTGGTTCGGTCCAGCAGACCTACATCCACCCCACACTCAACCCGAGTGTGGCTTCACTAACAGCTGGGCAACATAGCTTGCCAACAAACGCTGATACACAGCTTACCCAGGGGAACAACCTCCCCTCTTCCTCCTACACGAAGGGAACCTCTAGCAACCCACGGTCACTAGAAACCAGAGACTCACGTCTCTCTTCCTCTATACCAAGAGGGAACCCCACTAGTAGCAGCCCCGCTACCAGTGAACCAGCCAGTAGCACTCTGCTACCAGCAAACCACCAGAGGCCTAGCCTCTCTTCCTCCTAGCCCGGAGGGAACCCACAAGCAGCCCCCCTGCTGCTTGCAAACCGGAGATCAAATCTCCCTTCTCCTGACCCACCAGGAGGAACCCGACCTCAGTCCAGAGGATCGGAAGAACAAGGATAATCAGATCGAATAAAAGGAAAAACAAAAACACAAAATGAAAATAACTTCAGCAAACAGAAAGCTGAAAAATGAAATGCACAATGTGGCTCTCAACGGAGCTGACTGGCCTGGATCTGATCCACGGTCCAGTAGGAACAGATCTCCCTCGATCTCACTCTCTTTCTTCACTCTCTCTTTCTCTTTCTTCTCTACTGCACTTCTCTTCTTCTCTCACTCTCTGTTCTCCTTTTCTCTCTTTCTCTTTTTCTTTTCTTCTGCTGGATCGAAGAGCTTTCTGCTCTGCTGTTGCTCTTTCTGCTCTCCAAGCTTCTTCTTCGATCAGTCTTCATCTGTTGGATGAAGGCTTCCTTTTATAAGCAGCAACAGCTGGCACACTGGGCGCGTGTGGCTTCCACAGCTCTCGCCCTAAAAATTCGGACCACGTGGCAGCATCCTGGTATCTCGTCCATCCTTGGATCACGAGCCAGGCACCTCGGATCAAGTGCCCTTCATCAGTACGCTCAGCAACTGGAGTTGAGGTGGCGTCAACACACTTGCTCCAAAGGGTTGACGCAGCCTTCAAAAATCTTCAATCTATGAAACTCAAGTCTGCTGCATCGACGCTTCCAACCCGTGGCGTTGACGCATTGATACGTTCCAGTGAGCAGGTCTTCAGCAAATAGACGTGCTACGTCGACGCTCTCAGCATGCTGCGCTGACGCATTGGTGTTCCAGCATCTGAACTTAGATGGCTTCAGCCCTCTCACGTTTCGTGTGGAGTGCGTTGACGCATTGTGCAACTGCGTCCACCCTCTGGTCACCTTGTCGATCCATCAACCTGCTGCGTCGACGCCACTTGATGAATGCGTTGACGCGCCAGAATAATCCAGTAAGCTTCTTTCTTGATTGTTTGAACTACTGTGTCCACGCCACTTGATCAAGGCATTGACGCATTGGTGTGTTCCAGCAGCTAAAATTTGATGTCTTCAGCCCTCTTGCGTTAAGGGGTTCATTAGCCTCTTCAGTCCCTGTCAGACAGATGAAACGAAGTCATTAGTTCTAAGTATATGCATTGCATTGTATAGACTTTGCTGTGAAGGTGAAAGCAATGTAAAGTATGCACAACGCAATGTATAGACTTAATGAATATAAAGGCATCATAAGACTCAGATGAACACAGGCGGTGTATAGACTTGATGTGTTCACTGGTGGATGTACACCCTTGTCCACTGTACAGACTTTGTGATGCTTGTATGCAATGTAGAGACTTCGCTGAATGAGAATGCAGTGTACAGACTTGGAACGAGTGTGTTGTGAGCACTGTATAGACTCAAGATATAACAACCGAATGTATAGAGTTATGGTCGGACAACCCAATGTATAGACTTGAAGCATGAGGCCAATGTTCAGACTTTGATGCCCAACGGCGATGTCTAGACTTCGACAAGCTTGAGCCAGTGTATGGACTTTGCGAGAGTGAGACGATGCATGAGACGCTGAAGGACCGATGTACAGACTCTGAATATGAAGGCAGGCTGTATAGACTTGAAGGTCCACTATGGATGTATAGACTTTCAATGAAGGGCGTTGTGTAGACTTTGGAAAGTCTGAGCCAATGTATAGACTCTGCCTCAACAATGAATAGGCAAAACGGATGTACAGACTTCACTTATGAAACATAGGGACAGACCCCAATGTATAGACTTTGCCTAATGCATGAAGACGCTAACTGAGACGCTGGACTATGTACAGACTTTGAGCGATGTATGGGCTTCAAAGAAGTTGGCGATTCAATGTACAGACTTTGAGGTTCAAGGCGAACGGCTGTACAAACTTAGAATATTAAGACTGATGTACAGACTTCATGCGTTGACGCTGTACACACTTAGCGAGTTGACGTTGTACACACATCCAATGAAGTGCGTTGATGCTGTAACATGATGCGTTGACGCTGCATGGCACACTCATGCAATCTCCACAGACTAAATCAGATATAACACACTCAAGCATTCAAATCAACATGTCATCATCATAAAGAAAACATAATATCATAATGCACTCACTGTGTTGCAATCATCAAAACAAGATAGCATTGCTATCATCAAAACACATAGCACATGCTTGTGCCTAAGGAGCACAACATTCTCCCCCTTTTTGATGATGGCAACACACTGTGACAGTGAGTCACCAAAATTTTCTCCCCCTTTGACATAATCAAAAAGAGAAAAATAGTATGAACATGAGCTATTCTCCCCCTATCGGCATGCAATAGTAGCTATTCTCCCCTTAAAAATAGATGACCCATAACTCCCCCCGAAGTACAGGAATGAACCCTGGTTATCCAATAACTCAAGCTAAATTCTGCCATTACAAAGAATCTGAATTCTGGTTACATGAACAGAATGAAACAGAACCAGAGCTGATTGTGGAACCGGATGGAAGATTCCAACAGTGTGGATCAACTGAAAATGTAAGATTAGCTAATGCATCTCAATGAATCAATCAATAGCAAGATGTTGATCAGGCTATCTGGAAAGAATCTGAACATGAGAGATTTTAAAGCATCCATCATAACAATGAGTCTTAAGAATATTTGACTCTTCTATCATAATGGGTTATGAATTTGCAGCTTAACCAATCTGATTTAATTTTGCTGTATACCAAATTTGCCAAATTAAACTCAATACTCTTATCTGAATCCAAGTTTTAATAAAAGTGAACCAAATAGTCAGAAAACACTCAAAAACAATCATCTTTTATCTTACACATATGATCTCAATTGCACCTTTGAAAAATACACAGGTTAGTACTGAAGTTAAACACTTTTTCAAGAACATGAGTTGACAGATTTTTCAAGATAATTTTATTTGAAGCACATTATATTTTTCCTGAGCAATTTAAGTTGATCAACACCTTTTTACATGAGGCACAACAAGTCTTAGTTGAAGTGACCCAGTTACTCAGTGTGATAACTGTCATTGCCTCTCACTTTCAGAGCAGAGTTAGCAATATGAGTGTCTTTTTACATGAGAAGACACCTTTATCAGAGGCCAGACTCCCCAGCTACTCAACACAAATAAGCTATTGCTCTGTCAGGTTTTGTTTCACTGTATTTTTTATCAGAGATAACTATGGCACCTCATGACATGAGTTACTTTATTTCATTGATAAAGAACTCAGTTTCTCAGTGACCGAGTCATTACTCTGAATTCACAATTTTTTCATTTAGTCAACTTTTTTCAAATTAATGTTTAACAACAATACACACTATATGCATCTTAACCAAGGAAGCCCTGAATTCAAATTTTTAGATATCTGATGAGAGAGTCTAAGGTTTACATGACACATGTGGTTAAAGTTTATTAAACCTTATCATTCAGATATTTTCAATTCATTTAACTACAAATCTGAAAATACATTAATCTTATATCAGTCTGATTCAGTGATAATTCTTAAACCTCTATGATAGAAATTTTTACAATATTCTCAGACTGAATTGCATGACATGCAGCTTAAGTTCCTCAGATCAGAAAATTAAGTTTAGCTGACCAACAAATCAATACTAGAGCCAATTCAGTCACACCAGCTGAGAAGAATGTGAAAGGTGAGTATAGGTTGGTGCAAGAGTAAATCATCAATAGAGACGAGCATCAGAAGAGATTTTATCATCAGACAGTAGCTGAGTCTGGAATATAGACTGATCAGCTATTTTAGAGATACCAGCAGAGAATTCAGTTGAATAGCGCATAGTCAAGAGGGTGAATCAGGTTACTTAAACAAAGGGAGTTCATGAGGTAAAGAAGATATGAAATAGGAATGCTCCCCATGTCTAAGTGCAATGAATTTTCTTTTAGATTTTTCAAAATTTTTGATATACACTATCCTACATATGCAGTATGCAACAATTCTAACAAGGAGAACGTGATGATCAATCAACATCAATCGAGCTCCCCCTGACAAAATGCATGATGTGCAATGAATCATTTCTTTTCAAATTTTATTTTCTTCAAATTTATGATATGCAATACACTGCTCTATATGAAAACTAGACCCATGGTACTAGGCGGAGGACTCGGTCCAAGGACCACCTCACACACGGCAGTAGCATCCAGACATACTCCATATGCCCTTCAGCACTGTTCCATTTAATATACCATGATGGTCATGCAAATGACATATGCAGTGCAGAGCAATCTCATTTATTTAGTGCAAACAACAGCATGAGAAGAGCATCAAAAATCAACCAAGCAAAACAACAATTTCAGATAATGAAATTAAAACAGACAAATCAGCATTTTCAGATTATGAGATTTAAACAAAGTTCAGAACTGACCTGAAAGGTAAGATCCTGGGGTTTCCATTTGAGTGCCTTGGTCTGTTAACCCCTGTTTATTCTTTGACCCAAGGCACACCTGTAACATATCAATCAATATGATCTTGCAGGGACCCAAGCAGTCTTGGGTCCTGCACTACCCCTATCAGGTGTTCTAAACATTCTTTTTGCAGCATTATCATCAAATTCCATTAAAAAATAATCAGACATAGAATGCCCAAAATTTCCACAATAATAACATGAAACAACAGATTGTCTGGTCCTATGATGCTTCTCAACAGGAGCATGAGACCTATGATCATAAGCATTAAATGTTCTGTTATATGCATGAAATTTTGACTTACCATTACCTGCCCACCAGCATTCAGAAGCTCGGTGGTCAGGTTTTCCACATTCAAAACATACATGTGTCTTTCCTTTAAAAACAGATTTATTTCTGCCAAGAGAATTTCTATTTGAAGGGAATTCAACAAATTTTGAGTTAAAATGATTTCCCTGAGCATACCAGTAGTCCTTGACTGCATGCCCATACTTACCACATTCAAAGCACCTTGGGTGCTTACCTCTTGAGCTAGTAAATCCCCATGAAGGCCTAAACCAACACTCAACAGCTTTATGACCACGTTTGTTACAATTGTAACAAATGATATGTTGGTTTGAAGAAGACATGTTTCTTTTGGGGTGGTGATGATTATTTGAAATTTTTTTATCATGCATCATATCATCACTTTTCATCACACTGCAGTCATCCATATAATGACCATGCCTACCATAGTAGTAGCAAGAGGCATCAGATTTCCTAGGAGCATGGTTTCTATCATATGAGTTCCTAGATGCATGTGAATGAGTATAGGAAGCAGGAACAGTGTGTACACCATCAGACTCAACCGAGCTAGCAGATTTCTGTTCATGAGCAGGAATAGTCTTTACCTTCTTTAGTTGACTCTTTCTTTTCAATTTCTGATTATCCTTAACAGGTTTTGTTTGTTTTTCTATTTTCTGGGCTTTGAACTGAAAAACGGATTTTGAAAGTGATTTCTGATTTTCATTTTGTTTTGGGGATTACCTTGAAGTACCAGCTACATTAGAGCCTTTCACAAAAGTAGCATATAGCTGGTTTTTAGAAATTTCCTTAACATCAGGACTACAGCTTGTCCCCTTAAATTGCCATCCTTCCTTTTCACAACAATTTTTCCTTTTCTTTCATTCTTAGCAGAGTTGGATGCCAAATTTTCCAGATCCTGAATCTTATTCTCCAAAGATGTTATGTGAAGTTCATAACTGGCTATTTCCTGTTCACTGCAATTAACACATTCGCTTAGAACTTGGTTTACAGTTTTATACTTCTCAATTTCTTGTTCTAGACTGTTCAAAATTTTTGAATTTTCATCATAGACAGCTTTTCCTTTTTCTGTGGTGAGAAGTCTTTCAGATAAGCCAGTGTTTAACCACTTCAGTTTTTCAACTTCAGCTTTTAATTCAGTGTTTTCTTCCTCAAGATCTCTAGCCTGAAATTCATTACCCTCACATCTCTCTCTTCCAGATATTAGCTCCAGTTTTTCAATTAATTCCTCTTCTCTTTCCTCCACTCTAATTTTCTCAGCCACCAAGTTTTTGTGATCCTCTTTAAGTGAGATAATTTATTTACTCAGTCATTCATTCTCACTATAAAGATCTTCATTTCGTTCTCTTAGAGCTGAGCACATATGGCAGGTTAATTGAGCAGAAGAAGAATGTGAAACCTCCCCATTGATTTCATTTATTCTACCCATAAGAATTTCAATTTTCTTTTGAAATTCTTCATTCTCAAGTTTCAGTTTATCCACTTCGGAATTAACTTGAGTCAGTTCTTGCATCCCTTTTATATGTTCATTTTTCTTCTCATTCAGCTGATTCTCAAGTTCTGATATCTTGTCCAGACATGTTTGAGTTTCAAATTTTAGAGACCCATTCTATTCCTGAAAATTCTGAACATCTAACATACATGCATTATAAGATTGTTTCAGATCTGGACAAGTTTTAGAAGGAACTTTCAAAGTTATCTGATCACATTTCTTTTTCAGTCTTTTATTCTCAGATTTCAATTTCTCACATCTATTATTGAGTTCCTCATTTATATTCCATAGATCATCAATTGAAAGTTCTTCAGGTTCAGAACTTACCTCGGATGAAGTTTCATCATCAGCATTTCTTCTATCAGCCATCAAGCATTTGCAATTGCGACCTTATAATGCAATCACATTTTCCACAATTATAGGAATTGGTTCAATAACCAACACAGGACTTAATGGAGCTATTTTACAATTACTCTCTCATGGATTTATTGGTGCTGCCCTTTTTTTCTGATTAGCTTCAATTTTTCAAAAATGTCTTTGGCAGACCTGCAAGATGAAATACATTCAATTAGAGATCTGTCAATTGATTCTTTTAATAAAACTACAGCTCTATTATTGACAGAGTCTTTCAGCTTATCCTTCTTGGTCCATTTAGATTTATCCTTCAACAGTTTGTATGGGCCGTGAGTCATTACCTTCCACAATTTTGGATCAGTAGACTTTACGTACCGATGGAGGTTTTCGAACCAAGAGTCAAAGTTATCACCTCTGAATATCGGAGGATTAGCCATCGAATCAGATAACTACCAAATTCAAAGCACAAAATAATACACAACAAAACCAGATAAGCAAGACACGACACTAACTCAGTGAAACTAAATACAGAACACAAGAGGCACACTTATGAAATGCACCAAACAGAAATGCACTAAACCAGATGATCAATGTGAAGCACTAAGACAGTAAATCAAAACGATTCCAAATGACTCACTCTGAAATGCACTAAATAGTTAGCAGGATCCTCTGTAGATTGTTAGATCTGTTAAGTCAGAGACCGCTCTGATACCAATTGTTAGGTTCGGTGCAGTATTCAGAGGGGGGGTGAATGAATATAGCCCTTTAAAAATCTTTCGCCCAATTAAAATATGATGCTCACTAGAATTACTAGTTCGCAAACTAGACAAGCATAAATGCTAATGGGCAGATGCGGAACTAAACAAACACACATTAAGATCACTAGAGTGCTAACAAGACAGATTTAGACAAAATATAGCACCACTATTTCGCTCTCTTGACAAATTAACCACTCTAAGAAGACTAATTAACTCTTCTGCTCAACCAGAAGCCAAACACATGGAGCGCCCCTATGCATTCATCTAGCGGAAGGACAATAGAATAAAACAAACCACAATGCACAAGGGGTTTTTAGGTGGTTCGGTCCAGCAGACCTACATCCACCCCACACTCAACCCGAGTGTGGCTTCACTAACAACTGGGTAACACAGCTTGCCAACAAACGCTGATACACAGCTTACCTAGGGGAACAACCTCCCCTCTTCCTCCTACACGGAGGGAACCTCTAGCAACCCACGGTCACTAGAAACCAGAGACTCACGTCTCTCTTCCTCTATACCAAGAGGGAACCCCACTAGTAGCAGCCCCGCTACCAGTGAACCAGCCAGTAGCACTCTGCTACCAGCAAACCACCAGAGGCCTAGCCTCTCTTCCTCCTAGCCTGGAGGGAACCCACAAGCAGCCCCCCTGCTGCTTGCAAACCGGAGATCAAATCTCCCTTCTCCTGACCCACCAGGAGGAACCCGACCTCAGTCCAGAGGATCGGAAGAACAAGGATAATCAGATCGAATAAAAGGAAAAACAAAAACACAAAATGAAAATAACTTCAGCAAACAGAAAGCTGAAAAATGAAATGCACAATGTGGCTCTCAACGGAGCTGACTGGCCTGGATCTAATCCACGGTCCAGTAGGAACAGATCTCCCTCGATCTCACTCTCTTTCTTCACTCTCTCTTTCTCTTTCTTCTCTACTACACTTCTCTTCTTCTCTCGCTCTCTGTTCTCCTTTTCTCTCTTTCTCTTTTTCTTTTCTTCTGCTGGATCGAAGAGCTTTCTGCTCTGCTGTTGCTCTTTCTGCTCCCCAAGCTTCTTCTTCGATCAGTCTTCATCTGTTGGATGAAGGCTTCCTTTTATAAGCAGCAGCAGCTGGCACACTGGGCGCGTGTGGCTTCCACAGCTCTCGCCCTAAAATTTCGGACCACGTGGTAGCATCCTGGTATCTCGTCCATCCTTCTATCACGAGCCAGGCACCTCGGATCACGTGCCCTTCATCAGTACACTCAGCAACTGGAGTTGAGGTGGCGTAAACACACTTGCTCCAAAGGGTTGACGCAGCCTTCAAAGATCTTCAATCTATGAAACTCAAGTCTGCTGCGTCGACGCTTCCAACCCGTGGCGTTGACGCATTGATGCGTTCCAGTGAGCAGGTCTTCAGCAGATAGACGTGCTGCGTCGACGCTCTCAGTATGCTGCACTGACGCATTGGTGTTCCAGCATCTGAACTTAGATGGCTTCAGCCCTCTCACGTTTCGTGTGGAGTGCGTTGACGCATTGTGCAACTGCGTCCACCCTCTGGTCACCTTGTCGATCCATCAACCTGCTGCGTCGACGCCACTTGATGAATGCGTTGATGCACCAGAATAATCCAGTAAGCTTCTTTCTTGATTGTTTGAACTACTGCGTCCACGCCACTTGATCAAGGCATTGACGCATTGGTGTGTTCCAGCAGCTGAAATTTGATGTCTTCAGCCCTCTTGCGTTAAGTGGTTCATTATCCTCTTCAGTCCCTGTCAGACAGATGAAACGAAGTCATTAGTTCTAAGTATATGCATTGCATTGTATAGACTTTGCTGTGAAGGTGAAAGCAATGTAAAGTATGCACAACGCAATGTATAGACTTAATGAATATAAAGGCATCATAAGACTCAGATGAACACAGGCGGTGTATAGACTTGATGTGTTCACTGGTGGATGTACACCCTTGCCCACTGTACAGACTTTGTGATGCTTGTATGCAATGTAGCGACTTCGCTGAATGAGAATGCAGTGTACAGACTTGGAACGAGTGTGCTGTGAGCACTGTATAGACTCAAGATATAACAACCGAATGTATAGAGTTGTGGTCGGACAACCCAATGTATAGACTTGAAGCATGAGGCCAATGTTCAGACTTTGATGCCCAACGGCGATGTCTAGACTTCGACAAGCTTGAGCCAGTGTATGGACTTTACGAGAGTGAGACGATGCATGAGACGCTGAAGGACCGATGTACAAACTCTGAATATGAAGGCAGGCTGAACAGACTTGAAGGTCCACTGTGGATGTATAGACTTTCAAGGAAGGGCATTGTGTAGACTTTGAAAAGTCTGAGCCAATGTACAGAATCTGCCTCAACAATGAATAGGCAAAACGGATGTACAGACTTCACTTATGAAACGTAGGGACAGACCCCAATGTATAGACTTTGCCTAATGCATGAAGACGCTAACTGAGACGCTGGACTCTGTACAGACTTTGAGCGATGTATGGGCTTCAAAGAAGTTGGCGATTCAATGTAAGACTCTGAGGTTCAAGGCCAACGGCTGTACAGACTTAGAATATTAAGACTGATGTACAGACTTCATGCGTTGACCCTGTACACACTTAGCGAGTTGACGCTGTACACACATCCAATGAAGTGCGTTGACGCTGTAACATGATGCGTTGACGCTGCATGGCACACTCATGCAATCTCCACAGACTAAATCAGATATAACACACTCAAGCATTCAAATCAACATGCCATCATCATAAAGAAAACATAATATCATAATGCACTCACTGTGTTGCAATCATCAAAACAAGACAGCATTGCTATCATCAAAACACATAGCACATGCTTGTGCCTAAGGAGCACAACACCATGAAGGTCACGACGTCATTTACATCCCCTCAGAGAGGGGAACACCCTTGATTAATCACCGGGAAAATGGGCCTCATGGCCAGGAAAATATATCGAGAGAAACAAGCCGATAGCGGTCTCGAATCAGCCGGAAAGCCCTATGTCTAGGGAAACAAGCATTTTAAATATGTCGGTCACTCAAGGGACCATTTTGATATTCGGACGAGCATCCGGCTTTAGAGAATCGTGATCATCACGGGGAAAACTGGAGCATATGTATGCCGGGGTACGGCAAGTTTATTGTTCAAAGGGATAGGAGGCATTCGGTTGAATCCCGGTTAGAACGGTCGGAAATCGATAAGTTTGTTCGCCCGGTGCAAGACCAAGCTACGACCATACTGCAGTGGGCCCCCGCGGTCGAAGTTGGGCTCGCGTGGGCATCATTAATATTCCCAGTGCCGAAGGGCAGCGGGAAAGTGTCCCGGGACTAGATTCCGAAACAAAGATTTGTACAGAGATAGCCGACTATAGGCCTAGGATGTGGGTCAGGCGATGACCATGGTTGGGGCGAACCCGAGGTCCAAATGTGACTCACGAAGGTCTTATTGATACTCCCGCACGTAGGGTTCGGGGAAGACGAGAGCCGTCTCGTTCCATTCAGATTTTGTTGGTCATTCATGGACCATTTTATGTTTGGACAATATCCGTATTGAAGACGTAAATGGAAATAAACTCGTACAAATGTCTGCCGTGAGTACGGCAAGTTTAATGTGGCGTTGCGGGATTAGATCCCGGGATGTACGTCGGTCACTAACGGACCATTCAGTATTCAGACGAAAGTCCATATTCGAAGCATCGGAGACAACGACAAAGACATACGGATGTATGCCGTAGGTATGGCACGTTTCCTGTGGGTGCGGGATCGGATCCCGATGAAGATGGGTCAAGCTGATGATCTATTAGCCCGAGGTGGTTACGGACTATGGCCATATCGGGGTCTCCAACGACCACGTCTGATGCCACGGAACGTCATTACTTTTCTCTTCACGCACAGTCTTGGGAAACGAAGGTTCTAAGGTATACGTGCGTGTCGGTCACGGTCGGACCATTCATTGTTCGGACGCGAGTCCACGTTTGAAGCATCAAAGACGATGATAAAACCGTGCAAATGTCTGCCGTAGACATGACAAGTTTAATGTGGGGTTGCGGGATTAGATCCCGGGAGAAGCGGGTCGAGTTAACGAACTATTGGCCCGAGATGTGTTCGGATCATGACCATGTCGGAGGTTCCGAGGTCCACATCCGATACCCCAAGGCATCATTGGTTTTCTCTTTGCACCCAGTCCGGGGGTGTGAATTGTTAAATGCGTAGCCCGAGCTCGCTAACGTGCGCCCTCACACGCGGATCGACCTTGTGGGGGTTTTCGGGGGCAGCGCCCCCGGAACAAAATTTTAATTATAGAAAAGTTATGGTGTTTGTTCTCATGAGAGTGGTTCATAGTCTTTTATTTCATTCACTTGTTTGGGTCCTTTCTTCTAATTTATTTATGAGTTTTAAGCTTCTCTTCCCCTTAGTTAATTGTGTTCTTTTTTATAGGACGCACTCCGGATTAGGATGGCAAGGGGGGGCGCGCCGGATATGGAACCTCAAGGGGGCGCCGTTTTAAGAGTGGGCAAAGGGGCGCGCCGTTTTAATGGTTAAACAAGGGGGGGGCGCCAGAATTGGGCCATTCAAGGGGAGAGGGGCACGCCGGTTTTAAGGGCGCCGGATTAGAATCGAAAGGGGTGCGCTGGGTGTGATAAAGGGAATGGTTTTGAGAGGTTAAACCGGCGCGCCATTTAGCATCCAAAGAAGGAGATGGGGCTATTGTGAGGAGGGTTAAAACGGCGCGATGGAATAGTGGCCACGCCGGATTAGCCCCTCCCGAGGGTTTCTTGCTTTAACTGTGTGTTTTCTTTTCTTTCACCTGCAGGTTGGGTTAATGACATGTTTATTCATCCATTTGGAAGATTAGGTTGATGAAAAGGGGGGTTTAATCATTTTAGTCATTTATTGAGGTGAATTAGCGTGAATGCTTAAGTGTTCGTTCGAAGGGTTTGACTCACAGAGGTTCAATGGTCGTTCACAGAAGTTGCTGTATGTGAAATTAAACGTTCAGTTTGTTCTTGAGTGTTCTTAATCCTCTGACGAAAATCGGGCAGCATCTCCCCTAGACCGGAGCTTGCAAGAGAGAAGCGAAGGCCACCAAACGGATTGCTCCGGGGTGACCCTCAAAAATCGGAGTGGCCTTGTAGCGGTCTGAACCCATGTGTGAGTGTGGAGCGCTCGAGGGCTAGCCTTCAAGAGCGACCACGACTCACGGGCGATGAATCTTCGACGCGGGACAGATGTTTGCCACGAGGGCCATGAATGTTCATCCGGTGACGGGTTCCCTTGAGGGACATGCTATGGACAAGCAAGCCTCGAAGGGCCCTGGACGATTAGAGAGGGGGGAAGGGAGGTGTAGATCGGAACGGAGAAAACACTGAGCTTGCAGAAGGGCCCTTTTCTCTTATTCATCCTCACAAATGGGGAAGAAGTTGACACAGAGAGGGTTCACCCCGGGATGGGAGTGGAATACATTGCAAAAGGGGGAAGAAGAAGATACAGACGAGAGAAAAAAAAAGGAACACAGACCCCCCCCCTCGACTCACCTCTCACACTCACACCCTCTCTCTTTCTCTTCACCTTGCCGGCGTGGATGACGGGAGCTTCCTCCTCTCTTTTTTCTTCTTCTCTTTTCTGCACACAGCCGAGAGCACCTTCTCATCTCCTTTTTTGGATGGCCTGCCGGGGGAAAAGCCAGGATCTTCTCTCTCTCTTCTTCACTTGCCCATCGGGGGGTTCGAGCAGCCCTCTCTCCTCTTTTTTCATCGCCCTTCGGGGGTTCGAGCTTTTCCTTTTTTCTTTTCAATCGCCCATCCTTCTTCTCTGTCGAACATGCAGAGTATATATAGCCGGCTGCCCTTTCTTCGCTTGGACGGAAGGAACTCCCTCCACTTCATTCGTCTGCGGTGTCATCTGTTGATTTGCACAGTACACTGGCATTTATCCGAGGAAGGGATGTTTGCTGCTGCTACTCCCCCCATCGATGCTTGTCTTCACCGTCGATGTAGCCGCATTGTCGAACGGAGGTGGAGACAGGGCTCCAGAGCATTGAATGCCCATGGAGATAGAGCTTCAGAGCATTGAATGCCCTCCAGGCACTAGGCTGATGCGAAAACAGGGTATCGGCCAGCGGATGGGATGGGTTGATTGCGCACCGGGGAAACGCTTCAGAGAACAGCTTGTTCGCATCACCTAATCCGGCGTGGGGGAATAGTAACCGCGCCGTAATAGCTTTCCTTTTGCTTTCAACGTGAGCACGCCATGGTAAATATTTGAAGAAAAGACTTTTAGAAATGGGCGCGCCGGTTTTGTCATCCTCAAGGGCGCGCCGTTTAAGCAAGGGGGCGTGCCGTTTTAAGGCGTGCCGCTTTAAGGCCCTTCCGCGCCATTTTAAGCACCGAATGGATTCTTTTCGAAGCTACAGCCATTTATGTGAATGTTGGCATTCCCGAAATGTTCCGGTTGCGATGCATGGCTTCCACAATTTTCCGTTCGCACCCTCCGGGACTCGGTCCCAGACTTTGCGTGACTTTTGATGCTAGCTGAGATTGTGCCGGAGTTCCCGACTTTTCTCTGATTCAGCTTTCGGCATGGCTGGCTGTAGAGTTGTTGCCGTATCTTCCATCTTGGGGGCTTCCTTAATGGGTAGCGGACCACCAAGCGGGTTCTCATCCTTATCAAGTGAGGCATGAGATTTGTTCAGCATTTTCATCTTCGGCTTGCTCTCGAGTGTCGAGACGTGCATGCCGTATGATCCTCATCGACATTTTTTGGCGTCCACACCATTCCACCTGTTCCTTTACCTTCGGATTTGACTATAGTTACACCCTTAGGTTCTAGAACGGAACTTAATACATACTACCCCGATAGTAAGGTTACCATACAAGGCTACAATCTCCCTACAAACCTCGTATGTCTTGACATGGAAGGATACGATGCCATATTAGGAGTAGATTGGCTTAGCGACCATTATGCCAATATGAATTGTCGAAATAGGAGGATTTCTTTCCACAAACCTGATTCCCCAAAGTTTTCTTTCCTTGGCATTAAGTATAGGAAGCATCCTACCCTTATTTATTCTCTTCACACCTGTAAACTCATCTCATAAGGCTATGAAGCTTTCCTTGCTTCCATAGTTATTACTGAGTCCAAAGGAATCCTTATAGAAGAAATCCCTATCGTAAATGAATTCCCAGATGTCTTCCCTTCTGATTTACCTGGTCTACCACCCGAAAGGGAAGTCAATTTCTCGATTGAACTCACACCTGGAGCAGCACTTGTGTCAAAAGCTCCTTACAGTATGTCCCCCATGAAGCTCAATGAATTGAAGAGACAACTTCAGGAGCTGCTGGAAAAAGGCTTCATTCGACTAAGCACATCCCCTTGGGTTGCCCCGATCCTATTTGTCAAAAAGAAGGATGGATCCCTCAGGCTGTGCATTGATTACCGGCAATTAAACAAACTCACCATCAAAAATAAGTACTCACTGCCACGTATTGATGAGCTGTTCGACCAGATCTCTGGTGCTGAGTATTTCTCCAAGATTGACCTAAGGTCTGGCTATCATCAATTGAGGATTAAAGAGGAGGATATTCACAAGACGGCTTTCCGTAGTAGATACGAACATTATGAGTTCGTAGTTATGCCGTTCGGGTTAACCAACGCCCCTGCAGCATTTATGTAACACATGAACGATGTTTTCAGGTCATATCTTAACCGATTTGTGGTTGTATTCATTGATGACATCTTTGTATATTCAAAGACAAAGGAAGAACATGAAGAACACCTAAGAATTGCCTTGCAAACATTAAGAGAACAACAACTCTATGCGAAGCTAAATAAATGTGAATTCTAGCTAAAGGAGGTTTCATTCCTTGGCCATATTATTTCTAAAGAAGCTATCGCCATGGATCCTTCTAAGGTAGAAGCTGTAAAGAACTGGAGCCGACTAACGACTATGTCAGAAATTAGAAGATTCCTTTGTCTGGCCGGTTATTATCGGTGGTTCATCAAAGATTTTTCCAAGACCGCCGTCCCTCTAACAAGGCTTACTAGAAAAGAAAATCATTTTGTATGAACAGGGGAGTGCGAGGAAAGTTTCTTGACTCTCAAGGAATATCTCACCACGGCACCCATTCTGGCACTGCCTGTCGAAGGCTGATATGAAGTATACACGGATGCATCAGGCATTGGCCTAGGGTGTGTTATGCAAAATGGCAAGGTGATTTGCTATGCCTCAAGACAACTAAAGCGGCACGATGAAAATTATCCAGTTTATGATATGGAGCTAGCTGCCGTTATATTCACCTTGAAGAACCGGCGTCATTATCTTTATGGGGAAAAATTCACAGTGTATTCGGACCACAAAAGTCTGAAATATCTTTTCTCTCAGAAGGAGTTAAATATGAGACAAAGGATATGGCTGGAGTATCTCAAGGATATCGATTTTTCTATCCAATACCATCTAGGCAAGGCAAATGCTGTAGCCGACGCGCTCAGCAGGAAACCAATGGGAATGTTATCCAGCCTCATGAAAAGTATGACTAACCTCATTATTAAGTTTGCTCAGTTAAATCTAGACATTGATACGGAAAAAGAAGAGTGTTTTATTGCCAATATCTGGTTGCAACCGAGATTAATTGAAGACCCGGTAAAGTTGCAAGAGAATGACCCCACATTGATGGAAATCAAGGCTAAAATTGATGAATGACCAGATTTCTCTACCACGACCGATGGAAGATTGCTATTCTACAGTTGGATCTGTGTACCAGATCATGCTGATACTAAGAAGCTGATAATGGAAGAAGCTCATAAATCAAGGTATGCCATTCACCATGGTGGTACCAAGATGTATCAAGATCTTAAAAGGAATTTTTGGTGGCTCAATATGAAAAGAGAAGTGGTGGACTACGTATCGCGCTGCCTCACGTGTCAGCAGGTTAAGGCGGAACATCAAAAGTCCGCTAAAAAATTACATCCCTTGGAAATTCCCGAGTAGAAATGGGGGAGTATAGAGATGGACTTCATCATAGGCCTACATAAGTCAAGAGGTGGACATGATGGTATATGGGTGATCATTGATCGCTTGACCAAATCGACTCACTTTCTACCTATTAAAAGCCGATGGTCCGTAGATATCTTGGTTGCTTTGTACATAAAAGAAGTTATGAAATTACACGGTGTTCCTGTTACCATTATTTCAGATCGAGACCCTCGATTCACGTCTCAATTCTGGAAAGGTCTACAACTTTTATTAGGGACCCGGTTGAATTTCATCACTGCATTCCATCTACAAATCAATGGTCAAACTGAAAGAACAAATCAAGTGGTAGAAGATATGCTCACGGCATGTGTTATTGATTTCGGTGGGAGTTGGCACGACAAGTTACCTCTAGTGGAATTCGCCTACAACAATAGCCATCAAGCTAGCATCCAAATGGCACCATTTGAGATATTATATGGAAGAAGCTGTCGCTCACCTATGTGCTGGAATGAAGTTGGGGAAAGACAACTTCTGTGCCCTAAAATCATCAGAGATACTACCGAGAAAGTAAAGCTTATTCGAGAGAGACTCCATATGGCTCAAGACAGGCAAAAATCATATGCTGATAATAGAAGGCGCGACCTGGAATTTCAAGTAGGAGACCATGTGTTTTTCAAGGTTTCTCCAGGTCGAGGTATTCGAAGGTTCGGCATCAAAGGCAAGCTCACTCCGAGATTCATCGGCCCTTTTGAAATTCTTCAAAGGATTTGCGAGGTCGCTTATCGGATAACCCTCAACTAGCTGGAGTCCATGATGTATTCCACGTTTCTATGCTTAAGAAGTACATCTATGATCCTTTCCATGTCATAAGTCATGACGATCTGGGGATCCAAAAGGACATGGCATACGAACAGAAGCCGATTAGAATTATCGATCGTGAGGTACGACAACTTCGGAACAAAACCACTCCCATTGTAAAAGTCCGATGAAATAAGAACACCGACCAAGAAGCAACATGGGAAACTGAAGAAGCCATGCGCAAGAGATTCCCGGAATTGTTCGACTGTAAGTATACTCTCCACAAAACCCATGTAATGAATTTGGGGACGAAATTCTTTTTAAGTAGGGGAGGGTGTAACGCTCGGGAATCTTCTAGAAATTTATTGGAATTAAATATAGTTATTAAGCATTTAAAAATACTTAATGGGTTGTTAAATGAATTTTGGGTTAAATAAATTAATATCAAAGTCACGAAATTAATCAAATAAATAAGCCCACTTGAATTGGGCCCATAAACCCAATTCTATGGCCTTTTGACCCAAGCTCATTAATAGAAACGTAATTTGGTAATTTACGAAATTAAAATAGGATAAATAGACCAACTAAAGGGATAAATAGGAGATAAATATAAAATTCAAAATTTTTGGATTTAACCGCCAGAACGCGGTTTGTCGATCAACCGCGTTCCCATGTAAGCTGCTCTGAGGAAACGCGACCATGTTCCGTGATCGAAAGTTGAAGAAGCGCGAGGAGCCTAGATTTTTTCCATTCTAATCCCTTTGGTTCGATGCTATCTAGCATATAAACATATCTAGGACTCTTAGGGATCGATCTTAACCCCAAATAGGACTCCCAAATCAATCTAATCCTCAACCCTAACTCAAACCCTAGCCAAACTCTATAAATAGAGCCTAGATTCGACCTGCGCGAACCCTTGTTTTGACTCATGTATTTCGAAGGTAAGGAGACATTTTCTCAGGTTAGTCCTTTAGAACAATTTTTTCTCCTTTGTTTTATCTAACATCTCTCCAAATCTCGTGCTAGTAGGTCAAGCCGTTGGAGAGTTAGAGTCCCCCGAAGTTGCTATTTCTCTGTAGTCTGCACAGAAAACAGTGTGTCCATCCAAGGAAGATATGAAGGTTAGAAGCCCTAGAAGATGTAATCTCATGTTAAGTCTTTAGAACTAATTGTTCTTCTTTATATCTTCTCATGACCCTCCAAATTTCACGAATTTAGGACAAGAGGATAAAGAGATAGAGTGTCTGGAAGTTGAAGGTTCTACGCAGGACGCGTAGGAACTTGGATCTCCTTCCAGCAATAAATTCCAAGTCTAGGGAACAACCCGAAGGTAGGTTATCTCATGATGGCTTAAACAACATGTTAGGAGTAAAACCCCTCAATTTTCTCATGATTTCATGCTCTATACATGGAATATTTAATGACTTTCCATGACTGCGTAATCTGTTTCTCTTTGCATACTATCCCTGCACCCTTACCTTAAAGTTGATAACTTTGGCTTGAAATGACATCCATTTGTCATTATCTCTTCATTCTAAACATGTTGCCACATGTTAACCTGTTATTCTTCATGATTTCTGTAATGCCCCGTATTTTTTAGATATTTTTCCAATCATTTTCGTGGGTCTTGGAGTGTATTTTGTGCTTTATACGTATTTTTACCTGATTTGCCTTCGGAACTCTGTGCAGGGTGAACCGTGTCGTTCTCCGACCCCGGGACGTGACTAGCGCGTTGTGCTCTTCCCGAGGATCGCGGAGATAATTTTCCTTAATTTTCTAAATTTCTAGAATTTTTGGGTTTTTCTATATATATATTAATCCCCTTTTCTCTCTCTCCCCATCTCTCATTCTCTCATTCTTTCCCTCTCTCTTCTCTCTCACGTTCTCTCCTCTCCCATCTCTTCTCTCCAGGCGGCCGACGGATATGGATGAGGGCGAGGTGGCGGTGCTCGTGGGGCAAGGAGCGGCGTGGACGGGGCGAGGATCGAGGTGTGGTGGCAAGGTGAAACTTGCTCGTGAGCGTGGGATATCAGCGGAGTTTCGTGGTGTTTTCTTCGTGGATCGGCGTCCACGGCGTGTTAAATCTTCGGTAGAGGTAGAGAGATGGATCCTCAGCTCGTGTACTTCCTTTCCCGTGATTTTGGTAGGCCGTGGTGAGCCGAGGGGATGGACATTGGGGGTTAAAATCATGTTTTTAGGGCGTACGACAGTTTCATCGAATCGATTGAGGTTTCCCCTCTTTCTTCCCTCCATTTTTGAGTTTTTGGGACAAGGGGATGGACCCCTATGTTTTCCCCTTCGATTAGGATCGAACGGGGGGTGGAATCGGGCTCTAGGGTTGAGCTCGGTCGGTCTTCCGTCGTAACCGATCGACCATAATGGGCGGCTCGGTCGACTGTTCAGGTGCAGCTCGAACTGGGCATTCTGCCCAGCATCTGGGGCGGTCGACCGACCCCTGTAGGGAGGTCGACCAAAATGCAGAATTTTTGCCTATTTTGGGTTCCGATCGGTCCGGTTGAGACCCAATGACCGACCTATGTTCCTGTGAGTGTCCCGGACACCCCATGGGTTCTGTGTCCGTGTTTTTGGGTGTCCGAAGGTACTGTGTGCTGGGACGCTTAGGGTGATCTAGAGGGGGGTGAATAGATCAAACACCCGATAAAAACTACTGCAGCAGAATCAAATGCGGAATGAGAAATTCTCCTAAACAGATAGAATGCACAAATCAAAGACCAACCAGAACTGCTAAAGAACTTAAACAAACATCTACTGCGCAGAGTACTAGAATAAAGAGGCGATGCAAACCACAAAGCAATCACACAGTAGACAGAGGTTTTTAGGTGGTTCGGTCCTCCAGACCTACATCCACCCCACACTCAACCCGAGTGTAGATTACTGCTGACTCACAGCTTGAACCGTTGGGCCTCACAACTTGCCTACAACCGCTGGGGACTACAGCTTAACCTGTCCAGAGGAATCCTCCTCTGCCCGCTAAGCAACACAGCTTGCTGTCCAGTGGAGTCCACCACTGCAACCGCTGACACACAGCTTGATGAAAAGATTCGAAAAACAAAACAAAAGCAAACGAAAGATAAAAAGAATCCCTACAGGGAATGTAGCTCAAACAAGTGAGCAAAACTCAGATCTGGTTTTCAACCAAAGATCTGAGAAACATCTCTCTCAACTCTTCACTCTCTCAACTCTCTTTCTTTTCTCTCTTTCTTTTCTCTTCTGCTGGATCGAAAGGGCTCTCTGCTCTTCTGCTTTTCTTTCAAGTCTTCTGTATTCGATCAGTCTTCATCTGTGGAAGAAGGCTTCCTTTTATAAGCAGTTCCAGCAGGAGCTGCACTGGGCGTGTGTCTTCCACAGTTCCCGCCCAAGTGTTTTGGCCACGTGTCATCATCCTGTCAGCCCTTCCAGTCTCAGATCACGTGCCCTTCATAAGCTTCACGAACAGTACCTGTCAGACAGAGAGAAACTTATCAGTTTAATGTCGACACCTTATACAGACTTTATAGTATGTAATGTGCAGACGTTGTATAGACTTGATGCAGTGTCTGTAGCTCACCAATGCAGTGTGTAGACTTTGATAGCACATGCTGCAGTATGCATATGGTGAAGTATGTACATTGACGATGAAAGCTCAGGCTTGCCAAATGAATGTGTAGACTCTGCGTGCAATGTATAAGCAATGTACAGACTTCATGAATGCAAAGCTAAAACATGGCAACACACAATGTGCAGACTTCGTGCAATGCATGAAGCAATGTACGGACTCTGTGAATGAAGCACACAGGCTGTACAGACTTGTGCTAATGTTGCAAGTGGACAGTGTATAGACTTCAGCTCGTGCAAGCAAAGCCAATTTATAGACTTGGCGTTTGTGCAAGCAGAATGATGTATAGACTTTGTGTTGTGAACACAGGCTGTACAGACTTTGAATGATGCATGCACAAGACGCAACGAATGTACAGACTTAGAGTTCGTGCATGCTACAGTGCTAATGTATGGACTTAGTGTTCTGCAGGGCAGACAATGTCTAAACTTTGAAAGCTAGGACACGAACAGGCTGCAATGTATAGAATTTGATTGAGACGATGCGATGTACAAACTTGCCTGGCCGATGCATAGACTTTGAGGTAAGACGCTAGACGATGTACAGACTTTACTTGCATGTGCAGACTTGGCGATGTATAGACTTGCACAATTCTAGCCAAGGGATGTATAGACTTTACTCAGTTCAGCTGGTGGGTGTACAGACTTGAGATGAATGCATGAACATGCCGATGTACAGACTTGCCAATGTATAGACTTTAAGTCCAATGCAAAAGGCTGTACAGACTTTGAGACTTAATGCATGGTGGCGGATGTACAGACTTTGTCTGTGATGTGCAGACTTGCTATGTCTGGGACACATGCAATGTACAAACTTGAGTGCTCTGACTATGCTCATGCAATGTATAGACTTGATCGCGTGCCTGTGCCACGAAGGTTGTACAGACCTAAGGGATATCCCAAACCCTAATGTTTGGAGGAGTGAGAAGCTCCGCGGATGGAGGTGATGGAGGGGGTTCTTCGCATGGGAATCCCTCCAAGGTGGCCAACCCTTTGGATGGCAGCGGGCCAGGTGCTACTTCCTCATCTCTTGGCCCTCCCCCACCGCACGGTACATCATCCTCCAGATCTCCATTTCAAGACAGACAGAGAGGTAGATCTCGTTCTAGAGGGAAGCGTTCGATCTCCATCTCTGCCACACCTGTGCCTTGGAGCTCCCCTTTCAAGGCCCCATCTGGATCTCAAGATCTAGGTCACCATTTTGTTCCTCCGGAAACTAATAATGTAGTTAAGATCACCGTTTATGAGAAGGCTGACTCTGAGGATCTATTAGCAACTTGGTCCATTGCATTGGTAGGGTACGCGGTAGGCCTGGACTTATCCTTCTGCCCTCTTCATTCATTCATTAAGTCCCGGTGGGGTACAGATGCTTTTGAACTCCATCTTCTTCAGGATGGTTTTTTTGTCTGTAAATTTGATTTTAAAGAGGACCTACGACGGGCTATTGAGGGGTTCTGGACCATTGAAGGTCATCCAATTAAACTTCGTAGATGGAGTCCTGATCTAAGAATGGAACTTGATAGTCTCACGAGTATTCCCTTATGGGTGGCTTTCCACGGACTCCCGTTGCACCTTTGGACCCGGGACTTTATTGCAAAGATCTCTTCCATTCTAGGTGAACCGCTATATTTGGACAAGCTAACGGCTGAGCGCAAGAGATTAGCCTATGCGAGGGCTTGTATCATGATTTCGTCAGGGGAAGAGCTGCCTGAGTTCATCCATTACCAAGATCTTGACGGTAGTGTGAAGAAGATTAAAGTATCCTATCAATGGAGGCCAAGGCCCTGTTCCATGTGCTATTCCTTTGGGCATACAAACGGAGCATGTAAACCCCTCCTCCATAATCAACATTCGCATGTCCAAGTTTTCAAACCAAAGGTACGCCCTAATCCATCTGCTAGTGGTGTACTCACTAATAACTCCTTTGAAGCTCTGTAGTCGGAAGAATATGGTGCTCTGGAGGGTCCTGGTGTCCCAGCAACTCAGAACTCTGAGCCTCCTAAAGCCCTTGCGGTTCAGAGGACTCAGAGACCTGAGCTCGTGGCTCACCTTGTGGCCAGCCAGACTACCATATCCACGCAGGATAATTTTGGAAGATCCACACCAAAGGATTCACATCCTTCTTCAGCAAAGGCACTCAACAATTTGGTTTTGGCTGACACACCCTCTGCAAGTGTATGCTTCCCGTCTACTATGGAGGATTTGGAGCCTGCCACTGGGATTATTAGATGTCCTTCACTTGCAGACCCTCCGGTCTGTTGCGACCCCGTGGCCGCTTTTGGCATTGGCTTGCCTTCAGCCCCACCGTCCTCACCATCTAATGAAGCGCATCCCATACAAGCTCAAGCACAACAACTCTTCAATCATGGAGCAACTACAGCCTTTAATTTACTTGGTGGGGCCGCAAACCCAACAAGCTTTTGTCCTTTGGCGCACTCACAAGATGCACTATTTGGAAATCCACATTATGGAGCTGCACGTGACTCCTCCACCACACATGGGGGGTCCTCAAACATTAGCAACTGCTGTCCTTTACGTGAACAACTTGATGCCCTCGCCCCTTCTTTTAACAAGCAACAGCTTGCGCATGTGAATGCGCAGTGCCTTGGCCGGATTAGCAAAGATTCTTTTGGCCAATTGCACCGGCCATCTGCTATTGCTTTAGATTCTAGTGGCGCATTGGCAGTAGACCTAGTGGATTTAGTGTGTGGAACTGCTGCCCTCAGTGATGCTCCTGTCGGTTGCTCAGTTCCGTCCTCTGACACATCTGGTAGCCCTCGCGCTCGATGTGAACTTACCCGTGATCCAGTAACTGTTGCCCCACCGTCCCTCTCAAACCTTGAGGAACCTCTTCAGGACCACTCCCAAGTCGCATCAACCCAGCATCTTTTCAAAACTGGAGCAGCAACAAATACACCTACAGAAGACAAGCACTCGGGTCCACTTGCTGGCAATTGCATTGTGCAAGCTCATCGTGTTCCACACCGCCCCGCTATCAACCAAGTTAAGCACCTTCATTCATCTTTTAGGAATTTGCAAGCGGTGGACGAGATGGACAGGAAAAAAACAAGAACGAAAAGCAAAGATGCTGATGGTCGGGCAACAATTCCCAAAAGCACATAAGTTTATATCCCCTCTCCTCCGTAATTTTGATATGAAGATTATTGCATGGAATGTCAGAGGACTCAATAAGAGGGAGAAATGTAGAGAGTTGAATAAGATGATCAGAACTAAAGCCTATGTCTTAGTTATCCTAGTTGAAACTAAGATAAACTCTGCCCATTTTATGCACTTTAAAAACTTAATTTGGCCGGAAGCCGAAGCTATCACTAATGACCGGTTTGGTGGAAAAGGGAGAATTTGGATACTTTGGAACCACAACCTCATTGATGCCCATTTGACTGCGGGTAGCAGCCAATTTCTACATTTGCAATGCAGGAATAAGTTAAATCTTCAGGAATTCACAATTACTGGTGTTTATGCATCCAACTATGTGACAGATAGGAGAAGCTTATGGAAAGACATTATCTGCCTTTCCAACAATATCAATACTCCTTGGATGGTAGTTGGTGATTTCAACACAATTAGATACCCACATGAGAAAATGGGTGGCCGAATGACGACTGAGTCCATGTTGGAGGAGTTTAATCTGTGCATTCAACATTCGGAACTTGAGGACATTACATGATGTGGCAATAAGTTCTCATGGACTAATAGGGGAGAAGCTGATAGGAAAATTATGGCAAGATTAGATAGATGTCTCATCAATTCTCTCTGGACTGCTTCTTACCTGGATAGCTGGCTTGAATATGGGAATGAATATCTTTCTGACCATACTATACTCGTGATCAATACAGATAAAGATATTATGAAGAGCAAGCTCCCATTCCGATTCTACAACATGTGGGCCTCTCATCCAGAATTTCTTAAAGTCATTAATGCTGCCTGGGAAATACCGGTCATAGGGTCTCCTCCGCATGTCCTTTGTATGAAGATAAAGGCTTGCAAATTTTCCCTTAAGGATTGGAATAGGAACACCTTTGGTAATATTCAGAATAAAGTGGCCGCTTCTAAGAGGAACCTACAGCAAGCTCAGACTAATCTTCATGAAAACCCCTTTGACAATGACCCGATTCACCAAGAGAAAGAGGCAAGAAAAGAACATCTGTATGCCTTAGAACTAGAGGAAAACTTTATCAAGCAAAAATCAAGATAGAATTGGTTGACGTTGGGTGATTCCAATACTAAATTCTTTTATGCTAGCATGGCGGCCAGAAGAACAATAAACCAAATCAGATAATTTAAAGACCACCAAGGAAAGACTATCAATGATAGTAATCAGGTAAAGGAGCACACCATCGATTACTATTATCAACTTTTGAACCAAGCTACTGTGCAGGAATCTCATGACATCAACCCTTCCTTGAAACTCTCTGACGAAGACATGGTAATTCTCAATGCTGAGTTCACCTCAGAAGAAATCAAATAAGTGGTCTTCCAATCTCCAAAAAATAAAAGCCCAGGTCCCGATGGATTTCCAGCAGAATTCTACCAATCAACCTGGCATATAGTTGGCAATGATGTGATCAACACCTGCCTTCACTTTTTTAGAACGAGACATCTCTACAAACAGTTCGACAACACTTTCATAGCGCTTATACCAAAAGTGGTGGGGGCTGACAACCTGGAGAACTTTAGGCCAATCGCATTATGCAACTTCATCTACAAAGTGATTTCAAAGCTGATGACTAATAGAATTCAAAAAGTGATCAATAAGATCATTAGTCCACACCAGATTGCTTTCATTAAAGGTAGACGCATTACCCACAACATTTTACTTGCTAATGATCTGACTAAAGATCTACATTCCAAGGACAAGGGGAGGATAATTGGCCTTAAAGCTGATTTGAGGAAGGTGTTTGACTCTATTGATAGGCGTTTTATTTACCACATGCTCATGAGAATTGGGTTTCCGGCCAATTGGCTCATATGGATTAGAAGCTGCATTGAGAGCTGTATGTTCTCTATTCTATTCAATGGTTCACCTGCTGGCTATTTTAAAAGCTCTAATGGCATTAGGCAAGGAGTCCCTCTGTCCCCTTACCTTTTTACCATTGCTATGGAAGGACTCACTTGTATGTTAGAGGAAGCGGTGTACCAAGGTCACCTCAAAGTTCCAAAGACAGCTGAAACCCATGTTTCTCACATTACTTTTGCAGATGACATAATTATTTTTCTACAAAATGACATTGATTCAGTCCACTACCTTGCAACCATTCTCCACACATTTGGCAAATGGTCAGGCCTCAAGCTGAATCACTCCAAAAGCAAAGTATACATTGGTGCCAAGGTCGAAGATAAAACAATAATTACTACAGCGTTGAGGGTTGATGAAGGTAATCTACCTATTCCGTACTTAGGCTTGCCTCTTATCTCCACCGGCTTAAAAAAGCTTCATTGCCAACCTATCATTGAGAAAATCTAAAATAGAATTACCTCTTGGAGAATGAAACTACTTTCTAAGAGTGGGCGGTTGGAACTGATCAAATCTATCTTATCCACATACTCCCTCTATTGGTCTTCGGCTTTTGTTCTACTTGCAGGATTAATTCAGGAGATTGAAAAAATATTGGCGAATTTCTTCTGGCAAGGGACAGGTGCTAACAACGCTCTCCACATGATAAACTGGGACATTATATGTAGACCAATAAAAGAAGGAGGTTTAAATTTGAGATGACTAGCTGATTGGAATAAAGCTAGAATAGTTAAACAGTGCTGGGATATATTCCACAAGAAGGATAGTATGTGGATAAAATGGATACATAGTAAATATCAATCCAAATGTAATTTTTGGCACATTCAGGCAAAGTCTCACCATTCTGCAGATTGGAAAGGTATACTTCAAATGAGAACGTGGCTACTCAAACAAATAACCTTTTCTATCTCCACTGAGAGTGCACTCAGCATGTGGTATGATCCATGGGTCAATGGGAAAAGCATATTCCAACTTTATGGAGATAGGATCAGGGAAGATCTGGGAGCTAATGTGAACAATACTATTTTTGACTTCATTTGTAACGGTACTTGGAACCTTCCAATTCCAACCTCCATTGACATGTTTGAGTTTGGCCAATCATTTCTGCTATTCCTCTGGTTAATGATCCCACTGATAAATTGATATGGATTCATGACAATGGTAATTTTTCCTGTACTTCAGCATGGAATCAAATTAGGCAAAGACATCAGGTATGGCATCCAGAGAGCTGGGCTTGGGGCAGGCCTCTATGCCCCAACCATTCCTTATGTTGCTGGCAAGCACTTCACAATAGGCTTCCGACTCTAGATATTATTCATAAAAAAGGGTTTTCACTTGCTAATATGTGTATTCTTTGTAAAGGGGCTGAAGAAAGCAATAACCACCTATTCTTTTCATGCAAATACTCCAAAGATCTCTAGACTGAAATCTTACAACGATTTGATATCCATAGGGAACCGAAGAAATCACTTTTATGTGAGCTACAATCCTTGAGGCAAATTTTCCAACAAAAGGGTATCTCACCAAGCTTATCAAACTACTATTCCGATGCACCATCTGGTGGATTTGGAGGGAGAGATGCATTCGAATCTTTGAGAATAAGGAAAAGGGTTATGCCAGGGTTCTAATTGAAATCCTCTATGAAATCAGATGCTGTTTAGAGAATGATCTCAAGCTTGATAGACTCACCTTCAGGGAGAAACAGATTTTTAAACGCTATAACTTCAGCATTACTTAAGAGCCTTCTGTTTTTAATTCCATGGGGAATCTATCTTGGGAGACACAAAGGTCTAAATTTGATTGGTAGATACCTCTAGCTATAGCTCCTCTTCAGGAACCTTCTCCACCGTAGAACACGATTTTTGTGGCAAGAAATCCATTTACCGTTGAGCATTCAGTCTAGGTATGTCTAGATATTGCTCACCCATTGTACACTTTTTTATTCTTCTATAATACTTCAACTTTACCGATCAAAAAAAAAAGGTTGTACAGACCTTGCTAATTGATGCATGAACTGACGGGGATGTATAGACTTAGTCTATGCAGCGATGTAGCAAGGCAATGTATAGACTATATGGCGTGCAGACACTGTATATGCATGAGCAACGTATGGACTTGCTAGCCAGACACTACAAAGACTATGTACAGACTTTATAGCGTGCAGACATGCTATATGAATGTATAGACTGTGTGGACTTGATAGCATGCGGATGTATGGACTTGTGCTGGCTTGATAGCATGCATGAAATACCCTGTACAGACTTAAGCAATGTACTGACTCTGAACTCATGCAATGCAGCAGGGCAATGTATGCAAAACACAATGACTACTCTCATTGTGTTGATATCATAAAAATAAAATATCATATGCTTGTGCCTAAGGGGCACAACATTCTCCCCCTTTTTGATGATGGCAACAAAGTGACAGTGAGTCACCAAATTAAATTTCTCCCCCTTTGACATGATCAAAAAGAAAGAAAAACATGAGTGCAAGGTGCAGTATACATGCAGATTTCCCATAGAACAGCTCAAACTCCCCCTGAATGAAGAACTCCCCCTGAATTATTTCTCCCCCTATGAAAAGGAATATGGACAGATAATCAAAAGGTAGAGAAGGTAGGAGGGTCACTAGACAACAGCTGAAGCATTGGTTCAGAAAGTGAGCAGGATTATAAACAACAGTTAAAGTATAAGAATCAGCAATATACAGTCTTGAAAAAATTCAAGTTTAACAGTGATAAAAATAGAGTAAAGCAGCTGACCACTGAAAAAGAGTTATAGACTCCATTTATAGCAATGAATCTAAGGCACATGATTTTAATAGATAAGTCAGAAATAATACCCTTTGTGATTAATCATGGAAGTTTAAGAAAGGCAACTTGAATATGTATTGAGAAAAACAATTTTCACTCAATGACTTTTGATTTCAAAGGGTTACAACAGTTTGTTTTTCACTTTTTAATTTTTCAAAAACTGAGCTAAGTGAATAGACCAGTGGCATTTATTCTGTTGACATTATGTGTACAACTTGATCAGAGGCAAGTACCCCCAGTTACTAGGCATAAACTACTAGATCTATTTCAGATCAAGACCTACAAGGAACAGTTTTTACCTTTGACATTAAGGGCACACCTTGATCAGAGGCTAGTACCCCCAGTTACTTGGTGAAGACTCCCCCTATAGATTTGACCCAATGAACAGAGGTAGTCTGAAGCACTTCATAACTTATGAATTCACCTGCTTCTTTGGAGGAGATCACAGTTTCTCAGTGCAATTCAGCCATTGCTTTGTCACTGTGTTCAGCTCTTTGCATTGATGATCTTATTCACTGCTGCCCTTATTTCTTTTAGAGTGATTGTTTAAAAAATAGTACACACTCTATTTACCTTTTCTAGACATATCCAGTTTAACACATTCAGGCATTAAAAAAAAACTTTTTCTATTCTAACCATGAGACAAAGATTAAGAGCTATAAAAGTTTTCTTTTATCTCAAGTTCTGAAGTCCAGACACTTAACTCTTCAATTTATAAAGGTTAAACCTTTAGTTCCTCTCAATTTGCAAGTGTGATTCTTATAAATGAACAATTGCAATGACCACAGCTCAATGCACTAAACCAGAAGCAATATTGTTGTTCAGTGAGGGTTAGGGAAATGATGGCAATTTTTAAAAAATGATAACAATAGGCATGAAAGTCCAAGAGCATCTGATGTCAAAGATTATGAATGGAGTGAGTGGGAACAATGAAGAGTGAAAACGATTCAACGTACTGAACATAACTCTCAGCTCCCCCTTACACCATGATGCAATCATATGCTATGCAATGAGTCATTTCTTTTTAAAAATTTTCAAATTCAATGATATGCAGTGCAGTGCTCTATATGAAGACTGGACCCTATATACCATAGTGGTCATGCAAAGAAATGTAGTGCAAAGCAGTCCTATATGCATTAAAATAACTTCCTTGATGCAGATGATATATGCAGACATTAGACACATGCATCAACTATATGCATTAAATGAACCATTCAAACTCAGTGCAATAGATGGCAGAAGAAGAGCATCAAATTTATGCAGAATTAAATTCAGTAGCTGAGTCTGGAATGCAGACTGATCAGCTAGACAAGAAGAGAACATCAGAAATTAAACAACCAAATCAACATGACTTTCTCAATTCTGAAGGTAAATCACTTACCTGTTTTACCTGACTGGTTTATTTTTACCCTTGGTGTTGCATCAGATTGTTGACAAGGCCTCCAATTTCTTTCAGCTTTTAGAATTTTTTTTTTTTGGCCCTGCCTCTTGTCATATGCCTGGAGTAGCTATTCATGTTTCATCATTTTGTTCCCGGCTACCAGGCATACCTGCAAACACACTTAGGGAGCAGATTTTGGAACCCAAGATAGTTTGGGCCCGAACACAGAAACAGACATCTGAGAGTGAAAACATGACAAAAACTGTTTAGGGATCCACATTTGTGTGAAAGTGGATGGTTTGGTGGATTCTACAGCTTGAGAGTTCTTTTTGTTATTTTTCTTTTTCTCAGCACCTACAGGTTTAGCTTTCTTTTTCTGGTGCTGTGATGGTTTTTGTGTGGTCCTGGCATTCATTTTATTAGAAACATTGTTATTTTTCTGCCAGTGCCTTGGCCAATGAATGTACTGGAAGTTGTGGCCAAAATTGGTCCTAGGCTGAGCATAGAACGCCTGGTGACTAGGACTCCATGTCCTAAAGTGACTATCCCATCTCCTAGCTGGCTGAGATCTATAGGGCTGAGTGGGGAAATTCTGATACCTAGACCTCATGTATACAGGGTTCCACCCAAACCTATTAAGTAATTGTGAGTGATTGTGATGATAGACTTGGGCTCGAGGGAAATAGGGATGTGCAAACTGGTTCCTAGCTACACTTGGTCTCCCTGCCACCTGTGACCCTCTAGGTTTCTGCACAGACTTATATTGGGTCTTTTTCTGAGCAATTGATGGTGGTGGAGACTTAGCAGCCTTGGACTGGGGTTTTGATGTGCTAGCTGGCTGACCCCTAGCCTTGGACTTACCCTTGGGAGAAGAGCATGCAGCTCTAGGCTCTACAACTTTCTGCTTTCCCTTGTCCTTAGCACTGGACACTTTTGAATTTACATTATTGAAAGTAGATTTTTCACTGACCATTTTTATGAGTTGTCCTATATTCTTTTCTCCCACGAATGAAATGGTTTTCAGTTCAAAACTCTTTTTAGCTGAGGGATTAAAACCGAGACCCTCCTTTCTGAAGTTGACTTTTGACCCTAGTAATGCATTAAGATTTTCTATTCCTTGGGTCATGCTTTCAATGATTTTCTTTTTGTCAGAATTTTCATTTTCCAGATTTTCAATAGTTTTCTTCAATTCAACATTCACTGACAAGATAGCTTCATATTTTTTATTTGGAATCTTTATTTCCTTTTCAGACTTTTGAATTTTCAATTTCAACTCATCAGCAACATTTTTCAGCCATTCATTTTCTTTCCTACAGTCAATCAAAACATGCTTTAACTCATCAAACTCAGAACATGCACTTTTCAATCTATCATTCTCTGATTGTAAACATGCAACTTTATCAGAAAGTGTTTTATCATTAACCAGAGAATTTACTTTTTTCTTCAAGTGCATGTTTTCCTTCCTAATATCATTCACTTTATCTAACACTTCCCCATAAGCATCTTCCCAATCAGAAATAGTATAATGTTCGAAAGAGGATGATACCTGATCAGATTCTTCTTCTTCTCTTCCATTCCTGGCCATCAAGCAGATGCCCTTTTCTTCTTTCTCACTATCTGAGGAAGTGCTTAGCGTGCCTTCTTCCTCATCACTCCATGTACTGACCATGGCCTTTTCCTTTGGTGCTTTCTTCCATGGTCTTCCTTTCATTTTCTGTAACTATGGACAATCAGCCTTCATATGGCCAGTCTTCCTGCAATGATAACAAGCATTAGCATCAGATTTTTCAGCAGGGTTAAATTTATACCTGTTTTGCTTCCTGCTGTGGTGTTTTCTATAGACATGTTTCCCTTCTCTTCTAAGAAATCTTCTGAACTCTCTTGTAATCATAGCTAGTTCATCCTTTTCAAAATCCGATCCAGATAGACTCCGATCATTGGATGATCCAGTGCTGCTGGACTATTTTGAGCAACTATGCTTGGCCTTCAGAGCAATAGGCTTCTTGTATTTGAGCTCTTCAGCTTGTAGAAGATTCATCTCGTGCGCCATCAAAGAGCCTATCAGCTCATTAGGTTTCATCTTTTGTAAATCTCTTGACTCCTCAATCACAGTTGCTTTGGTATGCCACATCGGAGTCAGCGATCGAAGGATCCTCCTCACAACTTCATGATCGGTGTAGCTTTTTCCCAGATTTCTTAGACCATTTATTATGATGGTCAGACGAGCAAACAATTCGGTCACTGTCTCACCGGGCTTCATCCGAAATGCTTCATACATTGACACTAGCATATTTGCCTCGTCTCTCTCACTTGAGATGTTTCCCCATAAATGACTTCAAGGGTATCCCACATCTCCTTCACCGTCTTGCAGGATGACACTCTATCAAATTCAATGGGATGGAGTGCACACTGAATGGCGTTGATGGCGCTCAAATTCAGAGTAGATTTCATGATTTCTTCTCTAGTCCATAATTCCTCATTCTCATGTAGCTCATAAGGACCTTTGCTCACAATTTTCCAGACCTCGTAATCTTTAGCTCTGAGGAAGACCTGCATCTGGTTCTTCCAATATGGGTAGTTGGATCCGTCGAAGAATGGTGGCTTCGTAGTGGACTGTCCCTCTACTGTTAACCCTCTAACATCCATGGCCGTTCCTCTTTAGGATGTTAGTCCTGCACAAAGAGTTAGGCTCTGATACCGATTGTTGGGACGCTTAGGGTGATCTAGAGGGGGGTGAATAGATCAAACACCCGATAAAAACTACTGCAGCAGAATCAAATGCGGAATGAGAACTTCTGCTAAACAGATAGAATGCACAAATTAAAGACCAACCAAAACTGCTGAAGAACTTAAACAAACATCTACTACGCAGAGTACTAGAATAAAGAGGCGATGTAAACCACAAAGCAATCACACAGTGGACAGAGATTTTTAGGTGGTTCGGTCCTCCAGACCTACATCCACCCCACACTCAACTCGAGTGTGGATTACTGCTGACTCACAGCTTGAACCACTGGGCCTCACAGCTTGCCTACAACCGCTGGGGACTACAACTTAACCCGTCCAGAGGAATCCTCCTCTGCCCGCTGAGCAACACAGCTTGCTGTCCAGTGGAGTCCACCACTGCAACCGCTGACACACAGCTTGATGAAAAGATTCATAAAACAAAACAAAAGCAAACGAAAGATAAAAAGAATCCCTATAGGGAATGTAGCTCAAACAAGTGAGCAAAACTCAGATCTGGTTTTGAACCAAAGATCTGAGAAACATCTCTCTTAACTCTCTTTCTTTTCTCTCTTTCTTTTCTCTTCTACTGGATTGAAAGTGCACTCTGCTCTTCTGCTTTTCTTTCAAGTCTTCTGTATTCGATCAGTCTTCATCTGTGAAAGAAGGCTTCCTTTTATAAGCAGTTCCAGCAGGAGCAGCACTGGGCGTGTGTCTTCCACAGTTCCCGCCCAAGTGTTTTGGCCACGTGTCATCATTTTATCAGCCCTTCCAGCCTCGGATCACGTGCCCTTCATAAGCTTCACGAACAGTACCTGTCAGACAGAGAGAAACTTATCAGTTTAATGTCGCCACCTTGTACAGACTTTATAGTATGTAATGTGCAGACGTTGTATAGACTTGATGCAGTGTATACAGCTCACCGATGCAGTGTGTAGACTTTGATAGCACATGCTGCAGTATGCATATGGTGAAGTATGTACATTGACGATGAAAGCTCAGGCTTGCCAAATGAATGTGTAGACTCTGCGTGCAATGTATAAGCAATGTACAGACTTCGTGAATGCAAAGCTAAAACATGGCAACACACAATGTGCAGACTTCATGCAATGCATAAAGTAATGTACGGACTCTGTGAATGAAGCACACAGGCTGTACATACTTGTGCTAATGCTGCAAGTGGACAGTGTATAGACTTCAGCTCATGCAAGCAAAGCCAATGTATAGACTTGGCGTTTGTGCAAGCAGAACGATGTACAGACTTTGTGTTGTGAACACAGGCTATACAGACTTTGAATGATGCATGCACAAGACGCAACGAATGTACAGACTTAGAGTTCGTGCATGCTACAGTGCTAATGTATGGACTTAGTGTTCTGTAGGGCAGACAATGTCTAGACTTTGAAAGCTAGAACACGAACAGGCTGCAATGTATAGACTTTGATTGAGACGATGCATGAGACGATGCGATGTGCAGACTTGCCAGGCCGATGCATAGACTTTGAGGTAAGACGCTAGACGATGTACAGACTTTACTTGCATGGGCAGACTTGGCGATGTATAGACTTGCACAGTTCTAGCCAAGGGATGTATAGACTTTACTCAGTTCAGCTGGTGGGTGTACAAACTTTAGATGAATGCATGAACAGGCCGATGTACAGACTTGCCAATGTATAGACTTTAAGTCAAATGCAAAAGGCTGTACAGACTTTGAGACTTAATGCATGGTGGCGAATGTACAGACTTTTTCTGTGATGTGCAGACTTGCTATGTCTGGGACACATGCAATGTACAGACTTGAGTGCTCTGACTATGCTCATGCAATGTATAGACTTGATCGTGTGCCTGTGCCAAGAAGGCTGTACAGACCTTGCTAATTGATGCATGAACTGACGGGGATGTATAGACTTAGTCTATGCAGCGATGCAGCAATGCAATGTATAGACTATATGGCATGCAGACACTGCATATGCATGGGCAACGTATGGACTTGCTAGCCAGACACTACAAAGACTATGTACATACTTTATAGCGTGGAGACATGCTATATGAATGTATAGACTGTGTGGACATGATAGCATGCAGATGTATGGACTTGTGCTGGCTTGATAGCATGAATTAAATACCCTGTACAGACTTAAGCAATGTACTGACTCTGAACTCATGCAATGCAGCAGGGCAATGTATACAAAACACAATGACTACTCTCACTGTGTTGCTATCATCAAAACAAAATATCATATGCTTGTGCCTAAGGGGCACAACAATTGTTGGGACTTTGAATGAACGAGCATGCATTGTATAGACTTATGCATTGAGTATAGAACACTGCATGACCTAGCACACTCATGCATTCTCCACAGAACAAATTAGACATATGCATTCATGTGATGACTCAATGTGTTGTTCTTAGCAAAACAATATGGTGACCCATTCATGTTGCTATCATTAAAACAAAACATAATCATCAAAGCACAAGGGGCACAACACTATGTTACCTCGATTAGCATGCCCGTGGGTTTGGAGGGTCTGGGTGGCCCTTGTGTTCCGGGCTTTCGTGTTTCCGCTAGATCGAGTCGCCGTGTATTGGCATGAGTGCGATGGGACTTCCCCCGCATGTCGTGTGATTCTCCGCAAGATGATTCCCGAGTGGGCCAAGTGTATGATCTTGGACTGCGAGTCTAGTCACCCAGCCTGGAGCTAGAGGTTTCCCACTTTTCCTTGGGATGGGGAATCGACGTGGCCGCTTGTGAGCTGCCTCGATAATCATTCTTCTGTGCTTTCCGCGTGGGCCATCTGTGTGGCCTTGGTCTGTGAGTCCAGTCACCTAGCCTGAGGCTGGAGGACTCTTGAGTTCCCTTTTGAGGGGATGGTCTCGACGGCTCGTGAGCTACCTCGATATTTATGCTATCGTGGATTTAGACCTAGGGATTAGGCTAGATTAATGGCATTGTGCCGTTGCGTACAACGGTCTTGACCCCGAGTCTTATGACTCAAGGACCGTTGGATTTAGTAAGTCTTGAGGACTGTCTAGAGTCTAGTGGCTCGGTGCCACTTGGTTCTTCTCGACTTTCATGTAGGGTGCGTGTGTGTTTCTCGGAGTTCTCCTCGAAGAGTGGTCACATCAGTGACTCCCCACTAGTCGTAGCCTTCCGACACACATGTGGTCCCACCAGAGAGTGGTGGTGAGGCTTTACCTGAGAGACGGTTTCTAGACAGGCTACCGTCGGGCCCCACGTCTTGACGCCAGAGTCTGGCTGACGGGAAAACCAGTCAGAGGGCCGGACCTAGGACGCGTGGTCTATGTGTGCACACGTGGTTGGGGGCGGTGGACCCACACTGACGAGTGCGACCCGAGCTAGTCACTTGTTCTATGGTTACTAGTACGGTGTCCTCGTTCCACCAGGGGTAGAGGGGGCACCTAAGGCCCGGTCTAAGTCGTCAGTGGACGCATCTGGCCTTACTTCCAGTGGGCAGGTACTCCTGTCACGTGAGACGTGACTCTCCAATTTTTGGGTTTCGTTTCCCGTCTGCGAGACGTGATTCCCCTGACTATTTCTGGGAGTGTCCCCGAGGTAGAGGTCTAGGGTTTCCGGTGAGCGTCACCGAGGGTTTTCCCTAGAGGGTGTTAGGTCCACCACTATGAGGTAGTGATCGTTTCTTCTAGCTGCGTAGCCAGAGGTTCTTCTGTTAGTTCGGTAGTCCCTCGACTGTGAGATCGGGGCATGTTTCTCCGGTACAGTAGGAGTAGCTGTAGTGCTGAGTTTTAACAGGCCACCGGTTCGTTATTCCTGCTGTAGTTGTAGTTGTTTTACCTTTCCGCTACCGTCGTTGTTCTCGGTTGGGGTTCCGCAGGATCTCTACTGAGCCAGTGACAAGAGGCTCACCCCTACGTTTCAGGTGCGGTGGTTCTTCCTCGAGGTTCGAGGGTGCTGTTCGAAGGTTCTTAGCTGCTAGCTCGTCGGGCCGAGTGTTCACTTGGCATGTGGTACGTTTTACTGCTTTGGGCTGTACTTTCTGTTGGATTGGACTCTGCTGTTGTTATTTATTTTTTTCTGTTAATTGTTGAATTGTTCTACTTTATTTTCTATTTCTTTGTACCTCCACACTCCTTTTAGCCCTTCCGAGCCCTCCCGGCTCGTGGGCGGCGGGCCAGGATTCGAATGGTATCAGGGTCTTCCCGGTATCTAGATCTTGGGTCGTTACAAATGGTATCAGAGCGGTGGTTGTGGACATACATAGGAATTTGAAACATTGCAGTGATCTGAGTCCATAAGGTCCAGTACAGTCGACAGTTGGCTTAGGGTTTTGTGCATATTTTCCGCTTGATTTCTGGCTTGAGAGCCTGAGTGCACTACGCGGCGCTGTAAGGTGGTTATTGTTCACAGCTTTCGTGCCGATGTGGGGCCCAAGGGATGTGATAGAGAGATTTCTTCCCGATGGGTCATGGCCCCAGTTGTACAGCCTTGGGTAGAGGTTGCCGGCAGGTGCGTTGCTGCGTTGCTGTGTTCAAGGAATCTGCAGCGAGGTCAGGTGGCTGGAGAGGATTGGTTGTGGTAATGTGGCCATGAGTGTGCTCTGAGGGAGCTATTGTTGAGTCTCGCCACTCCAGCTTGAGGTTATCTAGCCCCTAAGGTGTTAAGATTATGGTTTATGGTGGCAGAGCGGGTGCTCTAATCGAGAAGTGTGCTCGGGTGAGCGGAGGATCTTCTTGGTGAGTTGTTGATTTCTGAGCCTGATATCCTAGTCGTGCTCTGTGGCGTCAGAAATGACGTGTCGATCCCGATTACTTTTACGGATTTTGAGGTAGGATTGGGCTATGGTGTCCTAGTAAGTCTTGCTCCTGCGCTCTTGTGTGCGAATGGGTTGTATTCGCTTTGAATTTGGTTTGAGATGAGAAGGTTCTGTGGTGGTTTTGGGACTCGAGGATGACCGTCGGCGGTTGTCGATTATGGCTCGTGTTGTGGCTCTTGCCATGGCGTGCTGCAATTCGAGGAATTGCAGTGAAGGTGCATCGAGAGATGCTGTGATTGTGGCCCGACGGAACACTTGGTGAGTGTTGTCGGAGGAGCTGACCTGACAGAAGTGGTGGTTTTCCAGGTGTTGAAAGGTGCTGTTCCTAGCGTGTTCAAGGTTTGAGGTCAAGTCGAGCGTGGATATTTTTCGTTGGTCGGAGGTGTGTTGATTTCTCCCTTGGTTGGAGAGATTGTGTTTAGCTAAGGTTCGTCATCTTGCATCGCGTGTTCGGATTGGTTGGCCTTCGTGTGCCGTATAGTCTGTGCAAGACGTGATCCGTGTTTTGGCAAGGTGGTTGCCTGTGAGAGTTGTGCCCATTTCCCATGGTGTGTAAGGGTGCTGGCGCTGTCCCGGAAGGACGTGTGCCATTGGGGCGGTGTTCTTGAGAATTTACGGCTGGTGTCGTGATTTTCTGATGCATGGTGGTTCGGAGCCTGCAGAGTTGCAGAGGATTACCAGATTTGGGGGTGAATCTGTGCTTTGGGTTTGAGGTAATGGAGCTTTCCTCACCCTATTTTCTGAGGTTGGCCAGCCAAGTTGTGGATTGTCGGGATGATGAGTCCCGAGTTACCGTGAATGCTGTGCGCGTGTGGATCAGAGTGCACAGTGGAAGCCTTGTGGGCCCGTAACCCACAGGTCTCAGGATTGTAGTGTTGGTTAGTACGGGCGGATTTCTTGAGGTTGCGTTGAGCATCAGAGGATTCGTTCCTCGGTGTGAGACGTGTTCTTGCCGTGCCGTTTCTCAAGATTTTGTGGTTCTTTGCACTGGCAGGATGGAGTGTTGGGGAAATATGTCGACAAGTGTGCCGCATGAGTACGCTGTTCATGTGATGGGAGCCGTGTCAGGTGTCGGCGCTTGACCCGGATGGGGTTGTTGAGGATGTCACCTGAGGGAGGTCGAGGATGTGTTGGTCAGAGTCGGTGGTTTGGTGCCCGACTTGTATTAGAGGTTGTGTCCTCGGATGAGATCATGTTTTGAGAAAGTGATCTCGAACAGATTATGGGTCCCAATTGGTAGCTGTGAGTGGCTGGTGAGCCTAACAGTGTAATCGACCACGGTAGCATCTGTAGGTTATGGTCGTGTCAGATTGTGGCGGACGGGACCCAACTGTGACGAAAAATATGTGTCGTTTGAAGACCTGTGTGCGTTGGTTGTGGTGTTGGTGACCAATTTTTTGTAATATTGGATGGCACTTTTCTCCCCTAGAGACGTGTGCCATGAATTCTCCCGGTGGTGTCCCGTGGCTCTGTGGTGCGGGCAGAATCTGGATTGACAGGTGTCCACTAGTATTAATTGAGATGAAAGTTTCGATGAGACAAGACGGAAGGGTGACGCCTGTGGTTGGAGGACCTTGATGGGACGTGGGCATTGGAGTGGTTGTCCCTGGTCTGGTGACCAGCATGGGAGGATTTCCCTATAAGTCTGAGTCGAGTGAGGTGATGATCGAAGACTCCTTGGTCTATTCATTGGTTTCATCATGCTCCCCTGAGAGGGTTGAGTTGGCGCGATGCTCGAGATCAGATGCGATGTCCAAGAGAATTTCAGCCCGTGATATGGTAATTGTCTATGTGTGAGTCAATGGATGGCCTGTTGTGAGTTGGATCGTGCCCGTTGGGCCGGTGGAGGTTTCCCGTTGACGAGCAGCTGGTGACCAGCGTATAGTCTTTTCGCAGACAGAAGATGTTGTTGGTTGTGCATCGTGAACGGTGAGAGCCGTGTATCGGTGAGGACTTTGGTGATCATTTCTATAATGTGCATTTTCGGATGGGATCTGGGCTTTGTCAGAATTTATCTTTTGACAGAGTTGGCACGGTGATATGTCTAGCTTTCAGCTTGCCAGGTGTGCGGTGGTTCTTGGTGCTGAGCCGATGTTCTGGTTGCGGTCTGTTGAGATGACTGCATGAGTCGGAGGAGGCTCTGTAATGGTTGTTCCCTTGAATAGGGGCGTGGACCTGTTAGTTGGCTGTGAAGCTGATGTGTGTTTTGTCCGCCGACCATAGGATGTATCGGTAGCTATTTCTCGTGACGAGGACTGTGTCTCCTCGGTGAGCGAGATGGTGACAGCGGTGCCATGATTGGTTCTCGTGTTGTCTGAGGTGATGCCGGACTATGTCCTTTAGTGTATGCCTGCTCTGATGGCCGATGTGCGCGGCGTATGGAGCGAGGTGCCATTCGTGATGGTAGTCTGGTTGTGTCCCTCAAGATCGGTGCTTTCGTGAGAATCGAGATTTTTTGTGTTAGGGCTCTGACAACGTTGTCAGTTGGTTAAGGTGTTCTTGCCCTGTGGCTTGGTGCTAGTCCTAAATTTTGAGGATGAAATTTCTTTAAGGGGGGAGGGCTGTAATGCCCCGTATTTTTTGGATATTTTTTGAATCATTTTCGTGGGTCTCGGAGTGTATTTTGTGCTTTATATGTATTTTTCTCTAATGTGCCTTCGGAACTCTATGTAGGGTAAACCGTGGCATTCTCTAATCCCGGGGACGTGACAAGCGCGTTGTGCTCTTCCCGAGGATCACGGAGGTAATTTTTCTTAATTTTTTGAATTTCTAGAATTTTTGGGTTTTTCTATATATGAATTAACCCCTTTTTCTCTCTCCCCATCTCTCATTCTTTCACTCTTTCCCTCTCTCTTCTCTCTCACATTCTCTCCTATCCCTCTCTCTTCTCTCCGGGCGGCCGACGGAGATGGACGAGGGCGAGATGGCGGTGCTCGTGGGGCGAGGAGCGGAGTGGACGGGGCGAGGATCGAGGCATGGTGGCGAGGTGAAGCCGGCTCATGAGCGTGGGATATCGGCGGGGTTTCATGGTGTTTTCCTCATGGATCGGCGTCCACGGCACGTCAAATCTTCGGTGGAGGTAGGGAGATGGATCCTTAGCTCGTGTACTTCCTTTCCCGCGATTTTGGTAGGCCGTGGTGAGCCGAGCGTGGGTTTATCGCCGTTGGGGGTTAAAATCACATTTTTAGGGCATGCGACGATTTCATCGAATCGATTTAGGTTTCCCCTCTTTCTTCCCTCCATTTTTGAGTTTTTGGGCCTAGGGGATGGTCCCCTATGTTTTCCCCTTCGATTGGGATGGAATGGGGCGTGGAACCGTGCTCTAGGGTTGAGCTTGTCCGATCTTCCACCGTAACTGGTCGACCGTCGCTGGCGGCTCAGTCGACCGTTCGGGCGTCGCTCAAACTGATCATTCTACCCAGTTCGGTCGACCGACCCAAATGGGTCGGTCGACCGAGCTGGCCAAGTCGACCGACCCCTATGGGGAGGTCGACCGAAATGTAGAATTTTGGCCTATTTTGGGTTCCGGTCGATCCGATTGAGACCCAATGACCGACCTATGGCCCTGTGAGTGTCCCGAACACCCCGTGGGTTCTGTGTCCGTGTTTTTGGGTGTTCGGAGGTAGCGTGTTACATCGATTAGCATGCCCATGGGTTTGGAGGGTCCGGGTGACCCTTGTGTTCTGGGCTTACGTGTTTCCGCTAGATCGAGTCGCCATGTATCGGCATGAGTGCGGTGGGACTTCCCCCGCATGTCGTGGGTTTCTTCGAAAGATGATTCCCGAGTGGGCCAAGTGTATGGTCTTAGACTGTGAGTCCAGTCACCCAGCCTGGAGTTGGAGGTTTACCGCTTTTCCCTGGGATGGGAATCGGCGTGGCGGCTTGTGAGCTACCTCGGGAATCATTCTTATGTGCTTTTCACGTGGGCCATGTGTGTGGCCTTGGACTGTGAGTCCAGTCACCCAGCCTGGGGAGTTCCCTTTTGAGGGGATGGTCTCGACGACCCGTGAGCTACCTTGGTATTCATGCTACCGTGGATTTAGACCTAGGGATTAGGCTACATTAACGTCATTGTGCCATTGCATACAACGGTCTTGACCCTGAGTCTTATGACTCTTGGACCGTTGGATTTAGTAAGTCTAGAGGACTATCCAGAGTCTAGTGGCTAGGTGCCACTTGGTTCTTCTCGACTTTCGCGCAGGGTGCGTTCATGTTTCTCAGAGTTCTCCTCGGATAGTGGTCACGTTAGTGACTCCCCACTAATCGTAGCCTTCCGACATGCGTGTGGTCCCACCAGGGAGTGGTGGCGAGGCTTTGCCCGAGAGACGGTTTCTAGACTAGTTACCGTCGGGCCCCATGTCTTGACGCTAGAGTCCGGCTGAGGGGAAAACCAGGTAGAGGGCCAGACCTAGGACGCGTGGTCTGTGTGTGCACACGTGGTTGGGGGCAGTGGACTCGCGCTGACGAGCGCGGCCCCAGCTAGTCACTTCTTCTGTGGTTACTAGGACGGTGTCCTCGTTCCACTAGGGGTCGAGAGAGGCACCTGAGGCGCAGTCTAAGTCGTCAGTGGGCGCATCCGGCCTTGCTTCCAGTGGGCAGGTACTCCTATCACGTGAGACGTGATTCACCTATTTTTGGGTTTCGTTTCTCATCTACGAGACGTGGTTCCCCCGACTGTTTCAGGGAGTGTTCCCGAGGTTGAGGTCTTGGGTTTCTGGTGAGCATCACCGAGGGTTTTCCCTAGACGGTGTTAGGTCCATGACTGCGAGGTCGTGATCGTTTCTTCTAGCGGCGTAGCTAGAGGTTCTTCTGTTAGTTCGGTCGTCCCCCGACTGTGAGATCGGGGCGTGTTTCTTCGGTACAGTAGGAGTAGCTGTAGTGTCAAGTTTTGACCAACCACCGGTTCGTTGTTCCTGCTGTAGTTGTAGTTGTTTTTCCTTTCCACTACCGACGTTGTTCTCGGTTGGGGTTCCGCGGGATCCCTACTGAGCCAGTGACAGGAGGCTCACCCCTACGTTTCAGGTGCGGTGGTTCTTCCTCGAGGTTCGAGGGTGCTATTCGGAGGTTCTTAGCTGTCAGCTCACTGAGCCGAGCGTTCACTTGGCATGTGGTACGTTTTACTACTTTAGACTGTACTTTCTGTTGGACTGGACTCTGCTGTGGTTGTTTATTTATTTTTGTTAATTGTTGAATTATCCTGCATTATTTTCTATTTCTTTGTACCTCCACACTCCTTTCAGCCCTTCCGAGCCCTCCCTGCTCGTGGGCGACGGGCCATGATTCGAATGGTATTAGGTTCTTCCCGGTATCCGGATCTTGGGTTGTTACAATTTCCATGCATTTATTGCCCTAGGGTGGGTGTTGCACACATGTTTTTTTCACCCTTCAGTCTGAGAGGACTTGGTAGTTTCATAGAGACTGCGGCTACCTAGAAGCTGTTCTCGAACAACCGCGACTATCCTAAGGCGGGTCTCTGCTAACCGTGTTTGTCTTTTTGTCTGCTGTTCACTCTAAATAGAAGCCATATCACTCTTTTTGGTTCCTATTTAAATTATCTATTGATTATGTTTTATCCACATGTTTTCCGTGATATGACTACTGTTATATCACGCATCAATCATGCTAGGTTTCATGACCATCTTGTTTTAAAAACTTGTTTTAATCCTATGCTAATTTCATACCAAAACCATATACTCTTGTATTAAAGTCATATTTAATATGCTTTATGAATTTATTCTATTGTGGATTTGATCGCTGTTTTTACACGATTCACTCTTGTCTCAGTCTTTCTTAAGTACATGGCACATATCCCGGTACGATGTCATTAGTTACACTTTACACTCAGAGGAACACTATCTTGGACTTGTGATCCTCTCCGTTAGATATTCCTTAAACCGGACTAGGTGATCTTGTTTCAAGGCCTCCGTAAGTCTCCGCGAGCCTGAGATCCCCACTAGGACGCCGAGCTAGTTGTACTCTGAAAATCCAATGGAATAGAAAGCACTTGAGTTTTTCTGGTATTTTCTGTGAACTGGCCTAGACGCGGCTTTACTGAGACTGCTACTTCATTATAACGGTTCTGGAGCAACCACATTCTGGATCCAACATTCACTACGTCGACTCTTTCCTTCTCTGGCGTCGACTCCGTCCAATAGCAGTTCCATCTTGACCGCGGCTTGATGATAACGATTCTTCCATAACCGCATTCATTTTATCTGTGCCCTAACCTGAGGTTTGACACAAGGGTTGGTTATACTCTATTCCTAGATGGTCCTTTTATTGTCTGGAACCAAATATCTTGTTTCATAAGTCATTAATAAGTTATGGAACTACGAAATTGTACAATTGTGTAGTCGGATTCCTACCATAGCATGACCTTGTCATTAATTCATTCTTGAACTTGCATATTCTTAATTGGTGCATTCTTACCTTGATGTTGTTATCAAGAAACTATTTTTTGAACTTTACATTATTGGCCTACTTTATTATTTCTCGTAGAAGTAGCTTGATTTATAACTTGAAGATGCAAGAGCGGGCACGGATAGTGTCCAAGGGCTCGACACTGGCCCCCTCGATAGATAGTCGAAAACATACTATAAACCATGGGGTATGATGAACACTGGCGTCCCATTGTGCCGGGAGTACTTTTTTTATAGACGAGTGAAATCCATTAGGTCATTACATGCTTTCTACTACATTCTTGTTCCATGACTTTCTAGTGCATGACCTTCAAGGTTATGAAAAATACATTCTCATTACATGCAAGTACATTCTTGTTACATGAAAGGCCACATTATATTCTTGCTAGATCGTTCTCTCATTCTACATGAACTCTTTTATTTCTATGGACTTGTGTTGTTACTTAAGTTTTATGCGTATGATTTATCGCATTATCATTTACCTTACATTCTAGAGCTAAAATGTTCATTACTTAAACATTACCTTCATGTTGATACGAAGATATCTACTAGGCAAGTGTGCTCATTCACTACCTTTTCAACCCTTTTCAGGAAATGATAGCGGGTCGGATTCGGACTATTCAAGTGGTGAGTCCGAGAGTGAATGAAGAATGGAGCGAATCCTAGTAGTGTCTTAGTCATGATTCATGATGTAAATTTTTTTTTTGAGTCTAGTAATGTAAGAGTCAAGAGTCAACCTTATGTACTTTGGGTTCTTATTCAATAAAAACAAAAGGTTTTGTCCAATTATTGTGCATTCATTCTTATGTGTGGATGTGTTCGCGCTCTGATTATATTGCTCGCTTGAGGCTTATCCTGCCGACTGTTCATGTCCCTAATATTACTTTCGTTGTACACATATTTTGGGCCGTGATAGCTGTGCAGCCGTGTGTTTGTGGGGAGTTGTCCCCGTGGTTTGCTGCACTTGCAGCGTGGCTACTTCTTTGTTTTTGTGTTCTCCTTTAGGGCTTGTCCCTGTGTGCTACGGTTCTGCAGCGTGAGGACTGTGTCCTCGTGAGGAGCTCGCTCCTCGTGTAAGCTGTGTATCAGCGTGTGGGGCTTGTCCCCGTGTATGCTGCATGTAGCAGCGTGATGGGTTTGTCCCCGTGTGGAAGCTATGAATCCGCGGTTTGGACTGTGTCCTCATGAGGACTTGTTCCTCGTATTCAAGTTGTTAGTAAGCGGTGTTCAAGATGTTAGTCAGCAGTGTTCACGCTGTTAGTCAGCGGGATGCCTCACTGGGTTTTGGTGAGGGGTGGATGTAGGTCTACGGGTTTGCAGACTGAATCACCTTAAAAATTCATGTGCAATGGGCTGTGGTTTGTGTGATTAATCATTCTCTCCAATCCCCATTTATAGGAAGAAATCATATGCCTTTATAGGTTTCAGATATAAAGATAGAATTTCATATAACATATGCCCAGACTAAGGTCGATGCACCCAGTGAACAGCTCAGATCAAGGTCGATGCATGCCCAGACTATAGTCGATGCACCCAGTGCACAGCTCAGACTAAGGTCGATCTATGCCCAAACTACGGTCGATGCACCTAGTGCACAGCTCAGACCAAGGTCGATGCATGCCCAGACTATGGTCGATGCACCCAGTGCACAGCTCAGACTAAGGTCGATGTATGCCCAGACTAAGGTCAATGCACCCAGTGCACAGCTCAGACTAAGGTCGATGCAGCTCAAACTACGGTCGATGTAGCCCTTTGACTGTTCTAAAATTCTAGAAACTCAGAAAAGGTGAGTTTTGAGGGGTCAAACCAATTTAGAAAAATATAACAAATTAGAAAATGATAGAATACCAAGTTGGTAAATTGATGTAAAAATGTCAGATTCATCAAAATTATGTGATTATGATTATGACTAGTTTTCTACGCATGTGTGGCCAAAATTATAACCCTATTTTCTAAATTCCAAAAACCTGCAAATAAGAAGTTTTGAAACGCTATTATGATTCAGAAAAATATGAAAAATTAGGAAATCATAGATGAATAAGCTGGTAACTTACTGTAAAACTTTCGTGTTCATTAAAATTATGTGCTTATATTTACGAACTATTTTACACCTATGTGTAGCTTAGAAATAAGCCTGTTTCAGTTTTCAGAAATCTGAAACGTGATGTATTCTTGAAATCTGTGGTAAAAAAATTTAAACGATTATATTGGCTATACGGAAACTACTGCCATGGAAGGCCTGGAGCCAAACTATAGAAATGCCCATATGGGAAGGCTCAATATGTTCTAACCTCGGGGGCACGAGGTGAAATCCAGGAGGTGGACAAGTTCCACTAGTTAAGGTGGGAAGGACTTTCCCCGGTTCTGCACAGTTAACCAAGACTTGTCTCCATTGCATAGGTGACCGAGTATCTGTATGTTCTGACCTTCTAATGGTGGTTTGGGCACTGTGTCTGGCCATATGTTATATGAAATTCTGTCTCTGTATCTGAAACCTGTAAAGGCATATGATTTCTGAAACTGTGTAAATTCTGAAATTCTATTTTCTGAAATCTGATCAATCATTTGCAACTTCTGAAATTTCTGTTTCTGTTATCTAAAACCCGAGTATGTATAAGAGTTCTGAAAAATAAGACTACCGTCATAAACACTTCTTTTTTGCATTAGTCTTATCTTCTATCCTCAACAACATGATTTAAACTTTTGTAAACTTACCTCATCCTCGTAGTAAGTTGGGCTTGGATAAAGGAGCAAATTGAGGTTAGTGACTTGGTGGGTCTATTAGTAGACTCACCCTTGTAAATATTTTCAGGTGATTCTACTGGTGAGGACGAGGCTTTAGTGCATAGTGACTTCGATCGTGAAGATTTGGTGTGATTGTTAGCTTTTCTTCTTTTCCTTTCCAGTTGAGGTGATTGTGTTAGAAATTTTATCACATTGTAATAATAGTTTGTTGAAGGAACTTTTATGTTCTGTTAGTTGGACTATTGTGATTTTGAGAAGAGGAATTAACTGATGGGCTTCATATTTTATTTTGCTACTTATTGTTCTCTTTATTTATGTAATTCATCAACCAATTTCTGTTCTGTTGGGTTTTTCCCACTGTGGTATCTCTCCTAAGTCCGATGAGAGTTGGAAACTGAACTAGATTCTAAGGTGGGGTGTTATAGAAAATGTTACAGATCACTGCTCAAAGGTGCAACTGATCTTTATGATAGTTCAGTTTGTTTTTACAAACTAGTTAGCTCTCAACCGTGGTTCATCTGATACCTAGTGAAGCCAAGCTTCATTCTAGTATTTCCAAGTGTTATTGTTAAATCCGTTGTGTGCTTTGAATAGAGTTTCATTTCAATTCAGGTTTGTCATATCCTCTATGAACCACAACGTTCCATTTCTTTGTGTTTCATTAAGTTATCGATTAAGTTTTTAATTGGGCAAAGTTTTCGAAAGGATCTATTCACCCCCCCTTTAGATCCGGTTGCACCAAAGGGACCCAATAGGCCCGACCGCTCTTCACTGTAATGAGGCCGTCACGAATCAACTTCTCGGCCTCAGTTTTGAAGACGTAGTAGTGTTCTATAGAGTGGCCCAATATGCAATGATATGGGCAAAAATTGGGCTCACCGGACTTCTGGGCATCCTCTTGCCTTTTCGGCTCTGGTAGCTCAATTAACCCTAGCTTGGAGTAGAGGTGAAAGCGCTTCTTAGTATGCTCTTGTTTGAAAGAGAAAGGAGTCTGCATTCGTTCACCGAACGAAGGGGTAAACTGCTTATTCTCCATCTTCTTTGGGGGATTGGTCGAACTAACCTTTCTGATGTTTTCGTTAGCAGGAGAAAATTCGATGATATTAATTTCCTTGGCGGGTGGCCGCTCTCAGACTTGCTTCCCCTTGGACTAGGCATAGCCGGGGTTATCGGCGAATGACATTTCAATCTCTGCGACTGCAGAATTGAGTTGATAGAAACTTCTTATGTTGGTGCCGAGGAGCTTTTCACTGACTTTTGTTGCTTGGTCTTTACTGCAGATGGTGATAACGTCTTCTTGCATCAGGGGATAGGTACACCGCATGCTGAGGTCATGCCATCACTTGATAAGGTCGAGAGCCGTCTTGCCCTTCTTCTGCCTAATGGAGTAGAGTTCGGCTAGCGAGACCTTTTGCTCGGCCGTCTGGAAGTGGTTGAGGAACTTTTTCTGCAGATCGGTCCAATCTGCTATGGAGTTGGGCTTTAGCCGAGAATACCACTAAAATGTATTTTCTGTAAGAGAAGTGGCAAAGTACCGGATGAGATAGGACTCTGATGAGTATCACATTTTGTATCATAGGACTCTGCATGCATTTTATCATCATTTATGAGCAAAAATGACAATGTGAGAAACATTCAAGAAGTTGCATAACTATTCTTGGATTAAGCACATGGCTGTTTAAATTTTTAAAGGACCCTTAAAGATGGCGCCCAAGAGACTGGGCGCCCATTTGAAGGAGGCGCCCATGTGAGTGCGCGCCCATTTGATGCAGAGGTAGTTCCAGAAAAGAAAAAAGACAATTGAAGGAGGCGCCCAGGCACCTGGGCGCCCCCTTGAAGAAGGCGCCCAGGCCCCTGGGCACTCCCTTCCTAGACCTGTAGAAAAGACAAGGAGAAAATAATAGAAGCAAGAGGCCCCCATCTGAATGGGCGCCCAATTGAAGGAGGCGCCCAGGCCCCTGGGCGCCCATTCAGAGAAGCTGGCACACTCTCCCATGAAAGTAAAAATGGCGAGAAACTAATTGAAGGAGGCGCCCAGTACCCCAGGCGCCCTTTAAAAGGCGCCCAGTGCTCCAACCGCCCCCTTCTTGGCACAAAAATAGTGGCGGGAAATAAAATAAGGAAATAAAGAAAGTGGCAACCATCTGCATAGTCACAGATTCAAATGAACGACCAGTGCACCAGTCATCAATTCAGTTACGTAACCGACGCCCATGAAGCCTCCATAACGTCTCCTTGATGAGCTCACTCGATCAATGGGCATTTATGGACCCTCAAACTCTATAAAAAGGGCACCGAGGGCCCTCTCACATCAACTTTTCTTCTATTTTTAACTATTCTTCCATTAACTTTTTCTTTCATTCCTCATCTCTCTGCGTCTCTGTCTCTCTGTCGAAGGTTCATTTCCTTTTACACAATCATTTAGCTTAGCTTTTGCATGCATTTCTGTTTGTTATTTTAATTTTCAGTCTTCATCAAAGTTGTTCATTTTCAAACTCTCTTAAATTTCCACTTCTTCATCACCTCCTAATTCTCTCCCATTTTTAAGTTATTCCCGATTTTCCAACCCTCTATTCTTCATCTTTTTACTATTCATTCATCTTTTTTTGTCGAATTCTCCTCCATTTTTCGCCAACCTCCTCACGTTTTCTGCTTCCACTATCTTCAACAATGTTCTCCCCCTTTCCATGCTCACCAACTTTATCTTCTACCACATCTCCTAATTCCCCTCTGATTTCAAGCTATTCTCTCTTCTCTCGCAACCTATTTTTCCCACTTTTTCACTTCACTATTCACCCATTTTCTTCTCCATTTTAAATTTATGCATCACATTGTTGACATCCCCCCCCCCTATTTCCTTCTTTCCATTTTACCTTTCTAGGTCAAGATGAAAAGACAATCAAAAATGAAGGAAAGAAAGGGTCGAGAGGTGTGTGTGATCGTGATCGCCACCAAGATCAAGAATGCAAAGGAAATGCACCCGTACCTTGGAAAGGGAGAAGACACTCGCCTGAAGTGCAGCGCTGGTAGTAGTACACGGTCCAGGCCGAACCGCTCAATGGATGACATAGCCGCTCTAACGTTGGAAAGAGAAGCGGGATGAAGACCATTCTGGTGACGGCACGGTATGAAGATGGCCACTCAAACGATTTTAACAGTTCGGGGAGGACCGCTCCTTTCTTCAGGCGGACGGAAGAAGTCCATTCAAAGCCACCATACTCCAAGTTGTAGGACTTGATCATCCACCCCTTCCGGCCAGCCAGAGGGGATGGGCCTCTTGCTGTGCTGATGTTGACCTGCAAAACAACGTAGGAGACAAGAAAACAACACCCAAATTAGCCATGGAATGTGTAGCAACTATAGAACAAAAGGGAAAATTAACATAATAACGCGGAAGGGGCGATACCTGGGGTGGTTTTTAAACCCCTATAGGGCGTGAAAACAAATAGGAGGGGTGTGAAAATGGCATGCAAACAATGAAAACGTGGAAAGGAGACATAGAAGATAATCATGCAATGGATGAAAAGACTATTAAAACCTAGACCAAACACCAAAAAAAAGTGACTACTCCCTGAACCGGAGGCTTAAAAAGGATGTAGAAAGCCTCCCTCCCTGGCTACAGCTCGCTCAAGAATTCGGCAGAGCTTCGACGTCGACGTTGGATCTCTCCCTTTTCAAGCTTGGACTAGGGGTTCTTTTTATAGACCCCTAAAAGTCTAGCCCCGAATTAGGGTTTTCCAATGAGAATTAAGGTGAGATAATAAAAGATAAATCATACATAATACTTCTATTTTCCACTGGAATCAAATGGCACCCCATTTTGTGGAGAAACCATGGAGAAAATGGCGGAGGAAGGTGGAGGTTTAACCATGAATGGAGAGAGGAAACCCACATATTCCACAGATCTCAGCCAGGTACGCGGTCGCGCGATAGGCCGCTCAAACTATTAAACGGTCCATTGCTAGACCGCCTAATGCTGTCGGTGATAAATAAGATAAAATAACAAATCACCCAATTATCCACCGAACTGGTCGGCTATCACGGCGCTGGACTCTTTAGGATAAAACGGTCTAATGGTAGACCACCCAATGAATGGAACGGTCTAATGCAGGCCGTGTAAAGCGTGTCGGTGATAAATCCCAAAAAAATAGGATAAATAGATAATTATCTAGAAAATTCACCGGTTTAGGACTCTGGGAACTGGACGGTCTAAAGACAGGCCATTCAATGGCAATAAACAACTGAACTTGGACCGTGCAAAGGCTTGTCGGTGAAAATTCAGAAAATCAAATAAATATCGAAAATGGTTCCAATCAGACTGCCCCATAACTGAATGACCAGTCGATAGACCGCATATATCCTGGACGTTTGAAATTAATGAAATAAGATAAATGGGCCCATTTACCCCCAAAATCAAACGAAATCAAGGCCCATTAAGCCCGAATCTGAGAGCAGACCTAGCCAGGGAGGGAGATACCCATAAAATAAGCCCAAAGACGTGCTTGGAAATAGCCCAATGAGTAATGGACAACTCGAGGCATCAACAAATGATAATAAAAGGAATGACCCAACTCATAGGCAAAAAATGGGTGTCAACAGATGCCCCTCCTTAACGTCCTCTTTGCAGGTGAGCGAGCAGAGGTGAAGCGAAAGTGAAATGGAACATGGAGATGAAGCAGAAATGAAGCGGAGCGGACTGAAAAGCGGGCGTTAAGGTAAAAGACACCCATTTTTATTGACAACGTGCGATAGGAATATTCTGGAAAACTCTGAACCAAACACATTGAACGATCGGACCAAAACGACACCAGTCTGGAGAAACTAACTAAATAAAAGGAAAACACACGATCAACCTCATGGGGGACACAATCCCTCGGACCAATGAGAGGACCGGAGCAAGCAGCAAAAATCAAAGAAGTAGACTAAAAACTCCAAACGGGGACCCTTAGTCAATCAAACCAGGTGAATAGACCAGGGAAAATCTTCGAACTCTGCGTGGAATTGTTCCTCTTACTCAGACACTGAACTCACAATCATCCATCACAAATGAGACACTTTCAGACAGACCATGGGTCATGAATGCGCAAAGGATGCGCATGATGCATGCTAGGCTAAAATTAAAGAAATCATTAAAATAAACGCAAATAAAGCCATAAAATAGAAAATTCTCGAGAATAATATTGCTAGACCGGGATCATTAGGGTCAAGACACTATCCGCAACCACGGCGTGCAGGATAGAACTATCGTCCCCTAATTTTCCCAACCTAACGGCCTATCCAATGATTAAACACGTGAACCTGGATCATCATTATTTTTGTTATAGGGAAACGTCAGATCCTGGAACACGTAGATAACTAACTGGTTCTCGATATAATATAGCATAATATCATATAGTAATGCAATAAGAGACATAGGGCTCGAAATACTTACCTTGCTTACCTGATGGCAGTGAAAGGCATGTTGTAGTGAAGCTGCAAAAGATTCATGAACAAGGTTTTGCAATTGATATACATATCATGAAACAATTTAAGTCAAAAAGAGTTATCAATTTAAGCACATAATGCAGCAACATAGCATCAAAACATGCATATACACGGTCTAGCCCAGACTGCTAAAAAACCACAAATGGTCTAGACAGGGCCGCTCAACCGTTGCTAGTTGAAATATGATCGTGAAGATGCACGGCCCTTTATGAGGCCGTCCAATAAATTGAACGGCCCAACTCCAGCCATTCACTAAAATTGCACCGTTAGAGATGGAATGGTCATATTGTAGACCGTCCATTAGTTACACGGTCTAGCGATAGACCGTGTAATCTCTGGCGCTTTGAAAAAAATAAAACTCTTCCTCTCCCTCCCCCCCATCGTAACAGGCGGAGGAACACAAACTCCACCCACGTTCTACCACCCTCTCCATCTCTCACCCTCAATCTCACTCTCTCATTCTCCACTCCCCCTCATCTCCCCCTCTTCTTCATGTGGTTCAAGCATCAGTTCCTGAGGCGAGTCGCCCGACAAATGGCCGAGGAGGGATCCCAAACGCCGCTGCCGGCGGCCACCGCGGAGGAGGTGGCTCCGGCGCCACCGCCCGTGGCTGAGGAGGGAGCAACGATCATTGCCGGTGAAGAAGGCGCCATGGAAGCACTAGCGGAGCCCACAGCGGTGGTGGAGAAGCCACCGAAGTCCTCCGAGGTAGGCACCTAGAAACCGTCCATTTTTAAAGCTTTCCAATGCATGCATGTGGGTCTAGAGGGTAGGAGAGGGGCGTACGACCCCTTAGGATCCCGTGTAAGGCCATTTAGGCCATCAACGGAGATGGGGAAGGGGATGACACGCCGTCGGGCACGGCGATCATAGTGCGCTTTAACAGTGTCCGCTTACCAAACCTACACGGTTCACATTGAACCGTTCCACAATAACACGGCCCAAGGGTGGCCGCTCAAAAGGAACTAAACCGACGGGGTAACACGGTCTGAGGAAGACCGTGTATATCTAGGACGGCCCTCATTGGTCCGTTCAGAATATGAGACACTAGAGAACAGAGCGGTCTCCACCAGACCGTGGACATCTAGGACGGCCCGTATTGGTCCTTTTAGATATGAGACGCTAGGGAACAGAGCGGTCTCCACCAGACCGCCCAACAGGCAGAACGGTCCACGGGTGGCCATGGACCTCTGAGGGAGATTATTGGAACGGTTAGAATCAGACCGTTGAAAAAGGGAAACGGCCCATAGCTGACCATTTTTGTAGCAGAGTGATTTATTCAATTAATGAAATGCATGATCCTACTATAAAATGCAATTGTTCTAAATGTATGTAGGGAAAGTGAAGGACCCGAATCTCCTGGCTGCAGGTCCGAGCAGTGTACCTCGCACTGCCGGACTTTCAGCGGGAGAGGCTCATGGCGATGGGCTTCGCCGAGTTCCTGAGTGTAGAGGTGACCAGGCTAGAGATGCCGCTCCTCTATGCTCTGAACGACCGTTGGGATTCAGTCATCTGGACGTTTTTTTTTCCGTGGGGCCACATGGTTCCCACGCTAGAGGATGTTACGCGCATCACCGGATTGCTCGTGCATGGGACACCGATTAGCGGAAGGACGTACCCCGACTATCGGGAGCTGGCCCAGAGGCTACTGGGCTTGGAGCTACTCCGACCAGAGCATCAGTCGACGATGCTGATGAGGGCGAGGCTGTAGAAGAGCCTCAGACAGAGGGGTGCGGGGATAGCGACCGGGGAGCTGCCCGAGGAGCACTTGCAGAGGTTAGTGGACTGAGCCCGACCCAGAGTAGTAGCTGCGGCGGGACCTAAGGCGTACCGAGTGCTGAGGAGGTTCCTGATGTTGTTCGTGACGAGGGCCGATGTCATCAGCTGTCGGTTCCTTCCACTTCTCGAGGACCTAGGGCACGTTGGTGACTACGCTTGGGGCGCGGCGGTCCTGGCATTTCTGTTCGACACTCTCAGCTCCACAAGCCGGCGGACGATGCTTGGGGGCTTCTCTCTCTTACTCCAGGTACAACTCGACTCTTAAACTATTATGCAATTTGCTATATGATTCCTATAAATGCTATATGCTGACATTTGGTGAAATGCAATGTAGGTGTGGGCCTACGTATGCCTACGTGGGCTAGGGAGAGGGGAGGAGACTCACCCAGAGCGGCGGCCCATCGCGAGGCAGTGGATGACCTCACGAGAGACTGGGTCCCTACGGAGACAGGTCCATGGGATCCAAGATGACTTAGACACACTGTCCTTTGCCTCGGTACGAATCTAAACTCAGACTTTTCATTAAATGCAAGTTATATGCTTATGATGCTAATGCAATTTTCCTATTTGACAGGTTCGGTGGACACCATACTAGAGTGAGGGGCATGAGGGTTAGCCTTGGGTGGTGGCCGCCCTCACCTACTCAGGCTGAGACATTTGTGATGCGGGACGAGACCACGGACACGACATGCTCATGATTGCCCCTTAACGAGGGAAGCATCGGATGTGCGCGGTTGAGAAACCGGCAATGAGCTAGGGTGGTCGGCTCTCTTTCATGCCCGGATCGGGTCACGGGACGGTGTCGCACTCTCTCGCAGCAGCGGTAATGAATAGATAAAGTGAGCTAGATATCCCTACACATGCTCTCTAGCAGCGGCATAAACAAATATATATGAAGTAAGCAAAATGCCGAGAAGGGAGCGAACACGATACCTCCACGCGCTCGGCGTGGGGACGACGGACCCAGCCGAAACTCGTACTCCCGGGACAATTAATACACCATATTACAGCAAATGAATTACTGCCCACTCCACGCAGGGAGGTAAAGGGCTACACAAACGGGCCTGGGAGGATCGAATTCGGGTTGACGGGCGGCTTCTCGCGTCTCTTCGGTAGCACCCGAACTAGTGACGGTGGGGCCCACGTGCTGTCCGGAGGGGTCGAGTGAGACCCAGTGACACCGCTATAGTGGAGACACTTGGAGAAGCGCTCCCCGGGCTGGCGGCACGCTGGTTCGCCGGCCGGAGGCCGGGCGGCTCCGTTCGGCACCGGTCGGAAAAACCGATCGGAAATCTGCCGGTTCTGTATTTCAGCGCGCGCTCCGGCGAGAACGGACGCTGTGATCAGCACCGGTGTCGGAATGCGATGAGATCAGAGTCGTTGGAAAGCTGCTTCGAAGTACTGCAATCTAGTGGCCTTCAGAAAAATTCATCAGATTTGTACTCTGTGTTGGCGAAGTTTATATGCTGCTGTTGTACAGTAACCGAAGACTCAGATCTGCAGAGAACTTTCCTGAGAACTGCCTTTGGCTGCTATGAAGACCTCAGATTCAGCCCTTGACTTCTTCATAAAAGTTGTAGGAAATTAAGTAAGGAAATCAGGACTATTTTTGGATCTGGATTTAAAGGTGGTGATGATTTGTTCTGATTTTGGAAGTGGAGGGTGGTCGGATATGGAATCTAACTGAAAACACTGTAGCAGAGGAAGACCACGAATTTCTAAAAATAGATAGAAGGCTGATAAAACATTAAGACAACTTGTGGAGGTAGGGAGTGATGGACAGAACTCCTAGTAAAATTGGGAGGGTTTGGACAAATCAAAAATATGGTCGGAGGGGGAGAACTCAGAGGTTCTGTCACTGTAGATAGAAACCTGGAAGATCTGGGATGACAGGTTGGATGAAAATATAAAAATATTAACAGTAGATTTTGGGCGTGAAAATTTAGGTGGCACTTGGGATGCAAGGTTAGAACACACCATAAAAAATTCAGATCAATCCAAGCTCGTGGCTGAGACAGAAAATTCGTGGAAGCTGCTGTGGTCGGACGAAGATAGAACTGCAGAGGCGGCTCGAAGGCGGCACGAACGGCGGCGACGGCAGCACCGACGATCACCGGAGGTTGAGAGGAGATGATAGAAGGTAGAATCACTCTAGAACTTGAGGTTGGAGGAGAGGGACCAGAGGGAGAGAGGAGGGGCTCAAGAACACTCTTGATTTTTCAATAATTTTCTCTTCATTTCTTCATTAATCTCTAATGACACTATACATAGGCTTATATAGAAAATGGCAAGGGGTGGGGGGCTGGGAATTTCGTGGGAAATAAGTCATTTTCTTCCCCCATGTGGTCAAAACTCAAAAAAAATAAATTACATATGAATGGAGCACTCCTTTGACTAGGTAGGTAAGGTAGGTGGCCAACCTTTAAAATTTTAACCCCTTTGTCTCCCATGTGGTCAATTAGCATTCAAACCTTCTAGATGGTCACCTAGGATGGTTGACCAGCCCCACATTGATGAGGTAGATCAATGGGGAAGGGGAGGGGGCCCCCTAACTGGACCTACTATACATTTGCACAAAAACCCACATAATCCTGGGGAATGACACATTGGCTTACAAAGCCTTACAATTGTACATATACTTTCCCAAGGATATAAAAGTAAATAAAAGGACTCAAATGTAAAAATAAAAGTTAATGCTCAGCGTCGATTCCCATCAACTCTCCCCAGGTGGGAGGAACTCGACCCCGTCGAGTAGGGGTATGGATGCTCGAGTACTCCGGCGGATCCGCCACCGTGCCGAGTAGCGCGGGTATGCTCCACTCCAAGTGACCATCACCTGCTCAATCCATATATACTCGATATGCACAAGCTGCTACGGGCTAGAGGTGGACACTCCAGGTGGGGCACTCTCAAAAGGGAAGGAAGCAGCTCGAAGACTCACTAGGAATCACCGCTGAGTCCCTGTAGGTGACTGATCCAGGTATAGATGTAGAACCGATCCCATACTCATCGAGTGAGTCTACTCGCTTTCACACTCATAAGGGACTGACATCGACGAGCTTGCACACGACATATGCAGACTCACCATGCACTAACACACATATGCAAACCACACAAATAAGAAACCGACTCGTACATGACTCTAGACACAACTATTGTTAGTCCGACCCGTACATAGGTGACGGTGGACCAGGACACCCGAATGTGTGCCATGCATGCATGTTATGTAACCGGAGATGGGTGGTATGGGGAACACCTAAACATCCAAGTATGACCCAGTCATGCATGGACGGCCCTTTGGATTTGGGGGACTTGAGAGGGCTAGGAGGGTCGAATGTTGTTTTATCGTGGACGGGCTTGGTGGGTGTAAATGACCCGGCCCGTGGGGTAGAAGTGTGATAGTGGACTCCCTTGAAGAAAAGAACTATATAAGGTGGGTCATGGGGTCCACTAAGGAATGGGTCAAAGGGATCGAAGAAGGAATGACCCCTTGTGGTGGGCTCCCCCAAGTCACGGTCCCACGTGTAGAAGTTTTGAAGGTGTGGATAGTCACCTTCTTGCATTGTGATGGGTGGGACGAGGACCGTAAGCAAGAAGTATGATTCCTCCCTTGGACAAAAGGGTATGGATTCGGGCTCGGCCGGTAAGGGAAGGAGTAAGAGGATCTCCGTGGTGACACAACCCACGGTGCACTCGGAGGTAATGGACCCATAGGCCGGATGGGTGAAGCTAAGACTAGCGGGTTGGTCGAAGCCTCGGGCCAATAAATGTGTAAAGGTCAACTGCCGGTCTAACCCTTTAAGAATGTCGTCCAATGTGTCCACATAGTGACGAGACCGGAAGGTGGTATGAAATGAGTTGCTTGACACTAGTGGTAGTGTGGGGTCCATTGATAGGAAGGGAGGTGGGACCAAGCCATCCTTGAGCCAACTAAGATGCGGCTCGGCTATGAAAAGCGTACCCGTTAGAAATACGGGTGGCTCGGGCCTTGGTGGTTCCAAATGAGAGGATTCCGAATCAAATTCGGAAATAGAGATGGATGACATTGGAACTCTCTCGAGTGGTGAAGGCCATGGTGTAGGCGGCTGGGAGGTGGATGCTTGTCGAAAGCCACCATACCGAGAGAAGTGTGACTCAAATGGTTCGACCACTAGAGTGACCGTATAGGATTTCGCTAGAGAGAATGCATTGCGGATAAGACATTCCAATTGGAAGTGAAGGCGCAAACCTCTCCGGAACTGAAATGCGCCCGTGTTGCTCTCCTCTCCCAAGCCATGTTCCAACCAATACTTATGATATGCCCGAATGTACTCGGACACGGACCTATCACCTTGGACGGGTCGACATGGGTGGGCCATAGTTGCCAAAATATGGGAATGGATCCCTAGGAATGGATATGCAAGGCCATTTGGGCAAGACACTAGACACTGACACGACCCTAAGTAATGCAAAGTTGGAATGCATGCACACTAAGGACCCTAGACGTAAACCAAGACTTGGTACGTGGCGGAGATAATTGACCCAAAGGTCACTCACGCAAGTGTCCGGCCTTCCCGATAGGCGTAGCCTAACGTTCGGATAACACCTTTTGATATACCGAGTAAAGGGATGTAAATGCAAAAAGACACTTTTTTTTGTGTTTTAGAAATATGATGATCCTAGACTCAGACTTAAACCGACTAATGACTAGACGTAAATGACACTCTTTTTTTTTCTTTTTGACACCCTAGACTCAAACTCGCTCTAATACCAAATTGATGCATGACGAGACCACGGACACGACAAGCTCGTGACTGCCCCTTAACGAGGGAAGCATCGGACGTGGGCGGTTGAGAAACCGGCAATGAGCTAGGGTGGTCGGCTCTCTTTCGTGCCCGGATCGGGTCACGGGACGGTGTCGCACTCTCTCGCAGCAGCGGTAATGAATAGATAAAGTGAGCTAGATATCCCTACACATGCTCTCTAGCAGTGGCATAAACAAATATATATGAAGTAAGCAAAATGCCGAGAGGGGAGCGAACACGATACCTCCACGCGCTCGGCGTGGGGACGACGGACCCGGCCGAAACTCGTACTCCCGGGATAATTAATACACCATATTACAGCAAATGAATTACTGCCCACTCCACGCAGGGAGGTAAAGGGCTACACAAATGGGCCCGGGAGGACCGAATTCGGGTTGACGGGCGGCTTCTCGCGTCTCTTCGGCAGCACCCGAACTAGTGACGGTGGGGCCCACGTGCTGTCCAGAGGGGTCGAGTGGGACCCGGTGACACCGCTGTAGTGGAGACGCTTGGAGAAGTGCTCCCCGGGCTGGCGACACGCTGGTTCGCCGGCCGGAGGCCGGGCGGCTGTGTTCGGCACCGGTCGGAAAAACTGATTGGAAATCTGTCGGTTCTGTATTTTAGCGCGCACTCCGGCGAGAACGGACGCTGCGATCAGCACCGGTGTCGGAATGCGACGAGATCAGAGCCGTTGGAAAGCTGCTTCGAAGTACTGCAATCTAGTGGCCTTCAGAAAAATTCACCAGATTTGTACTCTGTGTTGGCGAATTTTATATGCTGCTATTGTACAGTAACCGAAGACTCAGATCCGCAGAGAACTTTCCTGAGGACTGCCTTTGACCGCTATGCAGACCTCAGATTCAGCCCTTGACTTCTTCATAAAAGTTGTAGGAAATTAAGTAAGGAAACCAGGACTATTTTTGGATATGGAGTTATAGGTGGTGATAATTTGTTCTGATTTTGGAAGTGGAGGGTGGTCGGATCTGGAATCTGACTGAAAACACTGTAGCAGAGGAAGAACACGAATTTCTAAAAATAGATAGAAGGGCGATAAAAAATTAAGAAAATTTTTGGAGGTAGGGAGTGATGGACAGAAATCCCAGTAAAATTGGGAGGGTTTGGACAAATTAAAAAGATGGTCGGAGGGGGAGAACTCAAAGGTTCTGTCACTGTAGATAGAAACCTGGCAGATCTGGGATGACAGGTTGGACGAAGATGTAAAAATACTAAACGGTGGAGTTTAGGTGTGAAAAGTTAGGTGGCACTTGGGATGCAAGGGTAGAACACACCATCAAAAATTCAGATCAATCCAAGCTCGTGGCAGAGACAAAAAATTCGTGGAAGCTGCTGTGGTCGGACGAAGATAGAACTGCAGAGGCGGCTCGAAGGCGGCACGAACGGCGGCGGCGGCGGCACCGACGATCACCGGAGGTCGAGAGGAGATGATAGAAGGTAGAATCACTCTAGAACTTGAGGTTGGAGGAGAGGAACCAGAGGGAGAGAGGAGGGGCTCAAGAACGCTGATTTTCCAACAATTTTCACTTCATTTCTTCATTAATCTCTAATGACACTATACATAGGCTTATATAGAAAATGGCAAGGGGTGGGGGGCTGGGAATTTCGTGGGAAATAAGTCATTTTCTTCCCCCATGTGGTCAAAACTCAAAAAAAATAAATTACATATGAATGGAGCACTCCTTTGACTAGGTAGGTAAGGTAGGTGGCCAACCTTTGAAATTTTAACCCCTTTGTCTCCCATGTGGTCAATTAGCATTCAAACCTTCTAGATGGCCACCTAGGATGGTTGACCAGCCCCACATGGATGAGGTGGACCAATGGGGAAGGGGAGGGGGCCCCCTAACTGGACCTACTATACATTTACACAAAAACCCACACAATCCTAGGGAATGACACATTGGCATACAAAGCCTTACAATTGTACATATACTTTCCCAAGGATATAAAAGTAAATAAAAGGACTCAAATTTAAAAATAAAAGTTAATGCTCAGTGTCGATTCCCATCAATTTGGCTCCACTACATGAACGTGGTGGAGCCGCTCCACTTCCGCTTGGTGATGAGGACGATCGGCATCCATCAGCCTGTGGTCGAGTTTCCGGCACCAGAGAAGTCAGAGAAGTGAGTCTGGCGACATCCCCGAAGACTGGCCACGAAGCTGGACTGGACAGTGCGGGCGGCAGTGTAGATCACCGACTGGGCAGCACGCGGGTGGGTGGTGTCCTCTCGAGCAGAGAGTGAGGAGGCCTACTACACGGCCTACGCCACGCACTACAGGGACCAGGTGTTTCGTGGTGCCCGCCGACCGGTACGACTTCTAAACTCTAATGCTTTCTTATTTATGCTTTTTATATGATTATGCACTGATACTTGGACTTCCTAAATTTAGATTGACCCTAAGGGGAGGATTGCGGAGTTGGAGGGACTCCTCCACTCGACCATCCAGGAGCGAGACGAGGCCCGATAGGCCCTGAGTTTTCTGGTGAGTTTCCCTAACTCTTAAACTTATTTATGCACATGTTTATGATTATGGCTATGAAATGACTAACCTTGGACTTCTAAAATGTAGCAAGCCGAGGGAGCCCAGCGTCAGGGGGCTGACGCACCTTCCTCCTCTTCCCAGACTCCTGCGGACTATGCCGCGCGGGATGCAAAGTTTACATGGATGGTGGCACGGGCTGAGGCGGCCGAGGTGGCGCTCTCCGAGAGGGTAAGTAACCACTACGCTTTCCCAAATGATTATGTTTATGAAATGCAATTGACTAACCGTGATGCGTGTATGCAGACGACTAAGTTGACATCAGCCTTAGGTGAGAGTACCCGACTGAGAGAGGAGTTGCAGCAAAGCTGCGTGGCAGCGTAGGAGGAGGTAGCCCACCTTCGGCATGAGATGGAGCGGAGTCGCCCGACCGACGTGGTTGAGACGGTGCTTCTTCACGCAGAGCTCGAGCTACTTCGGGATGGAGCTGCAGAGGCGGAGCGCTACCGAGCGGAGCGGGACCGTGGTTGCACAAAGGCATCGGAGCTGAGAGGGGAGCTACGAGCATATAAGGAGATGAGCCGACGGTCGGAGCACATCAGGACTCCGAGCGGCAGCACCCACGGCTCCTACAAGAGTTACTTTACAGGTTCCTCCGGTCACCGGAGGAACGAGGAGGAGGAGCGGCACCGACGACACCGCGAGGAGGCGACCTCAGCGATGCCCCCGCCAGCGAAGAGGCATGAGGGCTCGGGCGATAGCGGTGGGGGCCTGGGAGACGGACATGCTTTATGTACTATGAAAAGACTTTGTACATGTGTATATGATAGTGATATGATATGTTTTGATTTATTTTTATGTGAATGAAATGTGTGAATGAATGCAGACGCTTGATGCTAACTAACTAACAATGACCCCTAACCTAACACGAGTGAGTGGGAGAGAGAAATGAACAGGGTTTGAGTGGAATTGGTGCAAGGAGAACAAAAGAGGCTTCAAGTCGCTAAACGGTCATCAAAATGGTTGCTCCAGAACCCACACGGCCTACCTGTAGACCGCTGAAAGCCACTCGGCTAGAACCCAGAGAAGCAATTAAATGGTCCACTATTGTCTATTCAAAGGAAAGGAATGGTTCTTTATTGACCGTGTGTGTAGGAGAACGGCCGCTCCACGATCGCGCAAATTCCATCATTTGAAATGTGTAGAAGATCACTGAACGGTCTCCATGAGACAGTTCCTTTACCGGCGCGGTCTATTGATAGACCGCGTACGTAGACGTACTGAGAGTCCGAACGAGACTCTCTTGGAGAGTCCTAATCCGAGAGTGGGTGTTCCAAATCAACCCAAATTCTATCCTAACCCGATCTAGAACTATCCTACCTCAATTCTAGTGGGTTTAGGCCTCTAATCAAGTCCTATAAATAAGAGGGGACTTGCAAGTTCATTCTTCACACATCAACCCTCTTTCAAACCTTGAGATCCTTCTCAATCTTCCTCAAAACATCATGAAAAGGGCCTTGGAAGGGAGCTTAATGGGTGAGGTGGCTTACCAAGGTCCAAAGCCGGCTAGAAAGGAGCACGGGCTGCTACAACGGCTGACCACAATCCCAGGGCATTTGAGTTTCAGCCCTATGAGAGAGGTAAGTTAAGGTTGTTCCACTCAATTTCATCAATTTCACATTATTTCCTACAAAAAGCTTATATGTTCTTCCTCTCTTTTCTCTTCTTCTTCTCTTTACTTCAGCTTCTGCCTGGCCTGAGACGATACTCCACCTTGAAGTGGATGGCTCTTATGATCCGCGAACTGCCCATATCTGTGACGTCCATGCTTAGGTCTTGGCACTTACACCCTCTTCTAGTGCTAGCCAAGAACTACCCCAAGCTTTCTTTAGATTGGCATAGCATTTCAGCCTTGGTAGAGATATGGCACCCTCAGACCCACACTTTCATCTTCCCATCTTTTGAGGCCACCATCCTTCTAGAGGAGGTGGAGACCTACTTGTCTTTTCCTAGGTCCAAGGTGGGTGAGGAGGATTTAGTCTGTCACACCGTCACCCCTGTGGATCCTGCCCTTATCTTAGGAGAGTTTATACCTGGTAGTAAGGACATTCGCACCATAGTGGGCCTACACCAGATCCATTTACTACCTCTCAGCTAGTGGGTGATAGCACACTGTAAGAATAAGTGTGGGTGGGACGAGGCCATAGCTATGGCCATTTGGATTTGCTTATGCGGGGCCATACTCTTCCCCTCTGCCGACCATGTCTTAGATGTCCCCATCCTTAGCACCATCAGTGGTCTGTGGAAGGGTCTTTACATCTCCCAGGCCGTCCTTGCCTACCTATACGAGGGTCTTAGCTCAGCTGCTCTAGGGTGGCCACTCTTTGGCTATATGATTCTCCTAGAGTGCTGGATGGGGGTTAGGATGAAGTTCATGCCTAGGGAAGATGTCACCTCGGTCAGCCGGATCTTCGGGAGCCATCTATTGTTCTTTATCGGTGGTTCTTTCAGGTTATCTCAGTTGGTGGAGTGTAGGACAATAGACAAGAAGAGCAGGGACGAGTGGCGCCTCTACATCAACACCTTGCCCCTGGACCGGTTCGTGATGCGCCCGTTCTTCCTCCACGGCACCACCCTCAGGCTTCCTAGGAGGCTTGGGCTCGACTTGCGGCTTGTGGGAGACACCACGTTGGCGATGTACAGCCCACATAGGTGTTTTCTACAGGTCCAGCTTCCCAGGATGATAGTTCCAGCACTGCCCCACCTTCCCGCACTATAGGCGAGGAGGCTCGGGACAGAGGAGGATGAGCAGGCAATCAGGAGCGCGCTGATCATGTGGCAGATCAGCAAGGTGCGTACCCTACCTGCGGAGGTGACGGAGCTCTAGGAGGTGTACCAGGCATATGTGAGAGAGCTACGAGAGTTCAGGCCTCGCGGGGATGCCTGGCTGAGGATTGATTGATTTTCTTATTTTCATGATGTTGATATAGAGACCTATGTTTGAAAATGTTTGCATTTGAATGAATAAAATGGATGATTAGATTAATTTGAGTTTGGCCTTTTGTTCGCGACCTTTTTTTTTCTTTCTTTCGCGGGTCGATCGACCAACTGACTAACTAGTAGTCAAATGATCAATTGACAACGCGGGCGTGCCAGTCACATGAGTGACAAGTTCATAATGCGCTCATTCTGACCCTTATCGGGCGAAAGTGAGGTTCAGTCGGGACCAGCAATCCGCCATACCATAAAGGTTATGACGTTAATTACATCCCCCACGAGGAGGGAACACCTTTCATTAGTTGCCGAGATGATGGGCTATCGAGGCCGGAATAAAGGATGCAGAGCATGCGAGTGATCATGCAAGATGCTATGACTGACTACACACGATTTATTAGGGTGGACCCTGGTACATGGCGGAGGACTTAAGCCCAAAGACCACCCTCACGCATGACGAGACCTCCGATCAGGCATAACCTGACCTTTCAGCAACGTCATTTGATATACCAAGGGAGGGGCACACATTTAGGCAGGCATTAATGCGATGTGAATGCTTGGGCCAAGGCATGATGGTCCAGATTCGAAGCATACCAATTCGAGCTTGAACAGGCTAATTTATTCAGTTCATTGACATAATGACATGATTCGGCGTGAAACCGATGCAGCGCCTGCGTAGAAAGGGGTTAAAATGCTTGAAACGGCGCCCTAAAACGTAGGTAAATGGTTTAAAACGGCGCCAGAAACCGTAGGTAAATGAAAATGAATGTAAATTAAATCGGCGCGGCCTGATTGGGGCGCGCCGGGAAGGGCGCGCCGTGTATGAACGGCGCCGATTCAGCCCAATTTCGTAAAAAAAAGGGTTTCATTGGTTTATTTATGGATTTATTAAAATGTTTTGGAAGATTTTGAAAATTGATCGAGTTGATTATTCAATGGATCAGTCCCAAGCCATCCAAAAGTCAAGTCACGGGCCCGCGTGAGGTTCATACTCGAGCGCGGTGATTGTTCCGAGTTTAGACTCGTTCAAACCGGAATTTCGACAGCATCTCCCCGTCCCGGAGGATTTATTGGGGAGAAGCGGGGAGTACTCACGTAGTGGAGCAACCCCTAAGGGCCGGGTGGCGCGACGGCGGCCGGCAAAAACCCGATCGGAGAGGAAACCCCGAGGCCTAGCCTGCTAGGGGCACCGAGTCCGTGGGCATCAGTGAGTGCATGAGGCGACTCGATATGGGAGCGAAAACCCCGAGGGCTAGCCTACGAGGGGCACGCGACCCGAGTCACCACAACACTAGAATCGGGACGACCGATATAGAGAAGGAATCCCCGAGGGCTAGCCTACGAGGGGAACACTACCCACGGCCACTACTAAGTCCATTAAGGATTGTAGGTTTTGAACTGTAGGGCTTGGCCCCATTGCTGTACACCCAATAGTCCGCAGGGACAGTCGTCATCGGTGGACGAGCCCTCTGTCAGCCAAATGATTGATGGAGAAGATTTGGGGAATGTCCCCCTCCCCGGATGCTGGAGTGATGCTACAGAGCATACTCCCGTTAAGATGTAGGCGACACCGAAGGAAGCAGTGTGAGACATCGTTTGATGGCGGCAGATGGACAAATGAATTGCTTAGAAACATATTAAAACGATGAAGCCCCACGGGCTGAGCAGGTCAACAGCAGCATGACATGTGATTAACACATAGCCCGGGGCACGGATATGTATACATATATATGATATTCGAAAGCAAACCGACATGGGGCTCGCCATTGAATAACCGGGAACAATCCAAGGACTCTTCCCCGCCCCTCTGGCCAATGAAGCAGAGCACAAAGGGGACGGTGAAGGGTCTTCTTCCCTTGGCGGAGACAGATAGAGATATGCACACAAGTACATCTTTGATCGCAGAGCCCATGGAGTATTCAATGCCGAGCCCGGCCATTGCATCAGAATCGAAAGAAAGAGAACCCCGGGGAGGGGGAACGAATGATTCATATGGCCCGAAGGCATATCCAACGTCGGAGAAACCGGCTATACGAGAGTACATATATCGGGGAAACCATCCAATGCACGCTCGAAGGAGGGTTAGAGAGCAAGAGGGAGAGATACGACATCAATCACAATAGCTCTTCATTCATCCCGTGAACAACACAGGCATACATATATGCAGAGAATATAGATTCTGGCGCCGGCGTTGTCACTCGGCCGCCGTTTGCATTCATGAAGTAAACGATTACAGACGAAGCAAAAAGGGCAAAGGGAATGGTGAGAGAAATGGAGGTCAGGCTCGTATCATCGCCCCTCCCCTTCCTCACTTACATTGTATCAGGGGAAGAAAATCAAAGAAGAATGGGGGAGGGACTCAATCGGAAGAAACACGGAGACCCACCTAGACCCTTCCTTTCGAATGAAATATCGGATCCCTGGCTTCTCTTCTCCGGCTCCGGTGGTATTCCGAGTACCAGGCGAGGAAAACGACGGCGAGGGACCTGCGTAGAGAACCCTACTTCTCCCCCAAGCTTTTCCTCAGACGAACGGGGCCTTCCTCTCCGATTGGCTCTCTTTTCTTTTTTTTCTTCTCTCCTCCTGCCCTCTTTCTGGCTCTCTCTTCTTTTTTCCCTTTCGAAGGTAGGCTATATGTAGCCTTGTGTTAATCCGGCGCCCTGGGAAGGGGCGCGCCAGACTTGATGGCATCGGGACGCAGACAGGATGGAATTGGCGCGCCGGTTTGATGGCGCCGTATTATGGGGCGCCGACATTCCTTCACGCGCCGTTTTAACTTGTATGCTTGGTGCAGCTCGGCCGATGGGTCCGGAGATGATTCCGAAAGCTTTCGTTGACTGCTCCTTTCACCCTGGCCTTTGAAAAACCTTGACGTGGTGTCGAGGGAGCTCTCGATATGACGAACGGCCTTGATCAGACCTCCGCATGTGTCTGGCCCGAGCATACGGGTATCCTACTGACACGGCCTTCGACACTATGATCTGTGCTTCTGGTCGAGATGAACTCGTGCTCGAGGCTCCCTTGCGGGATGGTGTCGCATCCCGGATGATTCCGCCTTGAATGGCGATCAATTGGCCACTAATGGGCCTATTGTGACGAGGGGCCGAACCCGTGTCGGGTGATCGGGGCCCTCTGCTGACAGAACCTTCGGCCCCTTGTTGTGGACGGCCGAGGACGTTTTTCCTCCTTAGAAGAGCCATTGGGTAGACCGTCATCCTTGGTCGGGTGACGGATGTGGGGTAGCGGCATGACGAGGTCGATGCCAGATCATTGGGCAGGCTTGATCGCGCTACCGATTGGTTGTGGGTTCATTCCGACTCTCCTGAGGTAAAATCCCCCGGTGCTCATTTCAAGGCGACTTAGGGGCTCCATCAACTTGAGGAGTCTTTGATAAGTTGATCTTCATCGGCTACTGTGCTTCAGTGGGCCGTATCGCTCGTCTTTGCGGCTTGGTCACCAAAGGATCATATTTTGAGTGCCAACAAATGCCCCCCCAGACGTGGGTGGTGCATGCGAGGCAGGAGTGCAGCAGTACCTACGGATGAGCTTCGTTCGGTGACGGAAGCTCGAAACGGTACTTAATTCCGGCTTCGATCGTTAATCCGGCGCAGTAAGAAGCTTGAACGGCACTGTTTAAAATGGCGCGCCCTTTATCCAGATGTTAAAACGGGGTTGACAAATCTGGCGCGCCCCTTGGCTTTGAAGGTTGAAACGGCGTGGCCTTCACGGCGCGCCAATCGCTTAAAACGGCGCGCCCTGGGGCGCGCCATTTTAACAGGGGTGGAGCCCCCCTATATATTGTTTTCTTCTTCATTTTCTCTTCACAACTTTTCATTTGTGAGAATTCTTTCTCTCTCCTCTCTTTCTTCTCCCTCCGCGGCGCCGAGTGGGCTCTGGGTTCGGGCGATTTCGCCCCTTGAGCGGGTGAGTTGAGTGATATTCTATTCGGGTTCCGAACCCATTCTTCGGGCCCCGAGAGGCTCCTTGTAGGACTTGTCCTCGGATCTAGATCCCTCGGGTGTCCCATTTGGCCTTGGCTTAGCGCCTCTGGGTGCTTTTAGGAGCTGCTCCCTTTGTGAACGGCTTCCACTTTTCTTTTGGAAAAAACCCCGAGCTGGGGAGATGCTGCCAGAATTTTGTCAGAAATATTGCTTTGATCAACTGATTTTTGACTTTGTTTGTTCTTTTTTGGGCATTGTTTTACAGATAACATGGCCTCCGGCTCTTCTTCCTCTACATCCCGGGTTGCCGTGACATGGGGGAATGTCCATTCCCTTGATCGGGGGCCTCGACGGATAGCTATGGTTATTGAGTCCTCGGACTCGGAGACCGACACCGTTGACACCGGCCGCTTATTGATTCTTGATGGCAACCACTTCAAGTATGATCGAAGGGATGGCGTCAGACTGGACCATCCCAAGGACAAGCATCTGATGGCGTTCCTTGAGCGCTTCAACCTTGGAGGGAAGCGCGATTTAATTCTCGTCCGTCGAGCCGAGGGAGCCCTACTGGCGGAGAGAGACAGTTTGACCGAGTCAGTCACTCACGGCATCCCTATATATGTCCCGAGTGAGCCCAGAAAGTGGAGAGCCATGCTCGGAGTGCAGGAGTTATCTCCCAAGGCCGGGATGCTGATGAGAGCACCGCAGTATACACCGGCTCGCTGGAGTGAAGCTGTCGGGCGTGTCGACAGGGAGAAGCCCGTGTATGGTTTATTCCTCGCCCCGCTTCATTGGGGATACCGAGATGAACCTTTTCTTTTAGACTGCTTGGCGGTCCGGTTCAAACATCAGATTTCAGTGGGGTGGTTTGGAGAGCTCAAAGCCACCGATGCTCACGCCTTCAGACCGGGGGCAGTTGAATTCACAGAGTTTGTGTTACGGCAGTACGCCCCCATCCTGGTGCATGCTGGTGTATACCAGAGTGTATATGCTTCCCGGTACAGGTACCTGATCTCCCGAGGTCTGTGCTGCGGGATGATTGAAGTCTTCTGCCCAGAGTACAACACTTTTTATACTGCAGAAGGTGAGACTTGATTGGACCTTTGGAGCCTTTCTCAGCTGAGCGGCTTGCCGATAGATGGGGAGCCGTATGAGGAGGTTTGTTTTCCAGACTGGCTGAAAGACCAGACCGACGGCGAAGGCAGATATTTCACGGGCTTCGCCTACCGCTACCTCATGAAGGCATATCACACCCTGCTGCGCCTGACGCTTGACTCGCGGGAGGCGCGGAAGCCTGGCGAAAAGAGACGGGTGCGGATGGGCACGTGGCTTCAGTATTTCTTCGGTGGGGAGCAGCAGTACGAGGACTTCCCCATGGTGGTTCTGACAGTGGTGAAGCGGAAGAAGAGGGCTCGACGTCAAGCGACATACCCTGCCGTTTCAGGGGGAGGGTGATGAGAGGGCCCGAATCCCACAGGAGTTGACGCAGTCACACATTGCGCTGCGTATCTGACATATTGGCTTTGTTCATTCACCCTCCCTCAAGGGGATGAGACAGTAATCAGACCGGAGGCTATTTACCCTGCCTGTTTAATGGCTTGGGGGATGAAGCTGTCCCTCTGCCCTGTGGCTCTATGCCTCATATACAAGATGTTGGGGGATTTGCACAAGTCGCGCATCCCCAGGAATTCACGGATAGTTGGTCACATCCACTTCTTTAACGCTTGGGTCTGCACTCTGTTTCCAGAAGCAGCTCCCCGGTCGATGCAGTCAGATCGTCCTTTGCCGCGGATGATTGAATTTGCCAGTGCTGAACCGTCGTCACTGGCGGATCAGCTTTTTGCTATTCGGGGGAAGTTGACTACAGTTCCAACCGATTCCCCTGGCGTTCTGCACTTTTGGAGCTTGGCTGCCAGCTCTAGCCCTCTTGTCAACAAGATGCGGCAATGCCGATTATTTGAGATAGAGGAATTTATTCATCAGCTGACTGGGTTCAAGAGCACAAGGCCCATCTTGGAGCCGGAACTGGTCGATTTGGCGCTGTCTGTTCTCCCGAGTGTTCTTGTCTTCAGGAAGAGCGTCTTACTGTGGCTGGAGCCGTATTATCCCTTTCGTTTTGGCCAGAATTTTGGGTACGACCAGCAAATTCCTTCTTCTTCAGCCCGGTTCAATCTGCCAAATAGACATCGGGCTGGTCAGACGACTACGGATGAAGCCAGCGCGTGGTGGGACTACTTCCATCGTCGGGAGGACGTATCATTCAGGGTGCCAACCACGGCCCGTCTGCCCTGAGTGACTCCAGACTTCATCAAGTGGTGGAATGCGCGAACGGGCTTCTATCGGAACTTCCAGAAAGACTGTTGGCATAGTGCCGAACGTCGTTTCTTAGATTCGCAGCGGGAGCCTGTTTTGGATGTTGATCCATCCTATTTGAAGAAGCTGAAGTCCTGGTCCAGCACCGAGGTGATGGCATATCTAGAGGCCAGGAAAGCTACGAAGGGCAAGTCGTCCCGAGCCGACCCGAAGATGCCAGAGATCCAGAGGGATGATTATATCAAGACTCTCTGGGGGCTGTGCCGGGTTAGCAGTGATCAGGTCGCTCTTCAGATGATCCCCCTTCCGGTGGAAGAACCTCTTCCTATAGTGGCGGGTTGGCGCCCCGAAGCTGACCGCTTTCATCCCTATCGGACATTCATCAGGAGGGAAGATAGACGGGCTGACTTGTACTCCAGCACCCCCTGGATATTCGCCCTGCTTCATTCTCATGGGCTTTCAATTTCTGGTCCACAAGAAGCCATCCGGGACCACCAGCTCCTCATATCTTTCAAGTATGTCGACGGCTGGGGATTCGACCATTTGAGCTTATATCATCACTTGTCATCCTGTGGCCATGAAGACTTGGCTCAACTGGCGGAGAAAAGTGAAACAATTGGTGATGTGTGCTGGCTCATCCGCGAGGCGGCTTCCCGGGACAAGGCGCCAGTATTGCTTTACTGGCCGCTTAGTCCTCGATATACAGGGCTGCCAGGTAATGCTTGTTTTCTTCTTCAGCCCTGAAGCTGCTTCTTCTATAGTCAGTGTGCATCTTCTCACTTATGTGCTTTTACAGCTCACCTTTCTATGGAGGCGACCCGACACTGTAGGGAGTTGATATCTAAGGCGCAGAAGCCTTCATATTTTAATATTCCAGAGCCAGCTCCGACTACGACACCATTACCCCCTGGGGACTCGCGGAAGCGGACCAGGTCCCAAGTGAGGGAGGCTATTGATAGAGCCAAGAAGGCTAAAAGGGTGGAGTCTCGCGCTACTCGGGCACGTCGGAGGAAGGCTGCTGAAGAGGAGTCCACAGTTCCCCTTCCTCGGGTTCCGTCATTCTCCGAATTCGAGGCCGCCTGGACTCAAGGGCCTGAGGGCGAAGGTGACATCTTATTCTTGCATGGCTTGTTTGTTTATTTCCACCGCCCTAGTTGATCATCTTTCCTTTCAGTAGCTGCTGGCACTACCTCCGCCGTTGTTGGGTTGGAGGCGGCAACTGGAGCTGCTGCTGGGGAGAGAGAGGAGGAAGCCCCCTCGGCCTCCGCTGAGGGTGACTTGCCTTCACCGACACCCCATCGAGAAAGAGAAGGTAATTTGCAGCATGCCCATAGAGCTTAGCAGCATATTGTGGTTTCAGTCGGGTCTTGACTATTTATTGTCTTTCAATTCCAGTAGGTGTTCGACCCACGCTGCTCCCCGAGGTCAGTGCCACGGCAGGGGTTGCCATCGGAGAACAAGGACTTCCAAGGGACCAGCCCTCGGATATTCCACCGACGGATGCTCCCGAGGCGGGGACCGCTGAGGAGGTTCTGGATAGAGGCCCTCCCCATAGCAGCACGGTTCCCGCTCAGGTGCCGGAGGTCCGAGAACAGGCAGAAGAATCATCCTCCTCTGAACAAGTTGATTATGGTGGCGGCTCCGGCGATGACGAGGGGTTCCCGATGGTCAACATCGAGGCTGAGGACGCCGGGGCTTCCTCAGCTTACGAGAGTGACATTTTAACATTTAGCCCTCCAAGACTACTGGGGGCCGAGCGCGGGCCATCATATTCGGCTGCGGAGGGAGGACTGGAGTCTTCAGAGGCCACTTTTGGAGGCCTAAATATAGTGCCAGTCGAGGTAGGAAATGTTCCGACTCCTATCCGCAACACTTCTTTCTATTTTCAAGCCAGCTGGCTGATGTATATATATGCAATGCAGGCTGAGGTGGTACCGCCAGCTATAATGATCCGCATACCCCTCCCAGACGTGGATATGGGTCAGTCAGCCTCCTCACCTATTGTGCGGCCCATTGCCCTGCGGCTTCCACGGACCAATGCTGCTGTAGCGGCCTCAAAGGAACCCGGCGTGACTGCCAAAGTCGGCGCTCTGACCGAGGTTGCAAGGGCTCCAGCCTTGGTGGCCGACGCAGAATCATTGCCGTCGCCAAGTGGCCTTCCGGACATAGAAGCGGGAGAAATTATTGCAGATGAGGCCGATGTCATCAAAGCCTTGTCGGTCTTAAAGGGCTCTCCTCCTTTAGCGGCCGGTGACACTGCTCAAGAGGAACGAGCGCCTTCCGTTGCCGATACGGCTGTTGTAGCCTCACCTCAAAGGGCGGGCAAGGAAGTTGCCATTATGGAGGCCCCTTTAGTTGCTGCAGCTGCAATAGTCGGGCCGGGTGTGGGCGTTGTGCAGACTATGCCGTCGACATCCCTCGGGGTGGCCGATGACATCTGGGCCGAGGTAGATAGCAGGGTAGACTTTCAGCTCCCCGAGACTTCGCCACTGGGCCTACAATTCTCCGGTGACATGGTGTGGCAGTCTATGGAGAATCTCCAGCGGGCCATGTTAGCTTCTCCAGGCCTGACTTATATGCAGCTGAGAAGCTTGATAGATCATCTCTCCCGATCGCTTTTAGCATTCGGCTGCCCAATGGATGATTGGACCCCGCGGGTTGTAATGTTGTTAAAGCACGCCAACAGGCGGGAGTTCCTCATTCGAGAGGTTTCTGATCAGCTGACTGCTGTGAAGCTGGAGAGGGCGGATTGCCGCATCGCCATCACTTCATTGAGGGTGACCGTGGGACAGCTGAGAAACGTTGCCGGCGATATCTCGGAACGCCGGCTGCTCCTCACGGCACGGATAGAAGAGTTGCACGTGGAACTTGCTAAGGTTGAAGTCGAGCTGTAAGAAGGCGAGCGCCTAGAGGTCCGGACAACGGAAGAAGCTCACCTAGCCGAAGGACAACTTGCCTCGCTAGATGAGAGGTTATTGCAGCTGACAGCCACCGAGGCCCGTTTGCAGGAATTGACCCAATACCCCTCGCTGGGCCTTTTGGAGTTGGCAGATATCCTCCAGCGCCCTTTGCCGTAGCTTTGCTTTTCTTTTCTTCTCGCATGGAGTTCTACCTCTTTTTGCCTTCGAAACTCATGTATCCCTGGGGATGCCCCGGGCATAGATGTACTCTGGCGATTCTTATTAATGAAAACAGCTTTATCTGTCGCTTCAATCACGACTCCTTCTCCTTTTTCCTCCTCTTTTTTTTTGCCGATCGTCCGAACCCGGGGATACGCGCTGGTGGCGCAGGAGAGCGCTCACGCCTTCAGGGAAGGGGTGAGGTGTTCGCTCCACCGCGGTGCAGCCGTTCCTGGAGCATGCAGTATAGGCGGATGTGCCTAATGAACCTTGCTGATGATGACGAAAGGTGTGTTACAACCATCGACACGTGTCAAAGTGTTGGCTTTGTTGATCAATGAGGGCGGAATGCCCGGGTTAGAGGGTAGTTGACCGGACTCGCCGATGGTGGCGAGGGTCGAAAGGGTAGATGGCTCTGTCGATGGTGACAAGAACCGGAAAAGGGCAGCGATCGATCTTGCCGATGGTGACAAGGGTCGAAAAGGGTAGACGGTGTTGCCGATGATGACAAAAGACCGGAAAGGGTAGCGACCGGTCTTGCCGATGGTGACAAGGGTCGAAAGGGTAGACGGTCTTGCCGATGATGACAAAAGACCGGGTAGAGTAGCGACCGATCTTACCGATGGTGACAAGGGTCGAAAGGGTAGATGGCTCTGCCGATGGTGACAAGAACCGGAAAAGGGCAGCGATCGATCTTGCCGATGGTGACAATGGTCGAAAAGGGTAGACGGTCTTGCCGATGATGACAAAAGATCAGAAAGGGTAGCGACCGGTCTTGCCGATGGTGACAAGGGTCGAAAGGGTAGACGGTCTTGTCGATGATGACAAAAGACCGGATAGAGTAGCAACCGATCTTGCCGATGGTGACAAGGGTCGAAAGGGTAGACGGTCTTGCCGATGATGACAAAAGACCGGAAAGGGTAGCGACCGGTCTTGCCGATGGTGACAAGGGTCGAAAAGGGTAGACGATCTTGCCAATGACGACAAAAGAACGGAAAGGGTAGCGACCGGTCTTGCCGATGGTGTCAATGGTCGAAAGGGGTAGACGGTCTTGCCGATGATGACAAAAGACCGGAAAGGGTAGCGACCGGTCTTGCCGATGGTGACAAGGGTCGAAAGGGTAGATGGTCTCGCCGATGATGACAAAAGATCGGATAGAGTAGCAACCGATCTTGCCGATGGTGACAAGGGTCGAAGGGGTAGACGGTCTTGCCGATGGTGACAAAAAACCGGATAGGGTGTATAAGTGGGATATCGGATGAAGGTTCCGCCTCGGCCTTGTAAATGGCCTTCCGGACGGAGGATGGTTCATCACTATTCATCATTCATTTTTATTCACATTACTGACCTAAGTGCCCTTTCGAGTTTTCACCGAGGCCAGCCCCCTCTTGCTTTTGCCCGCGCGCCCTTTCGGGTTTTCACGCGGTGGGGTACCCGATTTTGCCTGCGACGCCCTTTCGGGTTTTCGCCACAACTGGGTTATAGCCATTTTTGCACTTGTCCTGATATAGGAACCAGTCTGGCGGGGTATCTCTATTATTAACACCATTTTCTTTTCTTTCTTTCTTTTTTTTCTTTTTGAATTCGGGATGCAGAGGAACTGGACCACGAAAATGTTGGCTGGCCTTGTCGATGATGACGAGGATTGGATCCTGCTTCGGTTCGTCGACACCGGCTAGATGTCGAAGCGAAGGATATGGTCTATTAACAAGGATGTAAGATCCGAGTTAGGGGTAAAGATCAACCGATCTCGTCGATGATGACGAGGGTCAAACACATGTTTATTAATCAGCATAGGTTATTGCCGAAACAAAGGTGGGTTTATTATCGAGGACGGAAGGTCCAAGTTTTAGGGGTAGGGATCGACCGATCTCGCCGATGATGACGACGGTCGACCATGGGTTTATTCATCAGCATGGGTCACATGCCGAAGCAAAGATGGGATTATCAACAGGGACATAAGGTCCAAGTGAAGGGTAGAGATCGCCCGATCTCGCCGATGATGACGAGGGTCGAACATGGGTTTATTCAAGGAATTCCGGTGGGACTTTTGAGGGTTGTCCCTTGTGGAGTTTCATCAGGTGGCGAACAGAAGAGGAATTTGGAAATTACCACTTTACTGACTTAAGCGCCCTTTCGGGTTTTCGCCGAAGCCAGCCCCCTCTTGCTTTTGCACACGCACCCTTTCGGGTTTTCACGTGGCGGGGTACCCGATTTTGCCTGCTGCGCCCCTTCGGGTTTTCGCCACAGCTGGGCCATAGCCATTTTTGCACTTGTCCTGATATAGGAGCAAGTCTGGCGGGGTATCTCTATTTTTAACCCAATCTTATCTTCTTTCTTTTTTCTTTTTTTTTGTACAAGGTGGCAGACCGAAGTATGATGTTTGACCCTTGGTCGACAGTAGATGGCCCGTAGCGGCAACAATGTGAGAAGGTCATCTAGAACACAAAGCCTTTGGCCGACTCGGGTTTATTCGTTAGCGGGAAGATAATGCTAACGCAAGCAAGGGCTTTCGTGCCAATCCGAACGTAAGGCTCGTAATGGCGGTGTGGCGTATTCTTTTGGAAACTTGATCAGGACGGAATGCCACTAGACCAAGGAGAGGGTAGCTTGATCAGGGCGGAATGCCACTGGACCAAAGGGAAGGGTAGCTTGGTCAGGGCGGAATGCCATTGGACCAAGGAGAAGGGTAGCTCAGTTAGGGTGGAGTGCCACTAAACCAAGGAGAAGGGTAGCTCGATTAGGGCGGAGTGCCACTAAACCAAGGAGAGGGTAGCTTGGTTAGGGCGAAGTGCCACTAAACCCAGGAAAGGGTAGCTTGGTTAGGGCGGAGTGTCACTAGACCAAGGGAAGGTAACTTGATCAGGGCGAGATGCCACTAAACCAAGAAAAGGGTAGCTTGATAAGGGCGGAGTGTCACTAAACCAAGAGGAAGGTAGCTCGGTTAGGGTGGAGTGCCACTAAACCAAGGAAAAGGTAGCTCGGTTAGGGCGGAGTGCCACTAAACCAAGGAAAAGGTGGCTCGATTAGGGCGGAGTGCCACTAAACCAAGGAAAATGTAGCTTGGTTAGGGCGGAGTGCCACTAAACCAAGGAAAAGGTAGCTCGGTTAGGGCGGAGTGCCACTAAACCACGGAAAATGTAGCTCGGTTAGGGCGGAGTGCCACTAAACCCAGGAAAGGGTAGCTCGGTTAGGGCGGAGTGCCACTAAACCAAGGAAAAGGTGGCTCGGTTAGGGCGGAGTGCCACTAAACCAAGGAAAAGGTAGCTCGGTTAGGGCGGAGTGCCACTAAACCAAGGAAAGGGTAGCTCGGTTAGGGCGGAGTCCCACTAAACCAAGGAAAAGGTAGCTCGGTTAGGGCGGAGTGTCACTAAACCAAGGAAAAGGTAGCTCGGTTAGGGCGGAGTGCCACTAAACCAAGGAAAAGGTAGCTCGGTTAGGGCGGAGTGCCACTAAACCAAGGAAAAGGTAGCTCGGTTAGGGCGGAGTGCCACTAAACCAAGGAAAGGGTAGCTTGGTTAGGGCGGAGTGCCACTAAACCAAGGAAAAGGTAGCTTGGTTAGGGCAGAGTGCCACTAAACCAAGCAAAGGTAGCTCGGTTAGGGTGGAGTGCTGCTAAACCAAGGAGAGGTAGCTTGATTAGGGCAGAATGCCACTAACCAAGGGGAAGATAGCTCGACTAGGGCGAAATGCCACTAACCAGGAGAAGGTAGCTCGATTAGGGCGAAATGCCACTAACCAAGGAAAGGGTAGCTTGATCGGAGCGGAATGCCGCTAGACCAAGGGGAGGTAGCTCGATCAGGGCGGAATGCCACTAGACCAAGGTAAGGATAGCTCGATTAGGGCGAAGTGCCACTAACCAGGGGAAGGTAGCTCGATCAGGGCGGAGTGCCACTGACCAAGGAGAGGATAGCTCCGACCGGTCACTCGGGACATGTCGGCTGCGCTGCATGATACAGCTTAATGTGTTTTCCGTTGAGGGGAGAGAACTGAATGACTCTTTTGTGGTCTACAAGGACGTAGGCACCCCCTTCATATACTCGGCGGATGATATACGGCCCGACCCAGTTTTCGACCAACTTCCCCTTGGGGTTGGAGGTCATCACTTCTCTTCTTTTGACCATTACCAGGTCTCCTTTCTTGAATTCTCGACCCTTGACTAGCTTGTCAAAAGCACGGGCCATGCGAGCTTGGTAGAGTTGGATGTTTTGCTGTGCCTGGAGGCATTTTCCTTCGAGCTCAGCGAGCTCCTCCAATCTTCTTTCTGCATTGACCTATTCACCACTGACTAGTCCGTGCTGGACGGCAACTCGTAATGAAGGAACTTCAAGTTCAATGGGCACTACAGCTTCCGACCCATAAACGAGGGAGAAAGGTGAACAACCGGTTGGGGTCTTATAGACAGTACGATAGGCCCAAAGTGCTTCGTACATCCTTTCTTCCCAATCCTTTTTATTAGACTTGACAGTCTTTGCCAGCAGTGTGCATAAGGTCTTGTTAAAGGCTTCTGCGAGTCCATTGGCTTGGGGGTTGTAGGGGGATGATGTCCTCCAGTCGATTTTGTATTTGTCGGCCAGTCGATAAACCTTCTGGTTCCTAAAATGACTGCCATTATCAGAGATGATTCGACAGGGGATCCCGAACCGAAATATTACATTCTGCCGGAATAATCTTGCAACTAGTTCTCCCGTCACATCTCTTAGTGCTACTGCCTCCGCCCATCTAGAGAAGTAGTCTGTAGCTGCTAAGATGTATCTGCACCCTGATGAAGATGCTGGTAGCGGCCCTACTACGTCCGTACCCCACTAAGCAAATGGCCAACTTGGTAGGGTGGGATGCAATGGCACTGGAGGTCTCCTTGCCACATTAGCGTGTTCTTGACACTTCTGACAAGCTTTGGCAAACTTGCAGCAATCATCAAATATAGTGGGCCAATAGTAACCCAGTTTCTTTATCTCATTTTTCATCTTCGGGCCAGCCTGGTGTGCTCCAGCTGATCCTGCATGGACCTCCTGCATCACCTGTCCCGCTTCTGCTGAAGACAAGCAATGGAGTAGGACTTTCCTTCGGGCATCTGCCATAATGCGGAACAAGGTCTTGCTTCTCATCTCGTAAGAATCCTTGATCCTCAAGAGCTTCATTCTCTGTTCCTTTTCTTTTGGAAGTTGCTGGTGTTGAAACCAGCGTAGGAGATGCTCTCTCCAATCGGGCTGCTGAACCCCTTCGATGACTGCTACTTCCATCTCTTGTTCGTCGGCCAGGACCTCTGTTACGCAAGGGACCTGTCGGCGGTTGATCACTGTTATATTCAGGCTTGTGTCTGGCGGGATCGCCAATGAACTGGCTAGCTTAGCGAGGGCGTCTGCCTGAGCATTCCGGCCTCGATTGATGTGCTTGATGCTGATGAAGTAAAATCTTGACATCAGGCGAGTTGCCAACTGGTGATAGGGGAGGAGCTCTTGCTTTCGCACATCGAACTCTCCTTCCAGCTGTTTTACAACTAGCATGGAGTCTCCGAATGCTTCCAGCATCTGAATTCCCATGGACAGAGCAATTTGCAACCCGATTATCAGGGCTTCATATTTCGCTTCATTGTTGGTGCATTGTTTGTTTATGGAACAGGATGTATGCACCACTTCTCCTTCTGGGGATTTCAAGACTATGCCTGCTCCTGCTCTGACCCTGGATGATCCGGTGGCAGAGGTGTCTATTCTAGAAGCGCCATCAAAGTATAGCTGCCATAAGGAGGGCTGTACTTGCACGGCTTCTAGGGTTTCATCTTCAGGAAGCTCCGGCTCCAACAGGCAATCCTCGGGCACTGGGTGCTCAGCAAAGAAGTCTACAATAGCTTGGCCCTTGACGGCCTTGCGCGGCACGTAGGAGATATCAAACTCCATAAGGATTACCGCCCATTTGCCCAGGCGGCCTTTGAGTGCCGGTTGAGACATGATGTACTTCAGGGGATCCTCTTTGGACACCAAGCTGATTTCATGCGACAACATATAGTGTCGGAGCTTCTTAACTGCGAAGACCAGCGCCAGACAGATCTTCTCAATATAAGTTTATTTCTCTTCAATTCTGACCAGTCTCCGACTGAGGTAATAGAGGGCTTGCTCTTTCCCTTCTTCATTATTCTGGGCCAGCATTGCCCCCAGAGAATTATGTGTAGTTGCTATATACAGTATCAATGGTCGTCCTTTCACCGGTGCGCCCAGCACTGGAAGAGTTTTCAGGTAGTCTTTTAGCTTGTCAAAGGCTGCCTGGCAATCTTCATCCCAATAAAAGGGGACATCTTTCATCATTAGCTTGTGGAAGGGCTGGCATCGCCCTGACAAATTGGAAATGAACCGCCGGATATAAGCTAAGCGGCCGTGTAGTGATCTCAGCTCGGAGATGTTCCTTGGCGGAGGTAACTCCTGAATTGCCTTGATCTTTGCGGGGTCTATCTCGATTCCCAGATATCGGACGATGAAGCCTAAGAATTTTCCGCTCGACACTCCGAACGCACATTTCATAGGGTTCATCTTCAGCTCATGCTGCCTCAGCCTCTGAAAAACAATCTGGAGGTCTTGCAGATGATCTTCTTTTCTTTTGGTCTTGACCACCAGGTCATTTATGTAGCATTCGACCTTGTGGTAGAGCAACTCATCAAAGATTTTGGTCATTGCGCGCTGATAGGTTGCGCCAGCATTTTTCAGTCCGAACGACATTCTCTTGTAATGATAAATGCCTTTAGGAGTTCAGAAAATAGTATGGACTCGATCATGCTCCGCAATCCAAATCTGATTGTAGCCGGACGATCCATCCATGAATGATAGGGCCTCATGGCCGGTTGTAGCATCAATCATGACCTCGGTTATTGGCATCGGAAAGTCATCCTTGGGGCAGGCTTTATTTAGATCCCGGAAGTCGACACATATCCAGATCTGTCCATTCTTCTTTTTCACGGGGACGATATTTGCTAGCCACATGGTGTACTGGTTTTCTTCAACAAATCCCACGTCAATGAGCTTGTCGACTTTAGCACAAATTTGGGTGATGAGCTCTGGCGTCATGCGCCGCGGTGGTTGCTTCACCGGTTCGGCCTCAGGGCTGATTGTTAGCTCATGTTGTGAGACAGCGGGGCTTAGACCTGGCATCTCTTTGTAAGTCCAGGCGAAGCAATCCCGGTATTCTAGCAGCAGCTGGATGTACAGCTCCCGTTCTTCTGGGGATAGTTGGGCGCTGAGGAAGGTAGGCCTAGGGTCCTTCTCATTTCCCAGGTTGACTTCCATCAGTTCATCGACTGGGGCCTGGCCTCCGTCTTCTATTTCCGGAGGTGCCGGTTGGAGGTCAACGAAATCTGAAATACCATCTTGAGGGTCGAGTACTTCGACTTCCTCGTCAGACACTACCAGAGCTTCTTGAGGTTTCTTTGTTTCTTGTGCTAGCGGCTGGGTGGATTGTTTTATTAATGAATCCATTGTCGTTGCAGCTCCCAAGGGCGAGAGAGCAGCCTTAGTATTTTCAGATGAGATTGCAGCCACGACGGGCTGGTAACTGTTTACTGCCAGGCTCAGACAGCATGCTGATTTTACAGCAGAAGTTGAGGAAGTCTCGCCTTCTGGGACAGTTGTATCTTCCTCAGAAGTGGCTTTTTCTTTCCTGGTAGCTGGCTCCCCTTGATTGGAGTTGACCAAGGCCTCCCTGATTGGCAGAAAGGGTGTTGAAGTTGTCATTAGTATGACCTCTGTGGAGGGAGAGACTCCTGCTTCTTGATTGTCTTCGGCTTCGCTGCTGCTAGCCGTATCAAATTCGGCTTGAAGGGCCGCTTCTTCAGGATGAACCTGCTCCCAGCATCGGTAAGGGGCCGAGGTTTATACTTCTTGATTTTTGAACCGAGCCAGTTCAAGATATTCGGCTTCCTCTGGATACTCATCAAAGGTTGCTCCCAGAGGGCTATCTTCAGTAGGGTAGAAGGCGGAGATAGTATTCACCTCGTACCGCCCACTGTAATAATATTCCTCTAGGGTGAAGCCCAACCCTAGATGTTGAGAGACACGTCTCATTTCCTTATCCAGATTTGTAGGGTGCCACATCTTCTGGAAAGCTTCTTTACGCTTTTGAGACTGATCGGGAGGAATGTGTTGCTTCTGAAACATCTTGGCCATCCGATCAGTTGTAAATGCCAGGCCTTGAACAGGAACCGGCGGGTTGCTTAGATCTTCGGGGAGGCTGCAGTCTGTGTCTTCCCGAGTGGGATGTTCTTCAGCCGTATAGAATAGGCTACTGGGCCCATCTTCTTGTGTCACCTCCCAAGCCTTGAAAGGTTCGACAGTGGGATCACTGAGGTCGGAGACTGGCTTGGTGAGGCCGGCCGGGACTCCAATGCGATCGTGCTATCGATCGATCTGCACTTCCTTAGCCTTGGGGTACAACGCTGGGGGTGTCACCCTGCCGACATCTCCAGAAGCTGTGACGTGGGAGACTACCTTCGGCTTGACATATCCGCGCGGCGGTGGTGGATACCAACCGTCACCCGATCTATTCTTCGACGCCCCTACGGGGGCCTCAGCTTCAGAAACCTTCTGGGGAGGCCCCGTATATAGGTTGGCGTCCGCTAAGTGACATTCAAACACCTTGAATGGGTGGATATCAGCAAATATCCTCTCCTCCTTCCCCTGGAGGCTGTATTTGATGCATTGGTGGAGCGTGGAGGGTACCACCATATTTTCATGCAGCCAAGGGCGGCCGAGCAGCGCCTTGTAGGAGGTGCGAGAGTCAATGATATGAAACTGCACCGTTGTAGTGAAATCTGCCAGGGTCAGGGTGAACTCTGCCACTCCCATTGAAACCTCACATTTTTGGTTGAAGCCAGCGATACGCATATCCCTGACTTTCTCGAGATGCACATTAAAATGGTGCCTCTCGTATATTCTGTAAGGCAGAATATTGACTACTGCACCGGGATCAACCAGTATTTTGTTCAGCTCCCTTCCATTCAGGTGCCCTTTCATATACAGCGGCCTATTGTGGCTGGCAGTAGGTAGTAGCATGTCTTTCGGAGAGAAGGTCATACTGGCTTCTGGTATAGCCTCGGCTATGCAGGCTTCAAAATGAGCTAGCGTCTGCAGAGCAGTGATGATCGCCTGTCGAGTTTCTTCACTCAAAGAGAGAATTTCCCAGATCGTAAATCGAGCGGGGAGCTTTTTGAGCAACTTCATTATTCGGATCCCAGCCCGGACATTGGAGAGCTTCATCTCTTCAGCCCATCTGGGCTTGGGGAGGTTTTGATTTGTGGGTCCAGACGGACCTGCTTCATCTTCCTCGGACTCGGCATCCTCTTGGCTGGCACCGGCTGTCGGGTATTCTTTATTAGTTGCTGTAGGGCAAGCTCCACCTGCATTTGCATCCTCAGTAGATTGTGCTGGCTGCGGGTGAATGGCCCCGGGTGTAGGGTTAGCCTCTTGACAGGGCTGTTTTCCCTTTGACATTTTCATAAATTCAAGGAATGAAGGGACTGCCTTGCCCCCACTTTTGTTGTATAGGGCTGATGGAGGGGGGATTTGGACCCCCTTAACTTCCGGCGGAGGTGTCTTGTAGGGTTGCTCCCCTCTGAACACGATGCTGTGGTTGGGTGGTGGCTGGCACCCCCATCTTCGGCCCGACCGAGTGGCATGTGCAACAGTTGCGGCCTTGGCTTTGCCTCCCCCAGCATGGGGTGTGAAGCAAATTTCTTCTTCTTCCTCTTCTCCGGGTAGGTTGAAGAGTGCTGATAGGGTATTGCAGGAGACAACCTGTGCTTTATTGGCCCCAACGGCCTTTCTTTTCTTCTTCTTTTGCTTTCTCTTCTTTTTGGTTTCTGCGGGTGCCTGCCCCCAGAACAGGCTGCCCTCCTCAGGGGGTGCTGCTTCAGCTTCCTCCACCTGTTTGAGTGAGAGTTGTTCCAGCTCTTGCCGTGGGACGTGGTCCCGTACCAGCAAAGGTTTCAATTCAGGCTGCACATATTCATCTAGCCCTTCAATCAGGTGCTGTAGTCGAAGGACCCCAGGATTGGTTTCCTTGATTACTGGTAGCAGAGTCTGTCTCCTCCTGTTAGGTGTATGTATTCTGATGGCTGTAGGTGGAGTGACCCATACGGGTGCTACCACTAGCGGAGCAGGCCGGGGTGTAACGCCACGGATATGTGCCCCCTCTTTCGGGCGAGGTGCCCTCTTCTTCTTGTGCTTTACAGGGATCTGCTGCCACCCCTGCTGTTCTTTCACGGGCTCCAGGAAATGGATTTCGTAGGTGCTCCGTGTGCTTGCTTCAGAGATCTCCTCAGGTAATGCCTGGTAGAGGGAGACCATGTTGACTGCTGCTCTCCTGGGAGGAGCTTCATGTGGCTGAGGAGGGTCTACTTTGTACTCTCCCAGCTCTATTTCATTCTTCTTTACCATTCCTTCGATGATGTCTTTGAAAACATAACAGTCTTCGATTGGATGTCCCAGCATCTGGTGGTAGGGGCAGAATCTTGGACTGTCTTTTCTTTTCAGGTCCTCCAGTCTCCTTGGCTCAGGCAAAGTGACCATGCTGTATTCTGTTACCCAGTCGAACAGGACTCGGGTCTTGTCTTTTGGAAAGGAATAGGCTTTCTTCATTTTGTCCCTCAGCGAAGGACCCTCTTTGTCATCCAGAGCTTTCGCAGGTTGCGGGGGAGCCACCTTCTTGCCTTTCTCCTTCTGCTGTTCAAACGCCTTGATATCAAGCGCATTCGCTTCTTTAGGTGTGGGGCGCCGTTCCGCAACCTTGCCTTTCTGGGCTGTGCTGGCAGCTAACGACGGGACAGGCTTGGCTAGGAAAGCCTCCACTTCGGCCACCACATTATTCATCCGGTCGAACGATCGTATTTCCATTCCAATCATCTTCTCCGGGACCTCCCTTCTGAGGTTTTGTTTGCATATTTGTATCGCGTCCTCCTGATGCGGGGGCCGCTTGCATCTCATTCCGAGGTTCCTCCACCTCTTGATGTAATCAAGGGCTGTCTCATCTGCCCTTTGTTTTGTTGAGTAGAGTTCGGCCACTGTGACCTCCCTCTCGGTGACATGGAATCTTTCTCTGAATTTTCTCTTCATATCCGACCAATCATTGATTGACCCGGCCGAGAGGCTAGAGTACCATTCAAATGCGAGCCCTGTTAGCGAGGACGCGAAGAACTTCAGCAAATATGACTCATCGGTGGCCAGATCACCCATAACGGTCATGTAATATGCAATATGCTCTTTAGGGGACGTTTTCCCGTTGAATTTGTCAAACTTAGGTGGCTTGTTGACCCCCGTGGGAAGTCGTTTAGCCGCATGGTGTTGCGGGTAGGGCACTCGATAGGCATCAAATGCGACGTAGTTGCCTTCACTTTTCTCTGCGAGCTTCAGCTCGATCATTCTCTCCACCATCATCCGGTTCACGACCGTGGGGTCAATCGATTCTGGATAGAAGTGCGCCGGCTGCATGTACGAGGTGACCAGGGTGGTCGCCTGTGGAGGACGCAGCAGCGGGGGTGTCGGGTGCACCTGAGGGAGCACCGGAGGTAGCAGCGGCTGAGGTTGTTGCGGTCGCTATTGTGCTGTCACCATGCTTGGCTCTGACGGCTGGGACAGTGTATAGAGCGGTGGAGGGTCGTCACGACGAGCCGCTCCCCGAGATGACTCACCCTGGACTTCGGGTGGTTTAGAAGCTGATGAATGTTCAGTCTTTTCCATCAGCTGCTTCTTCAGAGAGTCTATCTCCCGTTGATATTTTTGTAGCAGCATCAGAACTGATGGGTCTATAGTGGTGGGGATACCCTCTGTTGTCTCCCCGGACGTACCCTCAGGCAAGATGTCGAGGAGGACGTCATCTTCTTCTTCCTCCGTCACCACATTAGCGGTCAAGACGGGGGCCTTGTCATCCCAGTGGGGACAGGCCTGGGGCTATTTCCCTTTAACCATCATCAGAAGCTCTCTTGCTGCTTCTGTTCTGTGGGTGGTTGGCCCCAGCCGTGCGGCCAATTGAGCCATTTCTTGGGGGTCTTCAGGAAGCTCCCCATATAGGTTAGATATACCAGCCATGTTGCAGGTGAAAACCTGCACCCTTCTCTTTCGTTGATAGACCCTCCTTCTGGCTTGCTGCGGAAAGGTCAGCCTTTCGAACACAGAAACTCTTCTTCTTTCTTCCCGCTCGGGGAAGGCTTCATCGGCTTTGACTTTGAAGCCGTCATTATATTCGTTGTCGTCGATTGACGACACCATCATTCTATCTCCCACATCTCCTTCATCTGCCGCTGATGGGCAGTAATCTTCCTCAGTAGCGACTGTCTGCATCAGTCGCTGTTGTCCGAGTGAGGGGTTGCCTAAGTCTCGGAAATAATTTCTAACCAAGCAGGTCATCTCTTCTCGACCCCGTTCTTGATGTAGGACGGGGGGTGATTGTCGACCTCCGGCAGGAGGGATATAGGCCAGCCGAGCTCTGTCGGCCGGCTGTTGGAATCTTCGTCCCGCAACAGGGACGTTGGCTTGACGGGCCGCGGCCCGAAAACTTCTGTGGCGTGGAGGATCCGCAACCACCTCTTCTTCCTTCTTCGGGGGCAGGCCCCTTTCTCTTCTCACTTCCGCCTCGTCGTTTACAAGACGACGGCGGAAGGGTGTTAGCTGGTGGGCAGGTCGGGTCCGCTTGGGAACCACACTTGTTTAAACTTCCTCGGCCTGGGTGCCGGGCTTCCTTGGCCATAGTGGCCAGATTCTTCTATTTCTGCCCTCCTTCCGGTGGGGGCATGATAGGCATTGTGGACAGGAATGTTGGGGATGACTCGGTCCGGGGTCACCAGTGCAGTGCGTCCGTCGAGGAAGACGCGCATACCCCGGACTAGCATAGATTTCCCGGACTGAGACAGAGTTCCGGTGATTACAACAGCATTCTTGCGGGCCTGGCGACGCTGGCGTCCTCCAGGGTGTTTGTTGATGACATTGGGGTGGGTCCCACGTATGACGCGGTGCACCAGACAGCTAGCGGCCGGGGCCAGACTTTCAGATATGTCTTTGCAGTAGGGAACCCCCAGAGGCTCCATTTTTTTCACAGCTTCCTTGATAGGTTCTGGGGCTTCGACCTCCAGCATATCTACAAAGGCTAACCCCAAAAAGTTGGGGAAGCCCACAGCGGCAGGGAAGCTGCCGAATTCCATGGGTACCGCCAGGTACCCTTGCACGTGTTCAGCGACTATTGAAAGATCGAAGTCAACGCCAGTTATCCCATTGGTTGTCATTGTCCGCCTGTAAGAAATAAACAATACAAACATCAGTAGCCTCTGGGAGGGCCTCGAACCCCAAGTATCTCGGCAAAGAGATGAAAGGTGACACTGGTCCCACCGGGCGTGCCAGACTTGTTCGCGACCTTTTTTTTTCTTTCTTTCGCGGGTCGATCGACCAACTGACTGACTGGTAGTCAAATGATCAATTGACAACGCGGGCGTGCCAGTCACATGAGTGACAAGTTCATAATGCGCTCATTCTGACCCGTATCGGGCGAAAGTGAGGTTCGGTCGGGACCAGCATTCCGCCATACCATAAAGGTTATGACGTTAATTACATCCCCCACGAGGAGGGAACACCTTTGATTAGTTGTCGAGATAATGGGCTATCGAGGCCGGAATAAAGGATGCAGAGCATGCGAGTGATCATGCAAGATGCTATGACTGACTACAGACGATTTATTAGGGTGGACCCTGATACATGGTGGAGGGCTTAAGCCCAAAGACCACCCTCACGCATGACGAGACCTCCGATCAGGCATAACCTGACCTTTTAGCAACGTCATTTGATATACCAAGGGAGGGGCACACATTTAGGTAGGCATTAATGCGATGTGAATGCTTGGGCCAAGGCATGATGGTCCAGATTCGAAGCATACCAATTCGAGCTTGAACAGGCTAATTTATTCAGTTCATTGACACAATGACATGATTCGGCGTGAAACCGGTGCAGCGCCTGCGTAGAAAGGGGTTAAAATGCTTGAAACGGCGCCCTGAAACGTAGGTAAATGGTTTAAAACGGCGCCAGAAACCATAGGTAAATGAAAATGAATGTATATTAAATCGGCGCGGCCTGATTGGGGTGCGCCGGGAAGGGCGCGGCCTGATTGGGGCGCGCCGGGAAGGGCGCGCCGTTTTAACGTGCGCCGTGTATGAACGGCACCGATTCATCCCAATTTCGTAAAAAAAAAGGGTTTCGTTGGTTTATTTATGGATTTATTAAAATGTTTTGGATGATTTTGAAAATTGATCGAGTTGATTATTCAATGGATCAGTCCCAAGCCATCCAAAAGTCAAGTCACGAGCCCGCGCGAGGTTCATACTCGAGCGCGGCGATTGTTCCGAGTTTAGACTCGTTCAAACCGGAATTTCGGCAGCATCTCCCTGTCCCGGAGGATTTATTGGGGAGAAGCGGGGAGTACTCACGTAGTGGAGCAACCCCTAAGGGCCGGGTGGCGCGACAGCGGCCGGCAAAAACCCGATCAGAGAGGAAACCCCGAGGCCTAGCCTGCTAGGGGCACCAAGTCCGTGGGCATCAGTGAGTGCATGAGGCGACTCGATATGGGAGTGAAAATCCCGAGGGCTAGCCTACGAGGGGCACGCGACCCGAGTCGCCACAACACTAGAATCGGGACGACCGATATAGAGAAGGAATCCCCAAGGGCTTGCCTACGAGGGGAACACAACCCACGGCCACTACAAAGTCCATTAAGGACTGTAGGTTTTGAACTGTAGGGCTTGGCCCCATTGCTGTACACCCAATAGTCCGCAGGGACAGTCGTCATCGGTGGACAAGCCCTCTGTCGGCCAAATGATTGATGGAGAAGATTTGGGGAATGTCCCCCTCCCCGGATGCTGGAGTGATGCTACAGAGCATACTCCCGTTAAGATGTAGGCGACACGGAAGGAAGCAGTGTGAGACATCGTTTGACGGCGGCAGATGGACAAATGAATTGCTTAGAAACATATTAAAACGATGAAGCCCCACGGGCTGAGTAGGTCAACAGCAGCATGACATGTGATTAACACATAGCCCGGGGCACGGATATGTGTACATATATATGATATTCAAAAGCAAACCGACATGGGGCTCGCCATTGAATAACCGGGAACAATCCAAGGACTCTTCCCCGCCCCTCTGGCCTATGAAGCAGAGCACAAAGGGGACGGTGAAGGGTCTTCTTCCCTTGGCGGAGACAGATAGAGATATGCACACAAGTACATCTCCGATCGTAGAGCCCATGGAGTATTCAATGCCGAGCCCGGCCATTACATCAGAATCGAAAGAAAGAGAACCCCGGGGAGGGGGAACGAATGATTCATATGGCCCGAAGGCATATCCAACGTCGGAGAAACTGGCTATACGATAGTACATATATCGGGGAAACCATCCAATGCACGCTTGAAGGAGGGTTAGAGAGCAAGAGGGAGAGATACGACATCAATCACAATAGCTCTTCATTCATCCCGTGAACAACACAGGCATACATATATGCAGAGAATATAGATTCCGGCGCCGGCGTTGTCACTCGGCCTCCGTTTGCATTCATGAAGAAAACGATTACAGACGAAGCAAAAAGGGCAAAGGGAATGGTGAGAGAATGGGAGGTCAGGCTCGTATCATCGCCCCTCCCCTTCCTCACTTACATTGTATCAGGGGAAGAAAATCAAAGAAGAATGGGGGGGGGACTCAACCGGAAGAAACACGGAGACCCACCTAGACCCCTCCTTCCGAGTGAAATATCAGATCCCTAGCTTCTCTTCTCCGGCTCCGGCGGTATTCCGAGTACCAGGCGAGGAAAATGACGGCGAGGGACCTGCGTAGAGAACCCTACTTCTCCCCCAAGCTTTTCCTCGAACGAACGAGGCCTTCCTCTCCGATTGGCTATCTTTTCTTTTTTTTCTTCTCCCCTCCTGCCCTCTTTCTGGCTCTCTCTTCTTTTTTCCCTTTCGAAGGCAGGCTATATGTAGCCTTGTGTTAATCCGGCGCCCTGGGAAGGGGCGCGCCGGACTTGATGGCACCGGGACACAGACGGGATGGAATTGGCGCGCCAGTTTGATGGCGCCGTATTAAGGGGCGCCGACATTCCTTCACGCGCCGTTTTAACTTGTTTGCTTGGCACAGCTCGGCCGATGGGTCCGGAGATGATTCCAGAAGCTTTTGTTGACTACTCCTTTCGCCCTGGCCTTTGAAAAACCTTGACGTGGTGTCGAGGGAGCTCTCGATATGACGAACGGCCTTGATCAGACCTCTGCATGTGTCTGGCCCGAGCATACGGGTATCCTGCTGGCACGGCCTTCGACACTGTGATCTGTCCTTCTGGTCGAGACGGACTCGTGCTCGAGGCTCCCTTGCGGGACGGTGTCACATCCCGGATGATTCCGCCTTGAATGGCGATCAATTGGCCACTAATGGGCCTATTATGACGAGGGGCCGAACATGTGTCGGGTGATCGGGGCCCTCTGCTGACAGAACCTTCGGCCCCTTGTTGTGGACGGCCGAGGACATTTTTCCTCCTTAGAAGAGCCATTGGGTAGACCGTCGTCCTTGGTCGGGCGACGGATGTGGGGTAGCGGCATGACGAGGTCGATGCCGGATCATTGGGCAGGCTTGATCGCGCTGCCGGTTGGTTGTGGGTTCATTCCGACTCTCCTGAGGTAAAGTCCCCCGGTGCTCATTTCAAGGCGACTTAGGGGCTCCATCAACTTGAGGAGTCATTGATAAGTTGATCTTCATCGGCTTCTGTGCTTCAGTGGGCCGTATCACTCGTCTTTGCGGCTTGGTCGCCGAAGGATCATATTTTGAGTGCCAACACCTTTCTTGCACGTGATTGAATGAGTTTGAGGTAGGATCTCGGGACGAACACGGCCCATAACCAGACCGCTCCGCTATGTACACGGTTAGAGTCCAACCGCGCCAGCGAATTGAGCGGCCAGAACAGGGCCGCATAGCAGATCAATGACAGGGTAAAGAACATGGACCTTTGAAGAGTGGAACGGTCTATCGATGGACCGTGAACAGAGTAGAACGGTCAATCCTGCACCGTTCTGATTTGTAAACGGTCTAGCGAGACCGTTGATTCTTGAAGGTTCTAGAAATTGGAAGCGGTCTGAACGAGGCTGTGTGAAGTCTTGAACGGTCTGACATTGACCGTTGAAGGGTGTAAAACAGTTGCCAGAGGACCGCGTAGAGATGGAGATGCTGAATCTTGTCTTCAACCTGCCCCTACACACATACAAACAAGGAAATAGATTAAATCTGTTTTAGGCTTAACCCCTTGCCTGTAGCAATGACCAGTTCTTCATTTTTGGTCAAGGGGGTAAACCTTATTAAATAAGCAAAATGACAAAGTAAAAATGGATGCAATGCATGCCATGAATGCAAATCATAATGGTGAAAATATTTTTGTGGTTTTGAAGATATTTGATTTTTTTAGGGTTTTGGAATATTTGATTTTTTTGTATTTTGAAATATCTGATTTTTTTGGTTTTGAAATATTTGATTTTTTTGTGTTTTAGAATAATCGATTTTTTTTATTTTAGAGTATTTGAATTTTTTGGTTTTGAATTATTAGATTTTTTAAGTTTTAAAATATTTAATTTTTTTGGGTTTTGAAATATTTGATTTTTTTGGAGCCAGCTCAAACCCGGCGACGGGATACCTTCATATCTCATTAGGGGTTTCCCAAGTACAACGTGCGTTATGGGTGACCGTCCAAGGCCAGGGTCCCAATTCTACCTAACGGTGCCTCTACCGAGGCCATACTCGGGGTATGATCCAGTCCTTGGAAAATAAAAGAGAGTTTAACATGGAAGCTGGCAATAGGTATAGGGGTTTTTAGGGCTTGAGTTCCTCCCACGACATCCCCTTTTTCAAAGAATTTGGTCTGTTACGCCGGGGCTTTGTGTCCATCATCGAACCTTCATCTGCTCTAGGCACACATACGACCGGACTCATGACGTCCCGCAGGAAAACTGTATTGCCACTCTTGCCATGCCTAGTTTCATTCTTTTGGGAGCTTTTAGACTTTTGAGCTTCGAGCTTTTGAATGAGCTTTTAGCTTTTGCCTTCAATTTTCCCCCTTTTCTTTCATTTCTTTTTCTTTATTTTACTTTTGTGAATGCGGAATTAGGTCATAACGGCCTGCCCCTATTTGAGACCTCTCTTTTGATCGGGGTGTCTACATCAGTTCTCGCCCCCTTATTTACCACTTGCCCCTATTTTCAGTCGAAAGAGGAAAACCAGGACTTTCACTTTCCTCCAAGCATGGCCAGGGGAGAAACGGTGTTGCGCAAGAAGGGAAAACCCAACAACGGGGGTCGTGTAGTGTGTGAGTGTTGAACTGGGGACTTCCTTTCATGCTCAAGTAGAAAAACACCCCCCCACCGGGCCGTTGCTGGCTCGACTCTATGGATAAAAATGTTTTAGATACAACCCATTCCACGGATTAGTTAATTCCTTGCCCTCGGTATTAATAAGATGGTACGCATTCCCAGGATAGATTTCCTTGATCACAAACGGACCCTCCCAATTGGGTTGCAGCTTAGACCTAGGACCCGCTGATCTAATAAATTTGTGTTTCAAAACCATGTTACCCACTTGAAATTTTCTTTCGATAACCTTCTTTTGAAAATGACGCGAGACACGTTTTTGATAAACAGAGACGTGATTGGCCACGTTAAGCCTCTTCTCATCCAAGAGTTCCAGTTGGACTAGCAACGCCTCTCGACGTTCGTCGAGATTAAGTTCTTTGTCGAGCTGCACTCTTAGGGAAGGGATTAAAATCTCATATGAGAGTACTGCCTCCATCCCATAAGTGAGAGCAAAAGGAGTTTATCCCGTGGGAGTACGGACGGAGGTGCGATAAACCCATAGACCTTTTACCAATTTATTGGCCCAATCAGCAAATTTGTGTGACTCGCATATTTTCTTAATGATTTTAAGAAGAGTCTTGTTAGTGGCCTCGGCTTGGCCGTTGCCATGAGGGTAGTATGGTGATGAATGATGCAATGAAATGTTGAATTTCTTACAGAGGTCCTGAAGTTCTTGAGACACAAATTGAGGCTCGTTGTCGGTGACGATGTCGCTCGGCACTCTGAACCATGAAATGATATTCTTGAGGATGAAGCGGCAAACTATGGTAGCTTTGATTTCTACATAGGCTTCAGCTTCCGCCCACTTGGTGAAGTACTCCGTAGCAGTTAAGATGAAAGATTTCTATTTAACCTGGGAGTTCGGATCACCCAGTGGGCCTACAATATCAAAAGCCCACATGGAGAATGGCCAAGGAGTAGAGAGATGATGGAGAGAGGAAGCAGGAGCATGGATTTTGTCGGTATGAAGTTGGCATTGAAGACACCTACGGACATAGGTGGAGCAATCTTCTTCTAAGGTTGGCCAGTAATAGCCCTGCCTAAAAATCTTCTTCGTCAAAGCCTGACCATTGACATGCCCTCCACACTCACATGTCTGAGCTACCTCAACAACCTTCCATGCCTCATCGTCATCTAAACATCTCATAAGAACTCCATTAAGAGCCCGCCTATATAATTCTCCTGCAATAATGGTGTATCTAGAGGCGACTCTTCTGATAGCCTTGCGCTACTCGACACTTGTTGCTTCCGGGAATGAACCATCCCTACAGTACTGCTCTATTTCATGATACCATGGCAATTCCTCTTCTTCTATAATCTCCTCAAGCTCAGTTAAAGACACTTCCTTCAAATCTTCCAACTCTACCTTCTTCTCTACAGATTTCCTAAGGTTCTTGAACCATGGATCCTGGAGGGAAGGAGCGTCTAACCGCTGGACCACGATGGTCTCAGTGGAACGACTGAGAGGGAGGGTAAGGGAGGAAGCAAGAGATGCTAATGCATCAGCAAGAATGTTCTGAGAACGAGGAGCAGGAATGTAAATCAGTTTACAGAATTGCTTACCCAAGAGTGTGACCAAATCTTGATAGGGCTTGAGCTTAGGGTCACGGGTGCGGTAAGTTGAAAGAACTTGACGCAACACCAATTAAGAGTCTCCTATGATGTTTAGGTATAGCGCGCCCATGATGTAGGCGTGCTTTAGTCTAGCAAGGAGAGCCTCATACTCGGCTATGTTATTGGTAGCAAGAAATGAGAGTTGGTATGCGATGGGAATGGTTACTCATTCCGGAGTTAGGAGAATAGCGCCGATTCCACGGCCCTAAGAATTGAGAGCACCGTGAAAGTGCAAGGACCAGAAGGGGAGATGAGTAAGTATAGCCAAGTATTCATCGGGAAACTCATCCTGGATTGAATCGGTGCAGGGGATAGGAGAATGAGCAAGATGTTCAACAATCGCGTATCCCTTGATCGCTTTCTGAACGACAAAGGTGATATCCAATTGAGAGAGAAAGCTCTGCCAGCGAGCTAATCTGCTAGAAAGGACGGGTTTTTCTATAAGATAGCAAATTGGGTCTATTCTAGAGATCAACTTAACCTCATGGGCAAGGAAATAGTGTTTGAGTTTCTGAGCTACCCATACTAATGCTGCGCAGGTCTTCTCCATGTCAGTATACTTAGATTCAGCATGATAAAATAATCTAGAGAGATAGTATGCTGCCCTTTCCTTTCCTTCATCGTCCACTTGAGCCAGGACAGCTCCTAGGGAGTCATCAACAACAGAAATGTATAAAATCAGGGGTTTCCCAGGGACAGGGGGCTGCAAAACAGGGGGATTAGACAAATAAACCTTAAGATCCTCGTAGGCCTTCTGACATTTATCATTCCATTCAAATTTGGCCCTCGCCTTCAACAATTCATAAAATGGGCGTCATCTTTGTGAATGTTGAGATATAAATCTTCGAATAAACTACAAACGCCCAATCAATCCTCTAAGTTCAGTGATGTTTTTAGGCAGTGGCATTTTCATAACGGCCTTTGCCTTGTTTGGATCAATCTGAATCCCCCTCTTGCTAACTATAAACCCTAGCAATTTCCCTGATGCAACTCCAAACACACATTTCTTTGGATTCATTTTCAACTTATACTCCCTAGCCCTTTGCAACACCTTGGCTAAAATGGCAGGGTGTTCTTCCTTGGACCTCGATCTCACCAGAATATCATTCACATAGGCTTCCTTATACACATGCATCACGTCGTGGAAGATAGCCATCATCGCCCGTTGATATGTGTCACTTGCATTCTTCAACCCGAATGGCATGACAACATAGCAGTATGTGCCCCAGGGCGTGGTGGACGAGGTTTTCTCTTGGTCCTCGGGAGCAAGACGGATTTGGTTGTATCCAGAATAGCCATCCATAAACGAGAGGGCTTCATACCCAACCGTGTTGTCCACCAACATGTCGATGTGAGGAAGCGGGAAAACATCTTTCGGGCATGCCTTGTTTAAGTCCCTGAAATCAATGCAAATCTGAATTTTTCCATCCTTTTTCATCACCGGGACTATATTCGCCACCCATTGAGGATATAAAACAACCCTAATAAACTTGGCCTTATATAATTTATCAACTTCTTCTTTTATCCTTAAGGCCATTTGGGGGTGGAATCTCCTTGATTTTTTTAATGGGCGTTGCCCTTGGTTTGAGTACCAATCTATGTTCAACCAGAGCGGGGTCAAGACCCGGCATGTCCTCATAGGATCAGGCAAATGAATCACTATACTCCCTCAAAACCTTGATTAGCTCCTCTTCAACCTGAGGAGGGAAATTAGCGGAAATGATTATGGGCTTAGGGTCCTCTTCAGTCCCAAGATCAATTTCTTTTGTGGCTTCATCCACTGCCGATGACGGTTCATCAAATCTCTTCAAACCATGTGCGTATAAATCGGCAGCGTCATCCACGTCACTTTCCTCATCATCGATAGGGTCCTTCTCATCTATGATTTCATGTACACCTAACCCGTCATCGCTCCATACCCCATCTATCTCCTCATCATCCTCCAAGACTATGGATGTCTCTACAAACTCAGGGCACTTGAGGAGGGAGTGACAACGTTGGACGAGATCCTGAAGGAATCTATCAGAGATGGCTTTAGAAGGACGTGTCATCAGGCGCATAGAAAGTGTGGATGGATTGGAGCCATTAGAACAAGAACCTATCTTACTAGACTCAACTGACTCTACTTCTCTAATCTCGACAAGTCCTATATCTAACCTAGGGGATAGGAAATCTACCGGAAGGGAAATAGGGGCCTCGTGCCCCTAGGAAGGATGTGGACACAACACAACATAATCCTCCATTGAAATCTCCATTTTGAATTTGGCATTTTTTTTGGAGATCGGAGGAAATCATGCAACAAGAGAGATCAGGGGAGGAAGGAGGATGAGGAAGTTGAAGGGGGAAGAGAGACGGGAATAGAACATCGAAGAAAGGGTCAGAAGAAGAAAACCACATATCCGAAAGATTGGATGTAGGGGTCCACATGGTGGACAGATCAATAGGTGGGCACTGCCCACATGCACACGGAACAAACAAGATTTTGAATGGCCTTTCCATAAACAACGGGTCGACCATGATTGGTGGTGAACGGGGAATAAATCCCAACTGCTGGAACAGGGAGGCAAGGCTGGAAGGAGGCCAAGAAAAAGTAATGTTGGAGCTCCCCTCTTCCCGCGTCCTACGGTAAACTGGCTTTGCCGGAGAGCACTTCACAAGCTGCATCTCGGCTTTCTTCGAACAAGCTTCTTCCTCATGGAACAATTTTTCAAAGCTATGACAAAAATCTTCCATGTCACCCACCAGCCCCTTCAGCGGTGGCGGTGGGTCGGCAACAACACAAGCGGCATCACTTTTTCTCATCAACATAGGGTGGCATCCTCTTTAGAGTACCTGGCTGCAATGGGCCCTTTACAAAATACTGACGGTAGTCCCACGTCAGTGGCCCGGAGTCTCCCAGTTTTGACAATGCTGACTCCCGGTAGCCAAGGTCTCGTCGGCTCATCTTTCTGCCCTTGGGGATGGGCTTAGTCCGCCCCTGTAACTGTGCATCGAGGCCCATGCCCAGTTGATAGCCTAACTTCAGGATCATGTGCCATCCCTTGGAATCTCAAATCTTGGACTTGATTTTGACATTAATTGGTGCAGTCACGGGCTTGCGTGATGCGTAAGCCCATGAAAAGTTCAAGTCCATAACATCTAAAATTGGCTTGTTGCTCGGCCATAGCGTAGGCAGAATTTTGTCAGCAATGGCATCGACCGTCTGGATCGTGGAAACACTTTTCACCTTTACTACCTGCCCCTGAAATGAGAATTTGAGGCACTGGTGGGTGGTAGAGGGCACTGCATGCAAGCTGTCAATCCATGGACGACCCAGAATAGCCTTAAACATTGGGTCTATGTCCCACACATAGAATTCCACGTCCATTTTCAAAGGCCCTAGCTCAGCCTGAACTGTCACAACCAAATGGCAAGCTCTCCTGGAGTTATCGTACGCTGTAATAGTTATCAGTTTCGGCCTTAACATGTCTTCAGAAATGTTGAAAGCACTCAACGTGCTCAAGGGAGAGACATTAATAGAAGCTCCTGTGTCCACTAGAGCTGAATCAATGGCCACCTTATTCAATGTAATGGAAATGCATAGTGGCATCTGACATGCCTCTGGGGGCGCTAACTCTGACTCAGAGAAGGAAATAGATGGCCCCTTTATAATAGTGGCCAAAATCGACAGCAAACTATCTACCGCCACGTCCTCACTAACCATAACTTTCTGTAGAAAAGCCCTTAGGGCATCCTAGTGTAGCGTGGACCTCTTGGTTAACTCTAGGACTGAGATCTTGGCCGGCATCCGGTCCAAGTGTTGTAACAAATCATACTTCGTGCCAGGTAAGGGGTCTGACTCTTCTGCTTCAACTACTGAGGAAGGAATTGGGGGATTAGGTGCAGGTGCACCAGTAGAGGGATAACTTCTATGAAATAACAGCCCGCTCTGAAGGGCGCAGTTTCATGTCGGCACGGCATCGGATGGACTCCCGGCTGGCCCGGTGGGGTGAGTAGAAGGGATAAAAATGGGGGTGATGATGGCAGAGGCTTGTCTGACGGGCCCTGGCGGAGCGGTGATTGGTGAAGGGTTGAGTGGAGGGGTAACGATGGAGGGCATGGCGGGTGATGGTGCAATGATTAGCGGAATGGTGGATAACGTGGCAGGTGTAACGAGGGGACTGGAGGGGATAGAGGGTGGAGCAGTGGTCAAGGTGTTGGGCCGGAGAATGGAATGAACAATAGGTGCGGGGGAGTTGGTGTATGAGTGGTGGAAGGCCAGAAGATGAGCGGGAGTCTCATCGTCATAAGACCACCCAGCATTAGGGGCTGGGAGGTGAACAACATTGACTTGTGCCGGTGCCTGTGGCTGCTGCTGTGGAGTGGGTGGATGGTCTGGCATGGGGTTTTGATGAATCCCAAGTTCGGGTTGATGCTGCTGCTGCTGAGGTTGAGGTTGTGGTTGCTGAAATTGTTGTTGTTGTGGCGCCGCTTGCTGCGGCCTTGCCTGTCTTCTCTTCTCTTTGATGTCTTCTATCAACTTATGCATCTGGGCCCAGTCAATCCTTTGCCCCACATGCAAGTCATACACTAAGTCTCGGAACTGAAAGCACATGTCTATAGTATGCCCGGGCTACCGATGATATATGCAATATCAAGATTGATCGGTGGTCGGGTTCCAGTTCTGACGTTCCGGAGGGAGCTGTATGTAACCGGTGTACATTAAGGCCGAGAATATGTCAAGCAGAGTTTCAGGAAGTGGGGGATAATGGGCTCTTTTCGGACTCGGCCGAGCAGGTGCATAACCAGCAGGAGGAGGAACATTGTGGTACTGAGGTGGCTGCTAAGGATATTGTGGTGGTGGTGGTGGTTGTTGTGGCAATTGGGAGATGGAAAAGAAGGTCGGGGAGCTGGCGGAGTGAAGAATTGGGGATTACGTGGAGGTTACTGGAAATGGGGTGGAGTGGATTGGTTGGGGAATTGAATAGCATGCACCTGCTCATTAGTTTAAACACCCTCAGTAACAGGGCCTTGGGATTTTCTTGTGGTTTTGGACTTCTGGGCCTCGAATAAGGAGTGGATGGGGAAGTCCTTAAACTGGGTTTGTATAAACCGGGCCCTGCTGTACAACTGGTGCATATTTGATATATCATTCATCGCCAGAATGTTCCGAAACGTAGGTGGAGAGGGGAAATCTCATCGCCCGTACGGAGAGGCCAAATGAGGTGCAAATCTGACCGAATGAGGCCCAACTCTTCGAAGTGGCAGTCCCTGGGCCCACTTAGTATAATCCCAAAAACTCACTCAGAACAAGTGCTTCCTAGGCGGCCTTCGGGTTGGGAAGTCTGAGCATCAGTTCGATCGGGAAAGCTCCCCTGGAGCCCCTTATTCCCTGTCCCGACCATGCACTTATCGCTCGGGAGACCACTCCTGGGCAAGTGCCTATCGCTCGAGCTCACTGATGGAAGCTTATTGCTACGGCCGTTGCGAGTCCCTTAATGGCAGGAAGCTCAAGGGGATAAGGGAGACCAAGAGCCCGCGTGCTATAAAGAGTCCGCATGAAAGATGTAACCCCCCTGGGACTCCTCTGCTTACAGGGATCAGTCGCACGACGGGCCACTATTTAAACTGGAAAAGCTCTACTATAAAGAGGTAAGCAAGGCAAGAGCCAAAACCTTAAGTAGGAACCACTTCACCTTTTGGTGGAGAGGGATCTCGCACTCCCACCTTCCTCCTAACTATTCCCTCTACACCAGAGCTCTACTACTTTGCTGACTTAAGTATTGGAGGGTCTTCCCTAGGGATCTATCCCTGGGCATCTCTAACTTGTTTCCTTTCTTGCAGTTCACACTTCAAGTGTCACTCTCCGACGCGGAATATCGGGACTGGCAGTAGAGACAAGTAATAATAATAATAATAATAATAATAATAATAATATGTTGATTTCTAGACATGATAGGTTAAAGCTAAAAGATCGCACGTCCACAAATAGAAACTGCTCCATTCATTAAATAGCACATAACCAAACCATGTTCCAACTACCATGATCTCACTTTACATAATCTTGACAACATCCACTTAACACTATTACAATGGCTAACTTCAAATTACAACTCTTCCAAAATACCCTTAAATGCAAATAAACTCGACAATTAGAACTAGTTTCACAGGCTTCTATCAGGTTCACTCCACGGTCGTCACTCTTGCCCGTTCCCATCAGATTGTGAGTCCTCACCTGAGCTACCTGAAAAGGGGGAAAACTAGGTGAGCGAACACTCAGTAGGTAATAACAGGTAAGTTTAAGCAATTAACCAATTTAATTGCATGTTGGAGCGCATAAATAAAGAACGAAAGGAAATAACTATGCAATAAAATAATGAAAGGAAGGCAAGAACATGATATAACCGAGAATTTGGCCAACAAGCAAGATTTAACCAAGTCAAGAGAAATTCAAGTAAGAGATTATTGTCTTAGACATCACGCTAGTCATGCACTCGGTGCAATGCCTCACCATGTCATTCAAACTCCCCGGGGCACAAGTACTTTTCGGGCGCTCCTCCTAGGACCAGACCGGGCCCTTAAGATGCGTTGGCATTGATTTGTTGGATCCAAGATCCCAAGTTATGTCTAGACATTAATCAAGTTAGATGGTCAATACTTCAATATATGGAACTTACCAAAGTTTCAAGGGTAAGTTGAAGTAGACATCATGTCTGGAAAGTTTAAGTTATCAAGAACCAATCAGGTCCTTGGATTCAACACGGAAAATCACAGAAATCACTTCTGGATGATAAGCGGTCAGAACAGGGCCGCTCAAGCAATACATGGTCTAGAGTGGACCGTTCAGGATAGAGATGGGCTTAGGACAAGCCACACCGAAGTCAAGGATACACGGTCCATGTAGGGCCGCTCGAGAAATTGGACGGTTGAAAATGGGCCGCTCAAGACTAGTAGAGCTGGAACCCCAAGAACAAGATAAACGGTCCTTACAGGGCCGTCCAACAGACAGACGGTCCAATAAGATCCGCGCTATTACATGGGCGGTTGCAGTAGGTCCGTTCAACTTAATCAACTAGAAGTCTACCCAAACGGCTCTGGGCTGCCATAAGTGGGGTAGAACTGAATCAGAGTCCCGCCCACTCTCCCCTGATCAACCTAGGGCTTATTGGGTCTATCCAAACATAATTTGGTCGAAGATAGATCAAGGTTAATCGACCAATGTAAGTGGCACTTGGCCAAGGATGTACGGTTCGTTATGGGCCGCCCAATAGGATGAACGGTCCCTTTCGGGCCGCATAATTCTCAGGGGGTCCATGTCGAGCCGTGACTTACAATATGATAGTTCAATCGATTCGATCACGTACATAGGTTCAAGTCTTGATGGTACAACCTGCCCGGCGTCCTAGTGGGAATCCCAGGCTCGCGGGGGCTTACGGAGGTCCCGTAATGAAGGTCCTAGTCTGACGGAAAGGAATATCCGGCGGAGAGTCCCAAACATTACAAGAAAATAGGGCTAATAAATCATCGGAAACCAGTTAGACGGTCAGTCAATCCTACCGGAGTAGAACGACTGTCATACAACCCTAATAACATTTTCAATTTAATAATGAGTCATGATTAATATTAACATTGAAAAGGAAGATGATCCAAGGTCAAGATGAATAAATCAGCAAGATTTATAATCATTTAATGTTATAATTTTCTAGGGTTTTTATGCATGTTGCTAACTTACATTTAACCACTAATCTACTATCATAAATCATGCGAAAAAGATAACTTAATAAATTTTGTAAAGATGGACGGTCGAGTAGGGACCTTTCATCGTCCTCGGCGGTCGCACGATAGACCGTTTATCCCCCTCAGGTCAGAAGGCCTTCTGGGGATGAGCGGTCTGTAATGAGCCGTTGGAAGAGACGAACGGTAAATAACTGGGCGCCTGACAGAAGGGCGGTCTAGGTCATGCCACGCTTCCCAGAAACATAACACGAATCGCAACACATAAATGGTCCGTAATGTGCCGCCTAACCATTTTGGGCGGTCTATCGTGAGGCCGCGTAAGTCAAAAAAAATAGTCAAGCCCCTTTCGCCCTGCCCGCCTCCGGTAAGTTGGCTAGGGTTACAATGATTTGCTAAATACGCATAGTACATAGCATAATAATTAGGGCTTTTGGATTTAAAAGAAAGAGCACGAAAAGTTTTACAGTATAGCATGCTCGATTTAATCTTTAGTGCCTGAAATCCCTACTTAAACAAGATGAAACAAGTATAACCCTAGATATGACATGCTTCTACTAAACCCTAAAATTCTCGCATGATACTAAGCAACTTTTAGGGCTTTTACATTTAATAGAAAGGGCACTCGATGCTGGTTCTAATCATATATAATACTTAAGGTTTGGCTTGCTATATACCTACCTTAAACAGAGGAAGAAGGAAGAAGAAGGGACGACGACACGCTAAGAACACCCCGCCGGTGATCGCCAGAATCCGCCCTCGTCCATGATCCTCGTTGGCCGCCACAGCACCCAAACGAAAATAGGGTTCCTGAGAGTCAGTTTTATAGGTCACACAAGGTCTAGACTTTTCTATTCGAGGAGATAGAGTCCAATCAAGTTGGACATGCGCGAACCGCGCGGATAGGGTTAGCCACCGCCTTCTCCTCCAAAATTTGCTTTCTAGGGTTAGGGTTTCGGGGAGAACAAAGAGGGGAAACAATCCTCTCATCCTAGCCTTCCATTAGGAACCAGTCTCAGCCTAAATGATCGGGTATTGGGCTCAAATTTCACGTTTTAAGGTCCAATTAGATTAAGTGTGGATTTGGTCCTTAATCAGTTGATTTGGCCTAATTACAAATTTTATTTGGGTCAGTCACAGAAGAAACTATTATCAAACATTTTATCCTCTACAAGATTCTAAATTTTCCAGATTTTTATAAAATAGTCAAAATTTAACTTATTCTGATTATTAAGGATTTTCTAATTAGTTTCTTATAAATTTTCTAGAAATTTTTATTTATTTATTAAATCAGGATATTACACCCTCCCCCACTTCAAAGAATTTAGTCCTCAAAATTCACTGCACTTAACACGATGGGGAGTGGAACAACTCCCCTAGAACAAATTTAGTATCTTCTAACTCCCAAGTAGCTTCTTCGGTTCCACGCCAACTCCATTGCACTTTCACCATAGGTATGGACCTGTTTCTGAGTTGCTACTGCTTACGATCCAGAATCTTAACAGGTCTCTCTTCATAAGTCAGATCTTCCTTTAACTCAAGATCCGCATGCTGAATGACATGAGTGGGGTCATACACATACTTTCTCAACATCGACACATGGAAGACATTGTGTACTCCGGATAATTGAGGTGGTAGTGCCAGACGGTACGCAACCTCCCCCACTCTTTCCAAAATCTTGAATGGACCGACATATCTCGGACTTAGCATGCCTTGAATGCCAAATCTTCATATTCCTCTTATAGGAGAAACTTTCAAAAACACATGTTCACCAACTTGAAATTCCAAGTCCCACCTTCTCTGGTCTGCATAACTCTTCTGTCTTGATTGTGCTACTTGCAATCGCTCTCTAATAATACGAATATTCTTTGATGATTCAAAAATAAGATCTGGCCCCAGCCATTGCTTCTCACCAACCTCGTTCCAACATAATGGAGACCGACAGCTTCTTCCATACAGAGCTTCAAACGGAGCCATCTGAATGCTAGACTGATAACTATTGTTATAAGCAAATTCAATCAAGGCCAAGTGATAACTCCAACTGCCTCCGAAATCAATCATGTCGGCTCTCAACATATCTTCCACTATCTGGTTGGTTCTTTCCATCTGTCCGTATGTTTGTGGATGAAAAGCAGTAGTGAAGTTTAGATGGGTTCCCAAAGATTCTTGCAATCCTTTCCAAAAATGTGAAGTGAATCTGGGGTCTCTATCAGACACAATACTGACTGGAATACCGTAGAGTCGCACCCCTTCTTTCATATATAAAGCTGCTAGAACATCAACAGTCCACTTAGATTTAATGGATAAGAAATGAGCAGACTTTGTCAATCTGTCAATGATAATTCATATTACATCAAATCCGCTACGAGTCTTAGGTAGACCCATAATGAAATCCATGCCAATACTCTCCCACTTCCATTGAGGTATGTCCAGTGGTTTCAACTTCCCTGCAGGTCTGAAATGCTCAGCCTTAACATGCTGACACACCAAGCATCTATTCACAAATTCTGCAATTTCCCTTTTGATATTTGGCCACCAGAAAGATCTTTTCAAATCCTTAAACATCTTTGTACCTCCAGGATGAATGGTATATCGGGATCTATGAGCTTCCTCGAAAATCTTGTTCTTAGCTTCGGCCACATCAGGTACACAAGTCCTTCCCTGAAATAACAGTCTGCCATCGTCAGCTATCATGAATTCCGGTTTGCTACTCAAGATCTCCTTGATTTCTACCAACTCTGGGTCATTGTCTTGCAAGGACATGATTTCTGCCAAAAATTCTGGTTTAAGCTGAATCTGAGCAATCATAACTCGGTCCTTGTCAACATTAATATCCAACCCGGCTAATTGCTCCAACAGCTTCCATTCTTGCATCATGAGACTTGACAATTTAGCCATCGGCTTGCGGCTTAGGGCATCCGCCACCACATTACCCTTCCCGGGATGATATTCTATGGAGAAGTCGAAATCCTTTAAATATTCTAACCATCTTCTCTGCCTCATATTGAGTTCTTTCTGAGAGAATAAATACTTCAAACTCTTGTAATCTGAAAATACTGTGAATGTCTCTCCATATAAGTAATGTCTCTATATTTTCAAGGCAAAAACTACGGCTGCTAGCTCCAAATCATGGACATGATAATTCTCCTCATGCTTTCTCAACTGCCTAGAAGAATATGCTATCACTTTCCCGTGCTGCATCAGCACACAACCTAAACCAATTCCCGAAGTATCGGTGTACACCACGAAGCCTCCTTCTCCAGATGGTAATGCTAAAACAGGGGCAGTCGTTAAACACTCCTTCAAAGTCTGGAAGCTTTTCTCACAATCTTCCGTCCAATCAAACTTATTCTCCTTGCGGGTTAATCTTGTTAAGGGTACCGCAATCCTGGAGAAATCTTTAATAAACCTCCGATAATATCATGCCAAGCCTAGGAAGCTTCTAACTTCTGTTACACTAGTAGGCCTGTCCCAATCTTTAACTACCTCTACCTTCGACAGATCAACAGAAATACCTTCTTTCATAATGATATGCCCTAGAAAGGACACCTCTTGTATCCAAAATTCACACTTGCTAAACTTGGCGTATAACTGATGGTCTCTCAATAATTGTAACGCCATCCTCAAATGTTCAGCATGTTCTTCCTCACTCTTGGAATAAATCAGAATGTCATCAATAAACAGTACAACCCATTGATCTAGATAGGGTCGAAATACATCGTTCATCAACTACATGAAAGCTACAGGTGCATTCGTTAGTCCAAAAGGCATTACAATAAATTCAAAGTGCCTGATGTGACACAACCTAGGACTTAACAAGCAAGCACATTTGGCAATCAAGACGGACCGATAATGGCAGGCCGCTCACCCGTCACTCACCCAAGACCCGGGGTAACTTGGAAATGCCAAGTGGAGGTTGTGTGGGATGGGCCCTTGCTGGTAGAGGGCTAGCAAGGCCAAGGTTTATTTCCCCAAGGGTATGGCTGCCCAATTCAAGGGAACCGACGAAGTGCCAAGGGCACGGGTTACACTCCTCACCCCACAGTGATCTCTTAAAGCGATGGTGCTTAAAGATCGGACTCTCACTTCTCAAAGCCAGCGGAGTTTATGAACTAATATTAGGGAGAACAAGCACTAAATGGGGCTAGGAGTGGAGCACTTACTCGACCGGTTTGAAGAAACCGGTCCCGTTCGTAGACGTGGACGAGCGGGGAAGCGTGGGTTCCCCACACGTCACGCTGGGGTAGCTTGACCTGCTCAAATTGTTACAACACTACACCCCATGCAAGGGGGGAATCGTGGGGAAGGGAAGACGATGATTACATCCAAAAACTACCTCCTCACAGGGAGGGGCCTTCAGCCGGCCAAGCGGGGAGGGAAATTCGAGCTAGAAGTGATGAAAGGAAGCCGATGCCGAATCTGTCCACGTTCTGGAATCAGGGACCAGCAGTCGAAGATCACACCTCTGTGACCTCTCCTGATCTTTTATGATGACGGGACCAGTGGGGAAATCTTCGTAACTGGATCAGGATGACTTCAGAATTTTTTTGATTTCTTCTGGCATCGATGCTGGTCTGGGTGGAGGCTCGAACAGGGTGGCAGATTCTCAGACTGACATCTTCAGGTTTTTAAGAGCAGGAAGAAGAGGATGCCTCGACAGCTCCCGGACTCAGAATCAAGAACCGCCAGAGTTGTTGGAACCGTGGATGAGTCCTCTTCGCAGCAGAACTAGCGGGGAAGCCAAACGATGCCGGAGAAGACCAATGGACTCTGAACAATGGTGACAGGTCGGTGCAGACTGTGGGAAGCAGAATCGCATATCCGAGGGAAAAATTTGATAACTCTGGCCCACGGACGTCGATCGAAGTTCTACTTCTTGATTCTAAAAGTAGACAAGACAAGGAACAACTTTGCAGAAGAACGCTTGGCCTGATTTATCCAAGGTTCGTCGTGGTAAAGCTTCTACTCCGGTTCAGGTGCTCAGCAGGGGCAGCTCTGCGTAGTTGTGGGAGAACGGATCTCCCGGGCAGCACGGAGCTCGGATGGAGATGAAGCCACCGCTATTACGAATAAGACTAGTAGACGCTTCCGTGGATAGCTCTTGGGCCTACAGATGCGTTGGGATGTGGTCAGGGTCGCCTCTGCAAACTGCTACTCTTCTGCTGCCTGCGAACTGAAAATTAGAGGTTGAAGATGATGGGGGGAAATGGGGTATATGGTAGGGGAAATGGAGGTGGATGAGTGTGGGGAGAACCCTGGCTGTGAGGGGGTCTAGGAGGGGGTGTTCCAAGGTGTGGGAGGGGAAGAATAGGGTCTGGAAGGGGGTCTAACAGGTGGTGGGAGGAGGAGCTACGAATTTGGGCTTGGAGGGAGAAGGGGGAAGGTGAGGGGGGCACAAGTGGGTGGAGGGAATGTGAGTTTGAATTTCCTTTAATGTGGGGTGATCAATGGTGGTCTTGGGGATGGGAAGAGGTGGCTTGGGAAGGTGGAGGGCTGCTTGGGGAAGGGGATGGGTAGTTGGGGGTCTATTGGGACTAGGGGGAAGTAATGATGTCTTGTGGGAAGTTGTAGAGGAGTTAATGGAGGTAGGTGGGAGGGTGGAGGGTCTATTGCGACTAGGGGGAAGTAATGATGTCTTGTGGGAAGTTGTAGAGGAGTTAATGGAGGTAGGTGGGAGGGTGGATGTGGTTGGGAGGTGAGGAGAGAGAAAATTTTCGAAATTGGGTGTGGAGGAGAGAGAAAGGGGAGTGAAAGAGAGAAATTAAGAGAGGGATGGGTGGGGAATCTCTCCCCTAGGGTCTCTCACCCAAATAATGGAATCTCTCCACTAGATAAGAAGTTTGAACTCTCAAAATGGCAAATTTTTCATTCATTGATTCATTACCTTGAAATGGGGGGAATGGGGCCCTATATATCGGCAACCCATATTTTACAATAAGACCCTGACAATTGACTCAATGATAAATAACCGAGGGTGTAGGGGGGAGCCCTTGGGTCAAGCCCAATGAATTGGGCCCAATAGCTAACTAGACAACCTAATGACACTCAAACTTAGGGAAATAAACACAAGACCTAGGAACATGACTCAAATAATAGGGAAATACATCAAATGACTCAAATAAAAATTACATAAGACTCAAAATTAAATAACTAGACCATGCCGGATGCAACCGGGGCGAGGAGACGAGCTGTGAACATGGGCATGGGAGGTGATGTCCCTATCATACTCCCGGGGTGCGGAGAACTCGACTCCGTCGAGTAAGTGTCCTTCCCTCCTTGGAGGGTGTAGAAGTGGTACTGCCCTCAAGTCTTCCGAATGAGACCGATCCATCCACCTGCCGAGATAGCGCTCGTATACCTTGCTCCTGGTGGTAGTGGCCTATTCATCCAATATTCGTTCAATGCGCTCACTCTGGGCTCTCTTGACTGGTGGACTCTCCTCACCGGTAGGTGCTCTCTCAACGGAGGGAATAGGCTCAATATCCTCACTAGGTACCACCGTGGGTCCCTTATATGGCACTAGGTCGGCTACATTGAATGTAAGACTCACTCCATACTCCTCGGGGAGATCTTACTCACAGGCATTAGCGCCAATGCGCCTCAGGACCTAGAAGGGACCAGCCCCACGTAGCCTCAATTTGAAGATGACTCCCGGGGAGAGCCTCTCCTTTCTCACCATTACAAAGTCACCCACGTGGAATTCTTGGTGACGCCGAAGGGAGTCAGCCTGCCTCTTATAGATCTCATTTTCCTTGCTTATGTGCTTGCAAAGGCTTTCATGTAATTTTATGAATGTTGACATTCTAGGGGTGATGGGTGGACCTAGGCAACCAAAAGTAGACCAATCATACTTTGACGCCAGGAAGACTTTGATGGAATGGGGAGGACCGGGGCATCCATAGGTGATCCGGTCATTCATGGGGGTGACAAATACTGGGGGACCCGGACATCCATGAATACTCCTATCATGCCTACGACTCATGATGAGTGAAGGTGGACCACTACATCCGAATTTGGACCACTCATGCTTTCTACTTGACATGTGGGTGATATGAATGAATGGACCCAACATAGTGTTCATGCCAAGGGGTGTGGAAAGCCTAGACACATGCATACTTTTCCAAAAGTGACTTCCATGTGTATAGGTGTGGGACAACCTTTGAACTCCCATTGGAAAGGATCGAATGGATCTAAGAAGGTGGTCATCATGGGGTGGGGCATAACTTTATTACCTAGGGATATGTGGTCCAAGGTCATGGCTCCCAAGGTGTAACTCGGGTCTAGGATGGGGTGGATTGGGTCAAACATGGTGGGTTGGGATAGGGAAAGGTGGGTGGTGGATAAGGTGGTTGGGTCCCATGGTTTCTTTGACCCCCATTGAAAGGGATCAAAGGGATCATAAAAAGGGTTATCGAGGGGGAGGGGCCCTATATCCTCAAGATCCTCAAGTGGTGGTGGGTCATCCTCCTCTAATGAGATAATTGGGCCGAGGTTCTTTGTGAGTGGGTCGGCCATGAGGGGAGGGCTTGACTTTTCACCCGATATAAGAAGCTCCAAATTGAGGAGAAGGTCAGGCTCATCGGGTGTGGGGAGGAATAGAAGGAGGTCGCTAGTGTAGCAACCAATGGAGTAAACCGAGGTGATAGACCCGACACAAAGGTGTAGGAGGTCAAGGCTCCTAGATTGGTGAGCCATGGGGGTCAACAAGCCGGTCAACTCATATTGCCAAGCTAAGACCTTGAGAATGTCCTCTAAGGTTTCCACTTGGTAGGATGTTTGGATTATGGTGTGATAGGAGGAGATGTGCACTATGGGAATGTTTTCCTTTATGGGAAGGTAATCGTGGGCCGTGATCTCTCTTATTGGGCTCTTCTTTAGCCAACTAATAAGGGATCTTCCAAGATGAATTCGACCTTATCTAGAGGGGGTGGTGGATGGTGAAGATCCTCGTGCGATGCTTCCTCTTCAATTGGGACATGGGTGCTCTCCATGGAGGGGATAGGTTCCCGAGAGATATTTGTCTTCATGTGGTAAAGTGGGTGGACTACTTCTTCCAAAGCTAATGGAGTGGGAAGGTTCTTTGATGGTGGGGTGATGATGGCCGGAGTATGGTGCACCCGAGGTGGTGAACAAGGGCGGGATTCTCGCGGGTGGGAGAATACAAGGTTGTTGAATTTAAAGGTTCTCGAAAGGTGTGGCGAATGCACTAGGCAAGTCCGACGTGTTGGGTCGATGTCGGCATTCCTTTCATCAAACCATTTCTTACCTAGGATTATACATGGACCCGCCAATGTTCCCTTTTGACACCAAGCCCCATCCAAATACTTAGTCTTCCCGAACCATTTATGGAATTCAATAAAGACTTGGTCTCCATTGTGCACAATTTGTCCGGTCCTACAAAGAGAGGTAATGATGTCGAGGGACACCCAATTTTCAGATTCTAGGTCAATGAAATCAATTTCTACGGGCTCTCCATTAGGTAAGCATGCATGGGATATGATTGGGAGAGGGGCCATGTGACCCAAGACTCAACGTTAACAATGATGGGTTTGACAATGTACGGTTCAGACAAGAATGCAAGCATGCCCTATGACTTTACTTGTAGAGACAAGTCAATGACTTGCTCTGATACCAATTGATGTGACACAACCTAGGACTTAACAAGCAAGCACATTTGGCAATCAAGACAGACCGATAATGGCGGCCGCTCACCCGTCACTCACCCAAGACCCGGGGTAACATGGAAATGCCAAGTGGAGGTTGTGTGGGCTGGGCCCTTGCTGGTAGAGGGCCAGCAAGGCCAAGGTTTGTTTCCCCAAGGGTATGGCTGCCCAATTCAAGGGAGCCGACGAAGTGCCAAGGGCACGGGTTACACTCCTCACCCCACAGTGATCTCTTAAAGCAATGGTGCTTAAAGATCGGACTCTCACTTCTCAAAGCCAGCGGAGTTTATGAACTAATATTAGGGAGAACAAGCACTAAATGGAGCTAAGAGTGGAGCACTTACTCAACCGGTTTGAAGAAACCGGTCCCGTTCGAAGACGTGGGTGAGGGGGGAAGCGTGGGTTCCCCACACGCCACGCCGGGGTAGCTTGACCTGCTCAAATTGTTACAACACTACACCCCATGCAAGGGGGCGAATCGTGGGGAAGGGAAGATGATGATTACATCCAAACACTACCTCCTCACAGGGAGGGGCCTTCAGCCGGCCAAGCGGGGAGGGAAATTCGAGCTAGAAGTGATGAAAGGAAGCCGATGCCGAATCTGTCCACGTTCTGGAATCAGGGACCAGCAGTTGAAGATCACAGCTCTGTGACCTCTCCTAATTTTTACTGATGATGGGACTAGTGGGGAAATCTTCGTAACTAGATCAGGATGACTTCAGAATTTTTTTTTTTCTTCTGGCGCCGATGCTGGTCTGGGTGGAGGCTCGAACAGGGTGGCAGATTCTCGGACTGACAGCTACAGGTTTCCAAGAGCAGGAAGAATAGGATGCCCCGATAGCTCCCAGACTCAGAATCAAGAACTGCCAGAGTTTTTGGAACCGTTGACGAGTCCTCTTCGCAACAGAACTGGCGAAGAAGCCAAACGATGCCGGAGAAGACCAGTGAACTCTGAACAATGGTGACAGGTCGGTGCAGATTGTGGGAAGCAGAACCGCGTACCCGAGGGAGAAAATTGATAACTATGGCCCACGGACGTCGATCGAAGTTCTGCTTCTTGATTCTGAAAGTAGACAGGACGAGGAACAACTTTTCAGAAGAACTCTTTGCCTGATTTATCAGAGGTTCGTTGTGGTAAAGCTTCTACTCTGATTCAGGTGCTCAGCAGGGGCAGCTCTGCGCAGTTGTGGGAGAACGGATCTCCCAGGCAGCACGGAGCTCGGATGGAGATGAAACCACCGCCGTTACGAAGAAGACTGGTAGATGCTTCCGTGGATAGCTCTTGGTCCTTCAGATTCGTTGGGATGTGGTTGGGGTCGCCTCTGCAAATTGCTACTCTTCTGCTACCTGTGAACTGAAAACTCGAGGTTGAAGATGATGGGGGGAAATGGGGTATATGGTAGGGGAAATGGAGGTGGATGAGTGTGGGGAGAACCCTGGCTGTGAGGGGGTCTAGGAGGGGGTGTTCCAAGGTGTGGGAGGGGAAGAATAGGGTCTGGAAGGGGGTCTAGCAGGTGGTGGGAGGAGGAGCTACGAATTTGGGCTTGGAGGGAGAAGGGGGAAGGTGAGGGGGGCACAAGTGGGTGGAGGGAATGTGAGTTTGAATTTCCTTTAATGTGGGGTGATCAATGGTGGTCTTGGGGATGGGAAGAGGTGGCTTGGGAAGGTGGAGGGCTGCTTGGGGAAGGGGATGGGTAGTTGGGGGTGCGAGGGTGGGGTGTGGATTGGTGGAGGGTCTATTGGGACTAGGGGGAAGTAATGATGTCTTGTGGGAAGTTGTAGAGGAGTTAATGGAGGTAGGTGGGAGGGTGGAGGTGGTTGGGAGGGGAGGAGAGAGAAAATTTTTGAAATTGAGTGTGGAGGAGAGAGAAAGGGGAGTGAAAGAGAGAAATTAAGAGAGGGATGGGTGGGGAATCTCTCCCCTAGGGTCTCTCACCCAAATAATGGAATCTCTCCACTAGATAAGAAGTTTGAACTCTCAAAATGGCAAGTTTTTCATTCATTGATTCATTACCTTGAAATGGGGGGAATGGGGCCCTATATATAGGCAACCCATATTTTACAATAAGACCCTGACAATTAACTCAATGACAAATAACCGAGGGGGTAGGGGGGAGCCCTTGGGCCAAGCCTAATGAATTGGGCCCAATAGCTAACTAGACAACCTAATGACACTCAAACTTAGGGAAATAAACACAAGACCTAGGAACATGACTCAAATAAAAGGGAAAATACATCAGATGACTCAAATAAAAATTACATAGGACTCAAAATTAAATAACTAGACCATGCCGGATGCAACCGGGGTGAGGAGACGAGTTATGAACATGGGCATGGGAGGTGATGTCCCCATCAGTGCCCATACCTGCTACAAAAAGCTGTCTTATAAATATCCTCCTCCTTAATCCGCAAATGATGATAGCCTGATCGAAGATCAATCTTAGAGAACAACTGAGCTCCTGCTATCTGATCAAATAAGTCATCAATCCTCGGCAATGGATATTTATTTTTTATAGTCAACTGGTTCAATTGCCGATAATCAATACACAACCTCATCGAGCCATCCTTCTTCCTTACAAATAACACTGGAGCCCCCCACGGGGATGTACTTGGATGAATAAACCCCTTCTCAAGTAATTCCATTAACTGCTGCTTTAATTCCCTCAGCTCCGCAGGAGACATACGATAAGGAGCCTTAGAAACAGGGGTCGCGCCAGGAATTAGATCAATAGAAAACATAACTTCCCTCTCTGGTGGAAGACCTGGCAATTCCTCAGGAAAAACATCCGGAAAATCTCGGACAACAGGAATGCTCTTAATGTCAATTTTCTTCTCAGGGGTCACATAAATAAAGGCTAAAAATGCCTGACATCCTCTCCTCATCAACTTATCGGCTCGGATGGTCGAGATAAGTGGCACAGATCTATGGTGCCTATTCCCTATAAAAGAAAGTCTAGGGTGTCTAGAAAAAGACACAGAGCTGGAACTACAATGGACATTGGCCTCATGCTTAGCCAACCAATCCGCTCCTAGAATTACATCATAATCTTTCATATCCATGCATACTAAATCAGCCGGCAAATTCTGTTCATTAACCATAATCTTGCTAGAAGGATAAAAATACTTAATCGTTGATCTAGAGCCAATAGGAGTTGATATCTCTAAGGGGGAATTCATCAAAACCGGCTTCACAGCTAATGCCTTAGCAAAACTCCGAGAAACAAATGAATGAGTAGAACCGGTATTGAAAAGAACAAAAGCTGGCTTTCCATGAACAATGAGAGTACCTTCCACAAGTCCACCCTCCTCGGTGGTGCCTGCGTCCTCCTCTTGTAGGACCTGGAGCTTGCCCTGCTGTTTCTGGCCACCTTGAGGTTTAGTCGGGGTAGCCTGCTCGGATAAGAGAGGACACTCTGGAATGCGGTGATCCCTACTCCCGCAATACAAACAGGTGCCCAGCTTGCGCCAGCACTCTTCCATCTTGTGACTGGGGCGGCCACAATACTTGCATACGCCCTTAAATGGAACAATCGGGCCAGGCTTCTTGTCTTCATTCTTTGGCATTTTCCCCTTCCATGAACCAGACCCGCCATTGGGCCTCTTCTTGCTATTCCCGGGTTTAGCACTCTCGGAACCAGTAGGTTGCTCCTTTTTAACATTCTTCCCATGAATTTTCTTCATCATTTCCAAGGTATCTTCTAAATCTTGGGCTTTTCTTACCATCTCTGCATAGGTCTGAATCTCCATCGGCGCCAACTAGTTAATATAATGCAACTTCAGCCCATTTAGAAAACGTTTCGCCTTCATCTTCTCTGTGAAAATCAAATGAGTAGCATAACGAGAGAGTCTAGAAAATTGAGCTTCATATTCCGCCACAAATAAACTCCGCTGCTTCAGAGTAGCAAACTCAGCGGCTTTCTTCTCTTGGATTCTGTCGGAAAAGTACTTGATATTGAAGAATTCTTCAAATTCCTTCCACGAAATTTGTCTGTCACCGAGGGTCGCCTTTACTGACTCCCACCAAGTCCTAGCATCCCGTTCCAACTAGAAGGTTGTTAAAAGCACACGCTCCTGGTCGCTGCATTGCATAACTTCAAAAATTCTCTCCATCTCCTTAAGCCAGTGTTCGGCTTCATCGGGATCAGTTGAACCTCCAAAACGTGGGGGATTCATCCCACAAAAATTCCTGTGTAGATCACTAGCACCATGATTTGCCGCTCCACCTTTGGCCACTTGTTGTAAAGCCCGTGTAAGTCCTTGGACCGTCCGCTACATGTCTCGCCATTGCGCGCGCTCAGCTGCCATCGGAATGTCCTACATGAAAATAATTTATCTTAAGTTCATTTAGGAGAAAGAGTTTAGAGTTGATTATTAACTCAACCCAAGTCTCTACCCAAATTCTCACTAGGTTTGGTCCTTTGACTCATAACAAGGGTATAGGTTCTACGACAAACACTTAGAATTCTAGAACTTAAATAACCTAGGAATATTAGAAACTTGGCTCTGATACCACCTAACTGTCACGCCCCGACGCGGAATATCGGGACTGGCAGTAGAGACAAGTAATAATAATAATAATAATAATAATAATAATAATAATAATATGTTGATTTCTACACATGATATGTTAAAGGTAAAAGATCGCACATCCACAAATAGAAACTACTCCATTCATTAAATAGCACATAACCAAACCATGTTCCAACTACCATGATCTCACTCAACATAATCTTGACAACATCCACTTAACACTATTACATTGGCTAACATCAAATTACAACTCTTCCAAAATACCCTTAAATACAAATAAACTCCACAACTAGAACTAGTTTCACAGGCTTCTATCAGGTTCACTCCACGGTCGTCACTCCTGCCCGTTCCCATCAGATTGCGAGTCCTCACCTGAGCTACCTGAAAAGGGGGAAAAACTAGGTGAGCGAACGCTCAATAGGTAATAACAGGCAAGTTTAAGTAATTAACTAATTAAATTGCATGTTTGAGCGCGTAAATAAAGAACGAAAGGAAATAACTATGCAACAAAATAATGAAAGGAAGGCAAGAACATGATATAGCCGAGAATTTGGCCAACAAGCAAGATTTAACCAATCAAGAGAAATTCAAGTAAGAGATTATTGTCTTAGACATCACGCTAGTCATGCACTCGGTGCAATGCCTCACCATGTCATTCAAACTCCCCGGGGCACAAGTACTTTTCAGGCACTCCTCCCAAGACCAGACCGGGCCCTTAAGATGCGTTGACATTGATTTGTTGGATCCAAGATCCCAAGTTATGTCCAGACATTAATCAAGTTAGATGGCCAATACTTCAAGATGGGGAACTTACCAATGTTTCAAGGGTAAGTTGAAGTAGACATCATGTCTAGAAAGTTCATGTTATCAAGAACCAATCAAGTCCTTGAATTCAACACGAAAAATCACGGAAATCACTTCTGGATTATAAGCGCTCAGAATAGGGCCGCTCAAGCAATACACGGTCTAGAGTGGACGGTTTAGGATAGATATGGGCTTAGGACTAGCCACACCGAAGTCAAGGATACACGGTCCATGTAGGGCCGCTCGAGAAATTGGACAGTAAAAAATGGGCCGCTCAAGACTAGGAGAGCTGGAAGCCCAAGAACAAGATAAACGGTCCTTACAGGGCCGTCCAACAGACAGACGGTCCAATAAGCTCCGCGCTATTACATGGGCGGTTCCAGTAGGTCCGTTCAACTTAATCAACTAGAAGTCTACCCAAATGGCTCCGGGCTGCCATAAGTGAGGTAGAACTGAACCAGAGTCTAACCCACTCTCCCCTGGTCAACCTAGGGCTTATTGGGTCGATCCAAACACAATTTGGTCGAAGATAGATCAAGGTTAATCGACCAATGTAAGTGTCACGCCCCGAACAAGGCGGAAATATCGGACGTACAGTTAGGGACACGCTAGCAAGAGAGGGAACAAAATCTAAAATGATACACAAGTGCTACATGATGGAATACTAAAAGATCATTAACAAACCACAACTGATACAATAACCTCAAGTTCAACTTAATACAACTGGAATAATCAACCACTAAAACTCAATGACATAACTGAAACTAAATGCTCTCCAAAACACAACTAGAACTGATACACTCAAGACATCACTCCTGTCCTTCCCCATCGGTAAGCGCGTCACCTGAAAAGCCTGGAAGGGGGAAACACAACTATGAGCTGACGCTCAGTAGGAAATAACAGACAGGTATAAGTGATTAACAGTTTAATTATACTTTAAAATGTCATGCTACGAATGATAAAACACTAAAAAGATAACGATGATACCACGAAACAAAATTCAAAGATCTTGCAAGGTCAAGAAATATAATGAATAGAATGGTAAGACAAGAATTTACTACAGGAGATAACGATAAGAAGTTGGCCATATCAAGTCAATTCAGGTCATGTCAAGCACGCATGTATTTTCATTTCCACGTCCAAGTAATCAACAAGTAGAGTAACCACAAGTAGAGTATAGAACGGTAAAGAGTGGAAAGTGAAACGTAGTAGCAAGTAATATAGAGAGTAGTGGAAAGAGTAGTGAGTAGTGGACAGTCCTAGATTTAACACATGTCAAGTACTGGTGCCAAATGCCACACCTAGTCATTCACCTCCCCGGGGGTACACGTAGTGTTCGGGCGCTCTTCCCAGGACCAGACCGAGCCCTTATTTGTTTGCCAGGCATTGATTTCTTTTGGATCAAAGATCCCACGAATCTAGACTTCCACAGTTTATGGCCAGAATTCCAAGGTTTAAGCTAAGTAGCAATAACAACATCAAGTAGGAAAGAGATTCATTTCCAGAATTCCAAGGTGAGTATAATAATCAAGGAGATTGAAATCAAGTCACAACAAGAGTTAATCATGCTGCGCTACTGTAAAACAGCAGCAATCAAACAAGCTAATCAACATATTAATCCTAATCACCAAGTTAAGATATCATGCTTAACCATTATCATTTGTATTAGCCAAAGTGCCAACAAGCTAGAACAAGTTAACAAGGTAAAGAACAAGCTCTCACAGGAGTGAAAAAGAATGCATTAACAGCGATTTAGTTACACCATTAATCATTAATTAAGTGAGTTTCTATTTAATCTTGTATGCATTGAAATGAAGATGGTAAACGGTGCGTTTTTATGCTAAGTTTGCATGTAGGAACCAATCCAAATTTGAAATCAAGAGGGGTACATGAATAGATCAAAAGTTCTTCAAACATATAATTTCAATGGGTCTAAGTTAAATGGGTTGATTCCCCATTGATTCGGATCCATTTTCGGTTCGAAAAATGAAGAAAATGGGTTTTCTGGTGTACGGGTCGACCCTTGGGGTCGACCCCTGCAAAACGGGGTTCTGGAACTGCATGGGTCGACCCCTGGGGTCGACCCTCGCGTCTGGGCCGAATGGGTCGACCCCAGGGGTCGACCCTCAGGCTGCCTAGATAGCCAGGTGCATGGGTCGACCCCTGGGGTCGACCCCTGCAAGAACAGCAACGGCTGTTGCTTCCGGAAAACGTGAAATCTCACCCAAATGGGGTCCAAATGAGTTGAAATTAAAACCATATGATCTAGGAATGTTAATGGACATTCTAGGGTCATAAAACTACAATTTGGAAACACTAATTTCATCAGAAATCACAAGAATCACAACCTATTCTATGAAGAACACAAGTAGACCTAGTTCAGGACATACCTCCACTAAATTGACAAATACTCTCGATATACAAAACCAAATTTAGAGATTTTGGTGTCAAAAGAAAGCTAACTCGATCATGAATCCAACCATATACTATATGCTACATTAAGATCAAGTTATATGACTCAAAATGAGCCCGTAATCAAGCTCTGGCTTAAGGAATCCTATATGAAACATGCTCTAGATATATTTTTACAAAACTTCGAAATTCATGATGCATGCTCAATGGAATTTGGGGCTTTCTAAGTTAAATGAAAGATAATAACATGCTGATTACTTCATGTGAATTAATTAAAGTTTGGTTGTTATATCCTACCTCAAATCGGAGGGAGAAAACTCGAAACCCTAGGATGAAGAACACTTGGACAGCACCTCACAAAAAGCTCGATTTCTCCACGGATACCTAATGAAAATTGGGGCTTTTGCCACCAATGGATAGAGCTCGATGAGAGGAACAATTTTCTATACTCATGATCAAAATTTGGTTGAGAATTCCTACCTCAGTCGATGGATCAAAGAAGGATGAAGAGAAGCCAACGGCCTACTGACCGACCTCCACAAATCGAACTAGATCTCCTCAGATCCGAAATTTCAGTGAACCCCACAGCAGCCAACTGAAAGAAGACTCGTAGGGCTTCATTTTGATAGCTCATAGAGCTTCTGGAGCCTTTGAAATTGGGAGTATTCGCTGCTGCAAGCCGCGTGTTTAGAAACGGCGCCGAAATCCTTGATTTGACCAAACTATGTCGGCAGCACGTTTTGGGGCTAAGTTTACCTCAAATTGATTGAGGGTAAATGTTCCTTACATTGTGGCCTTCCATTTACCCCTGATTTCAGATCATTTGGTTGAGTAATCAGGTCGAATTTCGCGTTTTAATCTAAGGGTTAGGTATGAGTCAAAAGTGTCCACATTTGGGTTTGAATTGTAAATAGATCTTACCACGGATTTACCATGGCTTAATGCCAGAAGGAAAAGTTGTTATCTACATAAATATTAATCTATTTACTATTTTTACAGATTTTTCTGAGATAGTCGAATTATTACTTATACTATTCCGTAATTAATTTAATGTTAAGTTCGGAAGACTAAGTTCATTAATTCCGGCGTAATAAATGATTTTCTTAGGCTTAAATGTAGAAGACAACGTTGCTAAACAAAATTAGTTCTACAAGATGTGATTTTTGGGGATTTTTATAAAATAGTTGAAAATGACTTATTCTATTAATTAATTAATTAATCTAATTAATTTGGATAATTCTCATTAATTTCGAATAACTTCAAATAAATTCCAAATAATTACAAATAACTTTCTAAATAAATTTCTAAAGAATTTGGGGTCTTACAGTAAGTGGCACTTGGCCAGGGATGTACGGTTCGTTATGGGCCGCCCAATAGGATGAATGGTCCCTTTCGGGCCGCGCAATTCTCAGGGGGTCCAAGTCGAGCCGTGACTTACAATACGATAGTTCAATCGATTCGATCACGTACACACGTTCAGGTCTTGATGGTACAACCTGCCCGGCATCCTAGTGGGAATCCCAGGCTCATGGGGGCTTACGGATGTCCCATAATGAAGGTCCTAGTCTGACGAAAGGAATATCCGACGGAGAGTCCCAAACATTACAAGGAAATAGGGCTAATAAAACATTGGAAACCAGTGAGACGGTCAGTCAATCCTATCGGAGTAGAACAACTGTCATATAACCCTAATAACATTTTCAATTTAATAATGAGTCATGATTAATATTAACATTGAAAAGGAAGATGATCCAAGGTCAAGATGAGTAAATCAGCAAGATTTATAATCATTTAATGTTATAATTTTCCAGGGTTTTTATGCATGTTGATAACTTACATTTAACCACTAATCTACTATCATAAATCATGCGAAAAAGATAACTTAATAAATTCTGTAAAGATGGACGGTCCAGTAGGGACCTTTCATCCTCCTCGGCGGTCGCACGACAGGCCGTTTATCCCCACCAGGTTAGAAGGCCTTCTGGGGATGAGCGGTCTGTAATGAGCCGCTGGAAGAGACGAATGGTCAATAACTGGCCGACTGACAGAAGGGCGGTCTAGGTCATGCCGTGCTTCCCAGAAACATAACACGAATCACAACACATAAACGGTCCGTAATGTGCCGCCTAACCACGTTGGGCGGTCTATCGTGAGACCGCGCAAGTCAAAAAAAATAGTCAAGCCCCTTTCGCCCTGCCCGCCTCCGGCGAGTTGGCTAGGGTTACAATGATTTGCTAAATATGCATAGTACATAGCATAATAATTAGGGCTTTTGGATTTAAAAGAAAGTGCACGAAAACTTTTATAGTATAGCATGCTCGATTTAATCTTTAGTGCCTGAAATCCCTACTTAAACAAGATGAAACAAGTATAACCCTAGATATGACATGCTTCTACTAAACCCTAAAATTCTCGCATGATACTAAGTAACTTTTAGGGCTTTTACATTCAATAGAAAGGGCACTCGATGCTGGTTCTAATCATATATAATACTTAAGGTTTGGCTTGCTATAACCTACCTTAAACGGATGAAGAAGGAAGAAGATGGGACGACGACATGGTAAGAACACCCCGCCGGTGATCACCGGAATCCGCCCTCGTCCATAATCCTCGTCGGCCGCCACAGCACCCAAAGGAAAATAGGGTTTCTGAGGGTCATTTTTATAGGTCACACAAGGTTTAGAGTTTTCTATTCGAGGAGATAGAGTCCAATCAAGTTGGACATGCGCGAACCGCCTGGATAGGGTTAGCCGTCACCTTCTCCTCCAAAATTCACTTTCTAGGGTTAGGGTTTCGGGGAGAACTAAGAGGGGAAACGATCCTCTCATCCTAGCCTTCCATTAGGATCCGGTCTCAGCCTAAATGATCGGGTATTGGGCTCAAATTTCGTGTTTTAAGGTCCAATTAGATTAAGTGTGGATTTGGGCCTTAATCAGTTGATTTGGCCTAATTACAGATTTTATTTGGGTCAGTCACAGAAGACACTATTATCAAACATTTTATCCTCTACAAGATTCTAAATTTTCCAGATTTTTATAAAATAGTTGAAAATTAACTTATTCTATTTATTAAGGATTTTCTAATTAATTTCTTATAAATTTTCTAGAAATTTTTTTTGTTTAATAAATCAGGATATTACATCAAGGGTACGTGGTCATCCTCTTCCCCACTCAGGAGCAGTGTGAGATCGCCCCTCTTCATCTGGCGCCGTTTGTGGGAAACGAACAAAGAGCCATCATGGTGGGAAGAAGTTCTGGCAGGAGGACTGTTGGCGACCTATGGAAAGCCCTGGTGACGAAAGAAGGCGCACTTTCCCTCCCCATGGAGAATTCCCCATCAGGCAACCACGCCAACGAGATACCTCCATCGGTGGCGGGGGAACATTTTCTCGACGGGAGCACCGACGCCCTCCAAACCCTCAACGCAAAACTGGATGTCCTCGTAGATCACATGAAGGCCCACACGGCTAGGGAGGAGAAGTCGCAGCTCACCCGAAAGAGCCCCCTACATGGAGATGCCTCCCAGCAAATCGCTGGAGGCCGTTTCACTCTCTGAGGGCGGCGGATCATTCGTAACCTGTCAGGAGGACCATCGCATGCCCCTCCCCCGGAGCAGGAAGCCTCCTCAACCCCGAGGAGGGAGAAGACTGGAGCACGTCAACCATTTCCAAAAGCCGAGGCCCCCGAGGAGTGTCGGGACAGCATGCAAGTGCGCCCCTCCAGCCCCTTAGGCCAGTGACAACTGAAGTTGTCTCTCCGGCTGCGAGACTTTGAGAGGCGTTTCACGGAGCAAGAGCGTGCCCTCCATGCCTTGCAGAAGACCTTTTCTTTTTGAGGACAAGGAGCTATCCCCGTTCTCCGACTATATTTTGAAGGCCGATATATCCCCCAGGATCTCACTCCCGACCTTCAAGTCGTACGATGGCCAGTGAGACCCGACCAACCACTACGACAGCTTCGATGCCCTAATGGCCTTACATGGGGCGTCTGATGTAATCAAGTGCCGAGCATTCATGACCACTCTGGTTCAGGGTGCTCAGGCTTGGTTCAGGGCCCTCGCCCCCGGCAGCATCCACAACTTCAAGCAATTTGGGTGAGTGTTCAAGGAAAGCTTCACCGGCAGCGGTCCATCCCGGTCAGTGGCGGGATTATTGGCCCTCAAGCAGGAATAGGGGGAGAAGTTGCGGGCTTATATCAACCGATTCAAATCGGAAGCCCTGCACATCCCCCGCCTGGATGTGGCCTCTGCCATCACTGCATTGACCGGGGGTACTCGCGATGAGAACCTGCGGCGCGAGCTGGTGCTTCATCCTCCCACCTCCCTTGCCGAGCTAGTGACCCTGGCCTTGCGCCAGGCAGAATTCAAGGAAGTCCTCAGTGCCTGCGGAGGCACGATAGGCTCAGGTCGGGAGGGGGACAAGAAGTGACCATCCGAGCAAAGGAAGGGTCAAGGAAAGAGGCGAAACCAGGACGAAGACCATAAAGAGCCGTCCCGGAAGTATGAGTGATATACCCCCCTTACCGCCCCTGTCTACTAAATATATGAAGACATCAAAGGCTCAGGTCTTCTCCACCAGCCCGAGCCTATGAAGGCCAAGCATCGCAATCGTCGCAGGCATTTCCTGTTCCACAGCGATCATGGGCATTACACCAGCGATTGCCATCTACTTCAAGACGAGATCGAGCGCCTCATCCGCTATGTGTCTGGGCAAAAGGAAGATCGAGGTGCCCCTGAGGAGATCGACAATGCCCCCCGTGGAGTCCACATCAACGTCATCGCGGGTGGAGCAGCATCAGGCGGAGATAGCAGCCGAGGAAGAAAGCATAACGCCAAGTGAGCGAGCCGGGCCTCTGCTGAGCCCCATAAGGCCCCGCAGGCCTTGGTATTCTCCGACCAGGACCTGGAAGGGTTAACCACCCCGCACGACGACGCTCTCACTTTATCGGCTACAATAAACCATTGTAATGTAGACAGGATCTTAGTCGACAATAGTAGTGCCCCTAATGTATTATCCTATGAATGTTTTCTCAAGATGGGAGAGAATCCATCTAAACTCCGAACGATCCGAACCCCCCTCTCTGAGTTCAACAGCCAGGCAACTTATCCCGAGGGAGCCCTGAGCCTGGCAGTTACTATCGGCACCCCACCCAAAACCGTTACGGTTATGGTAGACTTCACCATGATTAAGGGGATGACGGCATATAACGCCATCTTCCGCCGAGGCATTCTCAGCTGAATGAAAGCGGTGCCCTCTACCTTTCACCAAAAAATGAAGTTCACAACCAAATATGGCGTGGGGGAAGTCTGAGGTAATCAGGCATTGACTAGACGGTGCTATATAATCTCGATCGAAGCCACTAGGCCGGAAGGGAAAAATAAAGGAGTAAAGGGAGCCAAAGAGGGACCCGCAACATCTGAGCCTGGTGGCGAGTTGCTAACGGTCCTCCTTAACGGTGACCCGACTCGAGGAGTAAAGATCAGAGCCGATCTACCACTTGAGGAACAAGAAAAATATAAGGATTTCCTTGCCCCGTATATCCGAGTCTTTGCATGGTCTGATGAGAACCTTCTCGGGATCCCGGGAGACGTGGTGATGCACAAGCTCAACCTCGACCCAACGATGAAGCCAGTCCAGCAACGCAGGAGAAAGCATGCCCCGGAGAAGCAAGTGCTCACCAAAGAGCAAGTCATCAAGGGGCAGAAGACTGGCCTTTTTCGTCAGGTCCTGTACCCTACATGGCTCGCCAACGTCGTCTTGGTGCCAAAGGCTTCTGGGAAATGGCGAATGTTCGTGGACTTCACCGACCTCAACCAGGCTACCCCGAAGGATTGCTACTCATTATCGAGCATCGATCAACTGGTTGACTCAACTTCTGACAATGAGCTACTCAGCTTCTTGGATGCCTACTCCGGCTACCATCAGATCAGGATGGACCCGGAAGACATCGAGAAGACTGCCTTCATCACCGACTTCGGCGTACACTGCTACACCCGAATGCCGTTTGGGCTAAAGAATGCCGGAGCAACATATCATAGACCGATCAACCACATTTTCGAAGGACAGCTCGGTCATAACATCGAGTGTAGTGCCCCAGAATTTATATAAATAAATTTCTAGAATTTATAAAGGCCTAAATAAATTTATAGATGGATTAGTAGAGTAATAAGTCACTATAAGGCCCACTTGTGTCAATTCATTTAAAAGAAGTCCAAAGAGGTTTCAAGGACCAAGCCCAACTTGGTTGGCCCATACTCTAGAAAGTTATTAAAGATAAATACTAATTATATAAATAATTAAATAGATAAACGAATAAAAGAGTTTTACTTATTTAAAACTCTAGACACGATGACTGTAACGGTCTATCGTAAGACCGCCACAGCCGTGTAACGTGGCAAGGGACAACCGTCACAGCCTGCGACTTCCGTGAGTGAGAGAACTTGCAAAAAGATTGGAACTTGATGTTCCTATCCACAAGAGACCTAATTGGAACAATGTATAAAGACCCTAAGGACTCTTAGAGATCAGGTTTTGGCAAATTAAGGACTCTAGAATCGATCTAATCTTCAAACCCTAGCTAGAACCCTATAAATAGGACCTAGTTCTAAACTGCGCGACCCCTACTTTTGCCCGCGTGGAATCAAGGTAAGGAGTCATTATCTCAGGTAAGTTCTTTAGAATAATTTGTTCCCAATACTTTAGACTAACTCCTCTCAAAATTTCACATCTTTAGGTCAAGAGGTCGTGGAGTTAGAGCCTAAGGAAGTTGCTAGAAAAGTCACAGAAGGAAGAAAACTAGGGCAAGATTCCCCACCCAATTGAACGACAAAAATAACTTGATAGGACTAATAGCCCTCTGGTTTGATTGAATTTCATGCATAGCAGAGCATTAATTTCATGTTTTACTAGTCCTTATGCATATCATGCATCTCTTAGCCCTAATAGAGAAATTAAAACATGTTATTCATCAAATTCATTGATACCTATGCATGTAGTTGGCCTACACTACGTTATCATGTCTAGAGATTCATGGTGTTTTAATTATAGACATGATGTGAGTTGATCTCTTTGTGTTTTACATGGTTTCTGTTAGCAGATACTCTGATGCGTCACAGTAGGACCGTCACATCCATGTAACGGCCTTACTATGAGCCGTCACAGTCTATGTGGTAGATGAGTTTACACTGTTAACTCTGACGCGCTTGGACAGACGCGTTACACACTGTAACGGCTGTTCGAAGCCTAGTTACCTAAGTTTTAAACCTAATTATGAAACTTTGACATTATTCAAGCGTTTATGATAGGAAATACATGTTTTGATATCTCACTATTACTTTGAGTTATATTAATTTCATGAACCCCAAAACTCTATAGTGTTATAATTTGAAGCATGATTTTGAATGATGTATCAATAGAGTTTTTATCATGGTTTCACATCGATATCTGCCTATGTATATATATATATTCTGTTCCTATCTATAGAGTCGTTCTATAAGTACATGGCACATTCTCCGATGTGTTGACCATTAGTTCACACTTTGCACTATAGGAACACAATCTTGGACATGAGGACCTCTCTATTGGATATTCCTTCCAATGGACTGGAAAATCTTATTTCAAGGCCTCCGTAATTCACCGCGAGCCTGAGATTCCCACTAGGACGCCGAGTTAGTTGTATCATTAAAGCCCATTAACTAGAATACACTCTCGTTGTTTTATGGATCTAGTAATGTAACGGCCTTACATTGGACCGTGAGAAGCACGTAACGGCCCATTGCACGACCGTCACATTTCTCTGAGTCTATTTTATTGTTCTGGACTCGGATCACTGTAACGGCCAACTACTGGCGCGTTACAGAATGTAACGGCCCAGTAGATGACCGTCACACAGCTTGTATATATTAACCCAAAGTTTGACCCAAGGGTTGATGTCTAAAGTTCTAGATGAACTAATGATAGTCTAGAACTTAGCATAATGATTAAGAAACTTAATATAATGAATGAAAGGTAAAAGAATGTACCGTTATGTTGTCGATTTATTTCTATGAGCATAACATTGTTTAAGTCAATTTTTTGATCTCATATATTCGAATTGAAACATTCATTCATTTGATTTTCATTATTTGGAATTGCTATATTCTTGGCCATACTTTACTGTTACATGTGTGGAAGTAGCTTAATTTATACCTGAAGATACGATCGAGCACTAATTATGTTTAAGGGCTCTATGCTAGTCTCCTCGGCTGATTGCCAGAAACATACTATTTTATAAACCATGGGATATGATGCTACTAGCGTCGCATTGTGCTAGGAGTACTATTTCTATAAATAAGTGAAGATCCACAACACGACATGACATTCTTACTTGATATTCCACAGAAATTCACGAAGTACTTGCTCATAAGCATAAGAGGCTAAAGTGATGAATATGTGGCTTGCTAGTACATTCTCGATATATTCTTGTTCATGAAAGGCCAATATCATGTTCTTGTTCTATTCTTGCTAGTTCATTCTTGTTCTCATTCCATCTTATATGATTGTCTTGTTACTTTGATTTAATCGCGTGATCATCGCATTGCATAATTTTACATTATTTCTTTAGAGCAAAAATATTAATCACTTTAATAGTGCCTTCATGTTGATGCGAAGATACCTACTGGGAAAGTGTACTCATTACCTATTTCCAATCTTTTCAGGAAATGAAAGTGAGTCGGGTTCGGATTCGGATTATTCAAGTAGCGGATCCGAGAGTGATTAAAGATGAGCGAAGGCTTAGGAAGTCTATAATGTCTAGATTCAGTTAATGTAATTTTCCTATTTCTTGAGTCTAGTAGAATGAAAGATGATGGAAAGTGGTTGTATTTCGAGTATTGATTATTTATGAAATAAAGTTGGAGTTGATTAAATTCTGTGCAATTGCATTTATGTGTGTGATTGTATTGCGCTCTGGTCGTTCTTACTTGCAAGAGGCTTACCATGCCGGCTGTTCGCGCTCCCCGAGCGAGTCTTCCGCTTAATAAAGGCTCGGGGCGTGACAATTAAGTTGGTATCAGAGCCTAAGTCTCAGGACTTAGGGAAAGGAATCATGTCATAGGATAAGTCCAAGATTTAAGGACCCCTACCTATGAACTAAGGAAGAAATTCCATACCCATGTGAGGATTGGGTAGAGCCCGGGATAAGATAATTAATTAGCTTTAAGGTTGATTTTCATGAGAAATAACAAGTTGTTATTTTTCTCTCTCAGGTACCCTATTTTACAAATGGCTCATCGCGTAGATTGGGACGGTATGCACCCAACAGTTATCGGCCTCACTCAGGCATTGCAAACTATAGCACAAGGTGGTGCAGGGGCAAGGGCTGGTGACCTACATCGCAACTTCCGGAGTCTAAATCCTCCGCGATTCTATGGATCTTCAAATCCCGATGAGGCAGAAAATTGGATCGATGAGATGAATAGGATATTTGACGTTATTCAATGCACTAATCAGGAGAAGGTACGTCTAGCAACATTTCAACTAAATAAAGATGCCCGTACATGGTGGAAGTCGGTTCCGGCACCTCCGGCCGATGCACCTCATACATGGGATGGGTTTCTTACTTTATTATGTACCAAGTATTTTTTCGAACATGTAAAGGAAAGGAAGGCCATGGAGTTTGCCTCCCTTCGTCAAGGGATGATGTCGATGGCAGAATATGAGCTGCAGTTTTCAAGACTAGCACCACATGCACCACACCCTATTAGCACGGAATTATTAAAAGCAAATCGATTTATGGACGGGTTACGACCTGGTTTCATTCAGCAACTTGGGACACAGAATATCTGCACTTATGCGGAGATGGTTCAGAGGGCATATCTATGCGAGAGGACCTTAGAGAAGGTCGAAAAGTTGAAAGGAAAAGGAGAAGAATTTAGCCGACGATCTGATCGGCATTATAAGAAGGAGAAGTTTAGCATCACGGAACCATACAAAAGCCGTGACAGCAAAAAAAGATCAAGGAGCGGGAATGGTGGAAGTTCCCAGAAGAATAATAAAAAGGTTAAGGAAGAGAAGGAGCATGTTGCCTCGGCATGCACTTTTTGCGAGAAATTCGGCCACTCGGCTGAAGAATGCTTGAAGCACCTCGGTGCTTGTTTGCGTTGTGGAAGTAGGGAGCATCGTGTGCCAGATTGCCTCCTTATGAAAGATCAATCCGCTAATGGAGGACGTAGGAGGCAGGCTCGCCTCAATGCCGTTCCAGACGAAGAGGAAGCGCCCAGGGATGATGGGCTTATGGAATGTACTCTTCAGATTTATTCTCATCCTGCATTTATGCTATTTGATACTGGTGTCTCTCATTCTTTTATTTCCACTACCTTTGCAAAAACGTTGTCAATTGCATCAGTCCCCTTACCTTTAGATCTTGCTATTACTACACCTTTAGGATCTAGAACCAAGCTCACCGAGTATTATCCTAATAGCAAAGTGATAGTAGAAGGTTACAATCTCCCCGCAAACCTCGTGTGCCTTGACATGAAAGGTTATGATGCCATTTTAGGGGTTGATTGGCTTGTAGACCATGATGCTTATATCAAATTCCGAAATAGGATTATATCTTTTCGAAAGCCCGGTCTTCCAAGATTTTCTTTTCTTGGCATCAAATACAAGAAACATCCTACCATTATATCTTCTCTTCACGCTTGCAAGCTTATCTCGCAAGGATGTGAAGCTTTTCTTGCTTCAGTCATTATCACCGAATCTAAGGAAATTGTCCTAGCAAACATTCCTATTGCAAATGAGTTCCCAGACATGTTCCCATCTGAACTACCTAGTTTACCGCCCGAGAGGGAAGTAAACTTTACCATCGAACTCATTCCAGGAGCAGCACCTATTTCTATAGCCCCTTACAGGATGTCCCCCACAGAACTCAAGGAACTAAAAAGGCAGTTGCAGGAACTACTAGACAAGGGTTTTATCAGAACTAGCACATCCCCTTAGGGTGCACCGATTTTATTTGTCAAGAAGAAGGATGGTTCTCTCAGGCTATGCATCGATTACCGGTGACTGAATCAGCTGACAATTAAAAACAAGTATCCATTGCCACGTATTGATAAGCTCTTCGACCAGCTTTCGGGAGCAGAATATTTTTCTAAGATTGACCTCAGATCAGGTTATCATCAGCTTAGAATAAAAGAGGAAGATATTTATAAATTAGCTTTTGAAGTCGTTATGGCCACTATGAATTCGTGGTAATGCCATTTGGGTTAACTAATGCCCCAGTAGCATTTATGCAACTTATGAACAGTGTCTTCCAGCCATACCTGGATCGGTTCATTGTCGTCTTCATCGATGATATCCTGATATACTCCATGATAAAAGAAGAACATGAAGAACATTTGAAAATAGCTTTGTAAACACTTAGAGAACACAAGCTTTATGCCAAACTCAATAAGTGTGAATTCTAGCTCGAGGAAGTCTCATTCCTAGGCCACATTATTTCAAAAGAAGGTATTGCTGTGGATCCTTCTAAGGTTGAAGTTGTCAAGAATTGGAGTTGGCCTACGACTATGTCTGAAGTAAGGAGCTTTCTGGGTCTACCTGGTTATAATAGAAGATTCATTAAGGACTTCTCAAAGATAGCAGTCCCTTTAACTAGACTCACCAGAAAAGAAAATCCTTTTGTCTGGTCAGAGGAATGTGAGAAGAATTTCCAAACTCTTAAGAATCATCTTACAACAGCCCATGTTTTGTCACTACCAATGGAGGATGGTGGATTTGAGATATATACGGATGCGTCTGGAATTGGCTTAGGATGTGTCCTTATGCAAAATGGAAAGGTGATTTTCTATTCTTCAAGATAATTGAAATGTCACGAAGAAAATTATCCTGTACATGATTTAGAATTGGCAGCGGTTATTTTCGCCTTGAAAATTTGGCGTCATTATCTTTATGGAGAAAAGTTTACGATCTACTCAGACCACAAGAGCTTGAAATATTTATTCTCTCAAAAGGAGCTTAACATGAGGCAAAGGAGGTGGTTAGAACACCTCAAGGACTTTGATTTTGCTATTCAATATCATCCTGGCAAGGTAAATGTTGTAGCAGATGCACTCAGCAGAAAACCAATGGGTATGTTATCAAGTCTCATGATTAGTGTAACTAACCTTATTCCTCAATTTGCTCAGTTGAATTTAGATGTTAAGGAAGGAGATTGCTTCATAGCTAATATCCGAGCTCAACCTACATTAATAGAGGATTTGGCCAAATTACAAGAGGATGATCCAGTTTTACTGGAAATTAAGGCCAATATTGAACAAAGGCCGGATTTTTCTACTTCTAATGATGGAAGATTGCTATTCAAGGGCCGAATGTGTATACCGGATCATGAGGATACAAAGAAATTGATTCTAGAAGAAGCACATAAATCAAAGTACACCATTCATTCAGGAGGTACAAAAAGGTATCAGGATCTCAAAAGAAACTTTTGGTGGCCCAATATGAAGAGGGAAATAGCTGACTTCGTGTCTCGTTGTCTAACCTGCCAACAAGTTAAAACTGAACATTTTAGACCCGCAGGTAAATTATATCCCTTAAATATTCCCGAATGGAAATGGGAGAGCATAGGGATGGACTTCATTATAGGTTTACCTAAGACAAGAGGTGGACATGATGGCATATGGGTAATCATAAATCGATTGACTAAATCTGCACACTTCATACCAATAAAGAGTCGATGATATGTGGATATTCTAGCAGCATTGTACATAAAGGAAATTGTCAAATTACATGGTGTCCCCGTCACTATTGTATCAGATAGAGATCCTCGATTCACATCATAGTTCTGGAAAGGTCTACAACATTCACTAGGGACCCGATTAAATTTTAGCACAGCCTTTCATCCACAAACTGATGGTCAGACGGAAAGAACAAATCAGGTGGTAGAAGACATGCTCAGGGCTTGTGTCATTGATTTTGGAGGAAGTTAGCATGATCACTTGCCTCTGGTGGAATTTGCATATAATAACAGCTATCAAGCAAGCATACAAATGGCACCTTTTGAAGCTCTATATGGGAAAAGTTGTCGATCTCCAATATGTTGGAATGAAATAGGGGACAAGCAATTTTTATGCCCCGACCTTGTTAGGGAATCTACGGAGAAAATCAAGCTAATTTAATAGAGAATGAAAATGGCACAAGATAGGCAAAAGTCTTATGCCGACAATCGAAGACGTGACTTGGAGTTTCAGGTAGGAGATCATGTATATTTAAAAGTTTCTCCAGGTCGTGGTATTCGAAGATTTGGCATTAAAGGAAAGCTAACTCCAAGGTTCATTGGCCCATTTGAAATTGTTGAAAGGGTCGGTGAAGTGGCTTATAGATTGGCTTTACCTCCACAATTAGCAGGAGTTCATGACGTATTTCACGTCTCCATGCTGAAGAGATATGTATATGATCCTGACCATATTATCACTTATAACAATCTGGAGATTCAGAAGGATATGACCTATGAGCAAACGCCAATAAAGATTCTGGATCAGGAAGTGCGTCAACTAAGAAATAAAGGTATTCCTATGGTCAAGATCCAATGGAAGAAAACCTGGCTATATGAAGCAACATGGGAAATGGAGGAATTTATGCGTAGAAGATTTTCAGAATTATTTAACTGTAAGTACACTCTCCACAATCCATGTCTTGAATTTGGGGACCAAATTCTTTTAAGTGGGGGAGGGTGTAGTGCCCCAGAATTTATATAAATAAATTTCTAGAATTTATAAAGGTCTAAATAAATTTATAAATGGATTAGTAGAATAATAAGTCACTATAAGGACCAATTGTGTCAATTCATTTAAAAGAAGTCCAAAAAGGTTTCAAGGACCAAGCCCAATTTGGTTGGCCCATACTCTAGAAAGTTATTAAGGATAAATACTAATTATATAAATAATTAAACAGATAAACGAATAAAAGAGTTTTACTTATTTAAAACTCTAGACACGATGACTGTAATGGTCTATCGTAAGACCGCCATAGCCGTGTAACGCGGCAAGGGACGACCGTCACAGCCTGCAACTTCCGTGAGTGAGAGAACTTGCAAAAAGATTGGAACTTGATGTTCCTATCCACAAGAGACCTAATTGGAACAATGTATAAAGACCCTAGGGACTCTTAGAGATCAGGTTTTGGCAAATTAAGGACTCTAGAATCGATCTAATCTTCAAACCCTAGTTAGAACCCTATAAATAGGACCTAGTTCTGAACTGCACGACCCCTACTTTTACTCGCGTGGAATCAAGGTAACGAGTCATTATCTCAGGTACGTTCTTTAGAATAATTTGTTCCCAATACTTTAGACTAACTCCTCTCAAAATTTTACATCTTTAGGTCAAGAGATCGTGGAGTTAGAGCCTAAGGAAGTTGCTGGAAAAGTCATAGAAGAAAACTAAGGCAAGATTCCCCACCCAATTCAGAAGCTACAGCCTAAGAGAGAGGTAGGTTATCTCATGAACGGCAAAAACAACCTGATAGGACTAATAGCCCTCTAGTTTGATTGAATTTCATGCATAGCAGAGCATTAATTTCATGTTTTACTAGTCCTTATGCATATCATGCATCTCTTAGCCCTAATAGAGAAATTAAAACATGTTATTCATCAAATTCATTGATACCTATGCATGTAGTTGGCCTACACTACGTTATCATGTCTAGAGATTCATGGTGTTTTAATTATAGACATGATGTGAGTTGATCTCTTTGTGTTTTACATGGTTTCTGTTAGCAGATACTCTAACGCGTCACAGTAGGACCGTCACATCCATGTAACGGCCTTACTATGAGCCGTCACAGTCTCTGTGGTAGATGAGTTTACACTGTTAACTCTGACGCGCTTGGACAGACGCGTTACACACTGTAACGGCTGTTCGACAGACCGTCACAATCACCGTGACGCCCCACCTCTAGACCGTCAGAGGTTATATTCTATCAACCCTAGACCAAATATGATTTGTCAATATTACTTATTGTTAAGCCTAGTTACCTAAGTTTTAAACCTAATTATGAAACTTTGAGATTATTTAAGCATTTATGATAGGAAATACATGTTTTGATATCTAACTATTACTTTGAGTTATATTAATTTCATGAACCCCAAAACTCTATAGTGTTATAATTTGAAGCATGATTTTGAATGATGTATCAATAGAGTTTTTATCATGGTTTCGCATCGATATCTATCTATGTATATATATATATATTATGTTCCTATCTATAGAGTCGTTCTATAAGTACATGGCACATACTCTGGTGTGTTGACCAATAGTTCGCACTTTGCACTATAGGAACACAATCTTGGACATGAGGACCTTTCTATTGGATATTCCTTCCAATGGACTAGGAAATCTTATTTCAACGCCTCCGTAATTCTCCGCGAGCCTGGGATTCCCACTAGGACGCCGAGTTGGTTGTATCATTAAAGCCCATTAACTAGAATACGCTCTCGTTGTTTTCTGGATCTAGTAATTTAACGGCCTTACATTGGACCGTCAGAAGCACGTAACGGTCCATTGCACGACGGTCACATTTCTCTGAGTCTATTTTATTATTCTGGACTCGGATCACTGTAACGGCCCACTACTGGCGCGTTACAGAATGTAAAGGCCCAGTAGATGACCGTCACACAGCTTGTATATATTAACCCAAGGTTTGACCCAAGGGTTGATTTCTAAAGTTCTATATGGACTAATGATAGTCTAGAACTTAGCATAATGATTAAGAAACTTAATATAATGAATGAAAGGTAAAAGAATGTGCCGTTATGCTGTCGATTTATTTCTATGAGCATAACATTATTTAAGTCTATTTCTTGATCTCATATATTCGAATTGAAGCATTCATTCATTTAATTTTCATTATTTGGAATTGCTATATTCTTGGCCATACTTTACTGTTACATGCGTGGAAGTAGCTTAATTATACCTGAAGATGCGATCGAGCACTGATTGTGTTCAAGGGCTCTATGCTAGTCCCCTCGGCTGATTGTCGGAAACATACTATTTTATAAACCATGGGGTATGATGCTACTGGCGTCACATTACGCTGGGAGTACTATTTCTATAAATAAGTGAAGATCCACGACACGACATGACATTCTTACTTGATATTCCACAGAAATTCACGAAGCACTTGCTCATAAGCATAAGAGGCTAAAGTGATGAATATGTGGCTTGCTAGTACATTCTCGATATATTCTTGTTCATGAAAGGCCAATATCATGTTCTTGTTCTATTTTTGCTAGTTCATTCTTGTTCTCATTCCATCTTATATGATTGTCTTGCTACTTTGATTTAATCGCGTGATCATCGCATTGCATGATTTTACCTTATTTCTTTAGAGCAAAAATATTAATCACTTTAATAGTGCCTTCATGTTGATGCGAAGATACCTACTGGGCAAGTGTGCTCATTACCTATTTCCAATCTTTTTCAGGAAATGAAAGTGAGTCGGGGTCGGATTCAGATTATTCAAGTAGCGGATCCGAGAGTGATTAAAGATGAGCGAAGGCTTAGGAAGTCTATAATGTCTAGATTGAGTCAATGTAATTTTCCTATTTCTTGAGTCTAGTAGAATGAAAGATGATGGAAAGTGGATGTATTTCTAGTATTGATCATTTATGAAATAAAGTTGGAGTTGATTAAATTATATGCAATTACATTTATGTGTGTGATTGTATTACGCTCTGGTCGTTCTTACTTGCAAGAGGCTTACCATGCCGACTACTCGCACTCCCCGAGCGAGTCTTCCGCTGTAATAAAGGCTCGGGGCATGACATCGAGGCCTACATTGATGACATGCTCGTCAAAACGCCGAAGGCCGAGGACAACCTCGCCGACTTAGCCGAGACCTTCGACACCCTCCTGAAGTGCAACATGAACCTCAACCCTGCCAAATGTGCCTTCGGAGTCAAATACAGGAAGTTCTTAGGCTTCCTGGTAACTCAGTGTGGGATTGAGGCCAACCCCGATAAGGTCCAGGCCATCTTGGACAAGCGACCGCCCACCTGCATCAACGACGTCCAACGCCTTACGGGGCGCATTGCTGCGCTCAACCGTTTCCTGTCCTGGGCGGCCGAACGATGCTTACCCTTCTTCAAATTGTTGAGGGGACCCAAAATGGCATGTGCTACGTTCGCCTAGGATGAGGAATTTTAAAAGACGTTCACCGAACTTAAGGAATTCTTGGCCTCACCCCCGGTACTGTCCAAGCCGGTCCAAGGCGAATCTCTACACCTCTATCTCTCGGTGACCCCTTCTATAGTGAGCTCGGTCCTGGTCAGGAACGACACAGGGATTGAGAGACCAGTTTACTATACCAGCAAGGTGCTTAATGAGGCTGAGAAAATGTACCCCGCAACCGAGAAACTCGTGCTAGCGTTGGTTACCTCGGCCAAGCGCCTCTGACCCTACTTTCAAGGGCACTCCATCGTCGTATTGACTGGCGAACCCCTGAAGAAGATTCTCTTTTACCCTGAACCCTCGGGACACTTCGTCAAATGGGCCATCATGCTCGGGGCCTATCACATCTCGTATCACCCCCGCTTGGCCATCAAAGGATAGGCTCTCGCAGACTTCATCGTCGAAAGCACAGTCCTGATTGAAGAAGTACCTCCATCAGCGCCCGGGCCCACTTGGGACCTGTTCGTCGACGGGTCCTCCAACTCGACCGGGTGCGGCGTCGGTGTCCTTCTCAAATCCCCGAAGGAGTGGAGCTGCGATACGCCCTAAAGTTTAACTTCTAAGCGTCCAACAATGCCGCCGAGTACGAAGCCCTTATCTCAGGGGCCAGGATGGCTCGACGACTAGGGGCCGAGCGAGTCAGGATCCACACTGACTCCCAATTGGTCGCTAGCCAGGTGAATGATTACGAAGATCGGGAAGGACAAATGGTCAAGTACCTCCAGGCAATCAAGACGATGGCCCAACTCTTCGAGAACTTTGAGGTAGTCTGGATAGCCCAGGAGGAAAACTCCCGAGTGGACGCCCTCTCTCGACTGGCCTCCTCGCGCGACCCCGCAGGTACATGATTGGTCTTTCTCGAAGAGCTTGAGCGATCGAGCATCGAGTCTGAGCTTATGACTGTTGACCCGGCACCCTCGAGCGACTGGCGGACCCCTACATATCCTGGCTCCAGGATTCTCAAGAGACCCCCGACCCTCAGGAGGCTCGGAAGCTCAAGTACCAAGCTCGGCGTTTCGTCATGCTGGACGATGCCTTGTACCGCATATCTTTCTCATGTCCCCTCCTCAAGTGCATCAGCGCCGATGAAGCCAGCCGAGCGGTTCAGGAAGTACACGAAGGCATCTACAGAGCGCACCAAGGAGGAAGATCGCTCGCCAGGATCTTGCTTCGGCAGGGTTACTGGTGGCCCACTCTCCAGCGTGACTGCATGACCTATGTACAGAAGTGCGACCGATGTCAGCGCTTCGATCACCTGATACATCAGCCCGTCGCGGAGCTCATTACCCATGCCGAGCCATACCCTTTCGCTCGGTGGGGGATCGACATCTTGGGGCCATTCCCCACGGCTCAAGCTCAGAAGAAGTTCATCATCGTCGCCATCGACTATTTCACCAAGTGGATCGAGGCCGAAGCCACCACCAGGATCACCGAATCAATCATATGGAGTTTTGTTTGGAAGTTGATCATCTGTCGCTATGGTGTCCCCCGAGTGATCGTGAGCGATAACGGTCGGCAGTTTGATTCTCATTACTCCAGAGACATATGTACCGACATAAGCATTCGCAATCACTTCACTTCGGTAGCCCACTCTCAGGCTAACGGACTGGTCGAGAATTCTAATAAGACTATCTCAAAAGGCATAAAAACCAGGCTCGGCAAGGCCAAGGGCAGCTGGCTCAAGGAATTACCGAGCGTACTATGGTCACACCGAACTACCCCAAGAACGGCCGCCGGTGAAACACCTTTTCAACTGGTATATGGCACGGAAGCCGTAATTCCGTTAGAGGTCGGCAATCCCTCTCTCCGAGTCATCCACTTCAAACCCGAGGTAAACGAGCAGAAACTGCAAGAGAACCTCGACTTAGCGGACGAGATCCGAGAAATTACAAGTATCCGAACAACGGAATACCAATGGCGCATCACTCGATACTACAACTCCAGAGTCTGAGACAGACACTTCCAACCGGGAGACTTCGTCCTAAGAAAGGCCGAAGCATCTCGACCACTAGAGGCGGTGGGGAAGCTAGCCCCAACCTGGGAAGGCCCCTACCGAGTGGTCAAGATGCTCGGGAAAGGAGCATACCGACTGTCCACCATGGAAGGAACACTCATCCCACGGACATGGAACGCGGCAAATCTTCACAAATTCTACTCTTGATAATTTGGCAAGCATGCACATGTAAGCAAAGTAGAATAAATGTAATTCTTCTCTTTTTATTAAACTTTGATGTACAGCAAGTAGGCCGCAGCCAATACAGTATACATGTACAAAAATTACACCCTCTAGCACTAGAATGCGAGCAGAACGCTCGGCCAACCTGGTAAGCGCTCCTACGTCCAGCCACTGACTCTGCCTCGTGCGGAAACTGGCTCGGACAAAGGATCGCCGGCCCCGTTGGTTTGAGAAAAGCTCGGAGGAAAGAGGAAAAGAAGGGAAACAACAACAAAAATGAGAGAGGAGAAGATGAAGGAATATAAGTGAAGGCCTCCTCTCCGCCAACTCTTTGGAAGGCAGACAGTACAGGCACCCTCCAAAGAGTGAAAGAGGAGGAAGAAAAATAAAACGTCAGAGATGTACAAGGACGGAGGGGGAGGCCAAGAAAGGAGGGAGCTTAATTAGCTCCCCCCTCCCCTCAGGATAGCGTAGGCAGGTCAGGGACAGAAGGACGACATGCTCCGGAATGACGAATCCTCTCCCAGAGTGACCCCTGACTGACGAACCCTCTTCCAGACTGAAACAGCAAGAGCTTCCCTCCTACCGCCATCTGCATCATCATCTTCTGAAGTGCCTTCCATGCCCTGCCAAGACTGATAGCACAACATCTCGCGGAAGGGAAAGAAGGAGAAATCGTCAGGGATGGCCTTAAGCCCATGAAAGGAAAAGGCGACGCCCCTCGGACCTTTTATAGGCCGAAGGGGGAGCTGATCGCCTTAAATGACTCTCCCCTTACAAAACATGCTAAAAGGGCTTTCCCTGAGATGGTTACCTCATTTCCCAAACATCCCGCCAGCGGGACGCGCGAAGCGGCAAGTCATTAAGGGCAGTATGAAAAAGTGGAAAGGTGCCAGCGCCATGTCAGTTATTTGACAGATCGGCACGCGCTATATCTACAGAGAAAATCGGTGCCTTCTTCAATGACTACAGATCCGATAGTCAAATCTCACCAAAAGCGGTAAGAAATAGTTAATTCAGCATTTAATACTGCCGCTATTATATTTTCCAAAAAAGCCTTACCCGACTACATAAGGAGAAGAAAAAAGAAAGGGAGCTATTACATTAGGCCTTAGGCCCATCTTCAGGCTCGGCAGGCAAGGCTTCCTCAGCACCAAACGATCTTCCACCAGTATTCTCGATGACGGCTGACCCAGGCACTGACCCCACCTGTGTGGGAACTATCTCGGTCATGCGCCCTCCCGAAGCTGCTGGAGTTGGCGATCGCTCGGACGAGGACGAGGACAAGGACAAGGACTCTCGACCCTCCTCTTCACTCGATGTATAATGGGAAGAGTCGGTCGAACCCTAGTCCGAGTCATAGCACTGCCCGAAAGGAAAAATGAGCCTAGACGCTTGGGCCACTGCCTCTATGATGGCCCGATCGAAGCCTTCGGAGAAGCCCTTCCGAAGTCCCCGACGGTAGCTTGCCTCGTAGTAAGGAAAGGCCGCCTACTGAAGAGCTGCTTGATAAGCCTCTGAGCACCTATGTTGCTTGAGCGCTTCTATCCCAGCCAGCTCCACCTTCCTCTTGAGCTCACCTATCCGCTGCTCAGACTCGGACAGCCTTCTCTCGACCTCGGTCCATGAATCCTCAGTCGCCCGGACTCGGTCCTCCATCTCCTTCTGCTCGACCTTCCATTGATCGTCACGCTCGACCTGGATTCTACGCTCCCCCTCTAGGAGCTCATTCTTCTAATCAACTATACGACGAGCCTAGGCTAGCTGCTCAGCCAACGACCGAGCCTCCGCTTGGCTAAACTGCTGCAATGCCCGGAGTGGGGCCATGTCCCGTCGAAGGCCCCCAAGATCGAGGGTCAGACGCTCGACCTTCCGATCGAGCGCACTGCGGGCCCACAAAAGGGTCTTCCACTCTGACTCCACCTGAGCGTACGCATCCACTGCTTCAGCTCCCAGCTGGGCCAAGACTAGCCCACCCTCCATAAGTTGCTCAAAAAGCGAGAAGGGGGGACCCTTCCAGACTTTCTCCCGTAAGTCTCGTGAAGCTAGGGAATGGCACTCCCAGTATAGAGAAGTCCGGACACTGAAGGCACTGGTCGAGGGAGGGGAAACTCTCACCAGAGCGGTCGGGAATGGGGCACCTCCCCCGTGCAACCCCGTCCCGGGGGCCCCACCAGTTAGCTCTACCTCCCCAGCCTCGGTCGGATGGGATTGAGTTGCCTCCTCCTGCGACCCTCCAGCCTTGATCGGCTCGGACTGGGCCCCCTCGTCTGGTGGCCCCTCTACTTCGCTCGGTGCCTCAACATTGACTGTGACCCCTTCATCACCAGCCCCCTCTTGCTCGGAAGAGGGGAGAGCCGACAGGGAATCCTCTTCGGACGGGAGGGTGACCTCCGCCTTCCTTGCCCGCTTCTTCTCAGCAGACTGAGCCTGCATCAAAGACCACAACAACTTGGCCATGGGATCCTTACGGTTGACCCCCCCGGGTTCGGAAGCATCATCCCGGGCCACCCGCTTGCCCTTATCCCGGGCGCGGGATGAGCCCTCCGAAGCTTGAAGCTCACTTGGAGCCGGCGTCTCATCCAAGTCGATGACCTCCAGCTCGACTCGCGGTGCCTCCCCCTCAACCGTTCGCCTCGCATCTGAAACAAGGAGAGCAAATTAAGAGAAGGAAGGGCCTTATTTGGCAAGAAAGATAGCAAGTCCCTGAACTCCTTACCTGTCAGTAACAACACTCAAGAAAGATTCCCCTCGATGTTGGACGAGGTCACCAAATCAGCAGTTTCTCGGCGACTCTGCTGAAGGATGGCAGCCTCCTTCTCCACCTCCGGGGAGACCACGGTTTGCTTCGGAGGGATATTCGGGTGAAAATTGGGCACCATCAAGAAATTCCAGACCACATCGACCGCCGACGCGCCCACCCAAAAATATTGGGTCTTCCACCCCTTATGAGAAGAATCTTTCATAGAAAGGGACATACAACTCCTCCCCCGCTTCGCCTGATTGAAGAAGAAGCCCTTCCCCGCAAAAGGATTCTCCTTCAACTCAAAGAAATAATTAAAGAGGTCCAGCGAGGCGAGCACCCCACACTGGACACAAAGGACAATGAAGGAGAAGATGAAGGTATAAGAGTTGGAGACCAGCTGAACAGGAGCCAGCCAGTAGAATCGAAGCAACTCGGCAACAAAGGGATGGAGGGGCAGACGAAAGCCGCACTTCAAGGCCAAGAGGAAGGAACAAAAGAAGCTGGAACGAGTGGCCAGGCTAGACTCCTGAGGCTCAGGTGCCAGGAACTGGAACCACCAAGGTAGCCCATACTGGTTCTCCAGCCGCTTCACATCAACCTCCCCCAGCTCCCTACGGAGAGGCTCCGATGATACCAAGAAAGCCCTTGGGCCCTGATCTCTCTGCCGCCCCTCGGCCTCATGATGATGGTCCGCCATGAAGCAGAGAGAAGATCTAGAAAAGGAAGGGGAAAGCTCCGAATCAGAGGGCTCCGGAGGAGAAGGAAGCTGATGAATCGCTGCCTCAGGATGCTCCCCTAGCTCTGATGGCCGCAACGAATCTCCACTCTTCCAAGCTGCTCTCACAGCACAAGAGCTCCCCTCAAATATAAATGCGAATAGAGGCAAAACCTTAAACCTCGGAGATAAAGGGACACAAAAACGTGCAATGCTTAAACCGGAGGCGGTGCAGCGATCCGATCTCCCGAGGAGGGGCCTTCTCTTATTCATCATAATGGGCATGTTTTTAAGGCAAGCTGCATCATGTGGCCCCTACCAGAGTGAGATCTCTACCCAACCAGAGCCACAAAAAGTCCAGCCTAAATGCTACTTGTCCGAGCCTAATTTTGGCTCGGGAGTAGGAGGGGGACAAGTGGAGAGGGAAAATATCATCGCCCGTACGGAGAGGCCAAACGAGGTCCAAATCTGACCGAACGAGGCCCAACTCCTCGAAGTGGCAACCCCCGGGCCCACTTACTATAACCCCAAAAACTCACTCAGAACAAGCTCTTCCTAGGCGGCCTTTGGGTTGGGAAGTCCGAGCATAAGTTCGATCGGGAAATCTCCCCCGGAGCCCCTTATTCCTTGTCCCGACCATGCACTCATCGCTCGGGAGACCACTCCTGGGCAAGTGCCTATCGCTCGGGCTCATTGATGGAAGCTTGTTGCTACGGCCGTTGCGAGTCCCTTAATGGCAGGAAGCTCAAAGGGATAGGGGAGACCAAGAGCCCGCGTGCTATAAGGAGCCCGCATGAAAGACGTAACCCCCCCCCCCCCCCGAGACTCCTCCGCTTATAGGGATCAGTCGCACGACGGGCCACTATTTACACTGGAAAAGCCCTACTTCAAAGAGGTAAGCGAGGCAAGAGCCAAAACCCTGAGCAGGAACCACTTCACCTTTTGGTGGAGAGGGATCTCGCACTCCCACCTTCCTCCTAACTATTCGCTTTACACCAGAGCTCTACTACTTTGCTGACTTAAGTATCGGAGGGTCTTCCCTGGGGATCTATCCCTGGCACCTCTGACTCATTTCCTTTCTTGCAGTTCACACTTCAATGGTACGTGGTCATCCTCTTTCCCGCTCAAGAGCAGTGTGAGATCGCCCCTCTTCAGTAGGGGTGGCATTTGAAATCAACAATTTCACTTTCTCTTCTTTCGGGATCTGCCCAAGCACGCGGGAGGCCATCTGCCTCCATCTATCTGCATAAGTGACTAAATCTTCATCTGTTTTCATCTTTTGTGCTACTAGGTCTGTGAACGAATACTCCGGGCATACCCGGTCTTGAAATCTTTGTATAAACTTCTCTTTGACCACCTTGAAGCCCTATGCCTCCTCCAACGGCAAAGTCCAGAACCATTCTAACGCAACCCCGTCCAATGACCGGTGGAAGAGATACGCCATGAGGCGATCGTCATGCTGGAACTCCGCCGATTCATATAGAAACTCCCTTATGTGAATGAACGGGTTACCATTCCCGTCGTACTTACGGTATGTACGGAGCTCCGATTGAGGAGGAAAGCGAATATCAAGGAAATTGGGAATGGGAATGTCAGCAAGGGATTGTGGCCTAACCCGTTTATGAAGAAGGTCAATCTGTTGCTGCATGGTAGCCCACTTATCGAGAAGTTCCCGTTCCGGGGAAGGAGGAGACAAAGTAGGAAGAACAGAACCAATATACGGAGCTGATGGGTAGACTGATGGAGGGGGAATCCCATAAGATGGATAATGGGCCAAGGAAGGGCCCATATCCGCTTGAGCAAGCTGGGCATTCCCTGCCTGGAGACGAATAAAATCAGTCAGGGCTACAAGGGCTTGCGGCGCTAGCGAGATGGTGGTGTAAGGATCAGAATAAGAACTCAAAGGGATATGGGTCTTCCCCTTGTCAAGAGGCTGGTGGGCCGAGGTAGAGGCTTGGCCCACCTCCATGCTAGGAAATCGGAGGGTCCGAGGATGAATAGGATTGAGATCGATGGGCGCAACAGAGGCGACACCTAACCCGATGACAGGAGATGAAGTGGCGACAACATACATGCCATGAGAGGGAATTGAAGACGGGGCATCTGACCCCTGCAGATCTTGACGAAGGAGATTGAGCTGGGTGGGATCTAACTGGGCCATCATATGAAGGATTTGATTGGCCAAGTTCTGAGAGGAGGAATCAGAAAGGGAGGGTTGAGCACCCTCAACAACAACTGTCGGGAGAAGAGGGGTGGTCCCATCTCTTCCCTGCACGTGCGGGACCCTAGGTGGGTCCTCTAGAAGTCCATGAGGGAGAGAGTCCTCACGGGAGTGGGAAAAGTTGTAGGAAGACATGGTGGGGGAGGAATCAAACAACGGATTGAAATAAGAAAAGAAATGAGAGCTGCCCCTAGGAGAAGATCCTGAGGGTGTGAAGCAACTCCACATGCAACACTTATTGACAAAAAATGACAAACCTAAATGAGCTTCTAAACAATCAAACTATCAATCACATGCACATCGAAAGAGAGGAGATGAGAGGTAATCAAATGACCAACCAAGTTGAATGATGCGGGGCAAGTTTTAGAATTTCTCTCTTTTAGAACCTTAGTGGATTAATTAAGATGACAAGTCTCACAACCACAAAGGTGCCTAACAAGGGTGGAATGGGAACTTGGTTGACTCTAAATGGACTCTCTCTCTTACGAATGCAATCCTAGACTGGTGTGATAAGGTACAACCTGCCTGGCATCCATGTGGGAATCCACGGCTCGCGGGGGCTTACGGAGGTCCCGGGTAAGGTCACCTAGTCGGCTCCAAGGAATATGGAGACGATAGGATCCCCTACAAAGGTAGGAATGCAACTAATATGGAAAATATGAATGAATCCTATGCGCACCGGAGTGCATGCAAAATCTAGCCTAAATCTAACAAACAATGATCAACCAACTATAACAAGTATAACAATAATCATGCAAAATGAAATGACTGCCAGGGGAGATCAAAATAGCACCCAAACAAATATGGAATAATATGGAATGACAATGAAAATGCTAATCTCGGGTGCACTGTAGCACACAAAAATGGTCTGATGGGAGACCTGATGGGATCGGCAAGCGACTTCAACAAAACTATAAAATAGCTATTTGTGTTTTAGTTGTCTCATGTTAATTGGGCCATATGTATGAGCCTAATGGGTCATGTTTTATGTTTATAGTAATTATGTCTACAATAATCATGTAAGAGTCTTTTTTTCTTTTGTGTCTTTTAGTCTTCCCAAGAGAGTTATGATGAGTAGGTATTAGGTGTTAATGAGTTGTCTTTTGGTTTTCCCTAAAGAGTCTATAAAACATCATGTAACTATTCTTTAGAATACAATATAGTTGAATCAAAATTTTTGGAAACCACCTCCAATGTGAGGCCCATACCCCCACCCCCTACCTCTCTCTAGGAGTGGATTCTCCTAATTCTCCCTCTCTCCATTTTTCCCATGTCTCTCCCTTTTCCCTCCCTCTCTTGGCAAAGGCCTTCACTCCTCCCCTCCTACGTCTCTCTCTCCACCTTCCCTCTCACTCATTCCCTCATCTCTTCTCTCCTTCGATCTCCTTCTCCTCCACCATCTCATTTCATCTAAGACCACAACACTCCCCACACCGCAACGCCCCTTCACCTATCCGTGAGCCTCTCGATCTCCCTCGTCTCTCTCCCTCTCTCTAAATATCCCACAGTCAAGGCCATCAACCGGCCTCTCTCCACCTCCTTCTTCATCTCAACAGCATTCCTGCTCTCCCCTTCCCTCTATACCTCCGGGTTCCCTCACATACACTCTGGTTCACCCTCACCATCTCCTCTCTTCTGCACACGCCGCCACCGCGGGTTCCTCGGCTCCCCCTCTCATGCAGCGGACGACCCCGACGTTTTCCTCTCTCCCTCTCTTTCTGTACACACTCCCATCCCCTCTCATCCTATCTTCTATATTCACACACATCAGCACTCATCGTCGGCCAACCTCTCTCCCTCTCCCCTTCACCCACGCGCACACACTGCGGTGCACAACCCCCCCTCACACCCTTGCCTCACTCTTTCTCTCTCTCTATCCCCACACATGCACACCTTCTCATCCCTGGCATCGCCAGTCTCTCTGCTCTTTTCTGCGCACACCCACGCTCACGTAACACCGCCCACAAGCCTCTTTCCTCCCTCTCCCTCACTCTCTCAAACCGCGAGACTGGCCCCCTGTTTGGAATAGGGGCACCGCCGGTGCCCCCATCTCCCTCCCCTCTCTCCCCTTGCGGCCATCCAAACCCCCTTCTTCTCACCTCCCCCTCCCTTTCTCTCTGCTACACAACCATCGCGGCAACCCCCCCTCTCCTCCTCGGTCGTTTCACCTATGGACATCTCCACTGTCTTCTCCCTCTTCTCTAACTTATCTCTCTAAAACAGCCCCTCCCCATCGCCATGCACGCTACCATTCCTCTCCCCAGGCTAACTCATGCTCTTGCCCATCCACCTGTAGAGCCATGCAGCCGATATCCACTCCCACACCCCTGCATAACCACCTGCTAGCACCCACACCCTGCCCCTATAGACGTCGGTTGCGCCTCTTGCCCCTGCAAGCAGTCGTCGTCATGTTTAGGACCGTTGGCCACCCTCCTTTACTCCCGTTCTCCTGCCAAGGATCGCTGCCACCCAAGTGATCCGCCACCACTCCAAACAAGCAATTTACCACCACTAGCATGCCGCTATCGCGTCCGAGAACCCCACCCCACCATCCGCCATTTGTCGACTCCGAGTAGAACTCCGTCGGAACCCCAATTTGGTTTCTACTGTGCCAGCGACAAAGCTCCACTCAACGGCACCGGCGACCTACTGATGCGGTCTACTTCAGCATCCCCGACCGCTCTCTCTACCAGCCCCAGTGATAACATGTGTTGCTAAGGTGCAGTCCGATGCGTCCATGAAGATGCTCTGGCCAGCCGGGAGTCTTGAGTAATGATACCTACCAAAGAACATCAACAACTTACGAAGAATATTGCGGCAAAGTGAGAAATGGAGACTGACTTGGAGATATTGAGAAAGAAATAGAAGCATCAAAGACTCTCAAAAGAAAATGACGATGCAATGCACTAGTGGTACCCCAGGCACATCCAAGGGTGTCGTTCACCCACTCAAAGGCGCAGGTTCAAATTTTATGAAGCGGATAGGAGTGCCTCATCTTAGCACTCTCTGCAAGGCCTGCCCGTACAACACGTGCATGTCTCACTTTAAAAATTATTCCCTTATGACTAATGATGAAGCATATTTCTTGAAAATAAGAAAGAAAATTATAGACTTGGGGTTGGTTTCACATCAAGACCGCTCATGGAGGTAAACGGCCAGGGCAAGGCCGCGTAGTGACAAGAAGCAGCAAAAGGAACTAAAACAGAGAGAACCAAAATGGACTGAAGTTTCCGAGAAAGAAGCGTACCTGACTGGATGCTCTATCGAACGACCGTGCAAGGTACAAAATGGTCCTTGATAGACCGCGAAGAATCAGTAAACCCACAAGTGTACAAAGGAGAGTAACGTACCTGAGCCATCAGATGTGAACGGCCTTCGGACAGACCGTGGGAATGAGTGGACGGTCCGGAGAGGACCGCTGAGACCAGGACCGAACGGCCTATCGCCCGACCGCGGGGAGACATGGGCGATCCTGAAAGAACCGCGTACAACTCCGAGAACCAGCAACCCGGGGTGGACGAGATAGCAACCTGAAACCACTTAGAAAAACCCTAACCAAGCATAAAAAACGTAGTTCATCAAAACAACAGCACGATGGGCACTAGGAGTCCAATCGTGATCGCCAAAAATGGGATGTTGACATGTCCCCCCCCCCTATTTCCTTCCTTCCCTTTTACCTTTCTAGGTCAAGATGAAAAGATAATCAAAAATGAAGGAAAGAAAGGGTGGAGAGGTGTGTGTGATCATGATCGCCACCAAGATCCAGAATGCAAAGGAAATGCACCCGTACCTTGGAAAGGGAGAAGACACTCGCCTGAGGTGCAGTGCTGGCAGCAGTACACGGAGCCAATGTGAATTTGATAGAGCATTACTGGACCTTGGAGCCAGTGTGAATTTGTTGCCCACCTTTATTTATGAATAGTTTGATCTAGGCGAGTTAAAGCCCACGTCCATAATCCTTCAATTGGCAGATCGTTCCGTGAAGACTCCGAGGGGCCTGTTGGAAGATGTGATTGTGAAAGTTCATGAATGTTACTTCCCAATGGATTTTCATATTCTAGATATGGCCTCGTCCCAAGAATTAAAGCACACACCAATTATTTTGGGACATCCATTTCTAGCTACTGCAAAATCCAATAAAAATTGTGCAACGGGAATGATGGATATTTCATTTGGAGGAGAGAAAGTTTCTTCGAATGTGTTCAAGGCCTCTCAGTACCTGGACCATGAAGAAGAATGCAACATTGTTGACATATTTGAGGATCTGATTGATGAGAGTCCGGATGTTAACAAGAATTTGATAGAAGAGGGTAGCATGCTCTAGGATTCACCTATCTTTCGTGCACCCCACTCTATAATTGAGCCACTCCCTCCATTGCAAGCTAAACCTATTCTACCATCTCTGGATCAGCCACCTGTTCTTGAATTAAAACCTCTGCCAAATTCTCTAAAATATGCTTATCTAGGCTCCGACTAAACTCTACCCGTAATCATTACTTCCAATCTCACCTCCGCTTAGGAATCGTAGCTTCTAGAAGTCCTTAAGGAGCACAGGGGGGCAATAGGTTGGTTTGTGCTGGATTTGAAGAGTATTAGTCCGGATGTGTTCATACATTATATCTATTTGGAGGACAATGCCAAACCAAGCAGATAAATGCTGCGTCGAATGAATCCAAGTATGAAGGAGGTGGTAAAGAAAGAAGTTGTTGAATGGTTGGATGCCGAGATTATTTATCCCATCTCTGATAGCAAATGGGTCAGCCCAATGCAAGTAGTTCCCAAGAAGTCAGGGCTGACAGTGGTAACAAATGAGAAAGGAGAGGAAGTGCCCACACGATTGCAAACGGGGTGGAGAGTTTGTATTGATTACAGAAAATTCAATTCAATAACAAAGAAAGATCATTTCCCACTCCCGTTCGTAGATCAAATTTTGGAAAGATTGGCTGGGCAGAAATACTATTACTTATTGGATGGCTATTCCGGGTATAACCAAGTTGCAATTTTCCTGGAGGATCAAGAAAAGACAACTTTCACGTGTCCCTATGGCACATTTGCTTTCAGAAGAATGCCTTTTGGGCTCTACAATGCCCCCGTCACCTTCCAACGGTGTATGATGTCAATATTTTCAGAAATGCTGGGGGATTGTTTGGAAGTTTTTATAGATGATTTTTCAATTTTTGGTTCTTCATTTGAGGATTGTTTGAAAAGCCTGACTCAAGTTCTAAAGAAGTGCATCGAATCAAATCTTGTGTTGAGCTGGGAGAAGAGCCACTTCATGGTGAGAGAAGGGATAATTTTAGGCCATGTTGTTTTGGAGATGGGAATAGAAGTTGACAAAGCCAAGATTGACTTGATTTCCAATCTTCCTCCCCTTATATCTGTCAAGCAAATCCGATCCTTTCTTGGCCATACCGGTTTCTACAAAAGATTCATACAAAACTTCTCTACCATTGCTCGTCCACTTACTCAATTGCTAGCCAAGGACACTCCCTTTCATTTTGATAATTCTTGTCTTGACGCATTTAGTTCTTTGAAAGCGGCCCTTACTCAAGCTCCTATTCTTCAATCTCCTGATTGGTCGCTTCTCTTTGAGATAATGTGTGATACTTTAGATTATGCTGTTGGAGCTGTCCTAGGCCAGAGAGTTGAAAAGAAGCATGCGGTGATATACTATGTGAGCCACACCCTCGCTGATGCACAGCTGAACTACACCACCACGGAGAAAGAACTATTAGTTGTTGTGTTTGCCCTGGAGAAATTTCAATCATATCTATTAGGGGCAAAGGTCATTGTTTATTCAGATCACTTAGCATTGAAATTTCTACTTTCCAAGAAGGAAGCCAAACCCCATCTCATCTGGTGGATTTTACTGTTGCAAGAGTTTGATCTAGAGATTAGAGAAAAGAAGGGCTTGAAGAATGTTGTCGCCGATCACTTGTCAAGAATTGTCATACTCGAAAGTGCCCCAATGTCCGATTCTTTTCCTGATGAGCAAATTCTTTCCATCTCTCACGCAAGAACCCCCTGGTTCGCTCACATAGTCAACTACCTGGCGGTAGGTCAAATTCTAGGAGGGTGGTCTAAGAAGGAGAAGGATCGATTCTTTTTAAAGGTAAAGCACAATTTTTGGGAGGACCCGAAGCTATTTCACATGGGTCCTGATCAAATCATTAGAAGATGTGTGCCCGAGGAAGAACATCAATCTGTGTTAAATCTTTGACATAATTCTACTTGTAGGGGACATTTTTCAGGAAAGAAGACGGCGGTAAAAGTTTTACAAAGTGGATTTTATTGACCCACCTTATTCAAGGATGCTTATGAATGCTCTAAAACTTGTTTAAGATGTCAAGCCGTGGGCAACATTGCGAGGAAAGATATGATGCCGTTAAGTCCCATTCTAACAGTAAAAATCTTTGATGTTTGGGGAATTGATTTTATGGGACCGTTTCCACCATCTTTTGGAAATGAATACATCTTGGTGCTGGTCGATTACGTGTCAAAATAGATTGAAGCTATAGCCACAAGGACAAATGACCACAAGGTTGTGATGAAATTTGTTAAGAAAAACATCTTTTCTAGATTTGGGTGTCCAAAGGCTATTATCAGTGATGGGGGTTCTCACTTCACCCATTCTCAGTTCCGAGTTCTACTCCGAAAATACGGAATCACTCACAAGTTTGTAACCCCTTATCATCCCCAAACTAGTGGCCAGGTAGAAGTTTCCAACAAGGAGATCAAAAACATCCAGCATAAAATAGTTCGGCCGGATAGGAAAGACTGGTCCAAGAGACTAGATGATGCAAGAAGTTTCCAACAAGGAGATCAAAAACTTCCAGCATAAAACAGTTCGGCCGGATAGGAAAGACTGGTCCGAGAGACTAGACGATGCACTTTAGGCCTACAAAATTGCATTTAAAAATCCCATTGGCATGTCTCCTTATTGCCTCATTTTTGGAAAAGCTTGACACTTGCCTGTAGAACTGGAACATAGCATACTGGGCCATCAAGCAAGTTAACTTCAATCTCACTCAAGCTGGGTCCCAAAAAGCTCTATAATTGAATGGACTGGAAGAATTGTGCAATGAAGGCTATGGAAATTCTAAAATCTAGAAAGCCAAAATGAAAGCTTTTCACGATAAACATATTCAAAGGAAAACTGTCCAACTAAATCAAAAAGTTTGGCATTTTAATTCTAGGCTGCGCTTGTTCCCTGGTAAGTTGAAGTCTAGATGGGACAGACCATTTGTGGTCATGAGGGCTTTTGACCATGGTGCTATAAAAATTCTGAATCCTAATAATGGTCACATTTTCATTGTGAATAGTTAACGATTGAAGCCCTATTTAGAAAATGAGCAGCTGCAAAAGGAATCCATTGCTTTAAGTGATTTGAAATAAAACATTTGCGAGCTTTCATGCGTCTGGCTGAAGATGTTAAACTTAGCATTTCTGGGAGGCAACTCAAGATTTTTATTATTTGATGGTTCTATTTTAGTGTTTTACCGTAGATAGGTCGGGACAAAGACGGTGTCGCCATCATTTTTGAAGAGCTTCTCACCCCACACATCAGGTTGTTTCTCTCCTACTCACACGCATTTCCATGATATTTTCATTACTTTCATATGTCATTGAGGACAATGCCATTCAAGTTGGGGGGGGGAGAGAAAATTTCCATGATGCATATAGTACAACCTAATAGGAATTTTTGTATAATGTCTTAATGAAATCCCCAATTGAGTTCTCTTGTTTTATGCTTTTATTGAAGGTAATTCTGGAATAGAAGAGGCTGGGGTAAAGGATGATGAAAAATTAGACAACCTAGTTACGAAAAATTGATATAAAAATCACTTTAAAGTTCATGTGCACCTTAGAAAAATGAAATTCACTCTCCACGTTAATGAAGCAAATAGGACAAGCCTTCTGTTATTCTTTGATATTGTGTCTGATGGTCTGTACTTCTCATGAAGGAGATCTTGTCTTGCTTTCTGCCAAATTATCTATCAATAAGTGCAAAAGGACATTGAGAAAAAAAATTAAAACACCATGAAAAATATCCATAATCTTAGTAACCATGCCTACTTCACTTGAGACGTGTTGAGGTTCGCGTGATACGGAAAAGGGAACCCTGATCTGTGCAACCGAGCCTGCTTCTCCTAAGACAAGAGTCGAGGTTCGTGTTAAATAGTGAACGGTAGTGCAGCATCATGTGTGAGAAAAAAGTAAAAGATCCCAAGAGGACAATGAAATAAGGCAAACAAAAAGCTTGAGTTAGGAGGTGCAGAGTTGAAAGACATGTGCTTGGAATAACAAATGAGGGATGCATTTATCTTAACTATGGATTTAGTCTTACACATGCACAAGTGCTATTGAACTTTCAGATGCATTCTTAAGTCATGATCAAAGGCTAGTGCGTATTAATACTTCTGGATTCCTAATCCTTGGTTAATTCTATGAAAGAAGAGCCGATAGAAGTATGAATTTTGTAAACTCTCGTTGGTCCTAAAGTATTTGCGTTGCTAAGGGACTAGCAATGAGTAAGTTGGGATGTGTGATGAGTATCACATTTTGTATCATAACTTCCATCACATACATCATCTTTTCGTAATAAAAGTATAAAGTTTTACAACATGGATAGTTAACTCCACTCTCACACATAATTTGAGTCTGCATGCATTTTATCATCATTTCTGAGCAAAAATGATAATGTGAGAAACATTCAAGAAGTTGCATAACTATTTTTGGATTAAGCACATGGTTGTTTAAATTTTTACAGGACCCTTGAAGAAGGCGCCCCAGAGACTGGGTGCCAATTTGAAGGAAGCGCCCATGTGAGTGGGCGCCCATTTGATGTAGAGGCAGTTCAAGAAAAGAAAAAAGACAATTGAAGGAGGTGCCCAGGCACTTGGGCACCCCCCTTGGAGAAGGCGCCAAGGCCCCTGGGTGCCCCTTTCCCAGACCTGCAGAAAAGATAAGGAGAAAATAATAGAAGCAAGAGGCGCCCATCTTAATGGGCGCCCAATTGAAGGAGGCGTCCAGGCCCCTAGGCACCCATTCAGAGAAGTTGGCACACTCTCCAACGAAAGTAAAAATGGCAGGAAACTAATTGAAGGAGGCGCCAAGTACCCCATGCGCCCTTTAAAAGGCGCCCAGTGCTCCAGGCGCCCCCTTCTTGGAACAAAAATCGTGGCGGGAAATAAAACAAGGTAATAAAGAAAGTGGCGCCCATCTGCATAGTCACGGATTAAAATGAAGGACCAGTGCGCCAGTCATCAATTCAGTTGCGTAACCGACGTCCATGAAGCCTCCATAACGTCTCCTTGATGTCTTCACTCGATCAATGGACATTTATGGACCCTTAAACTCAATAAAAATGGCACCAAGGGCCCTCTCACGTCAACTTTTCTTCTATTTTTAACTATTCTTACATTAACTTTTTCTTTCATCCCTCGTCTCTCTGCGTCTTTGTCTCTCTGCCGAAGGTTCATTTCCTTTTCTACAATCATTTAGCTTAGCTTTTGCATGCATTTCTGTTCGTTATTTTAAATTTCCGTCTTCATCAAAGTTGTTCAGTTTCAAACGCTCTTCAATTTCTTCTTCTTCATCTCCTCCTAATTCTCTCCCGTTTGTAAGTTATTCTCGACTTTTCAACCCTCTATTCTTCATCTTTTTACGGTTCATTCATCTTTTTCAGTCGCATTCTCCTCCATTTTTCACCAACCTCCTCACGTTTTCTGCTTCCACTGTCTGCATCAAAGTTCTTCACCTTTCCATGCTCTCCAAGTTTATCTTCTACCACATCTCCTAATTCCCCTCCGATTTCAAGCTATTCTCTGTTCTTTGACCCTCTATTTTTCCCACTTTTCCTCTTCACTATTCACCCATTTTCTTCTCCATTTTTAATTTATGCATCACATGTCTTAGAGTCTTTTCTCTTCCCTCTATCTCTCCTCCATCTACATTCTTTCACTCCTCCCTTTGGCGGAGATTCTCTCTCGGTGTCCTCAAGGCGGCGTTCACTTCCAAGGCGGGGCAGACTCAAAGGCTCGGCAAGGCGTGGACGGCGGCGATCTTCCAATCACAGCTACATTTTCTTCCTTTTTCTTTTACTTTTTTGCAAGTTGTAATTCTTAGTTTCATCCATGGAATTGTACCTCTCATTTTCATAGTAATAAAATTTTATTTTTGTAAATTGTGTTCTTATTTTCTCTCTCTATCTCTTCCAAATTTCTCTTCTTAATCCCTCTCATATTCTTTCGTTAGATTTATTTCAATTCCATGCATCTTTACTTTCTTTTAATTTAGGCTCACTCAAACTCAGATTTTCTCAAATACAAGTGTTTTCCAACTAGTGCTCAATTCAAAATATTTCTTTCTCGTGGGATCGACCCGTATTTTCATCACTTTACTTGAATTTTCAAAGCTATTTAAGTGAGTGAGTGTGGTTATAAATTTTGAAATTGTGTGTGGCACGACATATTTTAAACGACATCTAGGCTTGCGCATCAGACTTGTCCAACGATAGCTCGCCCATGGCCATTATGTAGTAGGCCAGGTGTTCATGAGGTGACCCCTACCCGTTAAACTTTTGTAGTTTCGGGGCTTTAGTGTATTCTGGAGGGAGCTTCTTTAGCTGGTGGTGCAACGGGTATGGCACACTATAGAGGTGCACCGGCGCGACCCGTTCACCGTATTGAGCAAACTTGGCTTCAATGATCTACTTGATCATTTGTCGTTGCACCATAAAGTTTTCTGGGGATGGCACATTGACCGTTGGAGGATTAGTTTCTACCGGGGATCCCGCTGCTGCTGGTGCTTGAAGGGCTGGTGCTTGAGCGACTGATGCTGTGGCATTAGAGGAGCAAGCCCGCCTGGAGGAGCTTGTATCTTAGTTGAGGGCTAGACCATAGGCTGCGGCTGTGATTCACACTCCCGTAACAACTCTTGGAGGAGAGCGGTCAATTGTTGATTTTATTTCAGCAAGGCTTCAATAGTAGCTACCTGCTCTGCCCTGGTGTTAGCGACATGCTCGTCATGCACAGGGCGTTATGACCTTCTGCGGAAGCTTTTTCTGCCCAAACTTGGCCGGGTGGGTCAGAAGAGGATGCACAACCATCTCCCGGGGATGTGGAGGTCTGGGCTTGGGTCCGCACTCATCGCCAGTGGGCCAGGGTTTCATTTAGGTCATCATTTTGACCTTCTGGCTACTGACCAGTGGTATAATAGGTAAACACTCATACAACGTCATTGATGACCCTGACTAGTCTCTTTTTCTTGGTGGGCTTTTCCGGATGAGCCGATACTGGTGCCCCCAATCTGTCAAAGATAGAAATTCTTTGTGTCGGCGCCTTGGGAGTTCACCTATGCACGTTCTGTGAGGAATCTGAAATAGGCTATTTTCCGTGTCGGCGACGGGATTCCCCTTGCCTATTTTTGTTAACCGGGGGCATTCCTGCCACTTGGGTGACATGTGCTTGGCTAGGTACCTGCTCCATTGGACTTGGAACCTAGCGTCACTAGGGCGACTGGGGCGATGTGCTAGCGCGCGCCCTTCGGATGGCCTGGGCTTTATCCTTGATGACCCACATCCGCTTTAGACATGGTCGGCGCTCTTGCTTGTACTCATCCCCTCTTTGGGGCTTGGAATTGCTGGGTGTGGCCTGATTAGGCCATTGTCATTGCAGAGTTAGGGTGGTGACACTTTTCAATTTTGCTTTGTCCTCCCGCGCATGCTGTAGGAGCTCAAAATGGTTAGAGGTTCTGACCATTGGGTGTTGTGTCTCCTCTGAATTTGTTATTCTATTTTGATGCTGGCAACAATGTAAATGACCTTTAATTCTGATAATGGAAACACTGTTATTATTTTGTAGTCTTTCTTAAGTCAGATTGAGCTTCTGTTCTTTATCAAGTCGATGCATGCTCATACTGTAACATTATAAGTTAGATGTACATTCAAGCATTAAGAAAGTTAGGTCAGTGCACATATTTACTTCGAGTCTGGAAGGTCGGTGCTAAGGCAGAAGTCTTGAACTATTAGGTCGGTGCATCTTGTACACAGGTCGATGTCGCTAGGCATCATAGGATAGATGCTACAACATAAGGTCAATGCACATCATATGAAGGTCCATGCTGGTGAGCCAGTGATTGCGACATAAAGTCGGTGCAATCTTGGGTTATCATTCTTAAGGTCGGTGCACATTATACTAAGGTCGATGGTGCTACGCATTTCACGTTAGATGATGGTTCATAAGGTTGATGCACATCATAGGCAGGTCGATGCTAGTGAGCCATTATTGCTGTACAAGTCGATGCAATAAAGGATGTCATTCCTAAGGTCGATGCACATTGTGCATCTACTGTAAGGTCAGGTCGATGCAGTAAATTCCTGCATCGATGTTTTTAGCACCATCTTCTCTTCTCACTCACTACATGTAGACATGCTTGGTGGGAAGTCGATGTTATTGTTCATGTAGCACTAGCTTGCTCACACACAGGTCGATGCACCTCCATTGCAGATTCAATCTTTCAGTCAAATAAGGTCTACCTGTGTTACTTAAAGGTCAATGCTATTGCTTTAATTTCCTGCATGTGTTAGTCATGTTAAATAAACAAGATTGATGCACCTTGTTTATGCATTGATGCATTTGCAGAGTTTTGTGCATTTATTTACATGATTTGTCTGAACTTATGAAACATTTAAAACTGGATTTGCTTTGATACTTATTACTTGCTTCATAAGTCTCATAAGTCTCATAAGTCTTTGCTTTTGTGTTGACAGAAAATAAAAGTGTCAAGAAATAACCCAGACTCATGCTCGAACACCTGGGTTGCATAACGGCAGAATTTCTGACTCTCACGTGGAATTGAAAGCGAATGAATTAAGGGCACGTAATCCAAGGGAAGAGGCTGAACTAAATATTCTGCCACGTGGATCAACTTATCTTCTACATCAGACACATGGACTCCAGCGGCACCTTTTTGGATAAAATCATTGGGCGAGAATGTGCTTTCCATACGCCCAATTCTGAAACGCATGGGGACTACAAGGATCACTCTCATCAGGTTATAAAAAGGGACTTTGAGCGCTTAAAATAAAGATGAAGCCAAGGATCTTAAGTAAATTAGAAGAGAGCAATCAGACGCATAAGAGAGTAGAAGAGCAAGAGTTCGTGAGATGAGTCTGAGGAAAGTTTGAAAGAGAAAGAGTGTGTTGTAGCGAGTGAGAAAGAAAATAGAGTGCCGGAAGTTTGAGGAAGAAAGTCTGAGAGAGGAGTGAGATGGAACTGAAGAGTGGGTATCTTGACTTCTGGATTAGATCCAGAGTCAAATTGCTCTAGTGAGAGCTACAATTTTCATCTGTCATTGTTTATTTTTGATTCAATTTCAATTTCCTTCTGAATTATCTGTAAGCTGTGTATCAGCGGATCAAGCTGTGTGGCAGCGGCGAGGATTCACTTCTTGGACAGGAAGCTATGTTGCTCAGCGGGAAGCAAGCTGTGAAGCTAAACTATTTGTAGGGATTTGATCCTCGAAGTTGTGGATCAGCGGAGTTCGAGCTATTTGGCAGCGGAAGCCTTACACAATTGAGTAAGGGGTGGACGTAGATCTCAAGCTTGAGATCGAACCACCTTAAAAATTAATCTGTCTTGTGTGTGATTGCATATCAGTTCATTACTGCATCTAGATGAATGCTTAGGGTCGTATACGGCAAATCCTTGACTATTTTGATATATTCCTCTGTGACCTCTACCTAGTACCTACTTTGGTTGATTGACTATTATTTTAAATTGTTTGTGCTAGTTCATTATAATCAGATATTATCCTGAATTGTTCTAAAATTTCTCCATCTTATATCTGATCTGTGGTCGGTAACTCAGTGGTATATAAAAATGGCTCAGTCAGAAGGATAGATTATATCTATCTGGAAATCTGACCCTTGTGTGAGGTGATTTTCAAATCAAACCTTCGCCAGGTACTATACTAAGTTGACTGATCAATTGTCTTTGGAGTTTCCAGTGATTGACTGATAATCCATAGCAGATTTCCTTGTTGTTAATTCAAACTATTTTTAGTGGTTCTGTTCACAGTAGTTTCATTTAATTCCACATTCTCATTAACTATTGTAGAATCAAAATTTGGGGCAGATCTATTCATCCCCCCTTTAGATTTGTAGTTCATTCGTTCTCACATCACGTGGTATCAGAGCCTAACTCTCCTTTAAGAGCTTAACATCCCGGAGAGATTTTGAAAATGGATGCTAGAGGTCTAATTGCTGATGGCCACTCTACCAGTAAGCCGCCGTTCTTTGACGGAACTAACAATGCTTACTGGAAAAATCATATGCAGGTCTTCCTTCGAGCTAAGGATTATGAGATTTTGAAGGTTGTTAGTCGAGGTCCGTTTGAGCTTCTTGAGGATGAGGATGTATGGACCAGGGAGCATATTCGAAGGTCAACATTGAATTGGAGCGCTGTGAATGGTGATGCGGGATGGGACGCGAACCTGGGACTCTAGCTCGCGGACGTCCCTAAGCGAGGGAAACGCGTGGATCTGCGCGGTTGAGGAACCGGCAATGAGTCTCGGATATCAGCTTTTCCGCGTGTTCGGATTGAGTCACGGGACGGGTTCCACTCACTCACTCTCGCAGCGGTGATAAAAATATATCGAACTAAGTACCTACCACTCTAGCAGCGGCATAAGAATATATACGAGGAAAGCAAATGCAAAATAGAGGAGCGGAAACGATACCTCCACGCTACAAGGCGTATGGAAGATGACCCTGGCCAAGACTCGTACTCCCGGTGTACAATAAATAAATAATTACAGTAGTGAATTTTTATTGCCCACTCCACACAGGGAGGTAAACGGCTACAATGGCAACCCAGGAGTAGCGAGCTCGGGTTGACGGGCAGCAAGACGGAAGGTCTTTCGGGCCGAAGATGGGCTGCTGGTCTGACTCAGCACTATTCTAACTCAGTTCAGCCTGTTGGACAACAAGCGAACTCCACTGCTGGGACGGTGGCTTCACCTTCTGGCCGCGACGGTTGGCTGGGACGTTTGCGGGAGGTCCCTCTTCGATCCCCGAGGTCGGCGGCGACCGAATCTGAGCCGGTGTATTTTTGCAAGATTTAACTAGTAGACTGTTCTTGCTGGCCTAACGCAGGACAGATCTGCGTGCCTCCATGAAAATAATTGTTGGGCCCAGATCCGGAGGCTGATCGAGGTGAGATCGGCGCCGATGGACAGAGGACTCAAAGGATTACAACATATATTTATTTCACAACCATCCAGTAGACAGATTGGAAATGAAAATAACTGTTCCCTAGGTATTTCTACTGACTCGGATTACAGATAGTCAGGACAGAACATGATCTACCTAGAAATGAATTTTGACTGACAGAGGAATGGCCGATTTAGAGTCTGGAAAAATTATGAGTGGAAGGGCAGGATGTGAGGATCACGTATGAATTTTTTCTGAATTTTTGAAGATGACTAAGGGGGCGGGAAAAATAGGAGAACAAGACACTATCCCGCAGATCTGCTGATTTGTAGACTGTCAGGGGTGGAACTAAAATACTGAGAAAAATATTAAACGGTGGCAAATTGACACAAACTTTAAATTGGGAATGGCCAACAAGGTGGGGGTTGCTCTCTCAAAATTTCAAGATCATCAAATACATGGATTGGGAGGACCAACCTTTTCTCTTAGCTTCTGTCCGGGATCTCGAAATCCTGGACAACAGGGTAAAGAATTGGTTATGGCGGCTCGACGGCGGCACGAGCGGAGGCGGCGGTGGTTGGAAGTCGCATCCAGCGGAGGTGGTAGAGGTGGGAATCACTCCTAGAATATGGCTTCACACCATATATTAGGGCAACCTTCACAGCTGCAAGGGGAGAGGGAGAGAGGGCCACCCTTGGGCTCCAAGAACAATTCTTGATTTTCTTCTCATTAATTCCATGAAATGTAAAAATACAAGCTCATATAGAAATAGATAAAAGACCTAAACTATCCCTAGATCTAGGGTTAGGGAGGGGCAAATGGGGGATAAGATATTAATCTCCCATGTGGTCAAATGACCAAAAATAAAAAAAATACAACATGAAATAAAAAACCATTAAAGGGGGGTGCCCCTTTGAAAGGGGGGGGGATTTTGAATTTTCTTCTTTTTTGTCCCCTTAGTCCAAGTCCTCCTATAGACCAAAGACCAGCCCATAGGGCCCATGATCCTAGGTGGACCAATGGGAAAGAGGGTGGGGGACCCTGTTGGACCTACTGGCTTTTTTGTAAAGAAACCCAAAGATTCCTAAAGACTAACATATTGGCTTATAATTGCCATACAATTGCAAACCAATTAACCTAGGGATATAAATGCAAACAAAAGGATACAAATGTAAAAATAAAATGTTAGTGTCTGGTGTTGATTCCCATCAATTCTCCCCGGGTGGGAAGAACTCGACCCCGTCGAGTAAGGGGTGCGGCAGCTCGTGTGGCTCCTACGGATCTGTCACCGTACTAGGTAGTGCGGGGTACACTCCACTCCAAATAATCATCACCTGCTCATCCCGTATATATTCGATATCCACATGCTGCTTTTAGAATGAGGCTAGTGGTGGACACTCCGGGGTAGGGTCACTCTCAAAGAAGGAGACGGCTCAATGACTCACTAGGAATCACCGCTGGGTCCCTGTACGTGACTGTATCTGAGACATAGAATGGTAGAGCTGATCCCAAATTCTGACAAGTCTACAATATACGCATTAGACCCAACTTGGCTCACACTCGAAAGGGACTGACACCGCGAGCTTGCATTAGACCATCTGGCTCGACGTATGCAGGCTCTATGCACTCGACAAACATATGTATAGAGTCTTAACAAACTGGACAAATAAAGAAGTGCACGGACTCACATATGACCCAAAACAAACCTATTGTTAGACCAACCCATACATATGCAATGGTGGACCAGGACATCCGAATGTGTGCCAAGCATACACTCGAGACAACCGGTGGTTGGCGGAATGAGGGACTCCTAGACTCCTTAAAATGTACCATGCATGCAAGGACTTCCTATTGGACTGGAGAGATTTGGGAGGTTTGGGTGGGCCAGGAGAGTTGAATGCACCTTTCTCATCACCCCTATATGTATGTATATCTCACCAGTGAAAATGCTTGATGGGTGTAGATGGCCCGGCCCGTGGGGAAGGGGTGTGATAGTGGACTCCCTCGAAGAAGTGGAGTAGATGTGGTGGGTCAAGGGGTTCACTAGGGAAGGGGTCGAAGGGATCAAAGAAATTGTGACCCCTTGAGACGGGTTCCCTCATGACATGGTCCCAAGTTTGAAGTTTATGAAGGTGTAAATGATCACCTTCATTCATTGTGGTAGGTGGGACGACGGTCATATGTAGAAAATATGGTTCCTCCCTCGGGATAAGTGTAATGAAATTAGGCTCATCAGGAATGGGGAGGTGCAAAATGATCTCCGTGGTGACATGACCCACGGTGCACACGGAGGTAATGGACCCCAATGCTGGATGTGTGAAGCTACGACTATAGAGTTGGTCGAAGCCTGGGGCCAACATATTCGTCAACTTCCATTGCTAGTCTAATCCCTTTATAAGGTCATCCAATGTATCAACATGGTGACAAGACCAGAATGTGGTATGGAATGAGTTGACTGACACTAATGGTAGTGTGGGGTCCACGGGTGGGTAGTAAGGTGGTCTAGGGACCAAGCCATTCTTGAGCCAACTAAGAAGTGGCTCGTCGATGATTAACATCCCCGATAGAAGCATGGGTGGCTCTGGCTGAGGCGGCTCCAAATGAAGGTCGGAAGGTGAGGGTGGTGGCAATGGAGCTCTCATGGGTAGAGAAGGAATGTCATCCCCGAGGGAAAGAAGTCCTTGGGGTGGCCCTCCTCGGCGTGAAACATCTCCCTCGGATGGGGAGAGGACATCCTTTATGATGGGGAGAGGACCTGGGGACTCCGTCGATGGCACCGGGTTCAGACTACCGGCTACGACCTCCTTATGCTCGGGTAGGAGTCGTGCCCACATCCTATCCATCCTATCCATCCTATCCATCCGATCCATAAACATTTGCAAGAGGTCATCTAAGGTGCGGTTTGGACTAGGGGCATCATGGTGGGTTTTCTCATATTCAATTGGCCTAATCTTGGGTCTAGGCTCATCTACGTGCGGGGCTCGTTCCCTCCGACTATGACCCACTTGGTTGGAGGTGACGGGGTGGGGTCGGTTGGAGGTGACTGGGCGGGATAGGTAGACCCTTCTAAGCTCCCCCTTCATCTCACGCCATGTCTCGATAGGCCTTTGCCTCCTAATATCCCTCAAGCATTTGATGTGTCTCCACTTCTCGGCGCCTTCGTAAAAAAGCAGCTTGGTGGCAAAATCGACTTCTATGGCATCAGACATGGTGTAACACTCGAAATACTTGTCCATAGCGGCTTCCCACTTTAGGTAGTCACTCGAGACTTTAGAGCCATAGAAGTCTGGGGCTTCGGGCCTACAGAGGTGGAAGGGTTGGGTTCCCCGTCCCTGGGTGTGTCGCCACCATTCATATGGCATGGGCTTTTGGGGATCCATGGGACACGGGGAGCTATAAGATGGCCATGCCGACACTTGGTGCAAGACAAACCGACTAGACACGACCCTAGAACAACAACGTAAAATATGCAGACTCGACTACACACCTAGACTCAACCAGCATCCGGTACGTGACAGAGGTTTGATCTGAAGACCACACTCACGCAAGTGTGCTACCTTCCCAATAGGTGTAACCTATCGTTCCGGGAACACCTTTTGATATACCAGGTATAGGAATGTAATGCGACACCTTGACCGACTAACCGACTACCCTAGACTCGACTTAGCTCTGATACCAATTTGATGCGGGACGGGACGCGAACCTGGGACTCTAGCTTGCGGACGTCCTTAAGCAAGGGAAATGCGTGGATCTGCGCGGTTGAGGAACTGGCAATGAGTCTCGGGTATCGGCTTTTCCGCGTGCTTGGATCGAGTCATGGGACATGTTCCACTCACTCACTCTTGTAGCGGTGATAAAAATATATGGAGCTAATTACCTATCACTCTAGCAGCGGCATAAGAATATATACGAGGAAAGCAAATGCCAAAGAGGGGAGCAGAAACGATACCTCCACAGTACTAGGCGTGGGGAAGATGACCCCGGCCAAGACTCGTACTCCCGGTGTACAGTAAATAAATAATTATAGCATTGAATTTTTATTACCCACTCCACACAGGGAGGTAAAGGGCTACGATGGCGACCCGAGAGTAGCGAACTCGGGTTGACGGGCAACAGGACGGAAGGGCTTTCGGGCCGAAGACGGGCTACTAGTCCGACTCGACACTATTCCAACTCAGTTTAGCAACTCAGTTTCGCCCGCTGAACAGCAAGCGAACTCGGCTGTTGGGAGGGTGGCTTCCGGTCACCTTCTGGCTACAATGGTTGGTTGGGACGTTGGCTGGAGGTCCCTCTTCAATCCTCGAGGTCGGCGGCAACCGAATCTGAGCCGGTGTATGTTTGCAAGATTTCACGAGCGGACTGTTCTTGCTGGCCTAACTCGGGATAGATCTGCGCGCCTCCACAAAAACAATTTTTTCGCCCAGATCCGGAGGCGGATCGAGGTGAGATCAGCGCCGATGGATAGAGGACTCAAAGGGATTCAACATATATTTATTTCACACCTATCAAGTAGATGGATTGGAGATGAAAATGACTGTTCCCCAGGTATTTCTACTGACTCAGATTACAGATAGTTAGGACAGAACATGATCTGCTTGAAAATGAATTTTCGCCGATAGGGGAATGGCCGATCTAGACTCTGGGAAAATTATGGTGGAAGGGGAGGATGTTAGGATCACTTATGAATTTTTTCTGAATTTTTGGAGATGACTAAGGGGACGTGAAAAATAGGAGAATAAGACACTATCCTGTAGATCTGCTGATTGGCCGACTGTCAGGGGTGGAACTATAATAGTGGGAAAAATACCAAACGGTTACGGATTGACACAAAATTTAAATTGGGAATGGCCAACAAGGAGGGGGATGATCTCTCAAAATTTCAAGATCATCAGATATACGGATTGGGAGGACCAACCTTTTCTCTTACCATATGTTCTAGATCTCGAAATCCTAGACAGCAGGGTAAAGAAATGGTTGTGGCGGCTCGACGGCGGCACGAACGGAGGCGGTGGCGGCGGTGGCTAGAAGTCGCATCCAGCGGAGGTGGTAGAGGTGGGAATCACTCCCAGAATATTGCTTCACACCATAGATTAGGGCAACCTTCACCGCTGCAAGGGGAGAGGGAGAGAGGGGTGCCCTTGGGCTCCAATAACAATTCTTGATTTTCTTCTCATTTATTCCATGAAATATAAAATACAAGCTTATATAGAAATAGATAAAAGACCTAAACTATCCCTAGATCTACGGTTAGGGAGGGGCAAATGGGGGATAAGATATTAATCTCCCATGTGGTCAAATGACCAAAAATAAAAAAAATATAACATGAAATAAAAAACCATTAAAGGGGAGCGCCCCTTTGAAAAGGGGGGGGGGATTTTGAATTTTCTTCTTTTTTTCCCCTTGGTCCAAGTCCTCCCATGGACCAAAGACCATCCCATAGGGCCCATGATCCTAGGTGGACCAATGGGAAAGAGGGTGGGGGACCCTACTTGACCTACTAGCTTTTTTGCAAAGAAACCCAAAGATTCCTAAGGACTAACATATTGGCTTATAATTGCCATACAATTGCAAACCAATTAACCCAAGGATATAAATGTAAACAAAAGGATACACATGTACAAATAAAATGTTAGTGCTCGGTGTTGATTCCCATCAAATGCTATGAAGTGTGCTCTACACCCCACTGAATTTTCAAGAGTCTCCTCATGTTCCACAGCGAAGGAAATGTGGGATAAGCTGGAGGTAATTGATGAAAGAACGTCTCAAGTATGTGAAACCAAAGCTAACATGTTAGTATCTAAATATGATGCATTTAAGATGAAAACTGACGAGACTATATCTGAGATATATGCTAGGTTGATGGTACTCACCAACAGTTTAAGGAGTTTATGGAAGATTTATAGTGAGTATGAGCTTGTGAGGAAAATCCTTAGATCCCTGACACCGATTTGGCACACTAAGGCCACGGTAATGGAAGAGTCCAAGAACCTAGAGACCACGTCCGTTGATGAACTCATCGGTTCCCTCATGACATATGAATTGAACCTCAAGAGGGTAGATGAGTCCGAGAAGAAGAAAAAACCCCTGGCACTTAAGGTGAATTCTAGTAGCAATGGATCGTTTAGTGAGCATAGTTACTCTAGCTCTGACGAAGACCCAGATGAGTTTGCCATGCTTACTAGAAAATTTAAGAAATTCCTTAAGAAGGAAGGGAAGTGGTTCAGAGGAAATATTACCATGGGAAGAGGCAGTCAAAATATAAATCTGATACTACCAAAAAGACTGATGGGATTGTTTGCTACAAATGTAGGAAGGCAGGACATCTGAAAGCAGAATGTCCTAAACTACAGAAGGAGAAGCAAGCCAAGTGGAAGAACAAGAAAGGAAAAGCTATGGTGAGCACCTGGAGTGACGAAGAGGAAGGCAGTCAGAGCAGCACATCTGATAGCGAGGAAGAAGACAAGCTCTACCTGATGGCCAACAAAGAAGAAGAAAAGGAGGATGATGATGAGGTAACTTCCCCTTTCGAAAACTATACACATAGTGATTGGGAAGAGGCCTATGCTGAGATTTTAGATAAATATGATGATGTGCGTAGGGAAAATAGGCATATGAAAAGATAGATAAACACTTTAGTGAATGATACTTCCCTGAATGATAAAATTGCATGCCTTGAAATAGAAAATAGTAACTAGAAGAATTCTCTTGCTGAATATGAAAACTTTAAAACTGTGGCGACCCAGACTCCGGATACCGGGTAAACCCGATACCACTTGGAACCTACGAGAGCTCCCAAGTGTGGAAAAGCTCCGAAGGGATAGAAAGGAGTGTGAGAGTACACTGAACTTTCAGATAAAGCAGTAAGCAATTAAATTTCAAATTGCTAAAGTAGCAGAAATAAAATTACATTTTCTATAACAGTTAAAACTAACAGAGTCCAGTCCAAAGAAAGACAAGTACAGTCCAACAGAAAGGAAATGTACTCACAAGTCGGGGGAAACCCGACCCTGGCAATGCTGGCAACTAAGAACCATGCAGAAGGTACCGCCCAGTAGGAGGAAGAACTGCTACACCTGAAAAGTCAAGGGTGAGCCTCGTGTCACTGGCTCAATAGGGATCTCGCAGAACCCTACCATAAAACAATGTAGTAACAACAGTGCTACACTAAAGCAAAGTAGTAACAAAGCAGGAGTAGGAACAACAAAAGTAAAGAGGAAAAGCCAAAACACAAAAACACGACAGCCGAAGGAACCTCTGCCCTCTAAACTACTCCAAACAGCAACATAAAGGTGAACCTCGATCTCACAAAGTCGGGTGTTACTGATCCATTGACAAATCATGAAACCTATCGTGAAAAGCCTACAAGAATAGGCAAAAAGCATACCAAAGGCCTACACCGTCGAAGGCACAAGACATACACGAGCTCACCATCGTGTACGCTAGAATAGACTAGACCTCGAGTGAAGCCAACGCAGGCTACCCGGCAAGTCACGTCAACCATGACAAAAACCAATCAGTCATCGTGTCATGTGACAGAAGCACCTCCTCACTAGAAGAACAGCCAGATGCATCCACTAACGTCTTACACTACACCTCAAGTATCTCGCACTCATCTAGAACAACGGTAACTGAGACACTCACAAGAAACCAAGTGATGCGGGACAGACCAGCAAACCTGGGACTCTAGCTCGCAACTCGCCCCTAAGCGAGGGAAACGCGAGATCGTGCGCAGTTGAGGAACCGACAATGAGTCAAGGGCACTCGGCTCTTCCGCGTGTACTCGGATTGTGTCACGGGACGGGTCACTCACTCACTCTCGCAGCGGTGATAAAAATATATATCGAGCTACGTAACCTATCACTCATGCAGCGGCATTCAAAGATATACAAGATAAGCAAATGCGATAAGGGAGCGGCGAATTTACCTTCACACTTCGAGCGTGAGGAAGACGACCCCGACCAAGTACGGTAACTCCTGGTAAAAATATTACAATAATTACAGAAGTAAATTTGCTGCCCACTCCACGCAGGGAGGTAAAGGGATACAATGTGGGCCGGGGAGGACCGATCTTGGGTGGACGGGCAGCAACTTGGACAGCTCCGTCGGTGCCGTTCGGATGACCTGTGCTGCGGGTTGTGGGGCCCACGTGCTGGCTGGTGGGCCGAGTGGGCCGGGAATGGTACCGCTGCGACGGTGGCTCCTGGAGGGATGTTCCCTGGGAAGGTGACGAGCTGGTTCACCTTGTGGAAGGCGAGTCGGCCGGCCGGGCGGTCGGTGCGGCTTGCTGTCCATGGGCTGGTACTTTTGTTCTGCTGTGCGCGACCCGGAGAGAACGGTTGCTGCGATCAGCCCCGACCTCTGATTGACGCGAGACTGGTGCCGTTGGAAAGCTATCTCAGAGGGCTACAACCTATGGCCAGAGAACGAATTTTGTCTGTCCCTATAGTGGTCTTGGTTGAATTTACAACCTGCTTATTCACAGAACCAGATCTGACAGGATAGATTTGGATCTTCCTTAGAGTTGGCGTTGACCAGAGGGAAAACGTCGGATCTGGGAGTTGGGCTCTTTATGAACGTTGGAGAGGGGGAAGTAAGGAAGACGCCAACATTTTTGTGGATTTTCTAAAGGTGATTTGGCTGGGAAAATAGATTTTTGAATGGTCAGGGGTCGGATCTGGACTGCACAGGACAGAACAGACTTTTGGCCTGAGTTTTAAATTTTCAGAGGGGAAAAATTACTCCTAACATCGAGGGAAAATTTGTGGAGGTGAGATTTGGTGGGCTGAACACCCAGTCTAAATTTAGACTCAATCTGAAATGGGGAAGGGGGTCAAACAATGGAAGCACAAGGCTGTTGTGACAAGATCTGCAGAGGGAGAGATCTGTATGGGTCTGGAAACTTAAATGGAAAGAAAAATGAAATGAAGGCTTAAATTTGGTGGAATTTTTTTGTAGATGGGGATTGATATGGGGAATCTACCCTCAAAATCGCAACTTCTTCAGATTTGAGGTTTGGGAGCTAAAATTCGGACACTAGACCTTTGTCCTGATGTAGACAAATCTCCGACGGGTTGGCGGTGGCGGTGCGGTGGTGGCTCGATGGCGGCGGCAGCGGCGATGCTGAGCTTCACACTCAGGAAGGAGGTAGAAGAGATGCTTCACACATCATAAGAAGGAGGCTACAACCTCTGCAAGGGGGAGAGAGGAGAGAGACAAGGGGCGCACCCTTCTTGCTGCAATCAAAGTCACTTAATTTTCTTCATTAATGCTATCAAAATGGGAAATACAAGGTATTTATATGAAAATACAAATGACCTAAACTATTCTCAGATCTAGGTTAGGGGAGAGGTATACAAGGGAAATAACATAATTATTTCTCCCATGTGTTTTCACAAAAATAAAAAATCCATTTAAGGGGGGCGCCCCTTGACTTTAAGGGTGGCCAATTTTGAAATTTTCATCCGTTTGTCCCCTTGAATGGTCAAGCCATCTAGAAACCCACCTTGGACATTTGACCAGCCCCACATGGGCCCTATGGCTTAGGTTGACCAATGGGAGAGAGGCTGAGGGGCCCCCGCTGGACCTACTGGACTTTCACACATAAACCCACTAAAACCTAAAGACTCACATTTTGGCTTATAAAGCCTTACAATTGCAAACATATTTTCCCAAGGATATAAATACAAATAAAATACACAAATGCAAACTAAAAAGGTTAGTGCCCGGTGTTGATTCCCATCAATTCTCCCCTGGTGGGAAGAACTCGACCCCGTCGAGTAAGTGGTGCGGCTGCTCAAGTAGCTCCCGCGGATCAGTCACCAAACCTGGAAGCGCGGAGTACGCTCCACTCCAAGTAATCGACACCTGCTCACCCCGTATAGATTCGATACGCTCACGCTGCTGTGGGAATGAGGCTAGAGGTGGACACTCCAAGGTGGGGTCACTCTCAAAGGGGAGGAGGCAGCTCGAAGACTCACTAGGAATCACCGTTGGGTCCTTTTATGTGAGTAGATTTGATATGTTGAGGTAGAGCGATCCCAAATACCGACAAGTCTACAACGTGCGCAATAGATCCGACTTGCCTCGCACTCGAAAGGGACTAACATCGCGAGCTGACAAAGACCGACATGATGCATGCAGACTCCTGACATACTTGGCAAATAAAGAAAAAGGCACACTAGTCAGTCCTAATGCTATCCAGACCTAAGCAAAGGTGGACCAGGACATCCAAATGTGTGCCATGCATGCACCTGATGTATCCTGAGATTGATATCATGGGAAACTCCTAGACATCCAAGTATGTACCAATCATGCATTGACTTCTTATGGGACTTGGATGTGGGAGGGCTAGGAGACCCAAAACTCCCTTCTTCATCACCCCTATATGTAGGTATCTCATGCCAATGAACGGGCACTTGACTGAGTGTAGGTGGACTGGCCCGCATGGGAGGGGTGTGATAGATGGTTTCCCTGCTAATGTGGAATATGTATGGTGGGTCATAAGGCTCACTGAGGCAGGGGTCGAATGGGTCAAAGAACATGTGACCCCGAGTGGCCGGGTCATCCATTACATAGTCCCATGTTTGAAATCCATGAAGGTGTAAATGGTCACCTTCATCCATCGTGATAGATGGGATATTGTATAGGATATGAGGTTCTTCCCTTGGGACAAATGGACTAAAGTGAGGCTCGGCCGGTAGGGGGAGGAACAAAAGAACCTCTGTGGTGACATGGCCCACGGTGTACACAGAGGTAATGGACCCTAAGGTGGGTGGGTGAAGCTACAACTTGTGGGTTGGTCGAAGCCTCTGGCAAACATATACGTCAACATCATTTGTGAGTCTAATCCCATAATAAGGACATCCAATGTATCGACATGGTGAGTAGACCGGAATGTTGTGTGGTAGGAGTTGACGGGTACTATTGGTAGTGTAGGGTCCATAGGTGGTGATGTGACACAACCCCTTGGAGGTGGCAGCCACTTGACCAATGCACCTTGGACCTATATTCGCAAGCAAGCAATCGATCGGTGAACCCACTCTAGCGGACTCACCCGTGTAGCGCACACTCGGATCCGTAGATGGACCGGCGATAGTGGAGAGGGTCCAAGGAGGGACCTCGCCTTTCTGGGGATTTGACTAGCTTGGGCTGAACCCCTAAGGGCCTGGGATTCCCAATTTCGTTGGCAGCCAGCACGCCAAGGGCGTGGGTTGTAGGGTCGCACTCTCAACTCACTCCGCGGTGGTCACACAATTCAATGGAGTTTGAGATCGGGCGCTCACCTCACCGCCGACGGGCAGCTAGAAGCGATACTAAGACAAGCAAAAGTAAAACCAGCAGAGGAAGTGACCAGAAGCTCACCTGATCGGCGTGAGGACGCCGATCTCGGCCAGAGACGAGGGCAAGCGGGGAAGCGTGGGCTACCCGCACGCCGCCCCGATGACGCTTCGGCCGCTTACCTGCTAGTACAATCACTACGCCCTCACAGAGGGGGTGGACTAGGGGTGGGGATGATTAATTACAATCAAAACTACCTCCACGCAGGGAGGGTCTGTAATACCCCGAATTATTATTTGAGCCCAATATAATTATTAAGCTTTTATTAACTGAGAGATGAATTTTTAATGAATTAATAATTGAATTTCAGATTTATTAATATTTAATTCCTTAGAAATAGAATAAGTGAAAATCTGACTACCTTATAAAAATCCATAAAAATGGTAAACAGGTTAAGGTCAATATAGTTAGTAACTTTGTCTTCTGTAATTAGGTCATTGAAAATCCGTGGTTAGATCTATTTAGTGATTAAGACCTAAAGTGCATACTTTTTGACCCTTACCTAACCTTAGTTTAAAACATGAAATTAAGGCTTAATACTCGACCAAATGAGCTCATACCAGAGGCAAATGAATGGTCTTGATCTAAGGATCAAAAGCCCTCTACCAATTTCTCGAAACCCTAACCCTAGAATGCGCAGCCGGCCGAGTTTGGTTGAGTCAACCTTTTCGGTGCCGTTTCTAACAAGTCTCTTGCCCGGTCAAATTCTCCCAGCTCAGAACTCTCCAGAAGATGTGTGACCTACAGATAGAAAGCCCTTCGAGTCTAGTTTCTTTTGGTGGCTGTGGTGTCGGCAGAAGAGCAGATCTGGGGAGATATCTGGTGATTACTGAAGGTGTGTCGGTAGGCCGTCATCTACCTTCTTCCTTCCTTGTTTCTTTGATTGAGGTAGGAATTCTCAACCAAAATTCGATCATGAATACATCATCTTGTCCCTCTTGACGAGATCTATCCATTGGGAGTGAAAGCCCCAACTTTTATCAGGTATCTAGGGAGCTATCGTGGTTTTTGTGAAGGTTATCAAGTTCGTTCTTCATATCTAGCACCTTATTTCAATCTACAATTGAGGTAGGTTCTCTCGGGCTCAACCAGCATATGATATATAGAAATGTTCAGCATCATGTCCTCTTTCTTTTGGTATATGAAGCCCTAAATTCCATTCAGCATGTCTAGAGAATTTCTGTTCGTAGTAACAGCATGATTAGACCTAGTTTTGATATGTTCTTCCGAGTTGATTTCTGATTTCGAAGTATTAATCCTGATCCACATAAACCATATCATATATGGTTGGATCCAGCATCGAAGTGGCTTTCTTTTGGTGCAAGAAGCCCCAAATGTCATTCTGTATATTGAGAGAATTTTACGTTTTAGTCACAGCATGTCATAATTAGGGTTTCCCGTGTTCTTACCTTAATAAATCTCGATTTCAGTAAAATATTATGAAATTGGCCTTACTGTTAGATAGTATTCTCTGTTAGCTTTCCAACAGTACCAAAAGCCCCTTATTTGGAGCTCATTTCCATGATTTATTAGCATTTTAGTGCAACCCTAGGAAACCCCTTAGCTTCCCGGCGTTCATCAGACGGGGTAGGGATGACCGGAGACGACCCAGAGATGGACGGTCTTACGATAGACCTCACAACTCAAGCCTAAACTTTGACCATTTTTGACTCTGGTATAACCATAGATAAACGGTTTTTCAGGAACCACACATCCCAGGATGAACGGTTCCAAACTAACCACATATCTAGATATAAGGTCTCGGAGCAACCACATAACTTGGACGGTCCAGAAAGAACCACACAACCTGGGGATGGGCGGCCAGCCCAGAACCACCCAACCCACATGGGCGGCCCAGACAGAACCGCCCAAGTCCCTGGCTTGCCCTTTTGACCCCCGTTCAGCCCTGTGAGTCCAGCAGGATATAAGGTCCATCCAGAACCGTTTATCTCCTCAGAGAGTGACTTAATACATGTTCTAATTGATTCTTTTTCATGTCATTAATGGTAATTAGTAAAATAGAAACCCACATTATAAATTATTATTTATGCAATTAAATTTCTGTTAATTGCTTGTTATTCGTGCATACGCGGCTTACGCAATCTTGTTCACTAGCTTATCACCTTGAATCATTCTTCTTGGCACCTTGACTTAAATGAAAACTTAATCCTCGTTAATTTGGCTTGGAATTAGGATTAATATGATCTTTAGCTTGCTGTTTAGCTGCTGTACTACAGTGTAACAGCGTGTTTAACTTTCCGACTTGTAACAAGTCGTTAGCCGATTAGCGTACTAGTCTTGGTTTTACCCCCGAAAACTCTATCCGGCGGCATTACCATCATCACGGGATTTCTTTATATCCCTGTTATGAACCTAATGAACTACCAAAACATTGTTTTATGAGTTTAAACCGCTGGTTTTAGGCTTGGATCAAATCAGACAACGAGAGGCATGCGCGGTTAGTAGGTGACCGCATATCCTCTTCGGCGGCCCGATTGTGACCACATATCTTTATACGGCCCAGTATGGACCGTATATCTTGTTCTTGGGCTTTAATGTCTTCTACACATGAGCGGCCCATATTGCACTGTTCACACCTTAGAGCGGCCCACTGTCAGCCGTTCTTTCTTGACCTCGCGGTCTGAGTTTCAGTCCAATTCCTGTATGTACGGCCCTGTATTAACCGTATATACCCTTTGAGCGGCTCTTTTATGACCGCACATCTCTTGGAGATGAGTTTGACCATGTTTGTACTCTTGAATCCAAGGACAAGGTTAGTCCTTTAAATCTTGAACTTATGGCAGTAATTCCTCTGATTAAATTGGCCATTAAAATTGACTGAATGTCTAGACGAATGGGGCTTTGGACCCAATAAATCAATGCCATCGCATCATAAGGGCCCGGTCTTGTCCTGGGGAGAGCGCCCGAAAGTTAGTGAGCCCATGGGATGTTAATGACATGGTGGGGCATTGCACCGAAGTACTTGCTTGCGTGATTGCGTCTATGACAAAAATCTCTTGTTACTTGTTACTTGTTACGTGATCGTGATGGAATTGATATTACTTGCTTGTTGGCCAATTCTCTACTACTATCTCTTGTTATATCTGCTGTGGTAAATTCTTGTATCTGTTATCCTTGTTAATCACTATCAATTATATATTTCTTGACCTTGCAAGATCTTATTTTTATTGTTGTTTCATTATATCGTCAATTATTTCTTTTATTAGCATGCCATATCAAATTGTAATTTACTTGTTAATCATGTAAACTTACCTGTTATTTCCTACTGGGCGTCAGCTCATAGTTGTTGTTTTCCCCCTTTCCAGGCTATTCAGGTGACGCGCATACCGATGGGGAAGGGCAGGAGTGATGACTTGAGTGTATCAGTGTTTTAGCAGTCTTATCCTCTTAGTTGTGCTTTGGAGAGTATTTAGTTTCAGTTATGTTATTGAGGTTTAGTGATTGTTATCCCAGTTGTATTAAGTTGATTGGAGGATTATTGTATCAGTTGTGGTTTGTTTAATGATCAATAATTTATTTCCATTCATAGCACTTGTGTTATATTTAGATTAGCTCTCTCTCTCTCTCTCTCTCTTTCCTGCTATCTAGTTTCTAACTGTACGTCTCGAGTTTCCGCATCGGGGCGTGACAGTTTAGTTGGTATCAGAGCCTCCTTGCCCGAGTCCCTTGGATTTTGTCCAAGTGTAGTCTCCTTGCCTGAGTCCCTTGGATTTTGTCCAAGAGTGTAGGCTCTTTAAGTTCTAGGTTTCTAAGTTTTAGGGTCCTTTGATAACCCCTAACCTTGTAAAAGTCTAGAAACTACCTGGTGAGATTGGGTAGAAACTTGGGTTAAGTTCGTATCTTGATCATGTAATTATCTATCTTATTAGACCTAAGTAATCATGTTCCCCGTGTAGGCTTTTGCAATGGCAGCTGATAACGCTGAATGGAGGAACCTGTAGTGCACAGTTCAAGGCCTTACTCAGGCTCTTCAGCAGGTGGCTCAAGCAGGAGCTGCACAGCATGGCACCGGTGATCTATACCGGAACTTTCGAGGAATGAATCTGCCAAGATTTGCAGGTTCGACCAACCCCGACCAAGCCGAGCACTGGCTAGATGAGATGGGAAGGATCTTTGAAGTTATGCAATGCACCAACCAGGAACGTGTCCTTCTCTCGACATTCCAAATGGAGCGTGATACATGTACTTGGTGGGATTCTATCAAGGCGACTCTCGGTGATCAACAGGTTACATGGGAAGAGTTCGAGGAATTCTTTAACAGTAAGTATTTCTCTGATAGAGTGCAAGAGAAGAAAGCGGCGGAGTTCGCGGCCCTGAAACAGCAAGATCTATCTGTGGCGGAGTATGAGTCTCAATTTGCACGGCTTTCTCGTTATGCTACACACCTTATTTCCACCGAGAAGATGAAGGCGAAGCGTTTTCTCAACGGTCTGAAGCTGCATTATATCAACCAATTGGCACCGATGGAGATTTCCACTTATTCCGAGATGGTGACAAAAGCTCAAGTTCTGGAAGATACTTTAGAAATGACGGAGAGAATCCGTGGAAGAGGTGCAAAGAAGGAACTACCTATGGGTTCCGGGAATGTCAAACCCGGGTATACCAAGAAGAGGCCCGTTAGTGGACCTGGTTCGTGGAGCGGGTCCGGATCGTGGAAAGGCAAGATGCCGAAGCACGAAGATAAGAATCCTGGCCCTATTGTTCCATTCAAGGGCGTGTGCAAGTATTGTGATCGTCCGGGTCACAAGATGGAGGAATGCTGGCGCAAGCTGGGCACCTGTTTACGATGTGGGAGCAAAGAGCACCGTATCCCCAACTGTCCTTTGATATCGGAGCAAGCTACACCGGCGAAACCTCAAGTCTTCAAGAAACCACAAGGCAAGCTCCAAGCTCTGTATGCAGAAGAAGTGGAAACAGCTGAGGATGGTGGACTCATCGAAGGTACTCTTATTATACTCGACAAGTCATTTGTTCTTTTTGATACTGGTGCCACGCATTCATTTATTTCTCGGAGATTTGCTAAGTCTTTAGCTGTGGAACCTGTTTTGATGGATTCTCTGTTAGAGATTTCGACCCCTATTGGTACTAGATCAGCAATCCAGCATTTCTATCCTTCTAGTAAGGTTATGATTGGTGAACAGAACTTTCCAGCTGATTTGATTTGCATGGACATGAAGGATTATGACGTAATCCTAGGAGCAGATTGGTTGGCTAGATATGAGACCAATGTTCATTGTAGTTCTGGCTCGGTGTCTTTTACTAGGCACCCAAGGCTTTCTTTTGTGGGAGTTAAGCACCATAACTCTGTATCACTCATTTCGGCTCTTCGAGTTGATAAGCTGATGAGACGAGGATGCGAGGCTTTTCTAGCCTTTATCTGTGCAACCCCTGAGCAGCAGATTGAGATCAAGGACATTCCTGTTGTCCAAGATTTTCTTGATGTCTTTCCATAGGAACTACCAGGACTTCCGCCTGAGCGGGAAGTTATCTTCTCTATTGATCTTTTTCCGGGCACATCTCCTATTTTCAAGGCTCCTTATCGTATGTCTCCTGCGGAACTGAGGGAGTTGAAGCAACAGTTGATGGAATTACTCGAGAAGGGCTTCATTCGTCCTAGTACTTCTCCGTGGGGAGCCCCTGTATTATTCGTCCGGAAGAAAGATGGTTCGATGAGATTATGCATCGATTATCGGCAATTGAACCAGTTGACTGTCAAGAATAAATATCCGTTGCCGAGGATTGACGAGTTATTTGACCAGATAGCAGGAGCTCAGTATTTCTCTAAGATCGATCTTCGATCTGAATATCACCAGTTACGGATTAAGGAAGAGGATATCTATAAATCAGCTTTCCGCAGCAGGTATGGTCATTTCGAATTTGTCGTTATGCCTTTTGGTCTAACGAATGCTCCAGCAGCTTTCATGCAGTTGATGAACAATGTATTTCGGCCCTATCTTGATCAATGGGTCATGATATTTATTGATGACATCTTGATCTATTCCAAGAATGAAGTGGAACATGCTGAACATCTGAGGATGGCTTTGCAGTTATTGAGAGATCATCAGCTATATGCCAAGTTTAGTAAGTGTGAATTCTGGCTGCAAGAGGTGTCCTTTCTCGGACATATCATTACCAAGGAAGGGATTTCTGTTGATCCTTCGAAGGTTGAGGCAGTGAAGAATTGGGAGCAGCCTACCAGTGTGACAGAAGTTAGAAGTTTTCTAGGCCTGGCAGGCTATTACCGAAGATTTATCCATGATTTCTCCAAGATTGCGGTGCCAATGACAAGGTTAACCCGCAAGGAGAACAAGTTTGATTGGTCAGATGATTGCCAGCAAAGCTTTCAGACTTTGAAAGAATGTTTGACCATTGCACCTGTTTTGGCTTTACCTTCTGGTGAAGGAGGTTTTGTTGTTTATACTTATGCTTCAGGCATTGGCTTAGGTTGTGTACTCATGTAGCATGGGAAGGTGATTGCCTATTCTTCTAGGCAGTTGAGGAAGCATGAAGAGAATTACCTTGTTCATGATCTGGAACTAGCAGCAGTCGTGTTTGCTTTGAAGATTTGGAGGCATTACTTGTACGGAGAAACCTTCACAGTGTTTTCAGATCATAAGAGTCTGAAATACTTATTTTTTCAGAAGGAACTCAACATGAGACAGAGGAGATGGTTGGAGTACTTGAAAGACTTCGACTTCTCGATTGAGTATCATCTTGGCAAAGGTAATGTTGTGGCAGATGCTTTAAGCCGGAAGCCTGTAGCTAGATTGTCCAGTCTCATGTTACAAGAATGGAAGTTACTGGAACAGTTGTCTAGTCTGGATCTTAATATTGACAATGATCGGGTTATGATTGCTCAGATTCAACTTAAGCCCAGACTATTGATGGAAATCAAGTCCTTGCAAGATAATGATCCCGAGCTAGTAGAGATCAAGGGAAACTTGAGCAGCAGACCTGACTTCATGTTGGCTGAAGATGGAAGATTATTATTCAAAGGCAGAACTTGTGTACCTAATGAAGCTGGAATAAAGAACAAGATTCTTGAGGAAGCTCATAGATCCAGATACACCATTCACCCTGGAGGCACTAAAATGTACAGAGATTTGAAGAGATCCTTTTGGTGGATGAATATGAAAAGGGAAATTGCAGACTTCGTGAGTAGATGCTTGGTTTGCTAGCAAGTTAAGGCCGAACATTTCAGACCGGCAGAAAAACTGAAACCACTCGACATACCCCAATGGAAGTGGGAAAGTATCGGCATGGATTTCATTATGGGTCTACCTAGGACTCATGGTGGATTTGATGCGATATGGGTGATTGTCGATCGATTGACTAAGTCGGCTCATTTCTTACCAATTAAGTCCAAATGGACGGTTGATGTATTGGCTGCTTTGTATTTGAAGGAAGTGGTATGACTCCATGGTATCCTAGTCAGCATTGTGTCTGATCGAGACCCCAGATTTACTTCACATTTCTGGAAGGGACTGCAAGAGTCTTTGGGCACTCGTCTGAATTTCAGTACTACTTTTCATCCGCAGACAGATGGACAGACGGAAAGAACCAACCAGATAGTGGAAGATATGCTTCGAGCATGCATGATTGATTTTGGTGGCGGTTGGAGTGATCACCTGGCATTGATTGAATTCACCTACAACAATAGTTACCAATCCAGCATACAGATGGCTCCTTTTGAAGCATTGTATGGTAGAAGCTGTCGTTCCCCGTCGTGTTAGGACGAGGTAGGTGAGAAACAGTGGCTTGGACCGGATCTTGTTTTAGAATCATCACAGAACATCCGTATTATCCGAGACCGGTTACAAGTAGCCCAATCAAGACAGAAGAGTTATGCCGACAATAGGAGAAGAGCATTGGAATTTCAGGTTGGTGAGCATGTGTTCTTAAAGGTCTCTCCGACGAGAGGGATCCGAAGATTTGGTATTCAAGGCAAGCTAAGTCCGAGATACATTGGTCCATTCGAGATTCTGGATAGAGTGGGAGAAGTTACTTATAGACTGGCTTTACCGCCTCAGTTGTCTGGCGTGCACAATATTTTCCATGTGTCTATGTTACGGAAATATGTGTACGACCCCACTCATATCATTCAGCAAGTAGATTTCGAACTGAAGGAAGATTTGACTTATGAGGAAAGACCTATCAAGATTCTGGACCGGAAGCAACAACAACTCCGGAATCGTTCTATACCGATGGTCAAGATTCAGTGGAGTCGGCGTGGGACCGAAGAAGCTACATGGGAGTCTGAAGATACTATGCGGAAGCGGTATCCCGACTTATTCTAGGTGAGCGATCTCATTCCCTACTCTCGAGTTTAGTGCAGTGAATTTGGAGGACCAAATTCTTTAAGTAGGGGAGGGTGTAATACCCCGAATTATTATTTGAGCCCAATATAATTATTAAACTTTTATTAACTGAGAATTGAATTTTTAATGAATTAATAATTGAATTTCATATTTATTAATATTTAATTCCTTAGAAATAGAATAAGTGAAAATCCGACTACCTTATAAAAATACATAAAAATGGTAAACAGGTTAAGGTCGATGTAGTTAGTAACTTTGTCTTCTGTAATTAAGCCATTGAAAATCCGTGGTTAGATCTATTTAGTGATTAAGCCCTAAAGTGCACACTTTTTGACCCTTACCTAACCTTAGTTTAAAACGTGAAATTAAGGCTTAATACTCGACCAAATGAGCTCAAACCAGAGGCAAATGAACGGTCTTGATCTAAGGATCAAAAGCCCTCTACCAATTTCTCGAAACCCTAACCCTAGAATGCGCAGCCGGCCGAGTTTGGTTGAGTCAACCTTTTCGGCGCCGTTTCTAACACATCTCTTGCCTGGTCGAATTCTCCCAGCTCAGAACTCTCCAGATGATGTGTGACCTATAGATAGAAAGCCCTTCGAGTCTAGTTTCTTTTGGTGGCTGTGGTGTCGGCAGAAGAGTCAGATCTGGGGAGATATCCGGCGATTACTGAAGGTGTGTCGGCAGGCCGTCGTCTACCTTCTTCCTTCCTTGTTTCTTTGATTGAGGTAGGAATTCTCAACCAAAATTCGATCATGAATACATCATCTTGTCCCTCTTGACGAGATCTATCCATTGGGAGTGAAAGCCCCAATTTTTATCAGGTATCTAGGGAGCTATCGTGGTTTTTGTGAAGGTTATCAAGTTCGTTCTTCATATCTGGCACCTTATTTCAATCTACAATTGAGGTAGGTTCTCTCAGGCTCAAACCGCATATGATATATAGAAATGTTCAGCATCATGTCCTCTTTCTTTCGGTATATGAAGCCCTAAATTCTATTCAGCATGTCTAGAGAATTTCTGTTCGTAGTAACAGCATGATTAGACCTAGTTTTGATAGGTTCTTCCGAGTTGATTTCTGATTTCGAAGTATTAATCCTGATCCACATAAACCATATCATATATGGTTGGATCCAGCATCGAAGTAGCTTTCTTTTGGTGCAATAAGCCCCAAATTTCGTTCTGTATATTGAGAGAATTTTACGTTTTAGTCACAGCATGTCATAATTAGGGTTTCCCGTGTTCTTACCTTAATAAATCTCGATTTCAGCGAGATATTATGAAATTGACCTTACTGTTAGATAGTATTCTCTGTTAACTTTCCAACAGTATCAAAAGCCCCTTATTTGGAGCTCATTTCCATGATTTATTAGCATTTTAGTGCAACCCTAGCAAACCCCTTAGCTTCCCCGCGTTCATCGGACGCGGTAGGGATGACCGGAGATGACCCAGAGATGGACTGTCTTACGATAGACCGCACAACTCAAGCCTAAACTTTGACCATTTTTGACTCTGGTATAACCATAGATAAACGGTTTTTCAGGAACCACACATCCCAGGATGAACGGTTCCAAACTAACCACATATCTAGATATAAGGTCCCGGAGCAACCACATAACTTGGACGGTCCAGAAAGAACCACACATCCTGGGGGATGGGCGGCCAGCCCAGAACTGCCCAACACACATGGGCGTCCCAGACAGAACTGCCCAAGTCCTTGGCTTGCCCTTTTGACCCCCGTTCAGCCCTGTGAGTCCAGCAGGATATAAGGTCCATCCAGAACCGTTTATCCCCTCAGAGAGTGACTTAATACATGTTCTAATTGATTCTTTTTCATGTCATTAATGGTAATTAGTAAAATAGAAACCCACATTATAAATTATTAATTATGCAATTAAATTTCTGTTAATTGCTTGTTATTTGTGCATACGCGGCTTACGCGATCTTGTTCACTAGCTTATCACCTTGAATCATTTTTCTTGGCACCTTGACTTAAATGAAAACTTAATCCTTGTTAATTTGGCTTGGAATTAGGATTAATATGATCTTTAGCTTACTGTTTAGCTGTTGTACTACAGTGTAACAGCGTGTTTAACTTTTCAACTTGTAACAAGTCGTTAGCCGATTAGCGTACTAATCTTGATTTTACCCCCGGAAACTCTATCCGGCGGCATTACCATCATCACGGGATTTCTTTATATCCCTGTTATGAACCTAATGAACTACCAAAACATTGTTTTATGAGTTTAAACTGCTGGTTTTAGGCTTGGATCAAATTGGACGACGAGAGGCATGCGCGGTTAGTAGGTGACCGCATATCCTCTTCGGCAGCCCGATTGTGATCGCATATCTTTATACGGCCCAGTATGGACCGTATATCTTGTTCCTGGGCTTTAATGTCTTCTGGACATGAGCGGCCCATATTGCACTGTTCACACCTTAGAGCGGCCCACTGTCAACCGTTCTTTCTTGACCTCGCGGGCTGAGTTTCAGTCCAATTCCTGTATGTACGGCCCTGTATTAACCGTATATACCCTTTGAGCGGCTCTTTTATGACCGCACATCTCTTGGAGATGAGTTTGACCGTGTTTGTACTCTTGAATCCAAGGACAAGGTTAGTCCTTTAAATCTTGAACTTATGTGTTGGGTTCTGTGCGTCCCCTCGTTGTCTTTGACAATGGTTTTGATGATTCCAATATATCGTGTGTTTAGTGTTTACTTGTTTTGTGTTTACTTCAAAGTGGAAATCTTGATTGTCTATGTTTTATGGCATCCTGATGGTAAAACAAACTAATACTATGATATCTTGTTTTGCAGGTGGTTCAAACACAATGATCCTTCATGCACACATCCTTGATGTTGGTGTTTGTATTGGTGCCTTCATGCATGTCCTATATGGGACACTTGATGTGGATTTCTGCTTAACATGCTTTTTATGATTCTTTGTGATCCAAGGTTATTGGATGTTCTTAAGACCCTCTAACCATGCTATCTAACTTGGTTATATCATGTTCACAATTTGGGTCATGACTCTTTTAATGAACTGAAAGATGCTTGACGTTTTAATGTCCATTGGTGTGAAGGTTCAGTTTGTTATGAACTACCTTCATAATCCATGTTTCAGATATTGTTTGCACCGAGGTTCAATATATGTTTGGTACATCTTTAGCTCTGAACAAGATATGCACCAACTTGGTTTGTCTATGCTAAACAAGTTATGCACTGGACTTTGTTCTTCATGGCACCTACCAAATCTTCTCATATGCATTGACCATGTACTTATAAGCATAGACATGATAAAATGCATTGAGTGATTCTTAGGTGTATTAAAATGATATTGAGGTTCTTAAGCATGCAAGGCTCAAATATGTCGCATTACAATGTGGATGAAATGATTTAGGTTGAAAATGTGTTTCTGAGCTATATTGGATTATCACTCATAAAACTGGGTTACTTGATAGTGCAGGTTTTGATCTGCCCACATATCTTGAAAATCGAGGTAAGAACCCTCTTATGATGGATTTCCATGTGGGGAGATTAGGCTCACTTCATGCTTCATGGCTTTGGGGTTAATTGGCTTCCAAATTGTCAATTTGATAATTGTAGTTCATATTGCATCATGCTCATGTTGAGTTCTATTCTTTCATGCAATATTTGATTGGATTTGGTGTTACTTTACCAAGTGATTTATGCATGTTCTTGAGGAAGTTCTTGAGTTGAAAATGTGATCAAATATTTATGTGCCTCATACCAATGCTTTCATAATCATATTACATGTCTTTTGGGTCTTGGACTCAAAACTAGTTCTAAATGTGAATGCATGATCCAAATATTTTAATTAATGATTGGGTTCAATGGATTGCATGTTTAGATCATTGGGAATGCATTTAAGAATCATTTTTCAAGGTCCCAAGGTCAGTGGGTCGACCCCCCATGCTCAATGGGTCGTCCCCTGGGCAAACAGGCTGTTTTTAAGCTTCTGGCTGAAAGTGGGTCGACCCCCCTCTGCAAGTGGGTCGACTCCCCTGTAAAATTGCTAAAAAATAGCTTCTGGGAGTAGATGGGTCGACCCCCCTCCAAAGTGGGTCGACCCCCCCTGTTCGCAGCAACGTGCGGGTTTTTCGTAAATTGCCGAAACCCATCCAAATGACCTCCGATTGGGCTGAAATTTTAAACTAAGACCCTTGGGTTATTAATGAACATATTAGGGTGATTTTGCTAGGGTTTTGCAAGGGTATTGTGGTCATTTGTTCAACTCTTATCTGCCCTATATGTAGCTTGCGATTTTGGATCGAAAAACCACCCAATGTGCTAACATTCTCTATTTGCTGCAGGGAAGAAGAAAGGGGAAGAGGAAAAACGTGAAAGAGGGCACCGCCCTCTACTGGAGGATAAAGAGAAAGGGTTTGCATCGGTGGAGAAGGAAGATATAGCCTCCATCGACCGCATCTCGTGATCCCAAGCTTGATGCTAGAGGAAGAGGTTGCTACTCCTCTCACCGGCCGCCGGCTTGGGCGCATCCATCAAAGGGGCTAAGTCTTTCTCTCCTGTTTTATCATTGTGAAGCACTCTTCTATCTTGTCTCCTATTTGTGTGAAGGTTAAGGGGATATATAAATCATTCCCTTCTACATTCTTGTTTGAGATTTGGGGTTATTGTTCCATCTGCTTTTATAGTGAAGAAGGAGAATGAAAAAGAGTTGAGGGACATTAAAGGAGTTAGGTGGAATGAGTTTCATATATAGATACATTTGTTTTTATTCTTTTGTCATGCCCCCTTCTACCAAGATATGCCTTGGAGTATAGTGCTTTATTTCTTCTATTTGTTCTTGGTGGTTGCAGACATGGTTGGAGTTTGAATTTGATGAAATATATGCAAGATCCTCAAGGAGGACGACCTACTACACCAACCAGCTGCGGATAAGCATTTCTCCAATCCGAGCTTCAACAATAAGCATTTCTCCAATCCGAGCTTCAACAAAAGATCCTCTTAAGCTACTGGAGAACAAAAGGGAAAACATTCCATATTATTTCCCATTCCCTTAAAATGGTTTTCATGATATATATATTTTGCAACGGGCATTTATTGTATATCTTCTTTGTTTGTTAAACTCAGAATATATCTTTGTGTGTGTGTACGGAGCTGCGTCTCCGTGTGGTTTACTGCCCGGGGTGTGTTTCCCCTACCCGTGTGTGGTTATTGCTGCGGAAGCAGCGTGTGTGTTGGGGTTCGTCCCCGTGTTCCTGCCGTAGCGCAGCGTGGTAGTGAAGCCTCACCCGATTGGGTGAGGGGTGGACGTAGGGTGCCCGTCGTGGTCCCGAACCACCTTAAAAATCTGTGTCTTGTGGTTTTGCCTGTGTGTTTGCCATTTCTTCTATCTCCCTTCACAGATTCAATACATATGTTTTTCATCTCACTATGCTATCACACATTGCTACCTCCGTTATTTGTACTTGGGCATAGTTAGATCGTTCTTCGATTTGCATATCCATGTGTGATCGGAAAGATTGAGAGCATTCTTTTAATCCTACTTGAGTTCATGCTATTTAACGTAGTTAATTTTAATTCCATCATGTTTAGTTAAGAGTGAATTTTTAAATCCGCTATTAAGGTCAAGGGGACAATTCAACCCCCCTTCTTGTCCGCCATCTCTATCTGGGCCAACAATTGGTATCAGAGCTAGTCTCTGATTTTTATTCTACGGACCTCACGGTCTAGGAGAAACGGTCGATTTATGATGGCTAGTCTGAATTCAGGTCCTGTCTTTGATGGTTTTGATTTTACATCATGGCTTTGAAAATTGTGTGTTTGGATTTCTGGGATTAATCCTAAGCTTATGAAATTAATAAGTCATGGTCCTCATGTTTTACCAAAAAATGAGTCAAGATGGACCGATGAACATAGGAAGATGAATTCTGATAATCTTTTTGTTTTGAATACTCTTAAAGCTGCAGTATGCATTAACAAATTTCCATTTGTTTCTGATTGCAGCTCAGCCAAAGAAATCTTGGATGGACTGATTAAGTTTCATGAAGGAAGGCTGAAGGATACATGTATGATGGCAAACGATAGTGCTCTTTCGAGCAAAGAAAATTCTGATGAAGAAGGAAATCAGGAGGTAAGTTCTGAAACTGATGAGATTTCCTTGGAAGAACTAATGGATGCCTATGATGACTTGCTTGATAGATATAAGGCATTAAAATCTGAGAACAGAAAAATGAAAAGGAAACTTAATGATCATTCACATGTTAACCTTCCATGTGCTAAATGCTCTCAAATTGAAAATACATGTGTTGATGATCTTCCATGTGAGGAATGCTCGGAGCTTAGGATCTTGAATAAAAATTTGTTGCATGATGTTGCTGTGCATGAAGAAATTATTTTAATTCTGAAAGCTGAAAACAAATCCTTACAGGATAAAATTTAAGAACTTCAACTCATTGAAGAAGACAATGAAAAGCTAAAAATACTGAATTTTGCTATGTCTGAAAAATTACTTGTGCTTGAAAAAGAGACATGCATATCTGTTGATAAATCTGAATGGTTAATGGAGCTGAGACATGAAATTGAAAGCCTTAAAAGCGTGAATGACAAATTTGAATGTAATAAAACCATGAATGAAATGGTTGATGAACATGTGAGCCTTCAAAAGAATGAACTTGGACATACCTCCACGACTGTAAATCCACTTGAAAAACTTGCTGAAGAGATTCAGAATTTGAAAGAACGAAATAGTTTGTTGATTGATGAACTCCACATGTTTGAAAAAGGAAAACATGTTGTTGATAATTCTGAAAATCTTCATGTTTTGGAATTAGAAATTGCTAGCTCTAAAACTATCAATTCTTTGTTGAATGAGAAGCTGGCATTGTGTGAGAAAGAAATTGCTGAATCTAACTTGCATATCTCATCATTGGAAGATGAGATCAAAAATTTGAATGAATCCATGGTGTTGTGCAATAAGCAAAATGAAAAACAGAAAAAGGATGTTGATTGTTCTTGTATGCATGTAGAACCCTCATATGATAAACATGTTCATGCACCAAGAAAAAGAAGGAATGTCTTTTGTGACTATTGTGGCAAATTTGGCCATGAAATGTATGATTGCCTTTTAATGAAGTTTGATGATGATGTGGCTTTGAAATCTAGAGTGGAAAATGATAATGGTTCCAAAGATCATGAGAAATCCACAATGAAAAACCTCAACACTCATTGTTACTATTGTGGGTTACATGGTCATGTCTTTGAAAATTGCTTCGTTAAGAAAGATGATGATGAATGGTTTGCCAACAAGAACTTTTCATGTTATTATTGTGGTGAACAAGGACACATGATGGATAATTGTTCCTTAATGAAAAATGATGAGAAATTATCCATGAAAAGAAAATCTTCTACTGCTATTACTGTGGTGAGAATGGTCATTCTATGGATGATTGTTCCACAATGAAAATCGATGATGGGTGGTATGAAAGGAAAAATAAGAAAAATACATTTGTTCATGTTAGGACTAACCCCTCGGGACCCAAGATGGTTTGGGTACCCAAACATCCAACTTGAGAATCTATTTTGCAGGGGTACCTTGAGGTCGAAGAAATTAATAAACATTGGGATCTCAAGGTGAGGAAGAAAATGATTTGTTTTGAAATTTTTGTCTCACATGGTTCTCTTTTAAAAAATCTGAAAAAGGTAAAATTTATGTTTTGAGATAAATGCTTCCAACTTGGTTCACTGGTTATGGTATCTTTTAGAAATCTTGAGAATTTTTGAGTTCCATGTCAGAATGACTTGATCACTTTTATTTTCTCTCCATGTGAATAAATTCTATCTTCAAATACTTTACTCTTCTCATAAAGTGTTTTCACACTTATAATCAACTCTTGTAAATAAAATTTGGTTTGAATGCTTCCCATTGTGCATAGAGTTTTCAAACTCTTACTTACTTTTTGTAAATAATCACTCACTTGTGCATACATAGATCACATGCTTAAGTTGCATAAAATATGCTGCACATATCATATACATCCTCACTTCCATACATTTGCACTTGCTTGCATACATTTGCATATTCCTCATATTCGTGTGCTTGATTGCTATGATTCTTCGGTATATAAAATAGTGTTTGTGGAAGGTTGGATTATGTCTAGCCGGAAGCTTTCACTATGCGTGATGGTGGTCTTCGGACCTATGTTCCCCGCCGCGTACCGAAAATCACTTTGTTTGAATAGTTTGCTATATCCTTGCTTGAATGCATGTGTATAATTTTAGAACACAATTCCTTGCAAATCTTCTAAGACCTCACCTCCTTGCTATATAAAATGCAGTGATTTTAATCATTTGTGAAAAGTGACATATACAAAGGAGGATGATTCATTTCAACTGTGCATACATTTAGGGGGAGTCATAACTGTGTATAGGCAAATTCATCTTCTACATCCAAAGCAATTACCCATACATTATTCCAAAATGATGCATATGACTTTGATTGATAAGGATTTCAGAAATTCTTTTTAACACTTCATGGGAAACAAATTTCTACATGAAAATTGAGAGAATCGTGAGGAAAAAGCTGCCTACCCCGCATGCTTAAATAAGTGGTATGTCTAACTGAGTAGCCGGGAATCCCCACTGAAATAAATGAGGAAACTCACGTCGAAAGGTGAAACAAAATCCACATTTTGTGATGAATCCTAGTAAGCCGGGAAACCCCATTGAGACACATGAGGTGACTCGCGCCGAACAGTGAAATCCAATAAAAGAAAAATAAAAAGGGGTTGAGCGAAGCTACCAATAGTCGAGGATCAAAATGGAAGTGTAGGAAGGAAATAACCCTCTAGTGTTTTCTAGAAACTCTGCTAATATCCATATAAACTTGAAGTTCATTACTCATTTACATAAATTTCAATTGGGTATTTTTGTGATGATTGTATATCTTGAATTTGTTCTTATCATGGCTTATGTAGTACCTTGCATATATGAATGCACTACCTTTTTTGATTATGGTTCATATCTCACATTTTGATTTTGAATGAACTGTTCTTTTGCTATCCCCTTACCCCTTTAAGGGGGAGCTATAGTACTGTATGTGTGCTTAACTCCAATGCATGCTTGCTTGTTTGCTTGCTTGCATACTTCATTTCACATTTAAGTTTGCATAGATGCATCTTTAAGTTACATAATCCCATTGTCTGTTGGCTTTTGTTCTTGACAATTGGGGGAGAATAATGTGCTTTTTGGCATTTTACACTGTGTGCATAGCTAGGTTTCATTTTTGCATATAGGTTAGTTAAATCACACACTTGTGAATAATTAGTTCTACATATAATGAAAAATTCAAAAAATTGACCATTTTGCATTGAATTCACATACCTGTTGATTGTATGTCAAATTTCAAACCTTTGTGTGGTTCATAGTTCATACTCTTCCCTTCATGGGCAGTAAATTGCTGGGTTCGTGCTCTACTTTTTGAATCTCTGTATCTATTCCCTAAGTCCCCCATTTTTTTGCTAATGACAAAGGGGGAGAGAACTTTAAATTGTCACAATATATTGTCATCATCAAAAAGGGGGAGATTGTTGGGTTCTGTGCGTCCCCTCGTTGTCTTTGACAATGGTTTTGATGATTCCAATATATCGTGTGTTTAGTGTTTACTTGTTTTGTGTTTACTTCAAAGTGAAAATCTTGATTGTCTATGTTTTATGGCATCCTGATGGTAAAACAAACTAACACTATGATATCTTGTTTTGCAGGTGGTTCAAACACAATGATCCTTCATGCACACATCCTTGATGTTGGTGTTTGTATTGGTGCCTTCATGCATGTCCTATATGGGACACTTGATGTGGATTTCTGCTTAACATGCTTTTTATGATTCTTTGTGATCCAAGGTTATTGGATGTTCTTAAGACCCTCTAACCATGCTATCTAACTTGGTTATATCATGTTCACAATTTGGGTCATGACTCTTTTAATGAACTGAAAGATGCTTGACGTTTTAATGTCCATTGGTGTGAAGGTTCAGTTTGTTCTGAACTACCTTCATAATCCATGTTTCAGATATTGTTTGCACCGAGGTTCAATATATGTTTGGTACATCTTTAGCTCTGAACAAGATATGCACCAACTTGGTTTGTCTATGCTAAACAAGTTATGCACTGGACTTTGTTCTTCATGGCACCTACCAAATCTTCTCATATGCATTGACCATGTACTTATAAGCATAGACATGATAAAATGCATTGAGTGATTCTTAGGTGTATTAAAATGATATTGAGGTTCTTAAGCATGCAAGGCTCAAATATGTCGCATTACAATGTGGATGAAATGATTTAGGTTGAAAATGTGTTTCTGAGCTATATTGGATTATCACTCATAAAACTGGGTTACTTGATAGTGCAGGTTTTGATCTGCCCACATATCTTGAAAATCGAGGTAAGAACCCTCTTATGATGGATTTCCATGTGGGGAGATTAGGCTCACTTCATGCTTCATGGCTTTGGGGTTAATTGGCTTCCAAATTGTCAATTTGATAATTGTAGTTCATATTGCATCATGCTCATGTTGAGTTCTATTCTTTCATGCAATATTTGATTGGATTTGGTGTTACTTTACCAAGTGATTTATGCATGTTCTTGAGGAAGTTCTTGAGTTGAAAATGTGATCAAATATTTATGTGCCTCATACCAATGCTTTCATAATCATATTACATGTCTTTTGGGTCTTGGACTCAAAACTAGTTCTAAATGTGAATGCATGATCCAAATATTTTAATTAATGATTGGGTTCAATGGATTGCATGTTTAGATCATTGGGAATGCATTTAAGAATCATTTTTCAAGGTCCCAAGGTCAGTGGGTCGACCCCCCATGCTCAATGGGTCGTCCCCTGGGCAAACAGGCTGTTTTTAAGCTTCTGGCTGAAAGTGGGTCGACCCCCCTCTGCAAGTGGGTCGACCCCCCTGTAAAATTGCTAAAAAATAGCTTCTGGGAGTAGATGGGTCGACCCCCCTCCAAAGTGGGTCGACCCCCCCTGTTCGCAGCAACGTGCGGGTTTTTCGTAAATTGCCGAAACCCATCCAAATGACCTCCGATTGGGCTGAAATTTTAAACTAAGACCCTTGGGTTATTAATGAACATATTAGGGTGATTTTGCTAGGGTTTTGCAAGGGTATTGTGGTCATTTGTTCAACTCTTATCTGCCCTATATGTAGCTTGCGATTTTGGATCGAAAAACCACCCAATGTGCTAACATTCTCTATTTGCTGCAGGGAAGAAGAAAGGGGAAGAGGAAAAACGTGAAAGAGGGCACCGCCCTCTACTGGAGGATAAAGAGAAAGGGTTTGCATCGGTGGAGAAGGAAGATATAGCCTCCATCGACCGCATCTCGTGATCCCAAGCTTGATGCTAGAGGAAGGGTTGCTACTCCTCTCACCGGCCGCCGGCTTGGGCGCATCCATCAAAGGGGCTAAGTCTTTCTCTCCTGTTTTATCATTGTGAAGCACTCTTCTATCTTGTCTCCTATTTGTGTGAAGGTTAAGGGGATATATAAATCATTCCCTTCTACATTCTTGTTTGAGATTTGGGGTTATTGTTCCATCTGCTTTTATAGTGAAGAAGGAGAATGAAAAAGAGTTGAGGGACATTAAAGGAGTTGGGTGGAATGAGTTTCATATATAGATACATTTGTTTTATTCTTTTGTCATGCCCCCTTCTACCAAGATATGCCTTGGAGTATAGTGCTTTATTTCTTCTATTTGTTCTTGGTGGTTGCAGACATGGTTGGAGTTTGAATTTGATGAAATATATGCAAGATCCTCAAGGAGGACGACCTACTACACCAACCAGCTGCGGATAAGCATTTCTCCAATCCGAGCTTCAACAAAAGATCCTCTTAAGCTACTGGAGAACAAAAGGGAAAACATTCCATATTATTTCCCATTCCCTTAAAATGGTTTTCATGATATATATATTTTGCAACGGGCATTTATTGTATATCTTCTTTGTTTGTTAAACTCAGAATATATCTTTGTGTGTGTGTACGGAGCTGCGTCTCCGTGTGGTTTACTGCCCGGGGTGTGTTTCCCCTACCCGTGTGTGGTTATTGCTGCGGAAGCAGCGTGTGTGTTGGGGTTCGTCCCCGTGTTGCTGCCGTAGCGCAGCGTGGTAGTGAAGCCTCACCCGATTGGGTGAGGGGTGGACGTAGGGTGCCCGTCGTGGTCCCGAACCACCTTAAAAATCTGTGTCTTGTGGTTTTGCCTGTGTGTTTGCCATTTCTTCTATCTCCCTTCACAGATTCAATACATAGGTTTTTCATCTCACTACGCTATCACACATTGCTACCTCCGTTATTTGTACTTGGGCATAGTTAGATCGTTCTTCGATTTGCATATCCATGTGTGATCGGAAAGATTGAGAGCATTCTTTTAATCCTACTTGAGTTCATGCTATTTAACGCAGTTAATTTTAATTCCATCATGTTTAGTTAAGAGTGAATTTTTAAATCCGCTATTAAGGTCAAGGGGACAATTCAACCCCCCTTCTTGTCCGCCATCTCTATCTGGGCCAACATTATGGTAGTAATTCCTCTGATTAAATTGGCCATTAAAATTGACTGAATGTCTAGACGGATGGGGCTTTGGACCCAATAAATCAATGCCATCGCATCATAAGGGCCTGGTCTGGTCCTGGGGAGAGCGCCCGAAAGTTAGTGAGCCCATGGGATGTTAATGACATGGTGGGGCATTGCACCGAAGTACTTGCTTGCGTGATTACGTCTATGACAAAAATCTCTTGTTACTTGTTACTTGTTACTGGATCGTGATGGAATTGATATTACTTGCTTGTTGGCCAATTCTCTACTACTATCTCTTGTTATATCTCCTGTGGTAAATTCTTGTATCTGTTATCCTTGTTAATCATTATCAATTATATATTTCTTGACCTTGCAAGATCTTGTTTTTATCGTTGTTTCATTATATCGTCAATTATTTCTTTTATTAGCATGCCATATCAAATTGTAATTTACTTGTTAATCATGTAAACTTGCCTGTTATTTCCTACTGGGCGTCAGCTCATAGTTGTTGTTTTCCCCCTTTCCAGGCTATTCAGGTGACGCGCATACCGATGGGGAAGGGCAGGAGTGATGACTTGAGTGTATCAGTGTTTTAGCAGTCTTATCCTCTTAGTTGTGCTTTGGAGAGTATTTAGTTTCAGTTATGTTATTGAGGTTTAGTGATTGTATCCCAGTTGTATTAAGTTGATTGGAGGATTATTGTATCAGTTGTGGTTTGTTTAATGATCAATAAGTTATTTCCATTCATAGCACTTGTGTTATATTTAGATTAGCTCTCTCTCTCTCTCTCTTTCCTGCTAGCTAGTTTCTAACTGTACATCCCGAGTTTCCGCATCGGGGCGTGACAGGGTCGGTCAGCCGGCCCGGCAAGATCGGACGGAGAGCTAAAGGAGTCACCGAAAGAGGACTTCGCCGATTCTGCCCGCTTTTGGAACTGTCTGATAGGTACTCGCTGTTGGCGCTGCCACGGGTTCTCCCGAACTTGGAATTCGTCAAAACCAGCGCTCAATCTTCACTGACTGATCCGGGAGGGCTTCTGAATTTTTTTGTGGGTTCGAGTTGTCGTTGACGGCCGGGGCAGGCGCTGGACCGGTGCTGCTCTGTTCTGGCTCTGACTGGTCCCCGGACGCTGAAGCAGGTTGACAAACTCACCACGAACTCCCCCGAGATCCGAATGATGCGGGACCAAAACGGACGCGAGCGTGAATGAGTCTTCTTCGATCCACAACCAAGAAGAGCACCAGAGGTGGTCAGAGTCGAGAGAACCAGCCCAAAGAGTGGGAGGGTATCAAGACTGTCTCTGACTGGCCAGACCTGCGTACCTGAGGGAAAATAATTAGAACGGAGTACTCCGAACTCCAAACGAGGCTCCGCTTGTTTTGATGGATAGGGGACTGGTAGAGGTTCGTCCTGGTCAAATGGTGCGCCAAGGGGAGCCGGGGTGTGATTGCAGCAGCTTCTGAACTGAGGCTATGGTCTCTGCTCAGGTGCCGGATGCGCAGTCGGGCAAGAACGGACGTCACAGATGGCTCCAACCTTGGAATGAGGCGGGATCACCTCGCCTGCGAAGCTGACTGGAAGAGCTTTCCGAAAATATATAATACACCTCCAGAAGATACGCGGTGAAGATGTGGATGCATCTGCAACTCGACCCTTGACTGCTGCCTGCGAACTAAGATGAACCGGGTGGTGATAGGTGATGGGAAACGGGGTAGATGGGATGGGAGATGGGGTGGATGGGTGTGGGGGGGGACCCGGGCTATGTGGGGGTCTGGTAGAGGGTGATCCAAGGTGTGGGAGGGGTAGAATGGGGGCTGGAAGATGGTCTAGCAGGTGGAGGTAGGGGGAGCTGCGAATTTGGGTTAGGAAGGAGAGAGGGAAGGAGAGATCTCTCCCAAGGTTGGAATGTGACTTAATGGGGGTTGTTAATGGGGGTCTTGGGGATGGGAAGGGGTGTGTTGGGAGATGGAGAGGTGTGTTGTGGAGGGGAAGGGGTGGCTTGGGGAAAGGAATGGTTGATTGGGGAAGAGGAAGGGTTGCTTGGGAGAGTGGAGAGGTGCCTAGGAGAGGGGAATTCCACCTAGGGGTTGGAGGGGAATTGAATGAGTGTATGGGGAAGGGGGAGGGGTCTTAAGGAGAGGTGAATGGGGAGGAGAGAGAGAGAATTTTGAAATTGGGGGTGGGAGGAGAGAGAATGGGGTTCGCCCCCTTTAGAGAGAGAGAGAAGAGAGAGAGAGAGGGGAATCCACCCCTTAGAGAGAGAGAGAGAGATTCTCACAATTGTAGTGGAATTTTAAATTTTCTTTCAATTATTCATTAGTTCCAAATGGTGGGAGTGGGGTCCTATTTATAGGATTCCCATAATTTAACATAAGTCCCTGACTTTTGGACTAATAACAAGAAACCAAGGGAAGGGGGGCGCCCATGGGCCTAGCCCATTGAATTGGGCCCATTAACCTATCAAACTAACATAATGACTCAAGACTTAGGTAAATGACTCATTAACCTAGGTACTGGACTTAAATAAAAGTAAAATTACATGATAACAAAATAAAAAATACATCATATGACTCGAAATAAAGTGGCGAACAAGATGAAGCACAGCTGGCGAGCATCGGGATCCTCGAAAAAATGTGTAGTCAGAGATGTCCCCATCAGGTGGATAGCAAGGTGGGGTAGGGACCAAGCCTGTCCTAAGCCAGCTAAGAAGTGGCTCGTCTATGTATAACTTCCCCGTTAGTGGTACAGGTAGCTCTGGCTGAGGTAGGTGAGGCCGTGGGGCAAGAGCGTCCTGCCTCGTGGGCAGCATCTACTCATGGGTAGATGCTCGCCGTAGGGCAGCATCAAACCGTGACTCAAATGGCTCGACCTCTAGAGCGACCTGGTAGGAGTGCCCCAAAGTTTTCACGTGGCGGCAAAATAATTCAAATTGTAAGTGAAGCCGCAAACCTCTCCAGAACTGAGTTCTGGCCTCGATGCTCTCCTTCTCGACTCCACATCTTGTCAGGTACACTTCGAAGTCCCTAATGTACTTGGACACAGACTGATTGCCTTGGTCGGGCCTGATGTACGAGTTAGCCATAGTGGCAAAGATGGGGTTGGATCCCCTAGGAATGGACATGCAATGGCATTTTTTTGGTTTTTATTCTTATATGCAAAAGCTTATGCAAACTAAAACACCTGGACTCAACCAATAGATGGTACGTGGCGGAGTCACGGGATCCGAAGATCCTCTCTCACAAGTGTGCAACCTTTCTGATAGGCGTAACCTAATGTTCGGGCAACACCTTTTAATATACCGACCAATGATATGCAAATGCAACGGCCGACTTAGACTTGGACTCCTAGACTTAAATGACTCTTTTTTTGTGTGTGTTTAAACAAATACTACCCTAGACTCCACTCGCCCTGATACCAATTTGATGCGGGACGGACCAGCGAACTTGTGATGGGAATCAAGCCAACTATCGAGCCGAAGCAAATCGAGCAAGCTGCCAGGCCAAACCTGAAGGCGCTATAGGTCCCTAGTGCGATCTTGAAGAAGGCGCTAGGTCTCCATAGCACGATCTTGAAGAAGGCGCTAGGTCTCCCTAGCGCGATCTCAGACAGAAACGGGTTGCAGCCGGTCCAACTTCCCGGCGCTGAACTCCTCAAAGTCTTCGATGTTAGCTGTCTTCCATGGTTGTAAATCGACGTGTTAGCGTCATTTTGTCTTCCCCTTTCCCTATATATGTACCCTTTTCGTTTGATTAAGTAGAATCGAAGCATGAATCTATGAGTGTTCTTGAGTGTAGACCCATGGCTATCTTCCCTAATCTTTGGAAACCCCCTTCATCCGTCCCTCTATGGGTGCGAGGCCCAATTCTATTCCCCTGATCCTCTCCCTTTCCCCTTCAACGGAGGACGATCGAAGCCACGGATGCATCGGCTCTAAGATGGGGTCGAGTGTGAGGCTCCATTCGGAGCTTCGTTCTTCTTCCACCAACGATTCCACCACCCCCACCTCTGCCAACGATGTTGTTAAGGTCAGGATGGAGCTTGGCTGCACCGTACCTGCGATGGGTTCGGGTGAGAGGCCCCAGCCAAGCTTCTTCATGGCCCTAACATCATCGACGTCCACCCTCCTTCCCTTGCCGCTCACCCCCACATCCACCTTCCCAAAAGTTATCCTAGATAGTATTAGGTTGGTTTGATTTCATTTTAAGCGTTCCCAGTGTGTTATCTATCCTCCTGTGTATTGTCCCCTTGTGGTTTGAACCCCAGAGTCATCCACGGGAGCCCCAACGTCGAGGTTCTTCATTCTGCTGCTGTTTGAGAACGCGCGTAAACGATATAGCGCGTTCTTCAGAACGCGCGTAAAGGGTATAGCGCGACTATGATCAGAAGGAAGAAGAAGACCCCCCACTTCTGTCCCGCATCAAATTGGTATCAGAGCTTAGGGAACCAGGCTGTTCTCATAGACTGGGATCTTGAGCTACGAGGTTCGAGGATGAACCTTTCTAAGTGGAGGGGTTTTGATAAGAATCAAGCCAACTGTCGAGCCGAAGCAAATCAAGCAAGCTGCCAGGCCAAACATGAAGGAGCTATAGGTCCCTAGCGCGATCTTGAAGAAGGAGCTAGGTCTCCATAGCGCGATCTTGAAGAAGGCGCTAGGTCTCCCTAGCGCGATCTTAGACAGAAACGGGTTGCATCCGGTCCAACTTCCCGGCGCTGAACTCCTCAAAGACTTCGATGTTAGTTGTCTTCCATGGTTGTAAATCGACGTGTTAGCGTCGTTTTTTCTTCCCATTTCCCTATATATGTACCCCTTTTGTTTGATTAAGTAGAATCGAAGCATGAATCTATGAGTGTTCTTGAGTGTAGCCCCATGGCTATCTTCCCCAATCTTTGGAAACCCCCTTCATCCATACCTCTATGGGTGCGAAGCCCAATTCTATTCCCCTGATCCTCTCCCTTTCCCCTTCAACGGAGGACGATCGAAGCCACGGATGCATCGGCTCTGAGACGGGGTCGAGTGTGAGGCTCCATTCGGAGCTTCGTTCTTCTTCCACCAACGATTCCACCACCCCCACCTCCGCCAACGATGCTGTTAAGGTCAGGATGGAGTTCGGCTGCACCGTACCTGCGATGGGTTCGGGTGAGAGGCCCCAGCCAAGCTTCTTCACGGCCCTAACATCATCGACGTCCACCCTCCTTCCCTTGCCGCTCACCCCCACATCCACCTTCCCAAAAGTTATCCTAGATAGTATTAGGTTCGTTTGATTTCATTTTAAGCGTTCCCAATGTGTTATCTATCCTCCTGTGTGTTGTCCCCTTGTGGTTTGAACCCCATAGTCATCCACGGGAGCCCTAACGTCGAGGTTCTTCGTTCTGCTATTGTCTGAGAACGCGCGTAAATGATATAGCGCGTTCCTCAGAACGCACGTAAAGGGTATAGCGTGACTATGATCAGAAGGAAGAAGAAGACCCCCCACTTCCGTCCCGCATCAACTTGGGACTCTCACTCGCAACTCACCCCTAAGTGAGGGAAACGTGGGATCGTGCGCGGTTGAGGAACCGGCAATGAGTCAAGGGCACTCGGCTCTTCCGCGTGTACTCGGATTGAGTCACAGGACGAGTCACTCACTCACTCTCGTAGCGGTGATAAAAATATATATCGAGCTACATAACCTATCACTCATGCAGGAGCATTGAATGATATACAAGATAAGCAAATGCAATAAGAGAGTGGTGAATTTACCTCCACGCTCCAAGCGTGGGGAAGACGACTCCGGCCAAGTACGGTAACTCCCGGTAAAAATATTACAATAATTACAGAAGTTAATTTGCTGCTCACTCCACACAGGGAGGTAAAGGGCTACAATGTGGGCCCGGTAGGACCGATCTTGGGTTGACGGCCAGTAACTTGGACAGCTCCGTTGGTGCCGTCAGGATGACACGTGCTGCGGGTTGTGGGGCCCACGTGCTGGCTGGTGGGCCGAGTGGGCCGGGAATGGTACTACTGCAACGGTGGCTCCTGGAGGGACGTTCCTTGGGAAGGCGATGTGCGGGTTCACCTTGTGGAAGGCGAGTCGGCCGACCGGGCGGTCGGTGTAGCTTGCTGTCGACGGGCTGGTACTTCTGTTCTGTAGTGCGCGACCCGACGAGAACGGTTGCTACGATTAGCCCCAACCTCTGATTGACGCGAGACCAGCACTATTGGAAAGCTATCTCATAGGGCTACAACATACGGCTAGAGAAAGAATTTTGTCTGACTTTATAGTGGCCTTGGTCGAATTTACAACCTACTGGTTCACAGAACCAGATCTGGCAGGATAGATTTGGATCTTCCTGAGAGTTGGCGTTGACCGGAGGGAAAATGTCGGATCTGGGAGTTGGGCTCTTTATGAAAGTTGGAGAAGAGAAAGTAAGGAAGACGCCAATAGTTTTTGTGGAATTTTTAATTGTGATTAAGCTGGGGAGATGGATTTTTGAATGGTCAGGGGTCGGATCTGGACTGCACAGGACAGAACAGACTTGTGGCCTCAGTTTTAATTTTTCAGAGGGGAAAAAGAACTCCTAAAATCGAGGGAAAATTTGTGGAGGTGAGATTTGGTGGGCTGAACACCCAGTCCAAATTTGGACTCAATCAGAAATGGGGAAGGGGGTCGAACAATGGAAGAACAAGGCTGTTGTGAAAAGATCGGCACTGGGATAGATCTGTATGGGTCTGGAACTTAAATGGAAAGGAAAATGGAATGAAGGCTTAAATTCGGAGGAATATTTTTGGAGATGGTGATTGATATGGGGAACCTACCCTCAAAATCGCAACTTCGTCACATCTGAGGTTTGGGAGCTAAAATTCAGACATCGGACCTCTGTCCTGATGTAGACAGATCTCTGGCGGGTTGGCGGTGGCGGTGCGGTGGCGGTGCGGTGGCGGCTCGATGGCGGCGGCGGCGACGGTGCGGAGCTTCACACTCGGGAAGGAGGTTGAAGAGATGCTTCACACATCAGAAGGAGGCTACAACCTCTGCAAGGGGGAGAGAGGAGAGAGATAAGGGGCGCACCCTACTTGCTTCAAGCAAATTCACTTAATTTTCTTCATTAATTCTATCAAAATGGGAAATACAAGGTATTTATATGAAAATACAAATGACTTAAACTATCCTCAGATCTAGGTTAAGGGAGGGGTATACAAGGGATAGAACATAATAATTTCTCCCATGTGTTTTCATAAAAATAAAAAATCCATTTAAGGGGGCGCCCCCCTTGACTTTAAGGGTGGCCAATTTTGAAATTTTCAACCCTTTGTCCCCTTGAATGGTCAAGCCATCTAGAAGCCCACCTTGGACATTTGACCAGCCCCACATGGGCCCTATGGTTTAGGTGGACCAATGGGAGAGAGGCTGAGGGGCCCCCACTGGACCTACTGGACTTTTGTACATAAACCCACTAAAACCTAAAGACTCACATTTTGGCTTCTAAAGCCTTACAATTGCAAACATGTTTTCCCAAGGATATAAATGCAAATAAAGGACACAAATGCAAACTATAAAGGTTAGTGCTCGGTATTGATTCCCATCACCATGGAGCTATAGTAACGAGTGACTAGTTAGGGTCACGCTCGTCGGCGCTCGTCCAACCGCCCCTGACCACGTGTGCACACACAAGCCCAATGCCTTGAGCGAGGCCTCTATCTAGTTCCCACCCCCCCAGTAGGACACTACCGCGAAGCAAGAGGACCGACGGAAACTAGCCTAAAAATCATCAACCAAGAACACGCCCCGCCACCACTCCCAGGTGGGCCGACACATAGGAAAGTGTCGTCAGGCTATGACTAGTGGAGGCTCACTAGACACAGAGACTCCAAAACAGCGAACTCCAAAGTGCAGACAGTGTAAGCACACCTGTCGCACGTATTACAGAGCAGAAAGTAGTACACCACTGCAACCAGACTCAAGACAGTCAACTAGAGAAGCTGACAATGATGCTTGAGTCATGAGACTCGGGTCAAGATCGTCGCACAAATCACAGCAACACGCTGTTAATCAGCTTAGTCCCTAAGCCAAAAACCATAGGAAACACATTATGGAAGACGGCACAGAAGAGCCAGATCCATAATAGTAATAATAACAATGAGTCCTCGGCCTTCGAGCCGCACAATAGACTCACAATTCTGTATAACACAAAACACGGAACATGAGGGATCACCGAAAAGCCCTCAAACCACATGACACGCAAACTGATGTAAAATAACACCTCCTAGCGCCTAAAATCATGTCTCGATCCTCACAGGATAGACGAGATACTCACGAGGTCACGTGTCAACCACTGGGTCACAACCAGGTTTATCAGAAACCATAATGACCCTCGAAATAACACAAAACACTACTCGGTATGGTGGCACTCTTAGACACCTTATATCACGGTCACAGCCCTCATAGGACGTCCAAGACATCCACGGAACAATGGGCTAACCAAGGGGTCAAAGCCACACTAACAAGAAATCAAACCTACACGAAAGAACACTATGGAATAGGGCAAGTCAACTCTCAACACCAGTGGGTCGACTCACAGCCCTAACCAGATCACAATCATCCTCAAGTCCTTGATCACATGATCGCGGTCGTACCCTGGGTCGCGATGATCCATAGACGCGGTAACCTCAGGCGTCGCGATGACAAACATTAACGCGCCTATACCCAGCGTCGTGATGATTAACACGCCCCTACAGTGGGTCGTGATGTCAATAGAACGCGCCCATCACCTGGGTAGCGATCACACAATGACACGACGCTTACCTTGGTCGTGTTAATAGACGCGGCCTGAACCCCAAGCACGACAACATATAAATACGCCCCTCACTTGGGTCGCATTAACATAGGATCGCGCCTATCACATCGGGCGCATTCCACAACTACCTTACTATTCGTCTCCTACACGGGATGCAGTGCATCGTTGTAGCGCGTTCCACTGAGAACGCATACACAACTGGCACATTCTCGTCACGGAGCGAAACACAGAAAATTCGCATGAAAACCCATTTTCCACGGCCCAATCGTCTCATAACGACGGGGAAACACCTACTATCACTTTGCCGACCTTCCACAAGCCGGAAGGGGCCAAACCACGCAGAAAAACACAAGAAATGGGTGATTCCCATGAATCGACCCAAAATGCCTCAAAAGGATGGTCGGGCTCATACCGACTCCGATTCTCAACCAAATTCAATAAAACTGGCGGGAAATGAATCCCAACATGCCAGGGGTTCAAATGAAACCATTTAAACTACAAACTGTCGCCTGGAACGGCAAACATGGCTCACATCCCCTAAACATGCTTTTCACCCAAACAATGCAAAACCCGCTCAAACTCACACCGTTTGGCTCCAAATCGTGAGAAAACGTAGGAAAAGAGTAGGGCATCTGTCCCCCTACCTCCACCGAAGATCTCACGTGCCGAGATGGCCACAATACACCGAAAACCATCACACGGAAAAACCATGCCGGCTTTGAATCCACGAATGGGATCGCGCCAACACCACGCTCCGATACTTGCGCCATCACGCTCCAAGTCAGTCCTGCACCATCACCGCTTCACCCAGCTCCGCACCGGTCGTACGCCCTGGGGGAGAGGAGAAGAGAGGAGAGGGAACAGAGGGAGAGAAAATGAGAGACGTGAGGGAAGAGAGAGGAGAGAGAAAGGGTTAATAGAAAAGATAATAGGAAATTCATGCAATTTTCCTAAATTCCAATATTCTGCACAAATATTCATAAATTCAAAAAAATATGGAAAAATAGTCTTCACGATTCTCGGAACGAGCACAACGTACCTTAAGCGTCCTTGAGTAGCAAAACTCAACAGTTAACTCTCCACAAGGTTCCGCACATTATACAAGGGAAAAACCAGCGTGGATCGTAAAATACGTATCAGGACCCACGAAAGTGATCCGAAAGCTCTCTGATTCCGATCCGAAGAATCCAGGATATTACAGCCCTCCCCCCTATAAGGAATTTCATGCTCACAATTCAAGGAGCTAACATGTGATCAAGGGAAGAACAAACCCAAACGCTAGCCACGCTCTCCAAGCATCAGCCAAAACTTAAACACAAAGCATGATAACATAATTCTCGAAAAAATACACAATTCAGAGGAACACTGCCAGACTACAATCACAGGCACACGCTCCGGATCTCAAGGCACATCGATCCACAGAACAAGCATGGCACACAAGTGAACACAAGTCCAACACCTCAGAAACAGGGCAACGTCGCCAACGTCTCACAGGGAAAAGAGACACGGCCCATGCCACGAAAACAGCTACCGATAAAACACACTCGACAGACACAACAAGCATCAACTTAAACAAGGAGACACTTGTCTGTTGTGTCCCTATGTTTTGATGTTGTCAAAACTATGAGTCATGTATACTCTATCTATGCAGTTGTTTTGATATGACATTGATGTTGTCAGACACTACGAAAATCCTTCATATCATGATGTGTCTGTGCTTTTTCTACTCAACTGCATATAGGCCCGTGCACTTCTCCACGTCGTCCGTGCATGTTTTTGCTATATGGTTTATGCACATTTTCAAACCTTAGCATATACCAGGTCCGAGCTTGTCTCAAGTCTGTGCATATGACTTGTTGCATAGTTGAAGTCTGTGTAAAGTCTTCCTTATGCACACACAACCTCGGTGCAATCTTTGTAGAGGTCCGTGCATATCTGTCTCGTGTTAGGCCAAGCAAGGTTCATGCACCTCTCTATCCTAAGTCGTTGCATCAGTGTCTCACATGTGCGTCTTATGCTCAATATAGTCAGTGCAGGTGTAGAAACCCAAATTTTAAAAATGAGAAATAAAATTTTCAATTTGATTGTGTAATTAAAATTTTCATGAAATAATCAAATTACATTTTTACTATATGAAATAAGCTAGTTTATTGAATTTACTTGAATTAACTAGAAATAAATAGAGATTAAATGCTTCAAACCTTAGATAAATCATAGTAAGCCCAATAAAAGTCCATGTAATGGATTAGGTTTACAATTGGCCCATTGAATAATCCATAATGGGCTGAATTAATGGTTAAAGGATTCAATAAAGGATAAATAGCCTTAAATTCGTAACATGTGTTTAATATGATATTTAAGGGATTATAATAACCCAATTTCTAGAAGTTTGACTCAAAGATCGACCCTTACCTAACATCCCACCTTGGACCAGCCGTTTTTACATTGGTTCACACCAAATGGAGGCTAGGTTAAGAGGAGAAATTAGAATTTTCTTCTAATTCGGAGTTGGAAAGTTTGGCATTGTTAGGCAAGGAATCTTGACAAATTTGGCCAAGTTTTGGCTATAAATAGAAGCCCATTCGACCCTCAAATCATCCCTGGAGGTTAAGTATATGTTGTTGCAAAGATTCGTGGAGATTTGAAGGAGGATTTGGAAGATCAAAGGGTTTTCTTATATTTGGGGATATTTCTTTAGACCCGACTAAAGGTAGGTGTCTCTCAGGCTAAACTTCAATTAAATCATGCCATCTTTTTCGTTTTTATGTCCTCTTTCCATTGATAGCTCATTTATTAAATTCCGTTCTGAAATGAGTAAGTTATGGTCATTTTATTGGAGGTGTATTCCCATTTTTTTATCAGGTCTAGAACGCGCTATACCTCAGTAGCACGTTCTGAACGCGCTGGCCCGACATAGCGCGTTCACACAGTGTTTTTCCCGCCCCTTTGGGGTCAAACATTAAAAAAAAATTATATTTTTAGAACGCGCTACCCAAGGGTAGCGCGATCTTCAAAGTCGCGCTAGCTTATGCTAGCGCGTTCACAAAAATTAGGTCAAACATTCTTTTAAATATATATATATATATATATCTCCAGAATGATATATATAAAATCGGCTCGGCACGGCACGTCACAAACAAATAAAATAAATATATATACATAACTAGTTTTGTATCAATTCACAATTCAAGCCCACATCCTATGCCCCTTGGGTCATGACCCAATGGTGAGCTCTCCAACATATAAAGTTATGCAAGTTTTTGTAACTTCCAATGTGGGACTAAACTTAAGTCACTTTACAATATGAACTATATCTGTTGGAAGTCCACGTTAATTGTACGTAATTAGTCACCAAAAGTTAGAAAATGTAAGATTAGCATGTTTTAATTCTTACAGCATGTTAAAAATTTATTTTTGTAGAATGAAATTATTTTTACATGTAAAAATCTAATTTTCACCACATTAGTTTATACATACTAAAAATTGTTTCCAACATGTTAAAACTATTTCCAGCATGTTAAAAGTGACTTCTAATATGATAAAATTATTTTATACATACGGAGATATAAAAATTATTTTTAGCATGTTAAAATCGATTTAAAGCTATTTTTGTGCATATAAAACTTAATTTCCTATTAAATAATTAGTAAATTGATGCATGAAAATTACTTCCAGCATGATAAAAATTCTTCTAGTATAGTAAAATTATTCCAGCATGTTAAAATTATTTTTGGCATGTTCGAATTATTTTCAGTGTATTAAAACTATTTTTCAGCATGATAATTCTATTTTCCTATCAAATAATTAGTAAATAAATGGAGAAAAATGATTTTTAGCATGATAAAAATTATATTGTTATCAGAAAATTTTTGTAATCAGTATGGTAAACTTATCTTATCATCTTATCAGTAAGTTGATTATTTTAGCATGTTAAGTATTAATTTTGGCATGTTAATAATTAATTTTCAGTATGTAAAAAATAAATCCAGCATGAAAAAATTATTTTTATCATCTTATTGGTAAGGTAACATATGAAAATCATTCTCAGCATGTTAATATTATTTTCAGCAAGTTAGAATTATTTTCAACATAAAAAGTTATTTTCATAATAAAATTCCGATTATTATAATAAATCACCGTTTTGGCTAACTAATGGATTTTTAATGAACAAAACTTCCTGTAAACATGTCTAAACTCTTGTAAATCAAATGCACATAAGATTAAACCATGGAATCAACTTAATTCTATTAAACTCTAATTACTTGATTTTCTTCCTACTTACCGTTCATTTTTGAACTCCACGACTTAATGTCGTTAAACATTATGCCTTAAATTGTTATCCACTTTTCTTGCAACTTCTGTAAATTTTGTCAATTCTGTGCTTATTACAAACATCATTTTCTTGAAATTCTTGGCCATATACATTAAGTGGATGTCTAAACGTACTTGGGATCTTCGGATCCATATGACTCAATGCCTGGCATTAATGGGGCCCGGTCTGGTCCTGGGGGGAGCGCCCGAAAGTACTTGTGCCCATGGGAGTTGATTGACCAACGGTGTGGCATTGCACCGAAGTGCATGATAGATTTACTTGATACGGCATTCCACTATTCGTACTTGTTTACTTGTTACTTATTTACTTGAAAATTACATGAATTACTTGACTTGCGTGAAAATGGCCAATTACATGGAATTCTTTACTTGTTCAAAGTCATTACTTGGAAATTCATCTTAATATCATATCATCTCAATTACTTGGAAATTCTATTCATGTTTATACACTCCCGATACAAGTTAGAAAATTGTTTAAATTGCTAACACTTAAAGATTGCCTGGTTCATAGAGATATAAAATCCTACTGAGCTTTTAAGCTCACCCTACGTTTTGGTTAATTGCTGCAATAAATGAAAATGAACAAGGGAATGGACAAGAGTGAGAGAGTGTTTTCCTTTTTACCTATGTTTATGTAGATCAACTAGTGATTTTACAAGAATGTTGTACTTTGGGATTGGAAGTTTGTAATTGCCTTTATGGCTTATCAATTAGTGTTGTAAACTTCATTTTGATGGAATAAAAGTATCATTTTCCCATTCATTTCTGACTCTAGAAATAAAATTGTACTTGCTCTGATCGACACGATTGTTTATGACTCGTCGCGCCCTCAATTTTCCGCATCGGGGCGTGACAGCAGGTTTTTGGGCATGTAGGATGGTAGAGTCTGCGTCTCATGCTACATCTAATGCGCACACAGGTCGGTGCAAGCTTAGGCAAGACACGGTCGGTGCAAGCGTTGGTTCGCATGCGGTCATTGCTATTTTTGATCTTGCGTATCTGTTAGTGTCTCATGCATAGCTGCGACCATGTCTGCGTCTCATTCTGCGTCTCAATGCATGCCTATGTCTCATGACTCGTCTAAGGCATATACATAGTCAGTGCAATCTTTTCGTCTAGCACAAGCACGGTCGATGCATGTTGCAAGTCTGTGCAAGTTACTGTTTGATGCATAGTCACGGTCGGTACAAGGTTTGGTTTCAAAGGATCAACGTCGGTGCATTCCTATCTTTACCTACGTTTGAGCTACACAACATCTGTGCTAAGGAATATAAGGTCGGTGCAAGTTTCTTTATTTCGTTCATACATAGGTCAGTGCATATCAACGTAGGTGCATGATTTTGTCTAGGCAAGACACGGTCTGTTCAAGTTCTACCTTGTGCGTTTACATTCAAGGTATATGCAATGTCTTATATGTCTGTGCATGTTTTCACTTTGACACTTATGCCTTGCAGACTAGCACATGATCGAGCGTTTGCAATGCATGTGGTCTTCCTCACATCACGCCTGAAGTATGAGCGTGTGGGGGATAATGGACTCAATGATTGGCACGTGATCCCAAGGTAGAATACTTCTGACATTCTGCCACGTGGATCAACGCCCCAATCCTCTCTTGACACGTGGCTTCTCTGGAAAAGGCTGGGACGAGCCCTACACACGCCGGACGCGTGAGGTTGTGGAAACCCTGCTTACATCCCTATAAGATGGCCACTCCTGCGATCAAATGCGGTGACTCTGAAGCATAGAAGAAGGGTATGGGAAGCTCGAGAGAAGAAAAGTGTGAAGAAGAAGAGAAAGAGAGAGTCCGAGAAGAAAAGTGTGCAGCCTGGATTTTCCTTTAAGAACTATGTGTTCTTTCTTGGCCTCTAGATCAAATCCAAGTCAACGTGTTTTTTAATTTCCTAGCTACCGTTGCTATTGTTCCTGTTGTTCTTTGTTTTCCATTTTCCTTTGATTCCTTTCATCAAATTGTTAGTCAGCGTGTGTAGCAAGCTGTGAGGCTCAACGTTGAGGATTTGTTCCTCTGTTAGCAAACTGTGAGGCTCAGCGTTTCAAGCTGTTTGTTAGCGGTAATCCTCACTGAGTTCAGTGAGGGGTGGATGTAGGCAGACTTGGTGTCTGGCCGAACCACCTAAAAATCCTGTGTTAGTGGTTTTCTTTATGAGTGTGAATCCATTTCATCTATCCCCTTCATTATTCCACGTCATTTTTGTTTCTGTACGCTATGGGACTTGCCCTTTTGAGTGTGCCGAACGTGTCCAATATTATTTTAGGTTGTGAGCAAGCTATGGTCTTGGTTTTGATTATGGCAGAAATACTCTTAAAGATTGAGCTATTGATTCTGCACCCTTAATTGTTTGTCCCTAACTTGTTGTAGTTCTAATTCCGTAATAATTTTTAAAAGGGGATTCATTCACCCCCCGCTGAATCCGTGACTTACATTTCCATCAATTGGTATCAGAGCCCAGTTTCCCATGATGTGGTCCAATGACCAGGGAAGACCTAGGAATGGAAATGTTAGCAGCTTCATAGTTGAGGGACATTCTATTAACCGCCCTCCTTTCTTTGATGGCGCTAATTACATTTATTGGAAACACAGGATGGAGGTATTCCTGAGAGCGCAGAGCCACGAACTCTAGAGAGTGATTACCTAAGGACCATTTGAGCTCCCACCAGATGAGAACGCATGGTCAAGGGAACAGATAAGGCTTGGAGTGTGGGATTTCTGTAGCCCATTTAAGAGCAGGCCGAACTAGGTCCATCAAGACCAAACGAGTCCTAGCTCATCTAAGTGACCGCCCGTAGGGCCCACTTAGCATAAAAGCTCAATAAGATCACTCGGGATCAAGCACTTCCTCGGTGGCCATCAGGCTCGGAAGGCCCGAGCGTCGGTTAGGTCGGAGGAAGACCCACACCCGATCTATCCCCTCGTCGGGATAAAGGCTAGCGCTCAGCGCCCACTCCAACCGAGCCTCATCCGAGCTATGCCTATCACCCGGACAGGGTTGGCACTCTCCATGCTGAGATCGACTGATGATTTCTTATCCACGCTGCCGTTGAGAGCCCTTTATGACCAGCAGTTCACAAGGATAAGGGACCCACGACCCCTCAAGGCTATAAAGATCCCACGATGAGGACGTAAAGAGCCCACGTTGAGGACGTAACTCCCGCCTGAAACTCCTCAGCTTACGGGACTCATGAGGCCGGCACACTATTTAAACCTGGGACTCCCTCCAGCGAAAGGTAAGGCCAACACACACCTACACTCCCTGAGCAGGATCCACTTCACCACCCTGGTGGAGAGGGATCTCGTGCATGTCCATACTCCTCCCTTCATAGTTTCCACCACTGCTCTACTGACTTAGACATCAGAGGGTTTTCCCCAGGGAATCACCCCTGGACCCCCTGATCGGTTTCCCTTCCTTGCAGTTCACTGTTCGGTGATCATCTTATCTCGCTCAAGATCAGCGCGAGATCGCCCCTCTTCATCTGGCGCCGTCTGTGGGAAACGATCAAAGAGCCAGCATTGTGCGAAGAAGTACAGGGAGGAGATCCACCGGCGATAGGGGGAAGGCCATGGTGGTGGGAGGACAAGGCCCTTCTCAGGTCGCACAAGACCCCCCCTACAACGCCAGCACCCCAGCCAAATAACCACCTCCGCCACGGCAGTAGGGCAACCACCCAACGAGGGCGCTTACGCTTTCCAAGTCCTCAACACAAAACTGGATGTCCTCGTGGAACTCATGAGGACCCAGACGGCCAAGTAAGGAAGGTCACGCGTCCCTCCGGAAAGCCCTGCGTCCCAACACACTATCGGAGGTCGCTTCACCCTCCAAGGATGGCAGCTTATTCGTAACAGGTCAGGAGGACCTTCACAAGCCCCTCCTCCGGAGCAGGAGGCCTCCTCCACGCCGAAAAGGGGAAAACCTTGGGCACGCCATCCGCACCCGGACACTGAAGTCCCCAGGGAACGCCAGGACAGCCTGCCATAGCATCCCCCTATCCCCACAGTGCAACGGTAGTCGGAGTTATCCCTCCGTCTGTGAGAGTTCGAGAGGCGCTTCGCAGAGCAGGAGCGCGCCTTACTCGCCTTGCAGAAGACCTCCCCAACCGAGGACGATGAGAAATCCCCATTCTCCGACTATATCTTGAAGGTAGAGTTATCTCCTAGAATCTCCATTCCGACCTTCAAGCCTTACGACGGCCACGGCGACCCGACCGACCACTTCGACAGCTTCGACACCCTAATGACTCTTCACGGGGCGTCCGACGCCATCAAATGCCGAGCCTTCGTGACCACCCTGGTCCAAGGCACCCAAGTATGGTTCCGGGCTCTCGCCCCCAGATCCATCCGAGACTTCAAGCAGTTTGGGCGAGTATTTAAGGAGAGTTTCACTGGCAGTAGCCCCCCAAGGTCGGTAGCGGGGCTATTGACTCTCAAATAGGCGCAAGGGGAGAAACTCCAGGCCTATAACAAACGATTTAAGTCGGAAGCCCTGAGAATCCCCTGCCTGGATCTAGCCTCGACCATAACCGCGCTGATCGGAGGCACCCGGGATGAGAACCTCCACCGTGAACTTGTCCTCCACACTCCCTCGACCCTTGACGAGCTAGTGACTCTGGCTTTATGCCATGCTGAGTGCGAAGAAGTCCTCAGTGCATGTCGAGGCACAACCGGCTCAGGTCCGGTGGGGGACAAGAAGCGAGCACCCGAGTCAACCTCGGGCTAAGGAAAAAGGTAGAATCGAGATGGGGAGTACAAAGAACCGTCTCAGAAGTACGAGTGGTACACTCCTTTAACCGCTCCGATGTACGAGATCTATGAAGACATCAAAGGCTCGGGCCTCCTCCGCCAACCCGAGCCAATGAGGTCGATGAGCCGCAATCGTAGCAAGCACTACCTGTTTCATAGGGATCACATGCATCATACCGGTGATTGCCACCAGCTCCAGGATGAGATCGAGCGCCTCGTCCGCCCGGGACACCTATCCTGATTTGTGGCCGGGCATAAGGAAGACCGAGGCGCCCCAGAGGAGATCAACAACGCCCCTTGCGGGGTCACATCAATGTCATCGCTGGAGGAGCTGCATCAGGAGGAGACAGTGGTTGAGAAAGGAAGCGTCATGCTGAGCGGACGAGCCGAGCCATCGAGCCGCCCAAGGCCCCGCCAAGTGAGCCCCAGGTCATAGTCTTCTCCGACCAAGACCTGGAAGGGCTGACCACCCCGCATGATGACGCCCCAGTTATATCGGCCATGATAAACCATTGTAACCTAGATAGAATTCTAGTTGACAATGGAAGTGCCCTTGATGTATTGTCTTATGAGTGTTTTCTTAAGATGGGGGAGAATCCGTCTAAACTCGGCCCGATCCGAACCCCCCTTTGCGGGTTCAATGGCCAGGCCACTTCTCCCGAGGGAGCCCTAAGCCTGCCAGTTACTCTCAGCACCCCACCTAAAATTGTTACGGTTATGGTGGACTTCATAGTGATCAAAGGTATGATAGCATACAACGCAATCTTTGGCTGGGGGATCCACAGCCGAACGAAAGTGGTGCCCTCTACCTATCACCAAAAGATGAAGTTCCCCACTAAACATGGGGTGGGGGAAGTCGAGGCAACAAGGTGTTGGCCAGAAGGTGTTATAATATCTCGGTTGAAGCCACAAGGCTGGACGGGAAGAATAAGGGCCCCCGGGAAGTCTAGGAAAAACCCGCAACATCCGAGCCTAGAGGCGAGTTGCTAATGATTTTCCTAAACGATGACCCGACCCTAGGAGCAAAGATTGGAGCCGACCTACCATCCGAGGTTCAGCAGCAACATACAGAATTCCTTTCGGGTACATCCGAGTCTTTGCATGGTCTGATGATCAACTCCCAGGGATACCGGAAGAGACAGTGATGCATAAGCTCAACCTCGACCCGACCGTGAAGCTCGTACAACAACCCAGAAGGAAGCATGCGCCAGAGAAGCAGATGGTCATCAAGGAGCAAGTCACCAAGGGGCAAAAGAATGATCTTTTTAGATCGGTCATATACCCAACGTGGCCGGCCAACGTCGTCCTGGTGCCAAAAGCTTCGGGAAAGTGGCGAATGTGGGTGGACTTCACCGACTTGAACAAAGCCACACCAAAAGATTGCTATCCGTTGCCGAGCATCGACCAACTGGTTGACTCAACCTCGGTCAACGAGATACTCAGCTTCCTGGATGCCTATTCAGGCTACCACTAGATCAGAATGGATCTAGAAGATATCGAGAAGACCACCTTCATCACCGACTTCAGCGTGCACTGCTACACCCGGTTGCCCTTCGGGCTGAAGAACGCCGGAGCAACGTACCAGCGGCTGGTCAACCATATGTTCGAGGGATAGCTCGGTTGGAACGTCGAGGCCTATATTGACGACATGCTCGTCAAGACTCCCATGGCCGAGGACCACTTCGCCGACCTAGCAGAGACCTTCAACACCCTCCTGAGGTATAATATGAAGCTCAACCCCACCAAGTGTGCCTTCAGAGTAAGGTCCGGGAAGTTCCTGGGCTTCTTGGTGACCCAGCGTGGGATCGAGGCCAACCCCGACAAGGTCCATGCCATCCTGGACATGCGCCCACCCACCTGCACCAAAAATGTTCAACGCCTCACCGGGCGCATTGTCGCGCTCAGCAGCTTCCTGTCCCGTGCGACCGAACGATACCTACCCCTCTTCAAACTATTGAGGGAGCTCAAAATGGCATCTACTACGTTCGCATGGGACGAGGAATGCCAAAGAGCGTTCCCCGAGCTTAAGGAGTTCCTGGCTTCACCCCCGGTGCTGTCCAAGCCTGTCCCAGGTGAAGCGTTGCATCTCTACCCCTCGGCAACTCCATCCACAGTTAGCTCGGTCCTGGTTAGAAATTACTCGGGAGTCGAGAGACCGATCTACTACACCAGCAAGGTGCTCAACGAGGCTGAAATAAGGTAGCCCGCAACCAAGAAACTCTTGCTAGCATTGGTTACCTCGGCCAAGCACCTTTGACCCTATTTCCAAGGGCACTCCATCATTGTGTTGACCGGTGAACCACTTAAGAGGATGCTCGCTCACCCTGAAGCCTCGGGACGCCTCGTCAAGTGGGCCATTATGCTCGGGGCCTACGATATATCGTATCGGCCCCGCTTGGCTATCAAAGGACAGGCGCTCACCGACTTCATCGCCGAGAGCACCATCCTGATCGAAGAAAAATCTCCACCTTCGCCCGTGCCAAAATGGGAATTGTTCATCGATGGATCCTCCAACTGGGCCGGGAGCGGAGCCGGGATCCTCTAGAAGTCCCCCGAAGGAGCAGAGCTGCAATACACCTTGAAGTTCAACTTCCAGGCATCCAACAACGCCTCCGAGTATGAAGCCCTTTTCTCATGAGCCCACATGGCCCAGCGGTTGGGGGCTGAGCGAGTCAAAATCCACACTGACTCCCAACTGGTCGCTAGCTAGGTCAACGGTGATTACGAAGCTCGGGAAGCACCGATGGTCAAATACCTCCAGCTGGTCAAGACCGTGGCACAACAGTTCGAGAGTTTTAAGGTAGTTCGAATAGCTCGGGAGGAAAACTCCCGAGCGGACGCCCTCTCTTGGTTGGCCTCCTCTCTTGACCCAGAGAGTACTCAATCGGTCCTTCTCGAAGAGCTAGAGCGACCGAGCATTGAATCGGAGCTCATGGCTATTGACTTGGCCTCCTCAAGCGACTGGCGTACCCCCTATCTGTCGTGGCTCCAAGACTCCCAGGAGCCTCCCGACCCTCGGGAAGCTCGGAGATTGAAGTAGCAAGCTCGGCAATTCGTCATTCTGGATGGCACTTTATACAGCAGATCCTTCTCCGGTCCCCTCCTGAAGTGCATCAGTACTAACGAAGCCAACCGAGTAATTCAAGAAGTTCACGAAGGCCTATGCCGCATCAAGGAGGAAGGTCGCTCTCCAGGATCTTGCTTCGGCAGGGTTTCTGCTGGACCACTCTACAGCGCGACTGCTCGACCTACGTACGACAGTGTGACCGATGCCAGCGATTTGACCATTTAGTCCATCAGCTGGCAACGGAGCTTATCACCCTAGCCGAGCCTTATCCCTTTGCTCGGTAGGGGATCAACATCCTCGGGCCATTCCCTACGGCTCAAGCCCAGAAGAAGTTCATCATCGTCGCCATCGACTATTTCACCAAGTGGATCGAGGCCGAAGCTATAGCTATGATCACCGAGACAGTCGTGTGGAGCTTCATCTGGAAGTCGATCATTTGTCGCTACGGCATCCCCCGGGTGATAGTGAGCGATAATGGTCGACAGTTTGACTCTCGTTATTTCCTAGATAGATGTGCCGACTTGAACATTCACAATCACTTCACTTCGGTGGCCCACCCTCAGGCTAACGGGCTGGTTGAAAATGCCAATAAGACTATCTTAAAAGGCATTAAGACTAGGCTCAGCAAAGCCAAGGGTAGCTGGCTCAAGGAATTACCGAACGTACTTTGGTCGCACAGAACGACTCCCAGAGTGGCAACCGGTGAGAGTCCCTTTCAGCTGGTGTACGGCACCGAGGTCGTGATCCCATTGGAGATCGGCAATCCCTCCCTCTGAGTCATCTACTTCTCGCCCGAGGCAAACGACCAGAAACTACTCGAAAACCTCGACCTAGCGAATGAACTCTGAGAGATTGCTAGTATCTGAGCAACGGAATATCAACGCCGCCTCACTCGATACTACAATGCCAAAGTCTGGGACAGACACTTTTAGCCGGGAGACTTCGTTCTCAGGAAAATCGAAGCCTCTCGACCACTTGAGGCGGGGGGCAAGTTATCCCCTAATTGGGAAGGCCCCTACTGAGTGGTCGAGACGCTGGGGAAAGGAGCGTACCGGTTATCTACTATGGAAGGAGAACTCATCCCTCAGACGTGGAACGCGACTACACTACGTAAGTTCTATTTCTCAACACCCCAGTTGCATAAGCAATATGAGATAAAGCAAAATTTTCCTTCTTCTTTCATTCAAACAATTGTTTGTACATCAGAAAGGCCAAAGCCAATACAGTACATGTCAAAAAAGCAAAAATCCATCTGGCGCCACCATACGAGCCCATCGCTCGGCCGACCCGGTTTACTTTCCTACGTCCAGCCACTGACTCTGCCTCGCGCAGAAACTGGCTCGGATAAAGGATAGTCTACCCCGTTGGCTCGGGCAACTCGGAACAAAGGTGATAGAGGAAGGCTATCTTCCAAGTTGCGTAGGGAAGACTAAGGGGAAACAACAAGAAGAAGAGGAAGGGATACAAGAGATGGCCTCCTCTCTGCCAACTCTTTGGAAGGCAGAGAGTGTAGGCACCCTCCAAAGAGTGAAAGGGTAGGGAGAAAAAGAAACAAGTAGAGCTGGACGAGGAGGCAGGGGAAAGTCTAGAAAGGAGGGAGCTTAATTGGCTTCCTCCTCCCCTCGGGATGGAGTCGATGGATCAGGGATAAGAGTTCGACATGCCCCAGCATGTCGGACCTTCTGCCCGAGCAACCACCCCGCAAGCGCCGGCCGGAGTTGATAAAAGAAGGCGACGTGCTTTCGCACATCGAACCCTCTTCTAACCTGTCCACCGGCCGTCGAACCCCCTTCAGACCCGAAGCAGCAAGTTACTCTCTGCCCTCCATCATCTGCAGCCTCGTCTTCCAGGGGGTCTTAAATGCTTCAAATCTGACGGCACAACACATCGTGAAGAAAGAGAGAGGAAAGACTGTCAGGGAAACCCTAAGCGATGGAGAGGAAGGGACGCCCTTCAGACCTTTTACAGGCGAAGGGAGGCTACTTGCCTTAAATGATTCTCCCTTCAAAATCACGCTAAAGGGACCTCTCCCTGCAAACGGTCACATCAAACTCCTCAGTTCCATCCCAGCGGGACACATGAAGCGGCCGGGCATTTAAACCATGAGAAAACGGAATGACACCCTGTCAGACACCCACCCAACCATCATGCGAGATCTACACAGAAAGTATCGACACTTTCCAGCTACTGCGGATACACTGGTCAAACCACGGCAACGGCGGTACAAAAGAGTTAAGTCTTTATCATAACGCTACAGCCTTACATTTTTGACCTTCCTTTACACAAAAGAGAAGTTTCTTCTTCTTCAAAAAAAAAGGAAAAAACATACAACGAGAAAAGGCAAAACAGATACATTAGGCCTCTGGCCCATCCTGAGGCTCAGAAGCGTAAGGCTCGGGCGGTCTACCCCCGGCACCCTTGGCGACGGCTGACCCTGGCACTAACCCCACCGGTGTGGGAACTGCCTCGGTTGCGCGCCCTCCCGAGGCATCTAGAGTTGGCGACCCCTCGGATGAAGATGAGTCCACCTCATCTCCTTCGCCCCCTGACATCGAACCAGAGGAACTGGAGGATGACAAATCTGACTCATAACGTTGCCCGGACGGGAAACTAATAGTCTCAGACACCTGCTCCTCCGCATAAGAGATGGCTCGGTTGTAGCCCTGCTTGAATCCCTTGCGGATGCCCCGGCGAAGTGCTGACTCATAGTAGGGGAGGGCAGCCTCCTTAAGGTAGACCCGGTAGGCCTCTGAGCATTTGTACTGCTCGAGCGCCTCCGCACCAGCCGATCCCACCCTACAAGCGAGCTCGGCCTTCTCCCGCTCCACCTCAGCCAACCTCGGTTCAGCCTCAGCCATCTGCTTCCCCACCTCGGCCTCCATTCGAAGACGAACGGCTTCCTCTGCCCGGTCCACCAGCTCGGTGCGCTCAGCCTCCTAGCGGCCATCTAGCTCGACGCGGGCCAAGCGCTCCTCCTCCAGCAGATGGCTCTTCCTCTCGAGCGACACGCGGGCCCGAGCCAGTTGTTTAGACAACGTCCGAACTCCACCTGGCTCGCCCTCGCCAGCTCTCTGGCCGAGGAGAGCTCCCGCCGAAGCCCGTCACACTCCTTGGTGAGCCGAGATACCTTCCCGTCAGACGTGCCAAGGGTCCAGGCAAGGTTCGCCCGTTCTGACTCCGACAGAGCATAAGCTTCAGCAAGAGAGGCCCCCATCTGGGCCCAGATAAACCCGCCCTCCATAACCAGCTCAAAGGCCGCGGGCGGGGAGCATTGTCTGTCTCCTCCCTTCACCACCTTCGTAGTTATGCTGCAACATCTCTGATATAGACGGCCCTAGATGCCCAGCCTCTCTAGAGCCGCCGGAATAGGGACCTCACCTCCAAGCGACATCCCCTCGGGAGCCCCGCCGTCCGGCCCGGATCGAGCCGCTACTTCATCCACCCCTCTTGCCTCGGTCGGTTGGGGCTGCATCGCCGCTCCTCGCGACCCCCCGGCCTCGACCGACTAGGCCCCTGCACTACCACCCGGAGCGTCGCCTACCTCGCTCGACGCTCCAGCCTCGGCCGCTGTCCTAGAGTCACCCGCTTCGGCCCCGACCCCCTCGGCTCCAATTGAGGGGAGAGCCGATCCAGCACCGCCACCACCAACAGAAGCAGCCCCGGCCCCCTCGGCTCCTGCTGAGGGGAGAGCCGATCCAGCGCTGCCACCACCAGCATAAGTGGCCCCGGCCCCCTTGGCTCCTGCTGAGGGGAGAGCCGATCCAGCGCCGCCGCCATTAGAAGCGGCCCTGGTCTCCCCGGCCCCCTCTTCCTCGGCGGATGGGAGAGCCGGTCCGACAGGGTCGGCCCTATCTGGCTCGGAAGAGGGGAGAGCCGCCAAGCCAGAGTCACCTTCGACACATACCCAGCCTTCTTGGCCCGATTCTTGGCCTTCATGGCATCCCGTATCATGCCCTCCACGGGATGTTTGCACTTGGACCCCCGCGGCCTGGAAACCCCTCCTGGTTCACCCCCTTGCCCTTAACTCGGGCTCGGGAACGACCCTCGAGAGCTCGCGACTCATCGACAGCCGAGTCATCGCCTAGGTCAATCACCTCTCACTCGGTCGCAGGCTCCTTCACCTCAGCCGGCCGCCTGGCGTCTGCGCAGAAGAAGATATGGTCAGGAAAAGAAAATGGTATCATCATCCGACAAAGAAGCTGATTCGTGGCACCCGTACCTGTCGGCCGTAGCCACGTGAGAAGACACCGCTCGATGTTCTCCGGAGTCACCAGCTCCTCCGTGGATTAGCGGTGCCTCATCAGAATGACCGTGAATTCCTCCACATCCGAAGAGAACTCGTCCTGCCTCGGAGGAATGTTCGGGTGAAAATTGAGGATTACGGGACACCTCCAAGTCTTCTCCACCGAAAAAATCCCCACCCAGAAGAACTGAGTTTTCCATCCCTTGTAAGAGGAGTCCTTCGCAGCTAAGGAGACACAGCTCCTGTTCCGCCTCGCCTAGATGAAATAAAAGCCCTTCCTGGCCGAGGAATGCACCTTCAACTCGAAAAAATAATGGAAGTGGTCCAAGGAAGGAGGAACCCCGCATTGACAACAAAGGATGCGGAAGGCAGAGATAAGAAGATAAGAGTTGGCTACCAACTGTATGGGAGCCAACCGGAAAAAATCGAGAAGCTTAAGAACAAAAAGCTCGAAAGGAAGACGAAACCCTCCCTTCCACGACAGAAGGAAGGAGCAGAAATGGCCCGTACGAGAATCCAAGCTCGTCTCGTGTGGGGCAGCCGTAGCGAAGTAAAACTGACAGGGCAGGCGAAACTGGTGCTCTAGCCGTTTCATCTCTGCCTCCCCCAGCTCGCAGCAGTTTGGAGCCGGCAGTATCACCGTCACCCTCGCCTCAGGCTCACCCTCCCACTCTTCGACCTCTAAACGCTGATCCGCCATGGAATCTGAAGAGGAACTTGAAGAGAAATGCTCCCAAGACTCCGAAGACTCTCGAGGAAGAGGAAGCTGTCGAACCGCCTCCGCGGTTATCTCCGCCAACTCTGTGAATGCCGCTGTAAGCCTCTGCTCTTCCGTCGTGTCCTCACGACGCATCAAAGAGCCCTAAAAGCAAGCATGAAGGAGAACAAACCCTAAAACGGAGGGAGTCTGAAACGACAACAAGCGCACAACGCCTATATTCCCACGCGGAAGGAGGCGCGTCGTTCCGACCTCCGAGAAAGGGGGGGGGGGCCTCATTTCAAATCCCTCAGGATTATCATTCTTACGGGCCCAGGTGACCACGACACGTGGCTTCTTAACATTGCCAGATCTCCACCCGCCCGAGCCACGCCGGTCTAAAACCTTAACAACTACTCTTCCGAGCCTGCCAAGGCTCGAGAGTAGGAGGAGGACAAGTGGAGAGGGGGATTTCTGTAGTCCATTTAAGAGCAGGCCGAACTAGGTCCATCAAGATCAAACGAGGTCCAGCTCATCTAAGCGACAGCCCGTAGGGCCCACTTAGCATAAAAGCCCAATAAGATCACTCGGGATCAAGCACTTCCTCGACGGCTATCAGGCTCAGAAGGCCCGAGCGTCGGTCAGGTCGGAGGAAGACCCACACCCAATCTATCCCCTCGCCGGGATAAAGGCTAGCGCTCAGCGCCCACTCTGACCGAGCCTCATCCGAGCTATGCCTATCGCCCGGACAGGGTTGGCACTCTCCATGCTGGGATCGACCGACGATTGCTTATCCACGCTGCCGTTGAGAGCCCTTTATGAGTAGGAGTTCACAAGGATAAGGGACCCATGACCCCTCAAGGCTATAAAGATCCCACAATGAGGACGTAAAGAGCCCACGTTGAGGATGTAAGTCCCACCTGAAACTCCTCATCTTACGGGACTCATGTGGCCGGCGCACTATTTAAACCTGGGACTCCCTCCAGCGAAAGGTAAGGCCAACACACGCCTACACTCCCTGAGCAGGAACCACTTCACCACCTTGGTGGAGAGGGATCTCGTGCATCTCCTTCCTCCTCCCTTCATAGTTTCCACCACTGCTCTACTGACTTAGGCATCGGAGGGTTTTCCCCAGGGAATCACCCCTAGGCCCCCTCATCTGTTTCCCTTCCATGCCGTTCACTGTTCGGTGATCATCTTCTCCAGCTCAGGATCAGCGCGAGATCGCCCCTCTTCAAGGCTCTCAACGGTGAACTAGACTGCTCTGAACATAATACAGTGCGTAGTTCATCCAGAAGAGTATTCTAAGATCTCTGCTTGCAGATCGGCCAAAGACATGTGGGACAACCTGAAGCTGATATATGAAGGAACGTCCCAGGTAAGAGCAACAAAGGTAAATATGCTGGTCTCCGAGTATGAAGTATTTAAAATGAAGTTTGATGAGTCGATAAAGGAAATGTTCTCTAGGCTTTCTCAGCTCACTAACAATCTTAAAGCACTATGCAAGGATTATTCTGATTGTGAGATTGTTAGGAAAATACTCAGGTCTTTATCTCCTACGTGGCACACAAAGGCCACTGCGATAGAAGAGTCTAAGGATCTGACCACCATGAAGGTGGATGAGCTAATTGGGTATTTGATGACATATGAGTTAAACTTCAGGAAGCTTGAAGATGAGCAGAAGAAACCCAAGATACTAGCCCTCAAGGGTTCTGGTAGCAATGGTGAGAGCAGTGATGAACTAAGTGAGGAGTTTAATGAACTGTCGGGCTCTGAACAGAAATTTCAAAAGGTTTTTAAGAATGAGAAGTAAGTATGCCAAGAAGAACAAACCCTACCAGGCATATAGAGGCTATCACTCTAAATCTGACCAAAACAAGAAATCTGACAAGATTATCTGTTACAATTGCAAGAAATCAGGGCATGTGAGAGATGAATGCCCGGAGCTGGTAAAGAAGGATGCCAAGGGCAAGAAAAAGCAAACCAAGGCCATGGTGTCATCTTGGAGTGATGAAGAAGAAAGTGTTTCGAGTGATGAAGAGCAAATTGAAGTTTGCGGCCTTATGGCCATTGAAGATGGAAGTGATCACCACAGTGATCAAGAAGATGATGATCAGGTAAACCCCTTTGAAAACTTTACTATAGATGATTGGGAGCATGCATATACTGTGCTATTTGAATCACATGAACAATTAAGAAAACAATACAAAAAATTGAAAAAGAAAATTTATCAGAATACTTCAGATTCCACATGTGAAAAGTGTTTGGAATTGAAACAATCTCTTGATGCATGTTTGTCTGATATTCAAATGCTTAAGAAACAAATTGGCATGTTCAAAAGTGAAAATCAAAATCTTGGAAATGACATTTCTGAACTAGAAGAAAAGCTTAACGCAACTAGTGATGATCAATATTTTACTAATGATACTGTTCAGAATGAAAAATTGTTGAAAGATCTTGAACATGCTAACTCAGATCTAAACAAGCTGAAATCTGAAAATGAATCCCTCAGAAAAATAGCAAAAGGAAATGATAGTGAAATTATGAAAACAGAAAATGAGATATTCATAAGACAGCTAGTAGATTTTAATGCCACTAGTTCAGAACTGGAACATTTGAAGTCTGAGAATGAAAAACTCAAAAAATAGTCTAAGGAATGTGAATGTAGATCGATGAATCTTGAAAGTGAAAATAGATTGATGTCAGAAAAATTGGAGACTGATAGAGTAATAAATTTAGAAGTTCATAAAAATCTTGACAAACTTCAATCTGAAAATCAATGAGAAATGTTTGATGAATGTCAGTCTTCCTTAGATGATTTGGTGTTTGATGATGAACTCCAGGAGCAAAACTGTAAACTGAAAGAGGAAATGAACAAGCTGAAACACCTAAACACAGCTCTGTCTGAGAGGCTAATCACCTTTGAAAAGGGGAAGAGTGTAAGCCTGGGTAGCTCTGATGAGTTGCTGAATGATGAACAAGAAATTGCTAGCCTAAGGACCATCAATCAGATGTTAAATGAAAAGGCTGTGTGCTATGAAGATAAAATTGCTAACTATGAGCTTCATGTTTCCAAACTGCAATCGAGATTACAAGTTTGAACTCGGGTGGCCCAATAATCGCTCAGCTCTCTGTACCACTCTGCTAGATTCCCCGTTACCAAAAAAAAAAAGATTACAAGTTTGAAGGAATCTTTGGTGAAGTTTGTGAGCGGGCAAGAAAACCTAGACAAACTGCTAGGAATTAAGGTAAATGTTCAGAAACAAGGGCTGGGCTACAACAATGTCAACAAGAAAGCCTTCAAAAATAAGCTAACGACATCTTTTGTAAAAACTTCAAATGTTGCCACTACATCTCAAGTTAAATAGCCCATTGTTAAGAAAAATCAGAAACAAGCTAAAAAGTCAAAAAGAATGTTCATGTGCAAAATAAGCAAAGAAACACTCATGCTGGTGCTATGCATGAGGTTCATAACCCAAACACACGCATTCATGCATACAAAAAGAAAATGTCATGTCATTACTATCATAAATTTGGTCACTTAATGCATGAGTGTAGATTGATGGAACAAGATGATATAATGCATGCTAGGAAGTTTCATAACAGAAAACATCCTGCTAAACAGAAAAGAAAAATTCATTGTTCTCACTGTAGGAAAATAGGACATGCTGTTTCACAATGTTGGTTTGTAAAAGGTCAGAAAAATTCACAGTCATATCATGCTAAATTCCTTGCAAACCGAAAGGCTATTGATAGGAATAAATTTGTTTTTAACAGAAAATTCATTGCATGCTTCAATTGTGGAAAGCCAGGCCACAGAGCTGCTAAATGTTGGCTGGCTGGTTTCAATAAACATAATAATGCTTATTCTATTAACAGAAATTTTCATGAAAATGCACGTAGATTCCATGATTACAGTAATGTGCATAGAGAGAATTTTAAAAATACTGCATCATGCCATTATTGTGGACAGTTAGGACATCTATGTCTAACTGTTATCTGATGAAATTTGATGACATGTTAGCTCAGCAAATGTTGAGACCACCATTCAAAGGTGCCACTCTCACTTCAGGACCCAAGACTGCTTGGGTACCTGCTTATGCAAAATAGGAAGCTAAGTTGCAAGTTTATCTTGGAGCTGAAAAATAAAAGGGGTAAATAAACCAAGGCACCCTGGTGTGAGAACCCCATTTTTGCACCCTTCAGGTAACATTCTGGCTTCACTCAGGCTTGTTTATCTAAATTCGTTAGAAATCTCATTTGATGCATTTCATGCTTAAGTTGTCACATAAAATCTCATGCATACATGTTCTTAACTGAATACTCATTTTAATTGCACAATTTGATCTTCTTCATACATAGAGTACATGTAGTGCATTTAGTTAAGGGGAGTCAATGCACATGCCTACATGTTGTTAAGTGCATATACTGATTTCAAATTTCATTGCATGACATTCATATTGAAAATACAAAAAAGGCTGTTTGAGTGCATACACTTAAGGGGAGCATAAGGTATATCTCTAAAATTGCTTGACTGTCTTTCACTCTTTACCTTATGACTCATTCTATTCAGTCAGTCAAATTGTCTGCATCTATTGAGGGGGAGTCGTGTACTATTGTTTGAACTCGCCTTGACTATCTTCTCTGCTTTATCTGTCACCCATCTCAAAACACCTAAAATTCAGAAGGATTCCAATCTGTGTACTATGATCATAAATTTGAACATCCTTGTTTCAGAATCTTCTATTATATAGGATTATGATGGTCCTAAATAACATGCTGGTTTGATTTTAATGATTTCTTTGAGTTTAGAGATAAATTGTCTTGAAAAGAAACTATTTTTAAGTTTAATAGTCCTTAACCAGTTTTCACATTGTTGTGTCTTGTTAAATCTGCTTGAATCTGAAAATGTAGAGCTATGATTGCCTTTGGTTGAGATTCTTGGATGGAGTATTGTTTTTAAACATAGAACTATCTGAAAACTCTAAGGGCAGCCTGATAAAAGTATTTTTCAATGCTCATGGCAGAGCAATGACAAAGGATTCACTGAGAAACTAAGCCCTCCATCAAAGAAATGGAGTGGACCTAGACATGAAGTGTCCTTGTTATCTCTCTTCAAATTGAAGCAAGATAGTTAGTCTCACTGAGTAACTAGGGGTACTGGCGTCTGATAAACGTGTACCCTTAAGTCAAAAGTGTTGACTATACTTTATTACTCTTAAAAATATTATGAGCTAAAAAGAAAAATCTGAAAATGTGATCGAAGGTCAAGTTTTTGTGCTGAAACCCTGAGAACCTGAAAAGAACGGTTTTTGTATTTAACTTCAATACTATTTTTTAAGTAACACCTAGAGGTGTCATTGGTTTATTTGAGTAAGATAATAGGAGGTTGACAGGGCTCTATTTTGGAATCTTGGTTCATTTCTATTAAACAAGAATTCAGTTCTTTCTTTTTAAAGCTTTTCATTGATAAACTCTGAATCTATTAGATTTGAACCACGCATCTAAATAAGGATATTATCATAACTCTTTTACAATAACAGAGTCTGAACTTGAATTCATTCTGATTTATGAAATTCGTATCTAATTGTGAATCTCTTCATTCCTATCTGCTACATTGGCCTATCTACAAATTCATTCTATCTGCTAAATTGGTGCTGATAATTCTCTGTTTGACTCCATCTCTAATTTCAACTCTCAAACCACACCTTTTTGAACTTGTCAAAGGGGGAGAATAGTTGAGTCAGTCAGTCATTGGGGTCATTCAGTCAGTCATTGGTTGCATGATGCTTGATGTGTCCTTAATATGCTACATAGCTAGTTGTTTGATTGACATGACTTGTAATGACTCATAATTTTGCCATCATCAAAAAGGGGGAGATTGTTGTGTCCCTATGTTTTGATGTTGTCAAAACTATGAGTCTTGTATACTCTATCTATGCTGCGGTTTTGATATGACCTTGATGTTGTTAGACACTATGGAAATCCTTCATATCATGTTGCGTCTGTGCTCTTTCTACTCAACTGCATATAAGGCCCGTGCACTTCTCCACATAGTCCGTGCATGTTTTTGCTGTATGGTTTGTGCACGTTTTCAAGCCTTAGCATATACAAGGTCTGAGCTTGTCTCAAGTCTGTGCATATGATTCGTTGCATAGTTGAAGTCTGTGCAAAGTCTTCCTTATGCACACACAACCTCGGTGCAATCTTTGTAGAGGTCCGTGCATATCTGTCTCGTGTTAGGCCAAGCAAGGTTCGTGCACCTCTCTATCCTAAGTTGTTGCATCAGCGTCTCACATGTGCGTCTTACGCTCAATATAGTCAGTGCAGGTTTTTGGGCATGTAGGATGGTACAATCTGCGTCTCATGCTACGTCTAATGCACACACAGGTCGGTGCAAGCTTAGGCAAGACACGGTACGTGCAAGCGTTGGCTCGCATGCGGTCAGTGCTATTTTCGGTCGTGCATCTCTGTTAGTGTCTCATGCATAGCTGCGACTCCGTCTGCGTCTCAATGCATGCCTACGTCTCATGACTCGTCTAAGGCATATACATAGTCGGTGCAATCTTTTCGTCTACCACAAGCACGGTCGGTGCATGTTGTAAGTCTGTGCAAGTTACTGTTTGATGCATAGTCACGGTCAGTGCAAGGTTTGGTTTAAAAGGATCACGTTGGTGCATTCCTATCTTTACCTACGTTTGAGCTACACGACGTTTGTGCTAAGGAATATAAGGTCGGTGCAAGTTTCTTTGTTTCGTTCATACACAGGTCAGTGCATATCAACGTAGGTGCATGATTTTGTCAAGGCAAGACACGGCCGGTGCAAGTTTTACATTGTGTGTTTACATTCAAGGTCTGTGCAATGTCTTATATGTCTATGCATGTTTTCACTTTGACACTTATGCCTTGCACACTGGCACATGATCGAGCGTCTGCAATGCACGTGGTCTTCCTCACATCACGCATGACGTATGAGCTCGTGGGGGATAACGGACTCAATGATTGGCATGTGATCCCAAGGCAGAATACTTCTGACATTCCGCCACGTGGATCAATGCCCTAATCCTGTCTTGACACGTGGCTTCTCTGGAAAACGCAGGGACAAGCCCTACACACGTCGGATGCGTGAGGTCGTGGAAATTCTACCTACAGCCTTATAAGAAGGCCGCTCCTGCGATCAAATGCGGCGACTCTGAAGCACAGAAGAAGGGTATGAGAAGCTCGAGAGAAGAAAAGTGAGAAGAAGAAGCGAAAGAGAGAGCTCGTGGAAGAAAAGTGTGCAGCCTGGATTTCCCTTTAAGAACTGTGTGTTCTTTCTTGGCCTCTAGATCAAATCCAAGCTAACGTGTTTTTTAGTTTCATAGCTACCGTTGCTATTGTTCCTGTTGTTCTTCGTTTTCCGTTTTCTTTTGATTCCTTTCATCAAGCTGTTAGTCAGCGTGTGTAGCAAGCTGTGAGGCTCAGCGTTGAGGATTTGTTCCTCTGTTAGCAAGCTGTGAGGCTCAGTGTTAAGGATTTGTTCCTCTGTTAGCTGTTAGAACAGATGGTATGCTCTGATACCAATTGTTACAAAATAGATGGACGCTCTAATGCCTATAGATAGAATATCTATAGACGATCTAGAGGGGGGTGAATAGATCGGTCACCCACTAAAATTTACTATAGAAAAAATAGTTGCGGAAAATAAACAAACTACTGTAGGACGATCGAAAGACACTCAGTCACAACAAGGATGAACCAGATCAAATGGATTATCTCTCATGCGATCCTAAGCAATCATCTACTGTGCGATGAACAATGATAAAGAACAGAATCAAACCACAAACAATCGCACAGTGGACAGGTGATTTTTAAGGTGGTTCGATCTCACACCTGAGATCTACGTCCACCCCACACTCAAACTAGAGTGTGGTTTCACCGCTGATGCATAGCTTCCGCTGATCCACAGCTTCGGGGTGCAAACCCTACACACCGCTGGGCCTTATAGCTTATGCCGACCAGAGGAGTCCTCCTTTGCAACTGCTGGGGCTTACAACTTAACCCGTCCAGAGGATACTACACCTCTGCCCGCTGAGTGTCACAGCTTGCTCTGCTGACAAACAGCTTGGAAACAAGTATCTAAAACAAAAACGAAACATAGCAAAAAACCAAAAAACCCACAAAGGGAATATAGCTCAACACTGAGAAAATTCAGCTCCGGTTCTGAACCTGGAGACTGAAGAACAATCTTTCTCTCTCAATTCTCTCAAGGGATTTCTCTCAGACTCTCTTTCTTTTCTACTCTCTCTGTCTTCCATTTTCTCTCTGGATCGTTTAGGCGCTTGCTCTCTATACTTCAGCTCTTCTGGCATGATCAGTCTTCTCTTGAGGGAGAAGCTTCTTATTTATAGAGTAGCAGAGAAGTAGGGCATGTGCTCTCCACGATTCACGCCCAAACGCCTTGGCCCACGTGGCAGCATCCCAGCTTATTGCTTTGCACGTGTCACGATCCTGGAACCTTCTCCAATATTGAATCACGTGCCATTCTTAATCTTTACGAAGAAGCATCTGTCAATACATCAGATAAAAAGTCATCTTCAGACAGTTATACGAGATGAGAAGAGATTGCACGGAGTAGGTATTCTGATAGAGCTAAACTGCAACTACTCAATGTGGTGATCACACGCACATGCACAGTCTTAACATCACGAGCAGATGCACAGGCTTGATTTCACCACAAGGCCTACGGATGCACTGGCTATGTATATGCAATGTGCAAGTGTTGCACAGACCTGATCAACCTGTGAGTGGCATGCTTACACTACAATAGTGCGAGTATAAGAGATGCACAGACTTAATGTGCAAGTTGCAAGTATTGCACCGACTCGATGACATGCCACTAGAGGGGTTGCACTGACTTAGCTCAGAAGGAATGCACAGACTCTATATGCATGGCGCAGATATTGCACCGACTCACTATAAGCGGTGACTGCACTGACTTAGAGGCTGAGCATGAGGCAAACGACGCAAGATAAAATAGACACATGCACAGACCTAGGCCTTATGAGACGCAGTATAAGACGGACACAGAATGTGCATCGACTTGTGTCTGCTTAATGCAAAGATGCACTGACTTGCAAGCATTGAACATCACCCATATGCATAGACTCTGCTCGGACTTAGTTGCATGCTATAACTAAGGATGCACAGACTCAATGGATATGCACGGACTAAGTGTAACTGAGCATGCAACATTTAGATGAACATCTGACAAGTTGCCAATCATCAAAACAAGATTTACAACATTCTCCCCCTTTTTGATGATGGCAACACCAATGGACAATGATGGCAACACCAATGGACAATGCATATGCAGACTAATGCATCTTTAAAAATACTCCCTCTGAAAATATGACTCCTCCCCCTGTGTGACTCCCCCTGAAAAGAGGTAAATAATTCTCCCCCTTTGACTTCAGCAAAATGGTGAAAGGCGAGAGAAGAGATGCATGGAGAAGCAGGGATGATGAAGAAGGTTGAATAACATTCTATGCAATGGTTCAGGAAATGAGCAAATTATAAAACAACCCTTATGATATAAGAGTCAACAATGTGCATTCTTGAGTAAGTTCAGGTTTAACAGTTATAAAAGGTAGAGTAAAGCAACTGACTTCCTGAAATAAGGCTATAGACTCTATTTATAGAAATGAACCTAAAACACATAGCCATTATAAACAAGTCAGGATAGTACCTTACTGATGTCAGAAACAATGATTATCAAGAAAAGTCACTTGGATTTGTGTTGAGGTTAAACAGATGACACTCAATGACTTTTGTTTTCCAACGGTTACAGCAGTTCTTTTTACACTTCTGATTTCAGAAACTGAACTTAGTGAACAGACAATTTTCATTTATGCTGTTGACATTAGGTGTACACCTTGATCAGAGGCCAGTAGCCCCAGTTACTAAGCATAAACTCCTATATCTTTTTCTGATCTAAAGATACAAAGAGAGTTTGCACCTTTTGACATTAAGGGTACACCTTGATCAGAGGCCAATACCCCTAGTTACTCAGTGAAACCACCCCAATAGATCTGACCAAATGAGCAGAGTTATCTTGAAGCACTTCATGACTTAAGGTATTCTCCATTTCTTTGATGGAGACCTCAGTTTCTCGGTGCAATTCAGTCATTGCTCTGCCACTTTGTTCAATTCTTTTCTTTTAATGATCTTATTTCTGCTGCCCTTATAACTTTTTAGAGTGACTGTTTAAAGACAATACAAACTCTAGTTTTCTTCATCTAGACTACACTAAGTCTGTTATGTTCAGGTACAGTGAAGAAATTTTCTATTCTAGCTATGGGAAAGTAGAGGTTAAAAGCTATAAGCAGTTTCTAACACCTATTTGCAGATGAACAGTCTCTGTACACTTCAGTCTATTAAAGTAAAACCTTGTATTCAGTCAAGAGGCAAATGTGATTCTTATAAATGAAGAGTTGCAATAACTACAGCTTACTGTAATGAACCGAAAGCAAGACTGGTATTCAATCAGAGTGAAAGAATTAAGCAAGAAAGCATAGGAGGAGCTCAAAGGATTCTAAGAAGAAGTCGAATGAAAATGATGTCATGAGATAGGAACTCATGAAGTTGAGGAGAGAGAGTGGGAAGACTAGAACTCAGATCAGACATCACTCAACTCCCCCTGACAACATGATGCATCGATCGTATCATGCATGAGAAATGCAGTGCATCGACCTTAACGTGCAGAATGTAGACAATGCACCGACCTATGTATATGTGCGGTATGCAAGTGCACCGACCTACATACGGCTTGAGTACAATATGCATCAACCTATGTATATGAGCGATATGCAAGTGCACCGATCTGCCTGTGACTTAGATGCAAGATGCACCGACCTGTTCGCTGGAATACTTATGCAAGGCATGGACTGAATGCAAGTCTTACAAAGACTTAGGCTTGGTGCGAGTATGCAATGCATTGACGTTGTGCAGTACGTGCAATAACAAAGGACTTAGTGCTGCTCATGCATCTATATCAGAAATAGTCTGTGCAGGACATCAAGCAACTAATGTACTCAGTGCAAAAAAATTATTCAAGCATCAAACATTCTTTATTCAAAAATGTTAAAGAACAGACTGACACAAACATCTGAAAGCGCTTCAACAAACAGTTCAAGAATGAAGTCTTTCATCAGTTTTTGGCTAAAATATACAAAGCCCCAATTCTCTTCTTAAATATTTAAATCTTTCATTTCCAAGGGGTTTGGTAAAAATATCAGCAATCTATTTTTTTAGTTTCAACGAACACTAATTCAATTTCATTTTTGCTCACTACATCTCTAAGAAAGTGGTGTTTAATTTCGATGTGCTTAGTCCTAGAGTGGTGAATAGGATTTTTAGTTAGGCAGATAGGACTAGTGTTATCACATAGAAGTGGAATGCATTCCAGATTTATCTGATAGTCTGAGAGATGGTGTTTAATCCAGAGTACCTGGGCAGCACAGTTCCCTGCAGCAACATACTCAGCCTCTGTAGTGGAGAGTGCCACTGTGTGTTGCTTTTTAGAAGCCCAAGGTACTAGGCAACCATCTAGGAATTAGCAATATCCACTAGTGCTCTTCCTATCTACCCGACACCCAGCATAGTCTGCATCGGTATATGCTAGTAGCTCTTGCTCACACCTAGCAGGATACCATAGGCCTAGTTCTTGGGTGCCTGATAAATACCCAAAGATCCTTTTCACTGCACTAAAGTGTGATTCTTTAGGACTAGCCTGAAATCTAGCACATAAACACACTACAAATTGAATATCAGGCCTAGATGCAGTGAGATACAAAAGGGATCCGATCATACCTCTGTACAGCTTTTGATCCATAAGGTTACCTTTGGTATCTTCATCAAGACTTGTTGAAGTACCCATTGGAGTTGCAATGTCCCACTACTCCATTCTGCTCAGGTGTTCTAGGGGAGGAGAACCGATGAGTAATCCCATTATCCCTGCAAAAATCAGCAAATTGTGAGTTTTCAAACTCACCTCCATGATCAGACAGAATATTCTTAATGAAAATTTCATTTTTCTATTTTATTTTCAAGTAGAACTCCTAAAACTCTGTGAATGCATCATTTTTGTGTGACAAGAAAAACACCCAAGTAAACCTAAAGAAGTCATCCACTAATACATATCCATATCTCCTACCTGAAAAGCTGACAGATCTTGTGGGTCCAAATAGGTCCATATGTATTAGCTCATAAGGTTTGGAAGACAGGTCTTCAGTTCTAGATTTGAATGACTTTCTGGTTTGCTTGGACTGTGTACATGCATCACAGATTTTGTGTTACTTCTTGAAAGATATTTCAGGGAGTCCTCTAACCATGCTATGTTTATTTAATTTGTGCAAAACGGTGTAGCTAGCATGGCCTAACCTACGATGCCACAAAAAATGCAAGATCATCTTTATTAATAGTGAGCCATAGGTTAGAGTGAGAGAGATCATCTAAATCTACCATGTTGATGTTATTTACTCTCTAACCAGAAACTTTTATTATATCAGAATCAGGTTCATAAATCCTACAGCATTGAGAATCAAAAACTAATCTATGATCTCTGTCACATAGCTGGCTAATGCTGAGCAAGTTATAAGCGAGACTCTCAACCAGCATAACCTCCTCAATGCAGCAGGTAGTGCACTTACCTACTTTACCTGATCCGATGATTTTACCCTTTGTGTTGCCGCCGAAGGTGACAAGGCCTCAATTCTTCTCTGTCAGCAAGCAAAACTTGGCCTTGTCTCCTATCATATGCCTGGAGCAGCCACTATCCAGCTACCACATGTTGTTCTTGGCTGCCAGGCATACCTGCAAACACAATCAGAGAAAAGATTTTGGAACCTAAAAGTGTTTGGGCTCCGAAACATATGAAGAGCAATTTAAACAAGATAGTAAACTCTTGGGAATTCACATTCGTTTAAGCATGGTTGACTTGGTGGATTTCCCAACATTCTTTTCATTGTTTCTTTTCTTCTCAGCACCAACAGAATTAGTCTTCTTTTTCTGGTGCTGTGTCCTTGCCCTATTGTTGTTACCAACTTTGCCATTTTTGTGCTAGTGCCTAGGCCAATAAGTATTCAGAAAATGGTGGCCATAATTGGTCCTGGGTTGACCAAAGAAAGATTGTCTACTAGGAGCCCATGTCCTAGACTGACCGACCCAATTTCTAACTTGAGGTATATAAGATTGAGTAGGAACGGACTGATACATAGACCTTCCTTGAACTTTATTCCATCCAGACCTATAGGAATGTTGTGGCTTTCTATAATGGTATGTCTGGACATTGGGTTGGTATAATTGGCTTGGTTGACCTCTGACAAAATTCTGTCTCCCTTGCACCTTTGACCCACCTGGCTTGTGCATATGTGTATATTGAGTCTTCTCCTTGGTTGCTAGTGGTGGTGGAGACTTGGTGGCCTTGCTCTGGGGTTTGGGTGTGCAAATGGACTGACCCCTGACCTTAGACTTACCCTTAGGTGTAGAGCAGGGTGTGCTAGGCTCACCAAACTTTTGCTTACCTTTGTCCTTAGCACTGGACATTTTGAAATTCACAACATTAGCAACAGAATTTTCATTATTCATTTTGATAAGGGGTCTCTTCTCCTTTTCTGCTACAAATGAAATTGTCTTGACATTAAAACTGTTCTTAGTAGTAGGATTATACCCGAGACCCTCCTTCCTGAAATTGACATTTGACCCTAAAGAAAGCATTCAGATTATCAGATCCTTGGGTCAGATTCTCAATTATTTTCACTTTGTCAGCATTTCCTTTTTCTAGCTGTTCGATTGAATTTTTCAATTCATTGTTGACGCCAAGAACAGCTTTATACTTTTCATCAACAATCTTTATTTCATTTTCATATTTTTGCAATGTCAGTTTCAAATCATCAATGACATTTTTTAGCATTTCATTTTCTTTTCTATATTCAATCAAAGCATGCTTTAAATCATCAAATTCAGAACAAGAATTTTTTAACCAATCATTTTCAGACTGTAAACAGGCAAGTTTATCAGACATTGTCTTATCATTCAAAATAGAGTTGACCTTCTTCTTCAGATGCCTATTCTCTCTCCTAATATAGTCTACTTTGTCTAACAAATCTCCGTAGGCATCTTGCCAGTCAGAAATAGTATAATGCTCAAACGGAGATGATACCTCATCTGAGTATTCTTCTTTTTCTTTGTCATCTTTTGCCATCAGGCAGATGGGCTTTTCTTTGTCCTCGCTCTCCGATGTGCAGCTGAATGTGCCCTCATCCTCGTCGCTCCATGTGCTCACCATCGCCTTTCTTTTGGGAGCTTTCTTCTTTGACTTCTCTTTCAGCTTCTGGAGCTCGGGACAGTCTGCCTTCATATGATCGGCCTTCCTGCAGTGGTATCAAACATTAGTGTCAACTTTCTTGGCAGGGTTAGATCTATACCTTGTTTGCCTCCTGCCGCCATCGAACTGCCTTCGGCCGAAGTTTCTTCTTTCCTTTCTCAGAAATAGCCTAAATTCTCTGGTCAGCATGGCCAGTTGGTCTCCATCTATTTCTGACCAAGAGGGGCTTTCCTCGCTTGATGATCCACTGTGGCTGGATCTGTTCGATCTACTGAAGCTAGCCTTCAGAGCAACATGTTTCTTCTTCTTCTCTAGCTCCTCGGTCTTGGGAAGATTCTTCTCATAGGTCATTAGTGAACCGATGAGCTCGTCAACTTTTATATTCTGCAGATCCCTTGACTCCTCAACAACTGTGGCTTTTGTAAGCCATACTGGAGTCAGGGACCAAAGAATCTTCCTCATAATTTCATAATCTGAATAACTTTTTCCCAGACTCCTGAGACCATTGGTGATGATCATGAGGCGCGTATACATTTCTATGATGGTCTCACTGGACTTCATTCGAAAAGCTTCATATTCTGAGACCAACAAGTTCACATTGGTCTCCCTTACTTGAGAGGTTCCCTCGTAGATGACCTCCAACTTATCCTACATCTCCTTTGCAGTGGTGCATGATGAAACACGGGAGAACTCGGTGGGATGAAGTGTGCACTGAATAGCATTGATTGCACTCCAATTGAGGGTAGATCTCCTGATCTCCTCTCTTGTCCAAACTTCCTCATTCTCATGAAGCTCGAACGGACCTTTGCTGACTACCTTCCAGATCTCATAGTCTCTCGCCCTCAGAAATACATGCATACGATTCTTCCAGTATGCATAGTTGGATCCATCGATGTATGGGGGCTTGGCAGTGGAGTGTCCCTCAGCTGTCATTCCTTTACCGTCCATGGCCGTTGACTCTTCAGGACGTTGATCCTTGCAGAAGAGTTAGGCTCTAATACCAATTGTTAGAACAGATGGTATGCTCTGATACCAATTGTTAGAAAACAGATGGACGCTCTAATGCCTATAGATAGAATATCTATAGACGATCTAGAGGGGGGTGAATAGATCGATCACCCACTAAAATTTACTACAGCAAGAATAGTTGCGAAAAATAAACAAGCTGTTGTAGGACGATCGAAAGGCACTCAGTCACAACAAGGATGAACCGGATCAAACGAATTAGCACTCACGCGATCCTAAGCAATCATCTACCGAGCGATGAACAATGATAAATAACAGAATCAAACTACAAACAATCGCACAGTGGACATATGATTTTTAAGGTTGTTCGATCTCACACCTGAGATCTACGTCCACCCCACACTCAAACTGGAGTGTGGTTTCACCGCTGATGCACAACTTCGCTGATCCACAGCTTCGGGGTGAAAACCCTACACACCGCTGGGCCTTAAGGCTTATGCCGACCAGAGGAGTCCTCCTCTGCAGCCGCTGGGGCTTACAGCTTAACCCGTCTAGAGGATACTACACCTCTGCCCGCTGAGCGTCACAGCTTGCTCCGCTGACAAACAGCTTGGAAACGAGTATCTAAAATGAAAATGAAACACAGCGAAAAACTATAAAACCCACAAAGGGAATATAGCTCAACACTGAGAAAATTTAGCTCCGGTTCCGAACCTAGAGACTGAAGAACAATCTTTCTCTCTCAATTCTCTCAAGGGATTTCTCTCAGACTCTCTTTCTTTTTTGCTCTCTCTGTCATCCTTTGTCTCTCTGGATCGTTCAGGCGCTTGCTCTCTCTGCTTCAGCTCTTCTAGCACGATCAGTCTTCTCTTGAGGGAGAAGCTTCTTATTTATAGAGCAACAGAAAAGTAGGGCGTGCGCTCTCCACGATTCGCGCCTAAATGCCTTGGCCCATGTGACAGCATGCCAGCTTACTGCTTTGCATGTGTCACGATCCTGGCACCTTCTCCAATCTTGGATCACGTGCCATTCTTAATCTTTACGAAGAAGCATCTGTCAAGACATCAGATAAAAAGTCATCTTCAGACAGTTATACGACATGAGAAGAGATTGCACGGAGTATGTATTCTGACAGAGCTAAACTGCACCGACTCAATGTGGTGATCACACGCACATGCACAGTCTTAACATTCTTGCACGAGCAGATGCACAGGCTTGATTTCACCACATTGAGTCGGTTGCACTGGCTATGTATATTCAATGTGCAAGTGTTGCACAGACCTGATCAACCCGTGAGTAGCATGCTTAGACTACAATAGTGTGAGTATAAGAGATGCACAGACTTAATGTGCAAGGTGCAAGTATTGCACCGACTCGATGACATGTCACTATAGGCGTTGCACTGACTTAGCTCAGAAGGAATGCACATACTCTATATGCATGGCGCAGATATTGCACCAACTCACTATAAGCGGTGACTGCCGTGACTTAGAAGCTGAGCATGAGGCAAACGACGCAAGATAAAACAGACACATGCACAGACCTAGGCCTTATGAGATGCAGTATAAGACGGACACAGAATGTGCACCGACTTGTGTCTGCTTAATGCAAAGATGCACTGACATGCAAGCATTGAACATCACCCATATGCACAGACTCTACTCGGAAGTAGTTGCGTGCTGTAACTAAGGATGCACAGACTCAATGCATATGCACAGACTAAGTGTAACTGAGCATGCAACATTTAGATGATCATCTGACAAGTTGCCAATCATCAAAACAAGATGTAAAACATTAGCAAACTGTGAGGCTCAGGGTGTGTAGCAAGCTGAGAGGCTCAGCGTTGAGGATTTGTTCCTCCGTTAGCAAGCTGTGAGGCTCAGCGTTTCAAGCTATTTGTCAGCGGTAATCCTCACTGAGTTTAGTGAGGGGTGGATGTAGGCAGACTTGGTGTCTGGACGAACCACCTAAAAATCCTGTGTTAGTGGTTTACTTTATGAGTGTGAATCCATTTCATCTATCCCCTTCACAGGTTTTGATTCCAAGTCATTTCTGTTTCTATACGCTGTGAGACTTACCCTTTTGAGTGTGCCGAACGTGTCCAATATTATTTTAGGTTGTGAGCAGGCTATGCTCTTGGTTTTGATTATGGTAGAAATACTCTTAAAGATTGAGCTATTGATCTTGCACTCTTAACTATTTGTCCCTAACTTGTTCTAGTTTTTAATTCCGCAATAATTTTTAAAAGGGGATTCATTCACCCTCCTCTGAATACGTGAGTTACATTTCCATCACAGTCCTCTCAGCTGATCGCTCTAACACACCAGCTTTCGTGCCATGAATAATAATGAAACCTAGCACACAGAACGCCAACGATAGCACTAGACCACGAGCACAATCAAGTCAATCCTCACTCTGACATTACATCTGATTCGAGTCGCATGCCAACTCTACCATGACAGAAGAGCACGGCAAAACCAACCGACAAGACCTTGGTCTACACAATGCCGAATTAGACTCACAGGGAACTCCTCCCAAGCTTAACATAACCACAAACCAATAATAATGACATCACCTGTAGAATCCCGGCACCGTTCTCTACATAGAACCACGGGACACAACTGCAAGCTGGGTCACATCAAGGCACAATTACAGCTGAACACACGACTAACACATACAAGCCACACTACGAGCAGCTCACCAACAAGGACGCACAACAACAGCAACATTCTCAGAGAACGCATCTCAAGGACCATGATCACATCCCAAGAGCATTACTCCCAAGAAAAATATAGAAGAAGAAAGGGGTACTCGACCAGCATACACGCCGACATATTTCCCCAATCCTCACGCATGCCAGTGCCCACAACCACAAAGCTTCAAGTAACGGCACGGTAACCAACAACATCAAGGCACACATAGCCAAGACGATGTCATACCGAGGAAACAAATCTCTCGGCCGGTCAGAATATTCCAACCAACGATCTTCGACCAATGGGTTCTAAGCCCACACACTTTGATGCGGGACGGATACGGGGACTGACTCTAAGTGATGCGGACCTCGGACTCTAAATGCGGACGCGACCAGCAACATACAACAATGGAGACACTTTGGCCCGACACTAAGAGTTCCTATGGGCTATATGTCACTAACAGAAACGTAAGCTCACTCGTCATCCTAAGCGAGGGGAAACACGGATCCGCGCGGTTGAGAAACCGGCAGAGTCAAGGGTGGTCGACTCACTTCCGTGTTCGGATCGAGCCAAGGGACGGGCCACTCTCTTGCTCACAGCGGTGACATGAACTCATGGGCTAGACTCCTAACGCACTCACAGCTGCATATGACCTTATACTAAACTAGCAAATGAACGCCAAGGAGTTAATACCGTTACCTCCACGCTCTTGGCGTGGGGAAGACAACCCCGGCCAAGTCCGTACTCCCGGTTAACAAATATTACAGCGGTACAAATGTTTCGACCCACTCCATGCAGGGAGGTAGTAGGTCACATGTGGGGCCGGGAGTATCAGGAAGTGGGTTGATGGGCAGCATCTTGATGTCACTCCGACGGTGCCAAAACTCGCGTTTTTATGCTATCCAGACGGCGTGATCTACGGGCTTGTGGGGCCCACGTGTTGCTTAGTCCTCCGGATCTGACGGGGTGGGTCCCGCTGGGATGGTGACCTCTGGTGGCGCGCTCCCCTGGACGACGGTCGGGCTGGAGCACCGGTCGGAGGCCGGGTGGCTCCGATCTGCACTTGTCGGAGTTGCTGCCCACGTATCTGAAACTCAGTTTCAAATCTGCGCGCTCCTGCGACAGAAGCTGCTGCGACGAGCACCGACGTCGGATCGACGCACAAGAGGTACCGTTGGAAATCTCTCTCAAAATCCTTCGATGCTCTTGGACTCCATAAAATTCGTTGGGACTGTACTTCTGATGGGGGATTTTAGAACCGGACTGATCTCTATTTCAGATCTGGCCAGGCAGAAATGAACTTTCCTGAGAGTTGGCATTGACCGTGATGTAGACCTCCGAATCAGAAGATGAGCTCTACATGAAAGTTGTAGAGGGGAGAGAGAGAAAATGGGGATGATTTTTTTGAAGGGTTTGGTGGAGGTTTGGATGGGGAAAGATATTTTATAATGCTGGGTGGTCAGATCTGGACAGTGGTAGGTAGAACTGAGCTGGGATTTGAAGTGAATTTTTAGAAAATATGAACGAGATTCTAAATTCACAAGAAAATTTGTGGATGGTTTATTAGGTGGACAGAACCTCCAATAAAAATATCAAGTCATTTGGGTCACGAGAAGGTGGGTTCATGAATGACCTATTAGGGTTCTGGAAATCTGGGCAGACTGCTGGTAGATCTTAGAGGAGGTGGAGAATGAAACTAGAAAAATGGAAAATAAAAACTGGAAGCTCCACCAATTTTTCTAGGATGTGGTGATGACCCCTGGAACTCACCCGAAAAGTTTGGGCACCAGATGAACTCGTGGCTGAGAGCAAGAAATCTGAGATCAAGGGGCTATCTTGAGTGGATAGAACTCCGGTGACGATGGCGGTGGTGCGACGGCGGCACAAAAGCAGCGGCGGCGGCGGCGACGATCTACACACCTGATAGATGAGGCTTCACACCTCTGATTCACAGCCTTCCCAGCTACAGAAGGGGGAGAGAGGAGAGAGAATGGGGGCGGCCCTTGCTCCTTTGGAGGAAATTCCAATATTTTCTTTCATTAATTCCAATCAAATGAAAATACATGTTATTTATGTGAAATAACAAAAGACACTAACTATCCCTAGATCTAGGGTTGGGGAGGGGTAAAAGAGGGAGTCCATAATTTATTTCTCCCATGTGATTTGGAACTAAATAAAATAAACTAAAAATCCTAATATAATACTATATATGGGGGGCACCCCCTTGACTTATGGGCTTCCAATTTTGAATTTTGTTTCCCTTTGTCCCCCCCTTGGTCCAACCCTTCTAGAAGCCCACCATGGAAGGTTGACTGACGCCACATGGGCCCAAGAGATGAGGTGGATCAATGGGAGAAGGGATGGGGGGCCCGCGGGACCCAGGTGGTCCCATTTTACAAATAAACCCCTGTTACAATCCAAATTACAGTTCGAATAAAGCACACATTACACACACAAAGTCCAAATAAATACTATAAATACCGAGACTCAAGGGGGAGTGTCCAAATTATCTCCGAGCTAGATGGAAGCCGATGTAGCCCAAGTGGTGCTCCGCGTACGGTACCGACGGCTCGCCGATTCGTGCCTCTCGATCGCTCTGGTGTCCGCACCACACTTCCACTGCGCACTCAACACAACGTACACATGCATCAAAAATAACTCGGCATCCACATCTCAGCACACAATCGGCGCCATCGTAATTCATAAAATTGCAATATAACACGCCTCGAGTATCGATCCTGCTAACAGCCGATCACAAGTTGCCAAAGTGCAAACCATGGAGAGCACCAGCTTCAGCACAAAGCGCAAAGAACACTAATCTCAGCTTATCCTCACGTCCTGAAATGATTACTGACCCTTCACAACATAACAGCCGCCAAACGCGGCACGTCGAAAATGGCGCACAACGGTCCCCAAACATACAAACTAGGTCCAAAGCCAAGCAACGGTCAAACAACAGCAGATCAGGTTCAGAACTAACACTATCCACACATAACCAGACACAAGACACATGCTTCACGGAGATAGCACTTCCAAGGCTTACCTCGAAAAGATGCCACCAAACAGGATGAGAAGAATCAAGCTCGACTAACAGTAGCTCACCAGGAAGGAAAATCCTAGGTTTGCCCAAGCATTCTCTTAAACAAGACATCCAATCGGCCACCACAACGCAAGCTAACACCTCGGGGGCTAAACAAACTCAAGCTGGGACGGCCAACACAATGTAAGAATGTGCACGGCCATTACCAACGACAAAGTCACCAGCCACCTGAACAAAACACGGAGAAATCTCAAACACCGCACCACAGATTCACGCCCGCATGCGAACTCTGCTAAGTACAACATAACCGAGACAAACACCACGACAAAAGAAAAACACTTCGTCACATCCTGACGAGAGCAAAACCATCTCGCACAGTGCCAACACAGCACGCACAAGACCACATGCGAAAGCAAAAGCGATAAATAATCGCAAAACCTATGCTAGCTTTCAACTGTACTGGACCTTACAGACTCTGAGTACTGCAATATCTCGAATTCCCATATACTTTATAAAGAAAAGCTCAGCTAGCTCATAAAAATTCCGAACAACTCTGAACTCTGCTATGGTACCAACTGTGGCGACCCAGACTTCGGATACCAGGTAAACTCGATACCACTTGGAACCTGCGAGGCCTCCCAAGTGCGGAAAAGCTCCGGAGGGATAGAAAGGAGTGTGAGAGTACATTGAACTTCCAGATAAAGCAGTAAGCAATTAAATTTCAATGACCAGGATTGCTAAAGTAGCAGAAATAAAATTATATTTTCTATAACAATTAAAACTAACAGAGTCTAGTCCAAAGAAAGACAAGTACAGTCCAACATAAAGAAATGTACTCGCAAGTCGGGGGAAACCAGACCCTGGCAACGCTGGCAACTAAGAACCACGTAACAGGTACCGCCCAACAGGAGGAAGAACTGCTACACCTGAAAAGTCAGGGGTGAGCCTCGTGTCACTAGCTCAATAGGGATCCTGAAGAACCCTACCACAAAACAATGCAGTAATAGTAGTGCTACACTAAAGCAAAGCAGTAATAAAGCATGAATAAGAATAGCAAAAGTAAAGAGGAAAAGCCGTAACATAGAAACACGACAGCCAAAGGAACCTCGGCCCTCTAAACTACTCCAAACAGCAACAGAAAGGCGAACCCCGATCTCATAAAGTCGAGCGTTACCGATCCTTTGACAAATCACGAAACCTATCATGAAAAGCCTACAAGAACAGGCAAAAAGCCTACCAAAGACCTACACGGTCGAAGGCACAAGACATACATGAGCTCACCGTCGTGTACGATAGACTAGACTAGACCTCGAGTGAAGCCAACGCAGGCTACCTGACAAGTCACGTCAACCATGATGGAAACCAGTCACGAAAACACAAGTCATCGTGTCATGTGACAGAAGCACCTCCTACTAGAAGAACAGCTATATCCGTCCACTGACGTCTTACACTGCGCCTCAGGTATCTCGTACTCGCCTAGAACGGCGGTAACTGAGACACTCACAAGAAACCAAGGAACTACAGTAACGAGTGACTTGTCAGGGTCACGCCCGTTGGCGCTCGTCCAACTGCCCCTGACCACGTGTGCACACACAAGCCCAATGCCTTGAGCTAGGCCTCTAACTAGTTTCCCCCCTAGTAGGACAGTACCGCAAAGCAAGAGGGCCCACAGAAACTAGCCTAAAAATCGTCAACCAGGAACTTGCCCTGCCACCACTCCCATGTGGGCTAACACACAGGACAGTGTCATCAGTCCACGACTAGTGGAGGCTCACTAGACACAGAGACTCCAAAATAGCGAACACCAAAGCACAGACAGTGTAAGCACACCTATCACACGTACTACGGAGCATAATGTAGTACACCACTACAACCAGACTCAGGATAGTCAACTAGACCTGCTGATAATGATCCTTGAGTCACGAGACTCGGGTCAAGATTGTCGCACAAATCACAGTAACACGCTGTTAATCAGCTTAGTCCCTAAGCCAAAAACCACGAGAAACACATTATGGAAGACGGCACAGAATAGCCATATCCATAACAGCAATAATAACAATGAGTCCTCGGCCTCCAAGCTGCACAACGGACTCACAATTCCATATAACACAAAACACGGAACATGAGGGATCACCAAACAGCCCTCAAACCACATGGCATGCAAACCGAGGTAAAATAACACCTCCTAGCGCCCAAAATCATGTCTTGATCCTCACAGGATAGACGAGACACTCACGAGGTCACGTGTCAACCACTGGGTCACAACTGGGTTGACCAGAAACCATAATGACCCTCGAAATAACACAAAACACTACTCGGTATGGTGGCACTCTTAGACACCTTATAACACGGTCACAGCCCTCATAGGACGTCCAAGACATCCACGGAACAATGGGCTAACCAAGGGGTCAAAGCCACACTAACCGAAAATCAAACAAACACGAAAGAACACTCTGGAATAGGGCAAGTCGACTCTCAACACCAGTTGGTCGACTCAAAGCCCTTACTAGATCACAATCATCCCCAAGGCTTTGATCACGTGATCACAGTTGTACCCTGGGTCGTGATGATCCATAGACGCGGTAACCAAATGTGTCGCGATGACAAACATTAACGCGCCTATACCCAACGTCACGATGATTAACGCGCCCCTACAGTGTGTCACGATGTCAACAGAACATGCCCATCACCTGGGTCAGGATCACACAATGACGCGGCGCTTACCTTGGTTGCGTTAATAGACGTGGCCTGAACCCCAAGCGCGACAACATATAAACGAGCCCCTCACTTGGGTCGCATTAACGAAGGATCGCACCCATCACATGGGACGTGTACCCAACCGCCTTACTATTCGTCTCCTACACAAGACGCGGTGCATCGTTGTAGAGCGTTCCACTGAGAACGCGGCATACACGACTGGTGCGTTCTCGTCACGGAGTGAAACACGGAACATCCACACGAAAACCCATTTTCCATGCCCCAATCGTCTCCAGAATGATGGGAAACACCTACTATCATTTTGCCGACCTTCCACAAGTCGGAAGGTGCCAAACCACGCACAAAAACATAAGAAATGGGCCATTCCCATGAATCAACCCAAAATGACTCACAAGGACAGTCGGGCTCATACCGACTCCGATTCTCAACCAAATTCAATAAAACTGGCGGGAACTGAATCCCAACATGCCAAGGGTTCAAATGAAACTATTTAAACTACAAACCGTCGCTTGGAACGGTGAACACGGCTCACACTCCCCGAACATGTTTTTTGCCCAAACAAGGCAAAACCTGCTCAAACTCACACCGTTCGGCTCCAAATCGCGAGAGAACTTAGGAAAAGAGTAGGGCATCTATCCCCTTACCTCCATCGAAGATCTCATGCACCGAGACTGCCACAATACGCCGAAAACCATCACACAGACAACCTACGCTGGCTTTGAATCCACGAATAGGATCGCACCAACACCACGCTCTGATACTCGCACCATCACGCTCCAGGTTAGTCCCGCATCATCACCACCTCACCCAACTCCGCACTGGTCATACGCCCCGGGGGAGAGGAGAAGAGGGGATAGAGAACGGAGGGAGAAAAAGTGAGAGATGTGAGGGAAGAGAGAGGAGAGAGAAAGGGTTAGTAGAAAAGAAAATAGGAAATTCATGCGATTTTCCTAAAATCCAATATTCTACATGAAAATCTCTAAATTCAAAAAAATATGAAAAAATAGTCTTCGCGATCCTCGGAATGAGCACAACGCACCTGTAGCGTCCTTGAGTACCAAAACTCAATGGTCAACTCTCCACAAGGTTCCGCAAGTTATAGAAGGGAAAAACCCGCATGGATCGTAAAACACATATGAGGACCCACGAAAGCGATCCGAAAGCTCTCTGATTCCGATCCGAAGAATCCAGGATATTACAAAAACTACTTTGAATAATCTCATATGTGAAAATGAAAACTTAAAGAATGTTATTGATGAACTCAAACTCAGGATGCAAAAATTTGAAGAGGACACAAAAATAGCTAGAGAAAAATATGATGTTGTAAAAGGGGTAAATGAGGAATTAAAGAAAAAAAGTGAAAATTTAGAAAAATAAAAGAAGGATAAACAGAATTCCCTTGAGGGCATGACACAAGGATCTGAAAATTTGGATGCCATTTTGGAAACCAAAGTAAACTTCAGAAGGGAAGGATTGGGTTTTAACCCAACAAATAAGAAAAGGTTTGATGTGAAGACAATCTCCTTTCTTGCTGAAAAAGGAACATCCAAACCTTTGATAAAAATGAATTGTGAAGAAAACTTCTATGAAAAATAATAAATTTAGTGCCAAGGACAAGGGCAAAGGAAAGGTAGAGGTGCAAGGAGGATCAAGTACACACACTATTGTACCTAAGTCTAAGGGACAGGTTAGGTGTAATGCCCCGGGTTTTTCGGATGTTTCTCGGATCAGGATCCGTGAGTTTCGGATCGTCTTTCCACGAATTACAGATTGTGTCCGATTGAGCTTCGGACTATTTATACCGGATTTTCGGACCCATTGGTGGTGTGCCCGTGAATTTTCTTGGGTCCGTGGCGTTGTGTGGAGCACGCCGGTATTTTTTTGGAATTTCAGAGCGCCTGTGTGGGTCCCGAGTCGCGTTTTGGGTTTTACGCGTATTTTTCGTCAATCGGACCTTCGGACCCCCCTGTAGGGTGAACCGCTGCATTCTCTATCACCGGAAGGTTACCACCGTGTTGTGTGTTTTCCGAGGATCGTGTGGGGTATTTATCCTATTTTTGGGTATTTTTTGGAATTTTTGGATTTTCCTATATAATAACCCCTTAACCTCTCTCTCTCCCCCCATTCTCTCTTTCTCACTCTCTCTCATCTCTTTCTCTCCGCCTCTCCCTGAGCGGCCAACGGTGGCGGAGGAGGGCGAGGCGGGTATGGCGGGAGGTGAGGAATGAGGAACGGGTCGAGGATTGAGGGCCGGTGGCGCGTTGAAGCCCCATCACGGGTTCGTGCCGCGGCGGGGGTTTCGTGGGCATTTCTTCGTGGATCGGCATCCTCGGGGCGCAGAATCTTCGGTGGAGGAAGGGAGATGGATCCCCATCTCGTGTACTTCCTTTCCCATGATTTTGGTAGGCCGTGGTGAGCCGAGGGGGCTTATTTGTGAAGTTTGGGGAAAAAGCATGATTTGGGGGTATGAGCCAGATCTTCCGTTTTACGAAGATTTTGACCGATCTAAGGGTTTAGAATCATGCTAGGAGGCTTGGGGATGGATTCCCCTTTGTTTCCCTATCATCGGGCGATGATCGGGGTGTGGATCTGATTTTTGTTGTTTCCCACCATTTTCGGGCTCAGGATGATTTAGCGGTCGTTCCAGAGACTACTAGGGGCGCCAAGTGATCATGCGGTGACCGCTAGGGGTCCCCCTGTGTCGATTCCAGGCTGGCGGTCATGTGATAAACCGCCAATGCGTTTAGCGGTCCAAGGGTAGACCGCTAGCTAGTGTCTCGCAGTCCATGGGTAAATCGCCAGGCTCTTGGTAGCGGTCAGGGCAAGACCGTTTTCTATTTTGGAGTAGTTCGAGGTCGGTCGGGTAGCAGTCTCGCGATGGACCGCCACCTGCCAGCGGTCCGAGAGGTGACCGCTAGGGGTTACGAGTTCCTGAGCTATTAGCGGTCTAGGGGTAGACCGCTAGGCTGGCATTAGCGATCTAGGTGTAGACTGTTAGGCGATTCTTCGTGCTCATCGTGCCGTTTACCGTCGTGTTGGTCTCCGGTCGACCCGGTCGTGACCCAGCGGTTGACCTTCGGCCTCGTGAGTGTCTCAGACATCCCTTCAGTTCCGTGACTGTGTTTCTGGGATGTCTGGAGGTACCGTGTTACCTCGATTACCATGCCCGTAGAGTTAGAGGGTCCGGGTGGCCCCGCGTGCGTTCCGGGCTTACGTGTTACACTTGATCGAGTCACCGTGTATCGGTGTATGTGCGGTGGGGTTTTCCCCACATGTCGTGAGTTTCTTCAAAAGATGGTTCTCGAGTAGGCCAATTGTATTGCCTTGGACTGCGAGTTCAGTCATCCAGCCTAGGGCTGGAGGTTTCCCGCTTTTCCCTGGGATGGGGAAATCAGTGTGGTGGCTTGTGAGCTACCTTGGGAACCATGCTTTGGTGCTTTTCGCATGGGCTGTGTGTGTGGCCTGTGGACTATGAGTCCAATTACCCAGCCTGGGGCTGGAGGATTTCTGAGTTCCCTTTTGAGGGGATGGTCTCGGCGGCTCGTGAGCTACCTCGGTATTTATGCTACCGTGGTTTTAGACCTAGGGATTAGGGTAGATTAACAGCATTGTGCCATTACGTATGACAGTCTTGACCCCGAGTCTTGTGACTCAATGACCATTGGATTTAGTAAGTCTAGAGGACTGTCTAGAGTCTAGTTGCTCGGCGTGTAGTGCCCCAAAATTTATAAGTAATTTCTGGATTATTTATAGAATTTTCTAGAATTTATATAGGGCAAAATATATTAACAAATGATCTAATGTTGGGATTATAAGGCCCAATTATGTTAAATAACTAATTTAGCTTTAATAGTTAAAACCCAATAGGTTTATGGACCAAGCCCATTAAGTTTGACCTATATTCTAGAAGGTTACTTAGCATATTCATGAATTATAAGGATAAATACCTCTTATATAGATAATTATGTGGATAATTAACAAAAAGAGTATGACTTAAGATGAATGTCCACGCCCAATTGATGTAACGATCCATCGAGCAACCGTTACAGTCATCTAACGGACCAGACTTAGTCCGTTACACTCAGCTGATTCCGTGAGAGGAAGAACTTGCAAAAAGATTGGACCTTTGGGATCCTATCTACAAGAGACCTAATTAGGAGAATGTGTAAGGTTACTAAGGACTCTTAGGGATCAGGTTCTGACCAACTAAGGACTCTAGAATAGATCTAAAACTCAAACCCTAGCCAAAAACCTATAAATAGAACCCAATTCTGAACTAAGCGACCCTTACTTTTGGCTCGTGAAGAAACAAGATAAGGAGATAGAATCTCGGGTAAGTTCTTTGGAACTTTTTATTTCTAATACTAAGGTCTGACAACTCTCAAAATTTCATGTTAGGAGGTTCAGTATCGAAGGAGTTAGGGTCCTCCAAAGTTGCTGGTTTCATCACGCCAACCCAGAAACTATGCGACATGGTGCTGAAGATCAAGAAATTATAGAGCCTAAACGAGGTAATTAGAGTTAGATGCTTTAGAACTTTTTGTTCTTCTTATTTTCATTTTCCTAACCTCCAAATTTCACATCTTTAGGTCAAGAGATTGGAGAGTTAGGGAACGTGAAGTTGTTGAAAAATCACAGGAAGAGAAGAACTAGGGCGACCTTTGAAGACACAAATTAGAAGTTTAAAGCCCAGTTAAGAGGTAGGTTATCTCATGAACGGCAAAAACACATTGTTAGGGATAAAAGCCCTCTAGTTTATTTGAATTTCATGCATTATACTTCATGAATTTCATGTTTTAGGATTCATCTATACATTCATGCATGCCTTCAACCCTAATTGAAGATAAAAAGCTATCTCTCATTGTTTCATTACTACCTATGCATCTAGATAGCCTTTTTCTCATTTTGACATGATTAGAGTAGTTAGCATGCCATGAATTAATCATAAATTTCTATAGTTTCTATTTCTTGTCAGCAGAGGACCTAACAGTCTATCGTAAGACCGCCAGGGACGTGTAACGGACCTACCTTGATCCGTCACACCTCTGTAAACGATTGCAGGGTTCTGAGAACTCTGAGGGACCTACAGTGGACCGTTACCATATTGTGACTGTTGTGTCCCTGTGATTTTGATGATAGCAAACACTATAAGTCATTTGAATGCATACAATTCTGTTTGTGGTGCAGATGAATGTTTCATTGAAAATCTTATCTGAATTATTGCTGCATTTTAAATATGGCTGTGTGGTGTGTGCTTTGGTGCATTTCATAATTGCATTTATCTGGATTGTGTGATGTCATATGTGTTTACTTATGTTTTGATGATGACATAGTTTACGTGTGTTTTGATGATGACAAATTGATGTCATATGTGTTTACTTCATTTAGAACTGCTCATTCAGAACTTGGTACATTGCTTAACTGTGAGCATGGCATAGACTGTACACTCGTCTGTCTGCATGAGTCACCAAGTCCACACATTGCATCGTGTGCTGTTCATGAAGTCTATACATTGGCATGCAGCGTCTCATGAAGTATGTACATCCTCTTCAAGCATTTCAAAGTCTATACATCGCTTGGAGTTCTTTCAAGTCTATACATTGCTGAGCGTCTCACTGACTGTCTCATGCAAGTATATACATTGGCATATGCATTCACTGTAAAGTCTATACATTCATAGCGTCCAGTGTCTAGAGTTTCATAAAGTCTGTACATTGGAAGTATGTACAACGGACTGTACATGCATCAATCTTCAAAGTCCATACATTGGACTGTTACACGCATCATTGAAGTCTATACAGCGTCCGTCTCTCCAGTCTGCACAGCCTTCTGATTGGACTTAATGTCTATACAGCTTGCATCGTCTCATGCAGCATCTCAAGCCAAGTCCATACATAGTCCATCAGCATTTAGAAGTCTGTACATCGGTCCGTCTTGTTCAACGTCTTAGTGCATTCAAAGTCTGTACAACGTCCGTCTTAGCCAGCGTCTCATGCTGCGTCTTAGGCAAGTCTATACATTGCTCTGTTGCACGAAGCAAAGTCTATACATCCGATTGTCTCACTCAAAGTCTGTACAGCCACATCTCAAAGGCCAAGTCTATTCATCACTGTGGCTGCTCGAAGTGAAGCCAAGTCTATACACTCCTCACCTTTCCCTACGGTTGGCCAAGTCTATACACTCATACCTTTCCCTACGTTTTTTGGCCAAGTCTACACATCGTATACCTGGCGTTTGCTTCAAAGTCTAAACACTCGTTCTTAAGGCTTCAAGTCTATACATTGGACTGTGGTTCGCCAAGTCTATACATTGCTGAGCCATTCGACAAGTCTGTACATTGAGCACGCATGTTGGCCTTCAAAGTCCAAACACTGCACTGTAGCTAGGACTGTGCATCGTCTCAGCCACCGTCCGATTCAGCGTCTCACGCTTGTAAAGTTTATACACTGGTCGGTGGTAAGACTATACAGAGTTCATAGAGTTCAGAGTCTATACATTCATGCACTGTTCATGCACAGAGTCTGTGTCTCATGCATTGTCTCGCAGAGTCTACACACTGCACTGTTCATGCCTTAACACTCATGTCCACACACTGGACTATAGCAGACCCGAAGCCAAGTCCATACATCGGACTGTTCATGATTTCATTGGTAGAGTCTGTACATCAGACGCGCATGCTCGCCTGTCCCCCCGGATGCTCTCCTGGGACCGAGTATGCCCTCCAGTGACTGCTAATGCTTCCCTAACTTTGAGGATGCTCCCCTGGAGCAGCGATTGCTCCCCAGAGACAGCATGTGCTCCACATGCTCCCCTGACGCTGGTGATGCTGTCCAGAGGCCATAGATGCTCCCCTGAGACTTCATATGCTCCCGTGCGAGAACGCACTAGTCTCTGAATATTTAAAAGAATTGTATTACATACATTCCCTTTCACTAAGTCTGTACAATGCATGGGCTTTCACAAGTCTATACAATGCATTTCATTTTACAAGGTGTCGACACGAAGTTGATAATCCGATACTCTGTCTGTCAGGTGCTCTGCTCGTGAAGCTTAAGGAGGGCACGTGATCCGAGGCTGGAAGGCCTGACCAGATGATGACACATGGACTGACAGCCTGCTGGATGCTGCCACGTGGTCCGAATACTTAGGGCTGAAAATGTGGAGGTCACACGTCGTGGCTGCTGCTGCTGCTGCTGCTATATATGAGCCTTCTTCCACAGAAGAAGACTGATCGAGTTGGCGAGAGGTGAAGTCCATACAGAGAGCCACGATCCAGACAGAGAAGAAGAAAAGGAAAAGAAGAAGAGAAAGAGAGTGAGTAAAGAAAAGAGAAAAAGAGATCGAGATCAAAAAGAAAGAAAGTGATCGATATAGAAGAAGAGGGTTGCAGAGAGGTAGTGAGCAGAAGTAGAAGAAGAAGAAGAAGTGAAAGGAAAAGCCAGAGAGAGCCTGCAAAAGAAAAGAAAAATAAGAAGTGAGAAGAAGAGAAAGCGAGAGTGATAGAAGCTTCAACTGAAGATCAGTTCCTGCTGGACCATGGATCAAATTCAGGCCAGCCAGCTCCTGTGAGAGCCACAGTCTGATTCCCTGTTTTCCAGCTTTCTGTTGCTGCATTTTTTGTTTTTCTTTTCAACTATTCACTAGTTGTTCTTCCGATTCTCTTGTGTGAGGTCGGGTTCCCTCCGGTGTGGAGGAAGAGAGACTTGCATCTCTGGTTGCCTTTGACTGGGAGTCATCGGTTGTTTCCCTTCGGTTTGGAGGAAGGGAAGATGGGTCCTCCGGTTCTGGGCTTGTAGGTTTCGAGTCCAGGGGTCCCTCCGGTTGGGAGGAAGAGAGGTCCGAGACCTCTAGTTTGCAGGTGACTTGGTGTCACTTGTGCTTCCCTCTGGGTTTCAAAGGAAGAGAGACTTGGGTCTCTAGGTTCCCCTCCGGTTTGGAGGAAGGGAGGATTGGTCCTCCGGTTCTAGTCTTGTGGGTTGCAAGACTAGGTGTTCCCTCCGGTCTGGAGGAAGAGAGACTGTGCGTCTCTGGTTTCCAAGTGGCTGGGACTCACTTGGGGTGTCCCTCCGGTTGGGAGGAAGAGGGGAGGTTGTTCCCTTGGTCAAGCTGTTTGGTAGCCTTTGTTGCAGACTGAGTCTGCTGTGCTAGTGTTACTAGTGGAAGCCTCACTCCGGTTTGGAGTGAGGGGTGGACGTAGGTCTTTGGACTGAACCACCTAAAAAGCCTGGTGTTCTTTTATGGTTTGTTTGTCTTATGTGCTCATTTCTCTGCTGCGCTCACTAGATGTCTATTTAGGATCGAGTGTGAGTTTATTCAATTAGACTACTTTGCAATAGCTTCCTAAGTTTTCTCAGTTTATATCTGCATCCGCTTTTAATTCCGCACATCTAACCGGTAGAACTTAAATTGGGTAAAATTCTTTGAAAGATCCATTCACCCCCCCTCTAGATCTATGTTTATCTATCGCACCTAGCTAACAATTGGTATCAGAGCAGGTTCTCTGATTGATCAGATCCAACGATCTGCAGAGGATCCTGTTGTCCCTTGGTACATTTCTGATTTTACTCTTTGCTGCATTAATTTGCTTACCGATTTATTCAATGGGTTCTCCACCGATTTTTAATGGCTCTAACTTTAACTCATGGGTTAGCAGTCTACATAACTATGTGAATTTGATGAATCCGGATCTGTGGAAGTTAATCTCACATGGTCCTCACAGATTGCCAAAGGAAAAGTCCAAATGGACTAAAAGTCGTAGATTGAGAAATGAAGAGAATTAGAAAGTTTTGAATCTGATGAAAGAAGCTACTGACAAGGCTCTACATTCTTGTTTTTATGACTGCAGGTCCGCTAAGGACATTCTGGATCAGCTGAAGATAGCTCAGAGGATGAATGAGGACAGCTGCCTGATGGCTGACAAGAGCAACCATGGCAGTGATCAAGATGAATCCGAAGAACAGGATGATGAGGAGGTAAACCCTTTCGAGAATTTTTCTTTAGATGACTGTGAAGATGCCTATGTCAATCTGACAAGATCCTATAAAAAACTAGGGAAGAAGTATAAAAGTCTGAAAAAGGAGCTAAAGAATCATGAGAATGCTAAATCTCGAGGTGAAAGCCCTGAAACTCTGAAAACTGAAAATGAATTCTTTAGAAGACAACTACAAGATTTTGATTCTATTATTACAGATCTAGATCATTTGAAATCTGAAAAATAAACTCTTATGAAACAAATTGGTTTACACAAAAAGGAGAATCATGACCTTGTTTGTGAAATTTCTGAACTTAAGGAGAGGCTTAGTTTAATTGATGATCAGGTTCATCACTATAATGTAGTTCAGAATGAAAAATTGGTGAGAGAATTAGAGTGTGTCAACTCTGAACTTGAAAAAATGAAATCTGAAAATGCTTGCAATGCTTGTGCAGCTTTAAGAGACTTGATAAATGAACTTGATTCTGATGATAAACTTCAAAATGATTTAATCAAATCTCTGAAAGAAGAAAACAAATCATTGCTAGAAAAGAAAACTGAAGCTGAAGATATGAAATTAGAAAATGAAAGACTCAAAAACCAGTCCAAGGAATTTGAACACAAATTGATGAGTCTTGAAAAAGAAAACAGATTGATTTCTGAAAAAATGGAGGCTGATAGAATAATGAATCTAGAGCTTCAGAAAAATCTCAACAAACCTCAATCTGAGAAACAACAGGAAAACTTTTATGAATGTCAGTCTTCCTTAGATGATTGGATGTTTGATGATGATCTCCTAGAGAAAAATAGGAAATTGGAAGAAGAAATCAACAAGCTAAATCATCTAAACACCCAACTGCCAAATAGGCTATTGACAATTGAAAAAGGCAAGGGTGTGAGCATAGATAATTCTGATAGGTTGATGAATGCTGAACAAGAAATTGAGAGTCTAAAAACCATCAACCTAATGCTGAGTGGAAATGTCAAATGCTGTGAAGAGCAGGTAGCTAATTATGAGCTCACTATCACATCCCTTCAACAAGAAGTTGATGATCTATGTAAGTCCCTATCTGAAGCTGACAATGAAACAAAGCTAAAACAGGAAGTTGAAAAACTCAAAAGTTTGAATGATGCCTTACATCAACAACACATTTCCTGTGAAACAGATTTGTCCAAATATGAAGCTAAAATTGCTGATTTGAATTCTGAGATTAAAGATTTGAAAAATTCTCTATCAAAATTTGTCAAGGGAAAGGACAATATGAATAAGCTTCTGGGAAAGACTGATAACTCTCAGAGAGAAGGGCTGGGTTACAGTTCAACAAACAAAAGGATCAATAGCAATAAAACTTCAACTGTGTTTGTAAAAGCTTCTGATCAAAACACAACTGCTGGTCCTTCTGTTTTTCAATTCACTGCACAAAAGTCCACTGTGAAACCCAAAACTGTGGAACAAACTCCAAAACAGAAAAAGGGTGAAAATTCACAGAAAAAGGAAAAAGACACTCCTGTTGTTATAAAGAAGATTGCACACAATTCACATGATCTCTCACACACTCACATTAAAAAGGGTTCATGTTATTATTGTGGGAAAGGAGGTCACATAATGGAGGATTGTGGATTGATGTTAAAGGATGAGCATGCTAGTGGAACTTTACATTCTAGAAACTCTTTTGATAGAAACCATGTTGCTAGGAAGCCTGATGCCACATGTTATTATTGTGGGAAGCATGGTCATCTCATGAGTGAATGTTTTATCATGAAAGAAGACAATAAACAGCATGCCAAGTCCCCCATTCATGTTCATGGTCCATATGGATCTAAACAGAATTCTAGTCAGCACATTGTGTGTTTCAACTGCAATAAGCCTAGGCACAAGGCTGCTGAGTGCTGGTTTAGATCCACTTGGGGTAAAAATGGTTTTCATAGAAGAAATTCTTTTGCATGTTCCCACTGTGGGAAAAATGGGCATACAGTCAAGGACTGTTGGTATGCTCAAAAGAACTATGTTAATCCCCATTTTGTCAATTTCCCTGCAAAATCATTTGTGAAAATTTCATGCTATAACTGTGGGAAGCCAGGCCATAAATCTGCTGAATGTTGGATGGTTAAGAACAAGCATCAAACTGCTCATGCATATAACAAAAAATCTTATGAACATGTTTATAAACATCACCCTGCTGTTAATATGCATCATAAGAACCAAAAACCAGCTATTTCATGTAGATACTGTGGAAAATTTGGACATTCTATGGATGACTGTTCACTGATGAAATTTGATGATAATGTTGCTATGAAAATGTTTAGAATACCTGCTAGAGGTAAGGCAGGACCCAAAGTTGCTTGGGTCCCTGCAGGATCAAAATGATCAATATTTTACAGGAGTGCCTTGGACTGAAGAATAAAAAGGGGGAAATAAACCAAGGCACCCAAGTTGATAAAACCTCATTCAGGTAAATTTCTCAAATCTGTTCAAAAGAAATTTATGGTTGAGCTGATAAGTCATAGTTTCATGCATACATACTTTTTATTTGATTTGACTCTTGCATTGAGCTTTGTAGGCTTTCTTGCTTGTACTGTGAGCTGTGTGCATATATGTTAATTGCATATCATGCACTTTGTAAGGGGGAGTTTGATTGATGCTTGCATAATCATGATAATCTCATTTGCTGAATGCATACATGTAGTTAGTTGCAATTGCATTTCCTTACATTAAAAAAAAATGATTCATTGCATCTAGATAGGGGGAGCATTCCTGATTCATCTCTTTACCTCTTGAACTCCTTCTGTCTAGCAATCTGATCCATTCTTGGCAAATGTGTGGTTCACTTGAATTCTCTGTTGTCTACACTGATGTAGCTCCATTGATTCTGTCTACTTTGAATTCAATTGATAACTTGTTACTATCATACACATTTCTTCATATCTTGTCAAGACTAGCCCAAGCTAATCTGACTGAATTCTAGTCTTTAAGGCTTGCTTCTGAATTGCTCAATTCTCTCAACTATTGGTATCTGAATTGCTCTCTGCTAATTTCTCTTGACAATGTCATTGATTCAGCCGAATGAGGAAAGATTTAATCAGTGCACCCTAGGCATAAATCAGACATTTGAAAAGAAGAATCTTCTACTATACTGGCTTAAGAATGTTTTGATAAATCAAATTGATTTAAGCCTAATGTATTTTCTAAGTTTTGATGTAAAAGACTTGAAAATATCTGAATCATCATGCTTAATAACTCTTAACCAACTGCCTCCTGAATTTCATGCAAAACTTTCTGAAATCTGAAATTTTAAAAGACATGGCTTTCTTTGGTTAAGATACATGTAGAAAGTATTGTTCTTAATCATTTCAAGTGTACTGAGCTTTGTTTGAAGAATCTGAAAATAGTTAAAATTTAAAGCTAGAGCAATGACTGTGGTCACAGAGAAACTGGGTTTTCTATCAATGAAATAGAGTAAATCCATGTCATGAATGTTAGGGTGCTAGGCCCGGATACAGAGGGGGGGGTGAATGTATCCCTCTATGAAAAGTGGCCAAATAAAAACTTGGATGCTAGAGATAGACACAGAATAGAACCAATTCGATTCAACTCAAATACAAACACTTGGAGCGCGCCTATTCAAGCATCTAGCGGAAGCAAAACAAACAATCAGATCACTGCACAAGAGATTTTTAGGTGGTTCGGTCCACAGACCTACATCTACCCCTCACTCCCAACCGGAGTGAGGCTTCCACTAGCAAACGCTAGAACCAGGCAGACTCAGTCTGCAAACAGTTGTTGCCACACAGCTTGACCAGGGGAACAACCTCCCCTCTTCCTCCCAACCGGAGGGACACCCAAGTGACTCCCAGCCACTTGGAAACTAGAGGTCGCAGACCTCTCTTCCTCCAGACCAGGAGGGACCCGACCTCAGTCCAGAGGATCGAAGTACAAAGGTAATCAGAAAATAAAGGAAAATAATAAACAAAAATAACACAGCAATCAGAAGGCTGTAAAGGATGAAAACACAGATGTGGCTCTCAACGGAGCTGACTGGCTTGGATCTGATCCACGGTCCAGTAGGAACTAGTCTTCAGATGAAGCTTCTTCTTCCTCTTCTCTTCTCTCTCACTTTCTTTTTCTCTTAACCCTTACGAGCTCTCTAACTCTCTCTTACTCTTCTTCTCCTTCTGCTCTTCTTCTCTTTCTTTTCTTCTTCTTTCGCAGGCTCTCTCTATCTCTTCTCTTCTCTGGATCGAATACTCTCTGCTGCTCTCAGACTGGATGTATAGACTTTGCTCCTTTTCTTTCGATCAATCTTCTTCAGTGGAAGAAGGCTCATATATATAGCAGCAACAGTAGCAACCCCTGGGCGCGTGGCTTCCACATTTTCCCGCCCAAGGAATTCGCCAGATCCGAGGCAGCTTCATCCACGTGTCAGCATCTGCATACCTCGTTCTCCTGGGATCATGAGCCAGGTCATCAACCTCGGTAAGAATCCCTGTCAGACATAGCATTGAATAAGTCATCAGGTTAAGTCCAAACACCCTGTACAGACTCTGTGAATGCAAAGCATTGTATAGACTTTGAAATCAATCTAGCAAGTGTATAGACTTGATGATGCAGTGAGCATGCAATGTACAGACTCTACGTTGCAGGCAGACAGCAATGTATAGAGTTGCTACGTGCAGGCTGGCAGCGTAGTGTACAGACTCTGCGTGCAGGCAGTGGGGCGATGTGTAGACATAATGAGATGCAATGCATACTCTGTACAGACTTGGTCGTGTAAGGCGACGCAAGCAATGGCTGTATAGACATTACTTCAAAACCAGTGTATGGACTTGATGAAACACTCACGAGTGTATAGAGTTAGTTTAGTGAGCATGCAGTGTATAGACTTGAAGACTTTAGCAGATAAAGCAAAAGCAATGTATATACTTGTGAGGACGAATGCATTAACAGAACAGGAGAGTGTGTAGACTTAGGCCTTCTGTTCAAGACAAAGACCAATGTACAGACTACATGCTGTACAGACTTGATGTTGATCAAAAGACCTTTGGACATCAGCCCAAGGCGTCAACGCTTCCAACGTGCAGCGTCGCCTCAGCTCCTCAAGCGAGATGCTCACGCCCTTGGCAACTGGCCAATGCGTCAATGCATCCAACGTCAGCGTCGACGCAGTGAACAAGACAGGTGATGAACAATGCATGCACTAGCTTTACCAAAGTGTAGACTACACAAAGCTCAGCCACTGTATAGACTTCACGAAGCCAACGTGTGTATAGACTTCAATGCAGAAACCAAGGTTGTATGGACTTCAGACTTGAACGTGTGACCAGTGAGCGATGTATACACTTGGCCCTTGAAGGATGTACAAACTAGAAGGAATGAAGCCCACGATGTATAGACTTGAAGATTGAAGGCGATGTACAGACTTTGATGTAAGATGCAGAATGAGACGCTGAAGTCTGTATAGAGTTTGATGACTGAAGCATGAACAGTACGCCAACGTATGGACTTGGCCAAAGCATAGGGAAAGCCCCCAATGTGTTGACTTTCGATGTGAATACTTGTCAAGGATAGCAGGCCGATGTACAGACTTGAGCGAATCAAGGTCTGTATAGACTTGAAGATCACTGAATGATGTTCAGACTTTGTTCCACCGACCAGTGTATTGACTTTGCAAGCGTGAGACGCTGGATAAGACGGTGGATGTACAGACTTTAGGTGAAGGCATGAAACGATCTCTAAGACGATGAAGTCTGTATAGACTTTGCAGTGAATGGATGCTCAGTGAGATGCAAGTTGAGACGATGCAGTGTACAGACTTCATGTAATGCATGCAGACGTTGAACAATAGAATGTGCAGACTTTGCCATGAGACGCTGAACAAGACACTCCAATGAATAGACTTGCTGGATGCACTGTAGACAATGTATAGACTTTGAAGGCTAACAAGCGTCCTCAGTGTACAGACTTTGTTTCAATGTATATACTTGGAAGTTCAACGAAGGAGGCACAATGCAATGTATGGACTTGAAGTTCAGTTGGTGAGTGTACAGACTTCACCAATGAAACACGCACTGTACAGACTTGCTGCCAACCAATGTATAGACTCTACTCATGCAAACAATGCAGCAGTGTATAGACTTAACAGATATGTGAGCTGTAGTGTATGAACAACCGATGTATAGACTTGGCTATGCGAGCAAGCTACACGATGTGTAGACTTAGAAGTGCCTGCAGCTGTGCAAAGTGCAACCAGTGTATGGACTTGTCGTGCCTACACAGGGCGTTATACATACTTGCTGCCTGAAGTAAATGTGCAGACTCTATAAATGCATATGAATGCTTTATGCAGCAGATAAACAGTCTGAATTTCAAATGCAATGACTCACAATGTAAGCAGATAAACTGACTGAACATATGAAAGACTGAATGGACATTTGAATGACAGACTGATTATAAGAATGACTGAGTCATGATCTAATAAAATGACTGAGATATAGAATGACTGAGTAAAACCATGGTGACTCACAGTGATTAACTCACATAAGACCAATCATCACAAAACCCTAAAGCCAATCATCAAAACCACAAGCCACAAGGGCCAGGGGCACAACAATCTCCCCCTTTTTGATGATGGCAACAGTACACAGTGAGTCATTCTGATGATGTAAGACATTCTTATTAAAGTCATTCTGATGACTCAAACTATTCTCCCCCTTTGACTTCATCAAAATGAAAATAGTTTGAGAAGTGAAAGCAAACCAGCATGTAATGATTGAATAAATTCTCCCCCTTTGGCAAAGATCTCCCCCCTTTGAGATAATCAATATGAATGCAGATGCAGAAAGGGATACCAAAATGCAAGAGCTCCCCCTAAAGATATGAATGCAAGAACACAATTCTGCCCCTTTAAGAGTTTCTATGCAGCATGATGCATATGACATTTAAGCTCTCCTTCAATAAGTGGAATCTTATGAGATGGATAACAAGGAGAGGTTCAGGTCAATGAGTCAATGATATTGAGCAGAAAAGTTTCAAGTAGCAAATTTTTCAAAGAAGCTCCAATCACAAGAAATTCAGTCAGATTTTCAGAGAGATAGCAATCTCATAAATCCAAAACATAAGTTTTCAAAGTCTTCCATTATAAAGGCTTATGAATGAGCTTTATTGTTCAGCATGGTTTAACCATAATGAATGCAGGGTTTATCAGTAAAATTATATATTGATATCTAAAACCATGGTTTAATAAAAAATGAACCAAGCCTTCATATTTATCTTGATTAATCTCTCTTTCTCTTACACAATCAAATCTATTGACTTCTTTAGATTTACATGCACTAGTATTGAAATCAAGCAATTATGAAGTCATATGATTTTATCTAGGGTTGTAGCAATTTGATTTTTTTGCATCAATATTCAGATATTTCAATTTGATCAACAATTTTCTTGCTACAAATTTTACGAGCACTCTAGTTCAGTGCACACATTGTAACTAGAGGATATACCTTGATTAGAGGCCAATATCCCTAAGCCCTTAGTGTGACTAACTGTCATGCTTTATGTGAACAGAGTTAGCATTTACACATCATGACACACTACCCATCATTTTTTTTTAATGAGTGAGTTGTATTTCTTAGTGTGCATGCCATTGGTCTGTCTGATTTTCAATGAATTTTATGCAGAGTTAACTAAGGCACCTCATGACACAGTCCTTTGGACTTGTGTTTCTCAGTGACCAATGTCATTGCTCTGACAGATATAACCCTTTAGACATTTAAGAGATATTCATTTGCTTCAAATCAATAATAGTTTCATGTACTTAACCAATTAAAGTCATGTATTCAAAAGTGCAGATTTCAGAAATTTTTCACAAGACACAGCATGAAACAAATGGTTAAGGTTTATTAAACATGCTTCAGATATTTTTAAGAGATTTTAAAGTCAAACTCCATGAACATTAGACTTAAACCATATGAGTTATTTCAGACATTCATACAATTGTATAATAGAAGATTTCTAGCTCAAAATTTTCAGATTTATGATCGAGATAGCCCATTGAAATCTTCACGGAGGACTGATGGAATTCTGAACCCAAATGATACCAATTGATAGGAGAAATACCAATTGTTAAGAGAGATTGTGAAGCTCAAAGTTTTCAGAATATGATTAAAGTTTGTCAACAAAATCAGTAAGAAAGGATATGCAATGAGCTCTGACACATGTATGCATTTGACAACCTATATGCAATGCATTGACTCCCCCTCACAATATGCATTCAAACTCTCTTTTTGGCATTTTCAATGTAAGGAAATGCAATGCACTATATGTATGCAGAGACATGCAAAGACTCAACATTGAATGCTATGCAATGATATGCAACTAACTCCCCCTGAAAACATGCAATGTTTGCCATGAGAAACTGAACATATGATTTTGATTCATGCTCATTCAGACTGTCCTAACCAGCAAAGTGACCTATGGTACTAGGCGGAGCACTTGGTCTAAGAGACCAGCTCACACATAGTAAGAACCTCCAGACAGGCCTCCCTGTCTTTTGGTACCTTACCATTTATATACCATTTAGGTCATGCAAATTTATTCAACATGTAGTCTTATATGCAATTCAGAATTTCAGTGAGCTATTGCAACACACAAGTTTCAAGTCACACTCATAAGCAGTTCAGATTTTTCAGAAAATTCGAAATGCAATTTGTTTTCAGAGTTTATGCATAACACAATTATCAAGCAATTGCAATTAGCCTATGTATGCATCAGATACAGACAACCCTTTTTAATCTAATATTTGCACAGAACTCTCAGCAAATGCATGATCAGAAAATAATGCACATGGCAGATGATGAATGAAAATGTAAAAACAGATTTAACTTGCTATGCATTAAAACTAAAAGCAAGAAGAGCAGGAAGTTTACCTGAAAAGTTCAGTATGGGGTTTTCTTCTTGAGTGCCTTAGATCATTACCCCTTTTTATTCCAGTCCCAAGGCACACCTGCATAGCAATGTTATTTTGCACAAACAGGTGCCCAAGAAGTCTTGGGTCCTGACAAAACAGTATTACTCCTAGTAGGTTTTCTCAGCACATTTCTAGGAGCATTTTTCAGATCTGATTTATGCACATTCTTGTTAGCATGAATTCTATGTGCATAAGCATGAGATTTCTTGTTAACAGAATAAAAATTCTATTTGCCAAAACCAGTTTGGTTTTGATATCCTGCCAGCCAACAGGTTGCAGCCCTGTGACCTGGCTTCCCACAGTTATAACATGAAAGTTTTACAAATTGTCTTACAGGGAATTTAGTATGTTTCAGATTCACATTTCTACCCTGAATATGCCAACAGTCCTTGACTGTATGGCCATACTTCCCACATTTGAAGCACTCATTGTGCTTGCCTCTAAAAACATTACTTCCAAAAATATTTCTATTTGCAGGGAGTTTAATAGTTTTAGAATTGAATTGTCTACCCTGAGCATGCCAACAGTGGGCTGCAATGTGGCCCATCTTGTCACAGTGAAAGCATGAATTAGAACTTTTCTTACCAGCATTCAGCCAGCATTCAAATCTCTTATGACCCAATTTTTCACAATTAAGGCATGTCATATGCTGGTTTATTGGAACAGACTTATTCTTGTTAAGAGCATGATCGTTTGCATGAAATTTATTCTTATCACTAATAAACCAGCATTGTGAAATTTTGTGTCCTAGTTTACCACAATGAAAGCACTCAATTCTCCTTTTCTGAGATGAAGGATTTTTATCATGATATCTCCTAGCATTCTCATCATCCTTCTCCATCAACTTACACTCATGCATCAGATGTCCAACTTTATGACAGTAATGACAGATAATCTTCTTTTTAGATGCATGTGAGTGTGTGTGAGGACTGTGATCAGCAAACACTGATGAACCCTTTTCATTTATTTTCTGATTTACAGTCCTTTTCTGATTTTTATCCTCTTTTCCTGTTTTCTTAGCCTTGTATTGAATTGGGGATGAAGTAGAAAGCTTTTCCTGTTCAGAGGTTTTAATGAAAATAGTTTTCAGCTTGGATCCATCAACCTTTTTCAACTTTTCAGTTTGTTTCTGATTTCTCTGAACATTTGGTTGTTTATTTTCTGAGGTGGTGGCTACATCTGATGCTTTGATAAAGGATGTCGTCAGCTTGTTTTCAAAAGCCTTTTTATTGACATTGTTGTAGCCTAACCCTTCCCTTTGAGTATTGACCTTAACTCCTTATAACCTGTCCAGATTTTCTTGTCCACTTACAAACTTTGACAGAGAGTTCTTTAAGTCTTGGATTTCATTTTCTAAAGAGGTGATTTGTAACTCATAACTGGCAATCTCTTACTCACTGTAATTCATAGCTTCATTCAAAACTTTGTTAGCAGTTTTATATTTCTCAATTTCATTTTCCAGATTGCTCAGTTTATCAGAATCTTCAAAGCAAACACTTTTACCTCGTTCTAAAGCTAGAAGTCTCTCAGACATAGTGGAGTTCAGCATTTTCAATTTCTCATTTTCTTGCTTAAGTTTGTCATTCTGAACCAATTCATTTATTAGAAGCTGATCTTCTGAATTAGTTTCAAGTTTTCTTCTAGCCTTGAATTCCTTCAAATCTTTTTCCTTCTTTTCAATATTTTTCTATAATTCCACATTCACAGATTTGATGGCTTCAAGTTTTTCAGCAAGCAAGTTTTTCTCCTGCTCAAGTTTCTCAAATTTTTTACCATTTTTATTAGCAGATATTCTCAGAGAATCATTTTCAGATTTCAGCTTGTTTAAATCTGAGTTCACACTTTCAAAGTTTTTCAGCAATTTTTCATACTGGTCATGATAGTCAACAAGAGTCTGATTATCATTATCTGAGTTGAATTTTTCTTTGAGTTCAGATATCACATTTATATGATCTTGATTTTCAATTTTAAATAATGAGACTTGTTTCTTCAATATTTGAAAATCAGACATACAGGCATCAAGGATATTTTTCAATTCAACACAATTTCTACAATGAGAGCTTGAACTATCTAAACCAGTACCCTTCTTCAATTTTTTATACTATTTTCTTAACAGTTCATGAGATTCAAAGAATTCAGCATATGCATTCTCCCAATCTTCTAGAGAAAAATTCTCGAAGAGATTTACCTCATCATCATCATCTTCTTCAGTTTGATTGTTGCCTTGATCGCTGCCACTTTGATTTCTTCTATTGGCCATCATGCAGCTTGTTTGATTTCCTTTCCCGGCTCTCTTCATCATCTCTAACATATCCCTTGCAGATCTGCAATCAAGGAAACATGAGTGAAAGGCTTTGTCAGTGGCTGCTTTCATCAGATTTATAGCTGTCTGATTCTCCTCATACATTGATTCGTGACTATCAGTCCATTTGGACCTTTTCTTTGGTAATTCATGAGGACCATGTGAAATCACTTTCCACAGGTCTGGATCAACAGATTTAACATAACTACGTAAACCACTGTGCCACTGGTTGAAATCAGAACCACTAAAGATGGGTGGACAAGCCAATGAAATAGATAGCCGATAGATTCAATGCAACAAGAATATTGATGCACTAAAACAAATTAGCACCTAAGACTGCAAGATCGATCTGCAGGTCGCTGGACCTTGTATGCAGACACCCGCTCTCATACCAACTGTTAGGGTGCTAGGCCCGGATACAGAGGGGGGGGTGAATGTATCCCTCTATGAAAAGTGGCCAAATAAAAACTTGGATGCTAGAGATAGACACAGAATAGAACCAATTCGATTCAACTCAAATACAAACACTTGGAGCGCGCCTATTCAAGCATCTAGCGGAAGCAAAACAAACAATCAGATCACTGCACAAGAGATTTTTAGGTGGTTCGGTCCACAGACCTACATCCACCCCTCACTCCCAACCGGAGTGAGGCTTCCACTAGCAAACGCTAGAACCAGGCAGACTCAGTCTGTAAACAGTTGCTGCCACACAGCTTGACCAGGGGAACAGCCTCCCCTCTTCCTCCCAACCGGAGGGACACCCAAGTGACTCCCAGCCACTTGGAAACTAGAGGTCGCAGACCTCTCTTCCTCCAGACCAGGAGGGACCCGACCTCAGTCCAGAGGATCGGAAGTACAAAGGTAATCAGAAAACAAAGGAAAACAATAAACGAAAATAACACAGCAATCAGAAGGCTGTAAAGGATGAAAACACAGATGTGGCTCTCAACGGAGCTGATTGGCCAGGATCTAATCCACGGTCCAGTAGGAACTAGTCTTCAGATGAAGCTTCTTCTTCCTCTTCTCTTCTCTCTCACTTTCTTTTTCTCTTAACCCTCACGAGCTCTCTAACTCTCTCTTACTCTTCTTCTCCTTCTGCTCTTCTTCTCTTTCTTTTCTTCTTCTTTCGCAGGGTCTCTCTATGTCTTCTCTTCTCTGGATCGAATACTCTCTGCTGCTCTCAGACTGGATGTATAGACTTTGCTCCTTTTCTTTCAATCAATCTTCTTCAGTGGAAGAAGGCTCATATATATAGCAGCAGCAGCAGCAGCCCCTGGGCGCGTGACTTCCACGTTTTCCCGCCCAAGGAATTCGCCAGATCCGAGGCAGCTTCATCCACGTGTCAGCATCTGCATGCCTCATTCTCCTGGGATCACGAGCCAGGTCATTAATCTCGATAAGAATCCCTGTCAGACATAGCATTGAATAAGTCATCAGGTTAAGTCCAAACACCCTATACAGACTCTGTGAATGCAAAGCATTGTATAGACTTTGAAATCAATCTAGCAAGTGTATAGACTTGATGATGCAGCGAGCATGCAATGTACAGACTCTACGTTGCAGGCAGACAGCAATGTATAGAGTTGCTACGTGCAGGCAGTGGGGCGATGTGTAGACATAATGAGATGCAATGCATACTCTGTACAGACTTGGTCGTGTAAGGCGACGCAAGCAATGGCTGTATAGACATTACTTCAAGGCCAGTGTATGGACTTGATGAAACACTCACGAGTGTATAGAGTTAGTTAAGTGAGCATGCAGTGTATAGACTTGAAGACTTTAGCAGATAAAGCAAAAGCAATGTATATACTTGTGGGGATGAATGCATTAACAGAATAGGAGAGTGTGTAGACTTAGGCCTTCTGTTCAAGACAAAGACCAATGTACAGACTACATGTTGTACAGCCTTGATGTTGATCAAAAGACCTTTGGACATCAGCCCAAGGCATCAACGCTTCCAACGTGCAGCGTCGCCTCAGCTCCTCAAGCGAGATGCTCATGCCCTTGGCAACTAGCCAATGCGTCAACGCATCCAACGTCAGCGTCGATGCAGTGAACAAGACAGGTGATGAACAATGCATGCACTAGCTTTACCAAAGTGTAGACTACACAAAGCTCAGCCACTGTATAGACTTCACGAAGCCAACGTGTGTATAGACTTCAATGCAGAAACCAAGGCTGTATGGACTTCAGACTTGAATGTGTGACCAGTGAGCGATGTATACACTTGGCCCTTGAAGGATGTACAAACTAGAAGGAATGAAGCCCACGATGTATAGACTTGAAGATTGAAGGTGATGTATAGACTTTGATGTAAGACACAGAATGAGACGCTGAAGTCTGTATAGAGTTTGATGACTGAAGCATGAACAGTACGCCAACGTATGGACTTGGCCAAAGCATAGGGAAAGCCCCCAATGTGTAGACTTCCGATGTGAATACTTGTCAAGGATAGCAGGCCGATGTACAGACTTGAGCGAATCAAGATCTATATAGACTTGAAGATCACTGAATGATGTTCAGACTTTGTTCCACCGACCAGTGTATTGACTTTGCAAGCGTGAGACGCTGGATAAGACGGTGGATGTACAGACTTTAGGTGAAGGCATGAAACGATCTCTAAGACGATGAAGTCTGTATAGACTTTGCAGTGAATGGATGCTCAGTGAGACGCAAGTTGAGACGATGCAGTGTACAGACTTCATGTAATGCATGCAGACGTTGAACAATAGAATGTGCAGACTTTGCCATGAGACGCTGAACAAGACACTCCAATGAATAGACTTGCTGGATGCACTGTAGACAATGTATAGACTTTGAAGGCTAACAAGCGTCCTCAGTGTACAGACTTTGCTTCAATGTATATACTTGGAAGTTCAACGAAGGAGGCACAGTGCAATGTATGGACTTGAAGTTCAGTTGGTGAGTGTACAGACTTCACCAATGAAACACGCACTGTACAGACTTGCTGCCAACCAATGTATAGACTCTACTCATGCAAACAATGCAGCAGTGTATAGACTTAACAGATATGTGAGCTGTAGTGTATGAACAACCGATGTATAGACTTGGCTATGCGAGCAAGCTACACGATGTGTAGACTTAGAAGTGCCTGCAGCTGTGCAAAGTGCAACCAGTGTATGGACTTGTCGTGCCTACACAGGGCGTTGTACATACTTGCTGCCTGAAGCAAATGTGCAGACTCTATAAATACATATGAATGCTTTATGCAGCAGATAAACAGTTTGAATTTCAAATGCAATGACTCACAATGTAAGCAAATAAACTGACTGAACATATGAAAGACTGAATGGACATTTGAATGACAGACTGAGTATAAGAATGACTGAGTCATGATCTGATAAAATGACTGAGATATAGAATGACTGAATAAAACCATGGTGACTCACAGTGATTAACTCACAGAAGACCAATCATCACAAACCCCTAAAGCCAATCATCAAAACCACAAGCCACAGGGGCCAGGGGCACAACAATGAAGTGCCATAGTTACCTCTTTTCAATATGTTTGAAAGTCTGGCAGAGCAATGGCATGGATGTGTTGAGTAACTGGGGATTCTGGCCTCTGATCAAGGTGTCTCCTCATGTAAAAAGATACTCCACTGCTAACTCTGTTCTCTTTGAGAGGCAATACGGTTGTCACATTGAGTAACTGGGTCACTTCACCTAAGATGTGTTGTGCCTTATGTAAAAAGGTGTTGACTGAACTAAAATTGCTCAGGAAAAATAAGTGCTGCTCAATTAGTATCAGAAAATTCTGAAAATCTAAAGACAAGCTCAATCTCATTTATTTCTGTTTAATCTCAATATGATCTTGTGTATTTTCCATAGGAGTTACTGAATTTAAATGAGTAAGATGGAAGGAGGTTAAACATGAATATCAAATGAGTTGTTGGTTCACCTTTATTAAAATGTGTTTCAGATATGAGTATTGAATTTTCTTGATAAACTTTGAATACATCTCTCTTAAATCATGATGGTCAGTTTAAACTCATTCATAATCTATTATGATTGAAGAATCTGAAATTCGTTTACAAAGATTTATGAATTTGGTGTGCTAATGAACATATGTCTTCCTCATTTATTCACTGAGATTACAGTCTGTGTTTTGCTGATAGATGCTCATCACTTCACTATATCAATTGGCTTCACTCCATCATCTAATCAGGGGGAGCTTTCCTGTCTTGCTGAGTGTCTTTCTTAAAGGGGGAAATCTAGTTAGCATTCTTGAGTGTCCCTGTGTTTTTGTTGATATTCTCCCTTCATCTCAATTGGTTTCAACCTTCAAAACATTTCTGATCATATTGCCCTCTATCAATGTGACGCACAACTCTCAGAATTTTTTTTAGATAACCAGAGTTCATCCTTGTAGATCTCTCTTGCATCATAGATCATAAGGAGACAATATGCTAGATTGTCTGATCAATTTGTTTGTCTGCAATTGCTCTATATCTTCTGCCATGCCAAAGGGGGAGTATTTGTTGCATATGCATGACTGCATAAGTTGTTTGACTGAGGGGGAGAATTGATTTAAATGATTCTGATATTGTTTATCAAAGTATTTTTTTTAATGAAGTCAAAGGGGGAGAATACTTTGATGAGTCTAGTCTGAATACTCCATTTATTTCATTCATAAGACTCATAGTATTGCCATCATCAAAAAGGGGGAGATTGTTGTGTCCCTGTGATTTTGATGATAGCAAACACTATAAGTCATTTGAATGCATACAATTCTGTTTGTGGTGCAGATGAATGTTTCATTGAAAATCTTATCTGAATTATTGCTGCATTTTAAATATGGCTGTGTGGTGTGTGCTTTGGTGCATTTCATAATTGCATTTATCTGGATTGTGTGATGTCATATGTGTTTACTTATGTTTTGATGATGACATAGTTTACGTGTGTTTTGATGATGACAAATTGATGTCATATGTGTTTACTTCATTTAGAACTGCTCATTCAGAACTTGGTACATTGCTTAACTGTGAGCATGGCATAGACTGTACACTCGTCTGTCTGCATGAGTCACCAAGTCCACACATTGCATCGTGTGCTGTTCATGAAGTCTATACATTGGCATGCAGCGTCTCATGAAGTATGTACATCCTCTTCAAGCATTTCAAAGTCTATACATCGCTTGGAGTTCTTTCAAGTCTATACATTGCTGAGCGTCTCACTAATTGTCTCATGCAAGTATATACATTGGCATATGCATTCACTGTAAAGTTTATACATTCATAGCGTCCAGTTTCTAGAGTTTCATAAAGCTTGTATATTGGAAGTATGTACAACGGACTGTACATGCATCAATCTTCAAAGTCCATACATTGGACTGTTACACGCATCATTGAAGTCTATACAGCGTCCGTCTCTCCAGTCTGCACAGCCTTCTGATTGGACTTAATGCCTATACAGCCTGCATCGTCTCATGCAGCATCTCAAGCCAAGTCCATACATAGTCCATCAGCATTTAAAAGTCTGTACATCGGTCCGTCTTGTTCAGCGTCTTAGTGCATTCAAAGTCTGTACAACGTTCGTCTCAGCCAGCGTCTCATGCTGCGTCTTAGGCAAGTCTATACATTGCTCTTTTGCACAAAGCAAAGTCTGTACATCCGATTGTCTCACTCAAAGTCTGTACAGCCACATCTCAAAGGCCAAGTCTATTCATCACTGTGGCTGCTCGAAGTGAAGCCATGTCTAAACACTCCTCACCTTTCCCTACGGTTGGCCAAGTCTATACACTCATACCTTTCCCTACGTTTTCTGGCCAAGTCTACACATCGTATACCTGGCGTTTGCTTCAAAGCCTAAACACTCGTTCTTAAGGCTTCAAGTCTATACATTGGACCGTGGTTCGCCAAGTCTATACATTGCTGAGCCATTCGACAAGTCTGTACATTGAGCACGCATGTTGGCCTTCAAAGTTCACGCACTGCACTGTAGCTAGGACTGTGCATCGTCTCAGCCACCGTCTGATTCAGCGTGTCACGCTTGCAAAGTTTATACACTGGTCGGTGGTAAGACTATACAGAGTTCATAGAGTGCAGAGTCTATACATTCATGCACTGTTCATGCACAGAGTCTGTGTCTCATGCATTGTCTCGCAGAGTCTACACACTGCATTGTTCATGCCTTAACACTCATGTCCACACACTGGACTATAGCAGACCCGAAGCCAAGTCCATACATCGGACTGTGCATGATTTCATTGGTAGAGTCTGTACATCAGACGCACATGCTCGCCTATCCCCCCGGATGCTCTCCTGGGACCGAGTATGCCCTCCAGTGACTGCTAATGCTTCCCTAACTTTGAGGATGATCCCCTGGAGCAGCGATTGCTCCCCAGAGACAGCATGTGCTCCACATGCTCCCCTGACGCTGGTGATGCTGTCCAGAGGGCATAGATGCTCCCCTGAGACTTCATATGCTCCCGACCGAGAATGCACTAGTCTCTAGGTATTTAAAAGAATTGTATTACATGCATTCCCTTTCACTAAGTCTGTACAATGCATGCGCTTTCACAAGTCTATACAATGCATTTCATTTTACAAAGTGTCGACACCAAGTTGATAATCCGATACTCTGTCTGTCAGGTGCTCTGCTCGTGAAGCTTAAGGAGGGCACGTGATCCGAGGCTGGAAGGCCTGACCAGATGATGACACATGGACTGACAGCCTGCTGGATGCTGCCACGTGGTCAGAATACTTAGGGCTGGAAATGTGGAGGTCACACGTCGGGGCTGCTGCTGCTGCTATATATATGAGCCTTCTTCCACAGAAGAAGACTGATCGAGTTGGCGAGTGGTGAAGTCCATACAGAGAGCCATGATCCAGACAGAGAAGAAGAAAAGGAAAAGAAGAAGAGAAAGAGAGTGAGTAAAGAAAAGAGAAAAAGAGATCGAGATCAAAAAGAAAGAAAGTGATCGATATAGAAGAAGAGAGTTGCAGAGAGGTAGTGAGCAGAAGCAGAAGAAGAAGAAGAAGAAAGAAGAAGTGAAAGGAAAAGCCAGAGAGAGCCTGTGAAAGAAAAGAAAAAGAAGAAGTGAGAAGAAGAGAAAGCGAGAGTGATAGAAGCTTCAACTGAAGACCAGTTCCTGCTGGACCGTGGATCAAATCCAGGCCAGCCAGCTCCTGCGAGAGCCACAGTCTGATTCCACGTTTTCCAGCTTTTTGTTGCTGCGTTTTTTGTTTTTCTTTTCAATTATTCACTAGTTGTTCTTCCGATTCTCTTGTGTGAGGTCGGGTTCCCTTCGGTGTGGAGGAAGAGAGACTTGCGTCTCTGGTTGCCTTTGACTGGGAGTCATCGGTTGTTTCCCTCCGGTTTGGAGGAAGGGAGGTTGGGTCCTCCGGTTCTGGGCTTGTAGGTTTCGAGTCCAGGGGTCCCTCCGGTTGGGAGGAAGAGAGGTCCGAGACCTCTAGTTTGCAGGTGACTTGGTGTCACTTGTGCTTCCCTCTGGGTTTCAGAGGAAGAGAGACTTGGGTCTCTAGGTTCCCCTCTGGTTTGTAGGAAGGGAGGATTGGTCCTCCGGTTCTAGTCTTGTGGGTTGCAAGACTAGGTGTTCCCTCCGGTCTGGAGGAAGAGAGACTGTGCGTCTCTGGTTTCCAAGTGGCTGGGAGTCACTTGGGGTGTCCCACCGGTTGGGAGGAAGAGGGGAGGTTGTTCCCCTGGTCAAGCTGTTTGGCAGCCTTTGTTGCAGACTGAGTCTGCTGTGCTAGTGTTACTAGTGGAAGCCTCACTCCGGTTTGGAGTGAGGGGTGGACGTAGGTCTTTGGACTGAACCACCTAAAAAGCCTGGTGTTCTTTTGTGGTTTGTTTGCCTTATGTGCTCATTTCTCTGCTGCGCTCACTAGATGTCTGTTTAGGATCGAGTGTGAGTTTATTCAATTGGACTGCTTTGCAATAGCTTCCTAAGTTTTCTCAGTTTATATCTGCATCCACTTTTAATTCCACACATCTAACCGGTAGTTCTTAAATTGGGTAAAATTTTTTGAAAGATCCATTCACCCCCCCTCTGGATCTATGTTTATCTATCGCACCTAGCTAACAGTGACACGCCCAGACAAGTCCGTTACACAGCATTGTGTTCTGTCAACTTAAGGTAGAATTAAGATTGGCTCAAATAGCTTATATATATGCCTAGTTAAATAGATCTTAACCTGTTTTCATGCTTTTTAAGTTCAGGTGTTGATTCATGTTAGAAATTGCATGATTTATGGTACTTTAGAGTTATTTTCAAGTAGATGATAATTTCAAGCCGAAAGCACTATAGTTTTGTATTTAAACTTTGATTTAGAAAAGATATTGATGAGTTTTATCATGATTTTAAATCGTTACACATTCCTTCTATCTAGAGAGTCAATTCTCTAAGTACATGGCATATATTCTGGTATATGGCATGTTCACACTTTGCACTATAGAAACATATTCTTGAACATGAGAACCTCTCTATTGGATATTACTTCCAATGGACTAGGAAATCTTGTTTCAAGGCCTCTGTAATTCTCTACAAGCTTGGGATTCTCACTAGGACGTTGAGTTGGTTGTACTATGAAAGCCCAATTGTTAGAAAGCACTATCGATGTTTTCAGATTCTGGATATGTAACGGATCTATATTCGACCGTTAGGAACATATAACGGTCCAATATATGACCGTCATGTTGTTTGAGTCCATATCTATTTTATTCTGAATTCAACCATTCTAACGGCCCAACACTCGACCGTTATGTTCATGTAACGGCCCAATATTAGACCGTCACAGTTCTAAATTCTTTTACCCGAGGTTTGACCAAAGGGTTGATATTTGAAGTTCATGGATGAAGTATTGATGGTCTAGGACTTGGCATATTATCTAAAGATACTTAATTTAAATTATGAATGATAATAAATATACCGTTATGCTGCTGAATTATTTCCATGAGCATGATATCGTCTTAAATCATCCTTGATATCTCATGTCCTAAGTTGAAGCGTTCATTGTTGATTATTCTTATCAAGAACTTATTTGCATTCTTGGCCATATTTTATTGCTTGAAACGTCGAAATAACTTGATTTATACTTGAAGATGCGATCGAGCACTGATTGTGTTCAAGGGCTCTATGCTAGTCCCCTCGGCTGATTGTCAGAAACATACTGTAAACCATGGGGTATGATTCTACTGGCGTCGCATTGTGCTGGGAGTACTTTCTCTATAAATAAGTGAAATCCACGATACACGTACATGACTTTCTTGCTTGTTACATGATATTCCACAGAAATTCACCAAATACTTGCTCATAAGTAAAAGATGTTTGGGTGATGAGTATGTGACTTGCTAGTACATTCGTGTTCATGAAAGGCCATTCTTATTACATCCTTGCTAGTTCATACTTGTTCATTCTATCTTACATGATCATCTTGTTACTTTGGTTACTTGTGATTTATCGCATTCGCATAATTTTACCTTATTCCTCTACAGCAAAAATGTTAATTACTTTAATAGTGGCTTCATGTTGATGCGAAGATACCTACTGGGCAAGTGTGCTCATTACCTATTTCCAATCTTTTCAAGAGATGGAAGTGAGTAAGGATCGGATTCAGAATGTTCAAATAGCGGGTCCGAGAGTGAATGAAGAATGAGTGATAACTTAGGAAGTCTACATTGTTTAGATTGAGTCTATGTACTTTTCTTATTTCTTGAGTCTAGTATGATGAAGATTAGTGATTGTATTTGATATTTGATTGATAATGAATTGAAAATTGGAGTTTGAGTAAATATTGTGCAATTACATTTATGTGAGTGATTGACTTGCGCTCTGATCATTCTTGCTTGCAAGAGGCTTACCATGCCGACTGTTCACGTTCCTCGAGCTAGTCTTCCGCTGTAATAAAGGCTCAGGACGTGACACGGTGCCACTTGGTTCTTTGCGACTCTCGCGCAGGGTGCGTGCGTGTTTCTCAGAGTTTCTCCTCGAAGAGTGGTCACATCAGTGACTCCCCACTAGTCGTAGCCTTTCGACACGCGTGTGGTCCTACCAGGGAGTAGTGGCGAGGCTGCCCGAGAGACACGGTTTTAGGCTGGTTGCCATGGGCCTCCTACTGTGCCGGCTCGAGTCCGGGTCGGGAGGAAGAACCAGCTACAGGGCCTGACGTAGCACAGTCAGTCAGTGTGTGCACACGTGGTTAGGGACTTCGGACGCGTGCTGACGAGCACGACCCTGACTAGACCATTGTTAGTGTTACTTGAGTGTGTGTCTCAGTTTCTGCCTAAGACGAGTAGGGAGACACTACGGCATGGTGTAAGTCATCAGGGGACACGTCCGGCTGTGCTTCTGTTGGGCAGGTACTCCTGTCACGTGAGACGTGACTCTCCTATTTTTGGGTTTTGTTTCCCGTCTGCTAGACGTGGTTCCACCGACTATTTCAGGGAGTGTTCTCGAGGTTGAGGTCTAGGGTTTCTGGTGAGCGTCACCGAGGGTTTTCCCTAGACAGTGTTAGGTCCACGACTGCGTGGTCGTGATTGTTTCTTCTGGCAGCATAGACAGAGGTTCTTCCGTTAGTTCGATAGCGCCCCCCCCCCCTGACTGTGAGATCGGGTCATGTTTTCCTGGTACAGTACGAGTAGCTGTAGTGCCGAGTCTTGACCGGCCACCGGTTCACTGTTCCTGCTGTAGTTGTAGCTGTTTTTCCATTCCGCTACCGTCGTTGTTCTCGGTTGGGGTTCCGCGGGATCCCTACTGAGCCAGTGACAGGAGGCTCACCCCTGCGTTTCAGGTGCGGCAGTTCTTCCTCGAGGTTCGAGGGTGCTGTTCGGAGGTTCTTAGCTGCCAGCTCGTCGGGCTGAGTGTTTGCTTGAAAAGTGGTATGTTTTACTGCTTTAGACTGTACTTTCTGTTGGACTGGACTCTGCTGTGGTTGTTTATTTATTTCTATTAATTATTGAATTATCCTACTTTATTTCCTATTTCTTTGTACCTCCACACTCCTTTTAGCCCTTCCGAGCCCTCCTGGCTCGTGGGCGGCGGGCCAGGATTCGAATGGTATCGTGTTCTTCCCGGTATCTGGATCTTGGGTCGTTACAGCTGGAATCAGAGCAGTGGTTGTGGATGTACATAGGATTTCGAGATATTGCACTGATGAGAGTCCATAAGGTCCAGTACTGTCGACAGATGGCATCGGGTTTTGTGTTTGTTCTCCTCTTGGTTTCTCGCTTGAGAGCTTGAGTGCACTGCGCGGCACTGTTAAGGTGGTTGCTATTCGCGGCTTCCATGCCAGCGTGGGGTCTAAGGATGGAGGTCGAGAGCTTTCTCCCTCATCGGTGGTGGCCCTGGTTGTGCTGCGTTGAGCAGTGGCTGCCGGTAGGCGCGGATTTGCGTTGTTGTGTTCGAGGAATCTATAGTGAGGTCAGGTGGCTGGCGAGGATAGGTTGTGGTTAAGTGGCCATGAGCGTGACCTGAGGGAGCTATTGTTGAGTCTGGCCACTCCAGCTTGAGGTTTACCCAGCCCCTGATTTGTTAAGGTTATAGTTTAATGTGGCAGAGCGGGTGTTTTGATCGAGAGGTGCGATCAGGTGAGCAAAGGATCTTCTCGGTGAGCTGCTGTTTCGTCGAGCCTGATGTCCTAGTCGTGCTCTGTGGCGTCAGAAATGACGTGTCTGTCTCGATTATTTTATGAATTTTGAGGCAGGATTGGGCTGTGGTCTCCTAGTAAATTCTTGCTCCTACGCTTTTGAGTGTGAATGGGTTGTGGTAAGCCTAGATTCGGTTCGAGACTGTGTGGCAGTGGCTTGGCTTCTGGCCCAGATCGTGGAATTGGGGCCGTTGTGCACTGTCTTGGATGTGCCGTGTGTGGCAGCAGGTGAGATGTGAAGGTTCTGCGGTGGTTTCGGGACTCGAGGATGAGCGTCGACAGTTGTCGATTATGGCTCGTGTTGTGGCTCTTGGCGTGGTGTGTTGCTGTTCGAGGAATTGCAGTGGTGGTGAATCGAGAGATGCTGTGATCGTGGTCCGACGTGACACTTGCTGAGTGTGTCGGAGGCGCTGACCTGATGGAAGTGATGGGTTTCTCGGTGCTGGAAGGTGCTGTTCCCAGCGTGCCCGAGATTAGAGATCCGATCGGGCGTGGAGTTTTTTCATTGGTCGGAGGTGTGATCGGTTTCTCCTTTGGTTGGAGAGATTGTATTTAGCTAAGGTTCGTCGTCTTGCATCGCGTGTCCGGATTGGTTGGCCTTCGTGTACCATAAAGTCCATGCGAGACGTGATCCGTGTTTTGGGAAGGTGGTTGCCTGTGAGAGTTGTGCCCAGTTCCCCTGGTGTGTAAGGGTGCTGGTGCTGTTCCAGAAGGACGTGTGCCAGTTGGGCGGTGTTCTTGAGAATTTGTGACTGGTGTCGTGATTTTTCAATGCGTGGCGGTTCGGAGCCTGCAGAGTTGCAGAGGATTGCCAGATTTGGGAGTGAATTTGTGCTTGGGGTTCGAGGTAAGGGAGCTTTCCTCACCCTATTTCCTGAAGTTGGCCAGCCGAGTTGTGGATTGTCGGGATGATGAGTCCTGAGTTGCCGTGATGGCTGTGCGCGTGTTGATCACAGTGCGCAGCGGATGCCTGGTGGGCCCGTAACCCACAGGTCTCAGGATCGTAGCATTGGTTGCTACGGGCGAATTTCCTGAGGTTGCGTTGAGCATGGGAGGATTGGTTCCTCGGTATGAGACGTGTTGTTGCCGTGCTATTGCTCGAGGTATTGTGGTTCTTGGCACTGGCAGGATGGAGTGTTGGAGGAAAAATGTGGCAAGTGTGCCGCATGAGTACCCTGTTCATGTGATGAAAGCCGTGTCAGACGTCGGTGCTAGACTCGGATGGGGTTGTTGAGGATGTCGCCAGACGGAGGTCGAGGACGTGTTGGTCAGAGTCGGTGGCTTGGTGCCCGACTTGTATTGGAGGTTGTGTCCTCGGATGAGATCGTGTTTTAAGGAAGTGATCTCTGGTAGATTATGGGTTCCTATTGGTAGCTGTGAGCGGTTAGTGAGCCAAACAGTGTGATCGACCACTACAGCGTTTGTAGGTTATGGTCGTGTCGGATTGTGGCGGACAGGACCCAACTGTGATGAATCTATGCCGTTCAAAGACTTGTGTGCATTGGTCGCGGCGTTGGGGACCAGGTTGCTGTGAGATTGGATGGCACTTTTCTCCCCTAGAGATGTGTGCCATGAATTGTTCCGGTGGTATCCCGTGGCTCTATGATAAGGGCAGGTGTACACTTGGGTTAATTGAGACGAAGGTTTCGATCAGACAAGACGAAAGAGTGACGCCTGTGGGCGGAGGGCTTTTAGTGAGATTGGCGTCGGATTGGTGGTCCTTGATGGGACGTTGGCGTTGGAGTGGTTATCCCTGGTCTGGTGACCAGCATGGGAGGATTTCCCTGTAAGTCTAAGTCGATTGAGGTGATGACCGAATACTCCTGAGTCTTGTCGTTGGTTTTTTCGTGCTCCCCTGAGAGGGTTGAGTTGGCGCGATGCTCGAGATCGGATGTAGTGTCCAAGAGAAGTTCAGCTCGTGATGTGGTAATTGTCTGTGTGTGAGTCAACGGATGGCATGTTGTGAGTTGGATCGTGCCCGTTAGGTGATGGAGGTTTCCCGTTGATGAGTAGCTGGTGACCATTGTGTGGTCTTTTCACAGATATAAGATGCTATTGGTGGGGCATCGTGAACGGTGAGAGCCGTGTTTCAATGAGACCTTCGGTGATCATTTTTGTGATGTGCCTTTTCGGATGGGATCTGGGCTTTGTCAGAATTTTTCTTCTGATAGAGTTGGCACAATGATATGTCTGGCATTCAACTTGCCAGGTGTGAGGTGGTTCTTGGTGCTGAGCCGATGTTCTGGTTCCGGTCTGTTGAGATGACTGCATGAGCCGGTGGAGGCTCTATATTGGTTGTTCCCTTGAGAAGGGTGTGCGACCTGTCAGCTGGCTGTAAAGCTGATGTGTGATTTGTCTGCCGACCATAGGATGGATCGGTAGTTGTTTCTCGTGATGAGGACTGTGTCTCCTCGGTGAACGAGAGGGTGGCAGCGGTGCCATGATTGGTTCTCGTGTTGTCTGAGGTGATGTCAGACTGTGTCCTTTGGTGTATGCCTACTCTAATGGCCAGTGTGCACGACGTGCGGAGCGAGGTGTCGTTCATGATTATAGTCTGGCTGTGTTCCTCAAGATTGGTGCTTTCGTGAGAATCAAGGTTTTCTGTGCTGGGGCTCTGACAGCATTGTCAGTTGTTTAAGGCTTTCTTCCCTTATGTTCCCGTGTCTGTCCTTAATTTTGAGGATGAAATTTCTTTAAGGGGGCAGGGCTATAATGCCCCAGGTTTTTCGGATGTTTCTCATATCAGGATCTGTGGGTTTCGGATCGCCTTTCCGCGGATTATGGATTGTGTCCGATTGAGCTTCGGACTATTTATACCAGATTTCCAGACCCATTGGTGGTGTGCCCGTGAATTTCCTTGGGTCCGTGGCGTTGTGAGGAGCATGCCGGTATTTTTTTCAAATTTCGGAGCACCTGTGTGGGTCCCGGGTCGCCTTTTGGATTTTACCCGTGTTTTTCATTAGTCGGACCTTCGGAACCCCGTGTAGGGTGAACCATTGCGTTCTCTGACACCGGGACGTTACCACCGCGTTGCGCATTTTCTGAGGAATGCGTGGGGTATTTTTCCAATTTTTTGGTATTTTTTGGAATTTTTAGATTTTCCTATATAATAACCCCTTAACCTCTCTCTCTCCCCATTCTCTCTTTCTCACTCTCTCTCATCTCTTTCTCTCCCCCTCTCCCCGGGCGGCCGACAGTGGTGGAGGAGGGCGAGGCGGCGATCGCGGGAGGCGAGGAACGAGGAACGGGTCGAGGATCGAGGGTCGGTGACGCGTTGAAGCGTGATCACGGGTTTGTGCCGCGACAGGGGTTTTGTGGGCATTTCTTCGCGGATCGGCGTCCTCGGGGCGTGGAATCTTCGGTGGAGGTAGGGAGATGGATCCCCAGCTCGTATACTTCCTTTCCCGCGACTTTGGTAGGCCGGGGTGAGCCGAGCCAGCTTATTTATGAATTTTGGGGAAAAAGCATGATTTTGGGGTGTGAGCCGGATCTTCCGTTTTACGGAGATTTTGACTGATCTAAGGGTTGGAAATCATGCTAGGAGGCTTGGGGATGGATTCCCATTTGTTTCCCCATCATTGGGCGATGATCGGGGCGTGGATCAGATTTTTTGGTGTTTCCCATTATTTTTGGGCTCGGGACGATTTAGCGGTCGTTCCAGAGACCACTAGGGGCGCCAAGCAGTCATGGGGTGACCGCTAGGGGTCCCCCTGTGTCGATTCCAGGCTGGCAGTCATGCGATAAACTGCCAGTGGGTTTAGCGGCCCAAGGGTAGACTGCTAGCCAGTGTCTCGATGTCCATGGGTAGACCGCCAAGCTCCTAGTAGCAGTCAGGGAAAGACCGTTTTCTATTTTGGAGTCGTTCGAGGTCGGTCGGGTAGCGGTCTCGCGACGGACCGCTCGGCATCGCCTAGCTATCAGGCAAAAGACCACCACTTGCCCATCGGTCCGAGAGGGGACCGCTAGGGGTTACGAGCTCCTGAGGCATTAGCGGTCCAGGGGTAGACCGCTAGGCTGGCATTAGCGGTCTAGACCGCTAGGCGATTCTTCGTGCTCATCGTGCCGTTTACCGTCGTGTTGGTCTCCGGTCGACCCGGCCGTGACCCAGTGGTTGACCTTCAGTCTCGTGAGTGTGTCGGACATCCCTTGAGTTCCGTGATCTTGTTTCTGGGATGTCTGGAGGTACCGTGTTACCTCGATTAGCGTGTCCATAGAGTTAGAGTGTCCGAGTGGCCCCGCGTGCATTCGGGCTTTCGTGTTACGCTTGATCGAGTCACCGTGTATCGGTGTGTTTGCGGTGGGGTTTTCCCCGCATGTCGTGAGTTTCTCTGAAAGATGGTTCCCGAGTGAGCCAATTGTATGGCCTTGGACTGCGAGTCCAGTCATCTAGCCTGGGGCTGGAGGTTTCCTGCTTATCCCTGGGATGGGGGAATCAGCGTGGCGGCTTGTGAGCTACCTTGGGAACCATGTTTTGGTGCTTTCCTCGTTGGCCGTGTTTGTGGCCTGTGGACTGTGAGTCCAATTACCCAGCCTGGGGCAGGAGGGTTTCTAAGTTCCCTTTTGAGGGGATGGTCTTGGTGGCTCGTGAGTTGCCTCGATATTCATCCTACCGTGATTTTAGACCTAGGGAATAGGCTAGATTAACGGCATTATGCCGTTGCGTACGACAGTCTTGACCTTGAGTCTGGTGACTCAAGGACCGTTGGATTTAGTAAGTCTAGAGGACTGTCCAGAGTCCAGTGGCTCGGCGCCACTTGGTTCTTCTCGACTCTCATGCAGGGTGCGTGCGTGTTTCTCAGAGTTTCTCCTCAGAGAGTGGTCACATCAGTGACTCCCCACTAGTCGTAACCTTCCGACACGCGTGTGGTCCCGCTAGGGAGTGGTGGCGAGGCTACCGGAGAGAGACAGTTTTAGGCTGGTTGCTGTGGGCCTCCTATTGTGGCGGCTCGAGTGGGGCGGGAGGAAGAACCAGCTAGAGGGCCTGACGTAGCACAGTCAATAAGTGTTTGCACACGTGGTCGGGGACTTCAGACGCGTGCTGACGAGCACGACCCCGACTAGACCCTTGTAAGTGTTACTTGAGTGTGTGTCTCAATTTCTGCCTAGGGCGAGTAGGGAGACACTGCGGCGCGATGTAAGTCATCAGGGGACGCATCTGGCTGTTCTTCTGTTGGGCAGGTACTCCTGTCACGTGAGATGTGACTCACCTTTTTTATGGGTTTCATTTCTCGTCTGTGAGACATGGTTCCCCCGACTGTTTTAGGGAGTGTTCCTGAGGTAGAGGTCTAGGGTTTTCGGTGAGTGTCACCGAGGGTTTTCCTTATACAGTGTTAGGTCTACGACTGTGAGGTCGTGATTGTTTCTTCTGGCGGCGTAGCCATAGATTCTTTCGTTAGTTCGGTAGCCCCCCCCCCCCCCCGACTGTGAGATCGGGGCGTGTTTTCTTGATACAGTAGGAGTAGCTGTAGTGCCGAGTCTTGATCGGCCACCGGTTCACTGTTCCTGCTGTAGTTGTAGCTGTTTTTCCTTTCAGCTACCGCCGTTGTTCTAGGTTGGGGTTCCGTGGGATCCCTACTGAGCCAGTGACAGGAGGCTCACCCCTACGTTTCAGGGGCGGCGGTTCTTCCTCGAGGTTCGAGGGTGCTGTTCAGAGGTTCTTAGCTGCCAACTCGCCGGGCCGAGTGTTCACTTGGCATGTGGTACGTTTTACTGCTTTAGACTGTACTTTCTGTTGGACTAGACTCTGCTGTGGTTGTTTATTTATTTCTCTTAATTATTGAATTATCCTACTTTATTTCTTATTTCTTTGTACCTCCACACTCCTTTTAGCCCTTCCGAGCCCTCCCGGCTCGTGGGTGGCGGGCCAGGATTCGAATGGTATCTAGTTCTTCCAGGTGTCCGGATCTTGGGTCATTACATTAGGGGTCAGCTAACTAAAACCAAAGTCCAAGAAACCCCCAAAACCAAGGTAACCCAGCCTAAACATAAAGGTCGATGCAATAACCAATCTACACCGACGCATACTTCCTCTGGGTTCAGATTCTTAAAAAACCAAGGTCAGAGCAGGGGCACCTCAGGTCGATGCTACTACTATAGTTCACCGAGCTATCCATCATTCCATACCTCCTATCGTTACACCTTTGGTAGAAAAGGTCGAGGCAACATCTATATGAGGTTGATGCAGCAGAATGTTCAGAATTCTTATTCTAGTCGGGTGAATCGACCTTACCACTGGACTACTTCTGTGCAACCTAGGTTTAGAACCTTCATGAACCAGGACTCATATTGCTTTGTCCATCTTATGTCTGTTCATCCTGGGATCTATAGTGTACACACACCTTCTAATGCCCAATGGACTAATTACTGGCACAAAAACTCTCAAGCAATTAAGAATAAGAATGCCACACCAGAGAAAAAGACAACAAAAACTCAGAGTGGCAAGAAAAGACAGACTGAGCAGAAAGTTAAGAAATCCACAACCCAAGTCAAGTCACAAAAACAAATGTGGATACCAAAACAGTTGGTATCTTGTTTGCATGATTTAAATGCTGCTATGGGGCCCAAACAGTTTTGGGTTCCAAAATTCTCTACTTGATCAGCAGGTATGCCTGACAGCCAATCATAATAGATGGTATCTTGACAGTGGCTGCTCCAGGCACATGACCGGGGATAAAAGAAAATTATGCATGTTGGTGGAAAAAGATGGTGGTCATGTAACTTTTGGAGGTAGTACAAAAGGGAAGATCATAGGATCAGGTAAGGTCGGTAAGTATTCTTCTTGCTATATAGAGGAAGTTCTGCTTGTTAAAGGCCTTGCTTATAATCTTCTAAGTATTAGTCAATTATGTGATAAGGGCCATAAAGTTATTTTTGACTCTCTTGCATGCACTATTTTTGAGCCCAATTCTAAAACTGTAAAATTTACTGGAAAGAGAGTCAATAACATCTATATGGTATATTTATATGATGCAGCTCATACTAATTTGTGTCTTACTATAAATAAAGATGATTTAGCTTGTCTTTGGCATTGCAGGTTAGGTCATGCTAGTTATAATATGTTGCATAAGTTGAATAAATATAGCATGGTAAGAGGTTTACCTGAAATATCTTTTAAGAAAAATAATAAAATATGTGAGGCCTGTACCCAATGCAAACAAATTAGAAAATCATTTACATCTAGAACTGAGAACATGTCTTCTAAACCTTTTGAGCTGGTTCATATGGATCTATTCGGACCCACTAGATGAGCCAGCTTATCTGGTAGAAGATATGGATGTGTTTTAGTAGATGATTTTTCTAGGTTCACTTGGGTATTCTTTTTGACTCACAAAAATGATGCCTTTGAAGAATTTAAGACATTCTTCAACCGAATAAAATAAAATAAAATAGTCAATAGTCTATATCTAATACTTTGTTTGACCATGGTGGTGAGTTTGAGAACTCACAGTTTGAGGATTTTTGCAGGAAAAATGGGATAAAACATAGATTCTCTTTACCAAGGACTCCAGAACAGAATGGAGTGGTTGAAAGGAGAAACAGAACTTTGGTGGAGATGGCTCGAAACATGCTAGTTTAAGGGAACCTACCTAGAAGGTTTTGGGCAGAGGTAGTAAACACTTCTTACTATATTATAAATAGAGCCCTGGTAAGACCTTCTACTCAAAAGACTTCCTATGAAATACTTAAAGGTAAGAAACCTTCATTAGCACATTTCAAGATTTTTGGATGTAAATGTTTTATCCATATTCACTCTAAAAGAGACCTTGATAAATTTGAAGCAAAAAGTGAACCTGAAATCTTTCTTGGTTATTCTGTGTCTAGAGCCTATAGAATCAACAACAAAAATCTCAAACTGTTGAGGAATCACCACACATTGTATTTGATGAAACCTCTAATAAACTTGAAACTGATCTCTACAGGAATAAAGTTGATGGAGAAATTCTGGAAAACAAAGAAGAGCAGGATGTAGAACTAGCTGAAGAAGGTTATACAGAAGGATCTGAAGTTCAGGGAGAGGTAAGTGCAAATTCAGGTAATCAGTATACCTAGAGATCATCCACTAGTGAATGTGATTGGTAATCTGAATGAACCCCCTAGGACTAAATCACATTTCAGAATATAAAATGAACTGAATTCTTTTGCACTAGTCTCACAAGTAGAACCCAAGAACATTAAATATGTCTTAAAAGATGAATACTGGATAAATGCCATGCATGATGAACTAAATCAATTTGAAAGGAACAAGGTATGGCACCTAGTTCCTAAACCCTCACATGGATCCATCAGAGGCACTAAATGGGTTTTTAGAAATAAAACAGATGAATAGGGAAATGTTGTTAGAAACAAGGCTAAGCTAGTGGCACAAGGGTACAATCAGGAATTTGGGGTAGATTTTGAAGAGTCTTTTGCCTCTGTAGCCAGACCAGAAGCCATTAAGATTTTCCTTGCTTTTGGTTGTAGCCTAGGAATAAAACTCCAACAGATGGATTTTAAATCTGCTTTTTTAAATGACTTAATAAAAGATGATGTCCTTGTTAAAGAACCTCCTGGATTTGAATGCAATGACTTTCCTGATCATGTGTATAAGTTAGATAAGGCACTTTATGGACTGAAGCAAGCTCCCAGGGCATGGTACGACATGTTGAGCTCCTTCCTCACAGGTGAAGGATTGTCAAGAGGTGAGGTTGACCAAACTCTATTTACCAAGGTAAACAATAAAGATATCCTTGTTACTCAAATCTATGTAGATGATATAGTGTTTGGGTCAACTAAACCATCTATGTGTGAGGAATTTTCTAAGTTAATGACTGATGAATTTGAAATGAGCTCAATGGGAGAACTGAAGTTTTTCCTTGGATTGTAGGTCAATCAAACTTCAGAGGGAAGCTTCATTACACAGTCCAAATACATCAAGGATCTGCTGAAGAAATACAAGTTGGAGAACCTCAAGGCTATCACTGCACCAATGGGTACATCAACTAGTCTTGATGCTGACCCACAAGGTAAATTGGTTGATGCCAAACTATACAGAGGTATTATTGGATTCATGTTGTATCTTACTGCATCTCATCCAGATATACAATTTTCAGTGTGTTTATGTGCTAGATTTCAGGCTAGTCCTAGGGAATCACACATGAGTGCTATGAAGAGGATTTTTAGATATCTATCAGACACCCTTGACTTATGACTGTTGTATCCTACCATGTGTGAGTTAGAACTTGTAGCTTACACTGATGCAGACTATACAGGGTGTAGGATAGATAGAAAAAGCACTAGTGGATACTCGCAATATCTAGGTGGTTGTCTAGTGTCTTGGGCATCTAAGAAGTAACAGACTGTTGCTCTTTCCACTGCTGAAGCCGAGTATGTTGCGGTAGGGAATTGTGTAGCCCAAGTGCTCTAGATCAAACAACAACTTATTGATTATCACATAAAACTTGGATGCATTTCTATTCTTTGTGATAACACCAGTGCTATATCCTTGACTAAAAATCTTGTTCATCACTCTAGGACTAAGCATATTAAAATAAAACACCACTTCTTGAGAGATAAAGTAAGTAAGAATAAAATTGACCTGAACTTTGTACAATTAGAAAAATAGATTGTTGATATATTTACTAAACCTTTGGAAAATGAAATATTTTAATTCTTGAGAAGAGAACTAGGTTATGTAAATTTCAGCATGATGACTAATTCCTTAAGTCCATTCTTGTCTAAAATAAATGCCTTCTCTATGATGGTTGATATGCACATGATTCAATCTATCAGTGGTTGTCATTGTAAACAATGTCTAGCATAGTGTCCATCTTAATTTCAGAGGTATATCAAATGGTATGCTGGGAGAAAGGCATATCTCTTCTGTCTGGAAATCCACACTATGTGTAGAGGCTGGTCCTCTGCCAGGTACCCTGAATCAAGAACATGTAACTGTGTCTTGCATTTCATTATTTGTTCATAGGTCAAAATGTTGTGTCAAATAATAATGCATATAGACACGGGGAGTCTCTTGCATATTGATAGGCGGAGTTCATAATAAAATTAAGTCGATCAGGTTCATGGTATCAGTTCATAATAATGTTGCTGTCTCTAAAAGAATGTCTACACCCAAAGTCGACCCCTTTGTGTATACATTCTATCAATCCTGATTTTGCCTTTTTGATCAACTGAAACCCCTATTGTTCTTTAATTGAAATCTTAGTGGCACATTGTCACTAAGCATTGCTTGGTATAAGATTCTCTTGACACCCTTATCTATTTCCATCTTATGGCATCAAATTCTTGAAAAGTCCTTGCACTTCCTTTGAATCTGAATTAATGACAAACCGATAGTCAGTTCATTACTCTAAGCTGCTAAAATCAAAAAACTTATCTTATAAGAATCAGTGATGTACCATGAATGAATTGATGGTTTAAACTTAATGAATTTTAGAGTCTAAAGATTAAACTCAATGAAAAAGATTGTTGATTACACTTAATAGCTCTCAACCATTCCTTACATGTCATGTCTGGTTGAGTCTTTCAGAATCTGAAAGTATCTAAATTTAGGATATCTTGGTTGTGAAACTTGAAAGTATGTATTATTTTTAAACAAAACTTTCCGTAAAACCAATGGGCAGCTGTGTCAAAATATTGAATCAAAAATGTTGAAGGCAGAGCAATGGCTAAATGCACAGAGAAACTGGGTCCTTTATCAAAGAAATAAGGTGAACCCATGTCATGAAGTGCTTTGGTTAACTCTGTTCAAAAATTAAAACTAAAAGGTTAGTTTCACTGAGTAACTAGGGGTGCTGGCGTCTAATCAACGTGTACCCTTACATAGAAAGGTATAAACTATACCTGAAAGTCTTAATAAATGAAACATAATGAGAAATCCTACTGAGTACTAGGGGTACTGGCGTCTAATCAACGTGTACCCTTATGCAGAAAGGTATGGATTATACCTGACTGTTCTGAAAATAGTAAACAAAAGAAAAATAAAAATCTTGCTGTAACCCTGAAGTGATATACAAGAACTGTAAAATTTGTTTAATCTCAATACATGTCCTAGTCACTCCTAAGAAATTCATTGAATTTTAGGTAAGTAAGATGAAGTAAGAATAAATCTAAAATGTATTATGTCATTCTGGTTTATTGCTATTAAGAGTTAATGTAGACTTCTTCAAAGAGTGCACTTGCTAATCTCTAACATTCATCACTTTTAATCCACATTTCATTCAAAGATGCATCATATGAAATCTTATACTAGAAGAGTCTGAGCTATGTATGCTTGGTTAATGAAAGATAAGTTAGTTTGTCAATCAGATCTGTTCTGTAATTTCACTACTTTGCTAATCTCATCTCCTTTTTGTTACTTCCCTTTTAAGCTTCAATTGTCTCTATCATTTTTTTGCTAATGGCAAAGGGGAGAGATTTTGATGGCATGTTAGTCGCATTGTTTGGCAAAGGGGGGGTGGTTAATGATTGATTGCATTGACTGGAAAAAGGGTAGAGTGTCTTACTTGTGACCTTTGTATATTCTTACTCATAATGAAGTTTTGTGTTGCCATCAAAGTATAACAATGTTGCCATCATCAAAAAGGGGGAGAATGTTGGGTCTGAATTTGTTATTCTGTTTTGATGCTGGCAACAGTGTAATTGACTTTTAATTCTGATAATGGCAACACTGTGATTATTTTGTAGTCTTTCTTAAGTCAGATTGAGCTTATGTTCTTTATCAGGTCGATGCATGCTCATACTAGCATTGTAAGGTCGATGTACATTCATGCATTAAAAAAGTCATGTCAGTGCACATATTCACTTCGAGTCTAGAAGGTCGGTGCTAAGACAGAACTCTTGAACTATCAGGTCAGTGCATCTTGTGCATAGGTCGATAATGCTAGGCCTCATAGGCTAGGTGGTACAACATAAGGTCGGTGCACATCATATGAAGGTCTATGCTGGTGAGCCAGCGATTGCGACATAAAGTCGGTGCAATCTTGGGTTATCATTCTTAAGGTCGGTGCACCTTATACTAAGGTCGATGTTGCTACGCATTTCACGCTAGATGATGGTTCATAAGGTCGATGCACATCATAGGTAGGTCGATGCTAGTGAGCCATTATTGCTGTATCAAGTCGATGCAATAAAGATGTCATTCCTGAGGTCGATGCACATTGTGCATCTGCTGTAAGGTCAGGTCGGTGCAGTAAATTCTTGCATCGATGTTTTTAGCACCTTCTTCTCTTCTCACTCACTATAGGTAGACATGCTTGGTGGGAAGTCGATGTTATTCTTCATGGAGCACTAGCTTGCTCACACACAGGTCGATGCACCTCCATTGTAGATTTAGTCTTTTTGTCAAACAAGGTCTACCTGTGTTACTTAAAGGTCACTGATATTGCTTTAATTTCCTGCATGTGTTAGTCATGTTAAATAAACAAGATTGATGCACCTTGTTTATGCATTGATGCATTTGCAGAGTTTTGTTCATTTATTTACATGATTTGTTTGAACTTATGAAACATCTGAAACTGGATTTGTTTTGATACTTATTACTTGCTTCATAAGTCTCATAAGTCTTTGCTTTTGTGTTGACAAATAATAAAAGTGTCAAGAAATAACCTAGACTCATGCTCGAACACCTACGTTGAATAACGGCGGAATTTCTGACTCTCGCGTGAAATTGAAAGCGAATGAATTAAGGGCACGTGATACAAGGCGGGAGGTTGAACTGAATATTCCGCCACGTGGATCAGCTTATCTTCTGCATCAGACATGTGGACTCCAGCCGTGCCTTTTTGGATAAAATCATTGGGCGGGAGCGTGCTTGCCACGCGTTCAATTCTAAAACGCATGGGGACCATAAGGAAAGTGCTCGTCAGGTTACAAAAAGGGACTTTGAGCGCTTAAAATAAAGATGAAGCCAAGAATCTTAAGTATATCAGAAGAAAGCCATCAGAAGCATAAGAGAGTAGAAGAGCAAGAGTTCGTAAGATGAGGCTGAGGAAAGTTTGAGAGAGAAAGAGTGTGTTGCAGAGAGTGAGAAAGAAAATATAGTGCCATAAGTCTGAGGAAGAAAGTCTGAGAGAGGAGTGAGATGGAACTGAAGAGTGGGTATCTTGACTTCTGCATTATATCCAGAGTCAAATTGCTCTAGTGAGAGCAACAATTTTTGTCTGTCATTGTTTATTTTTAATTCTATTTCAATTTCCTTCTGAATTGTCTGTATGTTGTGTATCAGTGGGTCAAGCTGTGTTGTAGCGGCGAGGATTCAATCCTTGGACAGCAAGCTGTGTTGCTCAGCGGGAAGCAAGTGGTGAAGCTCAACTGTTTGTAGGGATTTGATCCCCGAAGCTGTGGATCAGTGGAGTTCAAGCTGTTTGGCAGTGGAAGCCTTACCCAGTTGAGTAAGGGGTGGACGTATATCTCAAGCTTGAGATCGAACCACCTTAAAAATCGATCTATCTTGTGTGTGATTGCATATCAGTTAATTACTACGTCTAGATGAATGCTTAAGATCGTATACGACAAATACTTGACTATTTTGATATATTCATATGTAACCTCCGCCTACTACCTACTTTGGTTGATTGACTGTTATCTAAAATTGTTTGTTCTAGTTCATTATAATATGATATTCTCCTGAATTGTTCTTGTTGGGTTCGTTGCGCTCCCTCTTTGTCTTTGGTAATGGTTTTGATGATAACAAAATATTGTGTGCAAGTTTTATGGAAAATGTTCATATGTGATTTAGGAGCTCACGGTTGATATCTTGTTTTGTAGGTTTAGATGCTGGGTGAAGAACTTTAATAGATGCACAATTGTTCTGAGGAGTGTCGACCTCACCCACTCATAGAGTCGACCTCTTCTTCTTATGCACTGACCTGTTCTGTGGCAATTTCATCATATCATTCATGAGTGATTCATGGGGTTCTCAATGGACAGAACATTGAATGAGTGCATCGTTTTCCTTGAATATGCTTCATGCATTCTTTTGGAGGTTCATGAATGGTTTTCATGAGTGAAGCATGTCATTTAATTTTGTTGAAATGGGATCTCAAATTGGCTATATATTGCCTCTAAATGTTTGAGGGAATGAATTAATTTTAGATTGATTTTGACTGAGTTTGAATTAAATGGACTGAACCTTGAAGGTTTCTAGACTGAATTTGATGTTTTTGGGTTGACTGGAAACCATGTGTGTGGTTTGCTTGAACTACTTTAACAATAGATCACTTGTGTTATTTGGATTGTGAGAGTTTAATTTGGCTTGGACTGCATATGATATTCATGTGTGAATTGACTCAATATCAAGTGATCAAGGTATACATTTGCTTGAGTTGGAAATGGCTTTCCATATCTGAATGTACAACTCTTGAAGTTGCATTTTAGCATTCTTTACTGTAGGATGATTGAAGATTGAATTGAATGATGCTTGTACGAAGTGCAGGTTCCTTTTGCATTTCATGAATGGTTTGGTTAAATACTAATTGGAAATGGTCCTCTTGAATCATATTTGATAAATTAATTTGTGAAGAATGTGGTGAAGAATTCTGAATCACTTGTATTAAAAGTTGAAACTCATCATACATACTTGTAGCTAACAGGAGATTGTCTTGTGGAAGAAAGGCATTGTAGTTGGCTTTCTCATTTGTGTTGGTTTGAGATTGATATGAAATTGAGCTTCTGATATTGCAAGTTGAGAGAGATAGTCCTATGTGATGAAAAGCCTTGAAGTTAGTTTCTTCATATGGATTGACTTAATATATACATGTTTCTGAATTTTTAGAAAGTGCAGGTTCATATTGCCCACAATGCATTGGATCCAAGGTATGAGTTTATGTTTGAATATATTTTGATGTGGCTAGATTGGGCTTAATCCATTTCTCATGTATTTGGGTTGATTCGGACTGCATTGGGCTATTTTCATTTTTCCCACTGCAAGTGTCAACCCCTGGGGTCGACACCTGGCTCCCAGGGGAGTCTGCTCTTCACAGGACAGAACCCAGTAAACTGGGTGTCGACACCAGGTGTCAACACCTTGCCCTGGGTCCTGATTTTTGTAATCAGAACAAAACGTGTGGTTTTTGGTGTCGACTCCAAGAGTCGACACCTGGTCAGCTGCACCCAGATCCGGTTGTAGGTTTGGGTTTCGAATTCGCCATTTGGGGATCCATTGGCCATGGCTCTTTACCATATTACCATTATGGTTTCTCCTATTTATTGGGTGTGTTTTTGAAGGGGTTTTAGAAGGGCTTTGTGGTCTTTTATTGCTGCCTTCTTGATGATATATGTTGGCCGCGATTTGCTTCGGCGGTAAGAAACTTGGGCTAATACTGTCTATCTGCTTGTAGGAAGAGGAGCTGAGGGCGACGCCAACACTTGGAGGAGGAAGAGGAAGAAGAGAAGACCATCATCCTTGTGCCATCCCTGTCAATCCGAGTTGCAGCTGTGAGCAAGGTTGCAGAACGTTATACCTGTGGCATCTCTAACAAGCTTAGCAAGCTTCCACTCCACGGACAGATCTTCCGGCGCACCCCATCACTCCATTGAACGAGTTTCACTGCGGATTTGAGGGGGAATCCTTAATCTCTCATTTCACTTTTTTATTTGAGCATAAATTATCATTTGGGGTGGATATTGTATATCATTTTATTTCATAGAACTCGAACTATTATTGTGTGGGCGGATCTATGTCTCCGAGTGTGTGGTTTTATTGTAGATGGAGCTGCGTCTCCGTGTGGTTTTTGCATCCGGGGTGTGTTCCCTGACAGCATGTGTGTGCGCTGCGGTGGCAGCAGCTTGGGGCAAGGCCCCGTGTGTTTACATTGCTGCGGAAGCAGCGTGTGTGGTGTTGGGGTTCGTCCCCGTTCTGCTACGGTTCACAGCGTGTAGTGAAGCCACACCGGGGTTCGGTGAGGGGTGGATGTAGGGATCCCGTCGCGGTCCTGAACCATCAAAAAATCTCTATGTTCATTGTGGATGCCTGTGCAATTGTCCATTTCTCCTACCTCCGTTCACAGGTCTATTTGATAGATTGTTATTCACTACACCTTCACACTTCACTACCTCTGCAATTTGCTGTGAGTATGTGTTTATTGTTTGTTGATTGGATATCCGTGCTTAGTTGTAGTTAACTCATTCTTTGCATTGTATACTCGGGTGAGATCAGAAAGGTTGGGAGAACATTTAAATCTCACTTGAGTTTAGGCTAATTAATGTAGTTAATTCTAATTCTGTTGTGTTTAGTTTAGATTATTTTTAAAATTCATCATCTCGGCTAGGGGACAATTCAACTTCCCTTCTTGTCCGCCATCTATTCTGGGCCAACAATTGGTATCAGAGCCCAGTCTCTGAAAGGACCTCACGGTCCAGGAGAAATGATCACTTTATGATGGCTGATGTGAATTTTATTCCTATCTTCAATGGTTTTGATTATATATCATGGCTTGGTAAATTTAGTATTTGGATTTCTGGTATTGATCCGAAGCTTATGAGATTAATCACTCATGGTCCTCACGTTTTACCCAAAAATGAGTTAAGATGGACTGATGAACATAAGAGAATGAATTCTGATAACTTGTTTGTTTTGAATGCTCTTAAGGCTGCCTTGGACACAAATCAATTTTCATTTGTTTCATCTTGTAGGTCAGCCAAAGAAATTTGGGATGGGCTAAACAAAGCCCAGAAAAGGAAAGATGACATTGAGTGCCTCGTGACAAGCAACAATGATAGACAAAGCAAGGAAAGTTCTGAAGTAAATTCTGACTCTGATGAGGAAGATGAATTAAGCTATGATGAGTTGATGAATGCTTACGATGAATTGTTTGACAGATACAAAAATATTAAATCTGAAAATAGGAAATTGAAAATGAAAATTAAAAACACTCATGTTAAAGATTTTTCTTGTGAAAAATGCACTGAGTTTGAAAAATTAGTCGAGTCTCATGTGTTTGAGATTGATAGTCATAAAGAAACAATTTCAAATCTAAGAAAGAAAAATGAATCACTTCTGTTAAAAATTACCCAATTTGAGAAAAATGAAAGGGAAATGAGAGACAAATTAAATTCCATGTCAATTGATCAATGCTTGCTTGATGAATTGCTTGTAAATAAAAATCTTGTCGAAGAGATTGAAAATTAAAAGATCAAAATAATTTGCTGGTTGATAAACTCATCATGTTTGAAAAAGGAAAACATGTGGTTGTTGATGATTCTGTTTGAAAAAGGAAAACATGTGGTTGTTAATGATTCTGAAAATCTTCATGTTCTAGAACAAGAGGTTGCTAGCTATAAAACTGTCAATTCTTTCTTGAATGATAAACTTGCGTTGTGTGAAGAAGAGATTACTAATTATGAATTGCACATTTCATCTTTGAAAAATCAAATCAAGAATTTGAATGGGTCGTTCTCCATTTGTGATAAAAGAAAATCAAAAATTGAAAAATGTTGTTGGCTGTTCTTGTGTGCATGAAAAACTTCCATCTACCAAATATGATCATGCCTTAAGAAAGAGAAAAAATGTTACATGCTTTTACTGTGGAAAATATGGTCGAGACATGTATGAATGTTTCTTGATGAAATCTGATGATGATGATGCATTAAAGTTAAGAATGAAAATGTGTGATGGTTCTAAAAATCATGGGAAACCCACAAAGAAAACTCTCAACACTCATTGCTTCTATTATGGACTATATGGTCATGTTATTGAAAATTGCTTCACCAAGAAAAGTGAAGATGAGTGGTTTGTTAAAAGAAACACCTCTTGGTATTTTTATTATGATAAAATTGGACATATGATGAATAATTGCCTTTCAATGAAAAATGATGAAAAATTGTCCATGAAAAGAAAATTTTATTATTACTTTTATTGTGGTGAGAATGATCATTCTATGGATGATTGTTCCACAATGAGAATTGATGATGCTTGGTTTGCTAGAAAGTATAGGAATCCATCTGTTCGTGTTAATACTAACCCTTCGGGACCCAAGATGACTTGGGTACCCAAATCTCCAAAATGAGAATCTATTTTGCAGGGGCGCTTTGAGGCCAAGGAATGTTAATAAAAAAAGGACTCTCAAGGCGAGAGATAAAATGGTTTGATTTTGAGAACTCACTCTGCATAGGTTTACTTTGAAAAATCTGAAAAAGGGTAAAATTTGAGTTTGGAATTTTTTTTTACAATTAAACAGTTTCATTTCTGCTTCATTGATTGTAGCAACTTCTGAAATGTTGAGATCTTGTGAGTCTGATGAATAGTTGTCTTGAATACTTCTCTCTGCACATCTTGTGAACAATTTTAGCTCTGAATGCTTAACAATTGCACATACATAGTTTACATACACACCTTTTCTTTCATTTTTCAAATAATAATTCAGTTTTGAATTCTTTGGTCTGTGCATAAACTCTTTCATACTTTTAATCACATCTTACAAATAATAGTTAATTTTTGCATACATAGAACACATACTTAGTTGCATGATACACATTGCACATATCATACACATCTTTACATACTTGTAAATAAAGATAGTCCTTGATCATTTGTCCATTTACATGCATATTGCACATACTCTACATACTTGTGTGCTTGAATGGCATGATTATCTGGTATATCAAATGGTGAAAGTGGAAGGTTAGATTTCGTCCAACTGGAAGCCTTCCCCATACTTGATGGTGGTCTTCGGACCTACGTTCTCATCCAAGTACCGGTAATCAACTCGTGTGAATACCTTACCTTGATGGATGTTTGCGTGTATATATCATATCACCCTTCCTTGATTACATCATATGACCTTTTTCCCTTGCTAGATAAAATTACTTTGATTTAGACATGTTTGTTTCATGGCACATATTAAGGGGGAGTTTTTGCTCATAACTGTGCATACACTTAGAGGGAGACATAACTGTGATTAGACTAATTCATCTTTTATATTCAATACAACCACCCACACACCTTGCACCTTTTTGAGATAAATGATTTAATCTAATAAGGATTACGGCCATTCCACTCAACTCTTCAAAGAAATCTTGAATCTCTACAAAGAAATAACATATCTCGTGAGGAAAAGCTGTTTGCCCCACCAAAAATCTACATAAGTGGAACGTAGATCCAAGTAGCCGGGAATCTTCCCTGAAACAAAGGAGGAAACTCGCGTCGAAAAGTGAAGTAAATCCACTATTAAAATAAGTTGTAATTGGCACCGAGTAGCTAGGAAGTGCCCCTGAGACAAAGGGTACAACTCGCGCTGAAAATTGACAAAATCTGCAATTAAGATAAGTGACGAAACTGAGTAATCGGGAAATACCCCTGAGACAAAGGGTATATAACTCGTGTCAAAAGGTTAGTCACCTTCTTGTGTTTAATTAAAGAAAATTTGGGTTATACGTAGCTGCCAATACTCGAGCATTGTGTATGGAAGTGTATGGAGGATAGATTCTTTATAGTGTTCCTTAGAAAATCCGATGATCCATATTATTTTTGAAATTCATTGCTCAAGACTCACATATACACTTCGGGTTTGATTGTGTGAGTGTACTTCATGAACCTGTCATCCTTCATGGTTAATGCAGTACCAACTTTTTGTAAGCACGACCTTCTTAGTATTGTTCATGCACATCATGCTCCATAATCAATTGCACGCTTATTAAACCTGTCCCTAAGGGACTTGCTTGCTTCTATATCTTATTATGCATGCTTGAGTGCTTGATTGCCTGATACTTTTCATACATATCATACTTCATTTCACTTGGATGCATCTTTAGATTATACATGTAAATAACAGGTTACATCATCCCATTACCAGTCATTTTTTGTTTATGACAATAGGGGGAGAATAATGTGCTCTTTAGCATAACATTTACATTTCAGTTTGGTCATACGTTTTGTGCATAGTTTAGTCTTACATTCTGCATATAGTTCAAAAATTGAGCATTTGGACATATTTCAAACATCTTGCATATTGCACATAAATTTTATTTTCGTGCTTGGTGCTCATGGTTTACACACCTTCCTTTCATGGTAGGTTATTGTAGGGTTCGTGCGCTATTCTATCTCATTTCATATTTGATTGTTCCTCGTCCCCCACTTTTTGATAATATCAAAGGGGGAGAGAGTTTTTGGGGGTCACAATATTTGTCATCATCAAAAAGGGGGAGATTGTTGGGTTCTTTGCGCTCCCTCTTTTTCTTTGGTAATGGTTTTGATGATAACAAAATATTGTGTGCAAGTTCTGTGGAAAATGTTCATATGTGATTTAGGAGCTCACGACTGATATCTTGTTTTGTAGGTTTGGATGCTGGGTGAAGAACATTAACAGATGCACAATTGTTCTGAGGAGTGTCGACCTCACCCACTCATAGAGTCGACCTCTTCTTCATACGCACTAACCTGTTCTGTGACAATTTCATCATATCATTCATGAGTGATTCATGGGGTTCTCAATGGACTGAACATTGAATGATTGCATCGTTTTCCTTGAATATGCTTCATGCATTCTTTTGGAGGTTCATGAATAGTTTTCATGAGTGAAGCATGTCATTTAATTTTGCTGAAATGGGTTCTCAATTGGCTATCAATTGCCTCTACATTTCTGAGTGAATGAATTAAGTTTAGATTGATTTTGACTAAGGTTGAATTAAATGAACTAAACCTTGAAGGTTTCTAGACTGAATTTGATATTTTGGGGTTGACTGGAAACCATGTGTGTGGTTTGCTTGAACAACTTTAACAATTGATCACTTGTGTTATTTGGATTGTGAGAGTTTAATTTGGCTTGGACTGCATATGATATTCATGTGTTAATTGATTCAATATCAAGTGATCAAGGTATACATTTGCTTGAGTTGGAAATGGCTTTCCATATCTGAATGTACAACTCTTGAAGTTGCATTTTAGCATTCTTTACTGCAGGATGATTGAAGATTGAATTGAATGATGCTTGTACGAAGTGTAGGTTCCTTTTGCATTTCATGAATGGTTTGGTTAAATACTAATTGGAAATGGTCCTCTTGAATCATATTTGATAAATTAATTTGTGAAGAATGTGGTGAAGAATTCTGAATCACTTGTATTAAAAGCTGAAACTCACCATACATACTTGCAGCTAATAGGAGATTATCTTGTGGAAGAAAGGCATTGTAGTTGGCTTTCTCATTTGTGTTGGTTTGAGATTGATATGAAATTGAGCTTCTGATATTGCAAGTTGAGAGAGATAGTCTTATGTGATGAAAAGCCTTGAAGTTAGTTTCTTCATATGGATTGACTTAATATATACATGTTTCTGAATTTCCAGAAAGTGCAGGTTCATATTGCCCACAATGCATTGGATCCAAGGTAACAGTTTATGTTTGAATGTATTTTGATGTGGCTATATTTGGCTTAATCCATTTCTCATGCATTTGGGTTGATACGGACTGCATTGAGCTATTTTCATTTTTCCCACTGCAAGTGTCGACCCATGGGGTCGACACCTGGCTCCTAGGGGAGCCTGCTCTTCATAGGACAGAACCCAGTAAACTGGGTGTCGACACCAGGTGTCAACACCTTGCCCTGGGTCCTGATTTTTGTAATCAGAACAAAACGTGTGGTTTTTGGTGTCGACTCCAAGAGTCGACACCTGGTCAGCTGCACCCAGATCCGGTTGTAGGTTTGGGTTTCGAATTCGCCATTTGGGGATCCAGTGGCCATGGCACTTTACCATATTACCATTAGGGTTTCTCCCATTTATTGGGTGTGTTTTTGAAGGGTTTTTAGAAGGGCTTTGTGGCCTTTTATTGCTGCCTTCTTGATGATATATGTTGGCCGCGATTTGCTTCGACGGTAAGAAACTTGGGCTAATATTGTCTATCTGCTTGCAGGAAGAGGAGCTGAGGGCGACGCCAACACTTGGAGGAGGAAGAGGAAGAAGAGGAGAACGTCATCCTTGTGCCATCCCTATCAATCCGAGTTGCAGCTATGAGCAAGGTTGCAGAACCTTATACATGTGGCGTCTCCGACAAGCTTATCAAGCTTCCACTCCGCGGACAGATCTTCCGGCGCACCCCATCACTCCATTGAACGAGTTTCACTGTGGATTTGAGGGGGAATCCTTAATCTCTCATTTCCACTCTTTTATTTGAGCACAAATTATCATTTGGGGCGGATATTTTATATCATTTTATTTCATAGAACTCAAACTATTATTGTGTGGGCGGAGCTGTGTCTCCGAGTGTGTGGTTTTATTATAGATGGAGATACGTCTCCCTGTGGTTTTTGCGCCCGAGGTGTGTTCCTCGACAACATGTGTGTGTGCTGCGGTGGCAACAGCTTGGGGCATGGCCCCGTGTGTTTGCATTGCTGCGGAAGCAGCGTGTGTGGTGTTGGGGTTCGTCCCTGTTCTGCTACGGCTCGTAGTGTGTAGGGATGCCTCATCGGGGTTCGATGAGGAGTGGACGTAGAGATCCCGTCGCGGTCCCGAACCACCTAAAAATCTCTGTGTTCATTATGGATGCCTATGCGATTATCAATTTCTCCTACCTACATTCACATGTCTATTTTATAGTGTTGAGTATATCCGAGTGATTTTGATGATAACAAAACCCAGGACATTTATCTCCCACGTGCCATGTATTAGAACGAAGATTTTTATGCTATAAAGGTCCAATTCCATCTTATTTCATTTAAAGTGTTCATAATCCTCCCATTGTGTTAAAAAAAGCCTAAGTGGACTTGTAATCAACCATAACACACGCTCAATTCAAGCATCGAACTTATGGACAGATTTCACTGGGCTAACACTTGGATTTTGTAGGACTGGGTATTTTCGGTCGACCTCTACACCATTGGTGGTCGACCTGAAATAACAGAACTGAACGAAGCCCACCTGTAAAAATAGCGATCGACCGCTAGACCCATAGCGGTCGACTGGATTTTCCAGCAACCCAACATCTACAGGATTTCTCAGAACGGTCGACCGCCAGCCTCCACCGGTCGACCGTCAGTCCCGATAGCCTTCATTGTTGACTTTTTATTTTAGATCGTGGGGAGATTCTCTTGGGGCATTTGTTTAAGCCCACTGCCCCCAATCAAGGCAGAGATTGTGGATCTGGTCCAGGGCTTGTCTCTTGACCACCCTGGGTCTATAAAACATCTCATTGAGGGATCAAAAACCCTAATCAGTTGTGGAGATCAAGAAGGCTATTGAAGGGGTGAGAAGGCTACTATAGCTGCGTGAACAGTGCTCCGTCCAAAGGATTTTTCATCCAAGATTTAGGCTCTCAAGCAAATCTGCAACCCACTCAAGTGAAGATCAAGCCGAGGGATCAAGCTGCATCCAAAGCATTCGTCATCCACTAAGGGGGAGCAAATCAAGATTCTTCTCATGTGTTCTACTTTCATATTTTTCTTGAGCTTCATTTATGGTTCTTGTAATCTTCAAACACTTCCGTGTGTGTGGATCTTCCTAGATCCGTGTGTGTGTGTGTGTGTGTGTTTAATGCGTTGTGGATTTGTGTGTGTGTTAAGGTGTTCTTACACCTTCGTGGGAGCTCTCTTTTCCCAACGTATCTGTGTGTGTGTCTCATCTTGTAACACCTTACAAGATAGTGTGTAAATCCTCACCGTCGGTAAGGGATGGACGTAGGTTGCCATCGTTGCATCCAAACCACCTAAAAATCATTGTCCCTTGTGTGATTGCTCCTTATCTCCTTCCTCTATTCTACATTTGTATGTTAGCATTTCATATCTAGTTATTTCATCGCATATATTTACATCATTAAGTGTTTCCTCATCAAACTAATTTTAAATCATTCAAAGATAAACTAAAAACTTCCATCTCCTAATTCACCCCCCTCTTGGGTGTCATTGATCGTGGGACTTCAATTGGTATCAGAGCTAAGGCTCTATCTTTTGAGATCTAACGATCTAGAGTGTGATCCAGATCAATGGCAAACAAGGGAATGATGCCTGAGGGTCATTCAATTAATCATCCTCCTTACTTCGATGGCTCGAATTATTCCTATTGGAAAAATAGGTTGCATGTTTTCCTAAGAGCCCAGGAGTATGAAATCTGGAGAGTTGTGGACAAGGGTCCATACAAACTTGGGGATGATGAAGAGAAATGGACACCCGAGGAAATCAAGAAATGCACTATAAATTTCAATGCCATGAATATTATGCAATGTGTCATTCACCCTAATGAGTTCTCTCGTGTTTCTATGTGCAGCTCAACCAAAGAAATGTGGGACAAGCTGCGACTCATATACGAGGGAACTTCAGAGGCCAAGAAGACCAAGGCAAATCTCCTAGTCAGAGACTACGAGATGTTCAAGATGAAGCCTGAAGAAACCATTTTTGAGATGTTTGCAAGGCTAACAGAGATCACAAATGGTCTTAAAAGTCTCAGGAAGGAATACTCAAATTTTGGCCTTGTAAGGAAAGTTTTGAGGTCACTACCATCGGCATGGCACACAAAGGCCACGGTAATTGAAGATTCAAAAGATCAGTCCACTCTCACCCTGGACGAACTCATAGGGTCACTCATGACCTATGAGATAAATATGAAGAGGACAACTGATGAAGACATCAAGAAGAAGAAGGTGATTGGATTGAGAGCTCATCACTCCGATGACGACTCTCAAGAAGATGAATCTAGTGACGGAAGCAATGAAGAAGAAGAATTGGCGATGATAACTCGCCAAGTGAAGAGATTTTTGAGAAAGAAGAGAAATTTCATGGAAACTTTAGAAAAGGGCAAAGAAAGCCCACTCAAACCAAAGGCGAATCAAGCAAGCCAAGTAGCATCATATGCTACGAATGCAAGAAGCATGGGCACATGAGAGGAGAGTGCCCAGATCTGAAGAAGAAATTCAAGAAGGATAATTTCAAGAAACCCAAAGCCATGGTCGCCACATGGAGCGACGAAGAAGGTGAACCATCTGATGAAGAGATCCAAGAGCTCGTGGAAAGCTTGTGCCTCATGGCACATGAAGATGAATCTCCTGAGGTAACTTATGATCCTGATTTTATTTCGAATGAACAATGGGAGTCTGAATATGAAAAACTATATGTAAAGTATAAGAAAATCAAGTATGAAAATAAAGACCTCAAGAAAAAGATTGATGAGTTAACACATGAAGATATCTTTGTTAAATTTGAGAAACTGGAACAAGATTGGTTCGAATCAACTGAAGAAAAAGAAACCTTGCTGCAAACCATTTCAAACATTGAGAAAACTAAAGAAGAAATGTCCTGTAAAATGTCTGAAATGGAAAGTGTGTGTGAAAGATTGAAAAATGATGAGGAAGCTCTGAAATCCACAATTTCAGAACTTGAAAAGAGAAACGTTAGTTTGGGTAAAGAGGTGGATGAGCTACAATCTACCCTATCTAGGTTTGTTAAAGGGAAACAAAACCTAGACAATTTGCTGGGGGTTAAGGCTAATTTCCAAAAGGAATGATTAGGGTACAGCCCACAAAACAAAAAAATCTTTTGAGCGTAAGATCACCACATCCTATGTTCATGAAAAAGAAAATAACTGTGCCTCACGTCCTAACCTTAAATCAAAACATATCCAACCTAAACCACGCCAACTCCAAATGAAGTTTGCACATGTAAATTATTTTCATTGTGGTAGATTCGGACACATGATTGCCAACTGCTGGTTCAAACAAAACAATGCATGAAATCATGCATTTTGGACCAAGAATAGACATGCACAGAATTGGACTAACTCTTACGGACCCAAACTAGCTTGGGTACCAAAAATATTGCATGAGAACTTTCTTTCTTGTAGATATGTCTTAAAGCCAGGGGGAGCAAATGGTACTTGGACAGTGGCTGTTCAAGGCATATGACAGGGGACAAGAAGGTGTTCTCTACACTGTAAGACAAGGATGGAGGTTTAGTTATCTTTGGAGGCCAAGACAAAGGTAAAATCATTGGAATTGACAACATAGGTAAGAATTCTGAAATTCTTATTGAAGATGTGCTTTTGGTGAAAGGTCTAAATCACAATCTGTTGAGTATAAGTCAATTGTGCGATAAGGATTTTAAAATTGTTTTTGATGAAACCCATTGCATTGTGGTGAACAAGAACGCAAATGAGGTTAAATTTATTGGAAAAAAGAATAACAATGTCTATACTGTTGATATTGATAATGTTTCTTGTGATGATTTTTGCTTGGTAGCAAACAATCATGAAAATGCATGGTTATGGCACCGAAGATTTGGTCATGCTAGTTTTGGAGTTATCTCCAAGTTGTCTAGACATGATTTGGTGAATGAATTGCCAAAATTAAAATTAGAAAGTGATAAAATCTATGAAGATTGCACAAAAGGCAAGCAAACACTAATTTCTTTCAAAAATAAAAACAATATTTCTACCGCCAGGCCTTTGGAATTGTTGCACCTTGATCTCTTTGGTCCAACTAGGACTTCCATCCTAGGAGGAAAATCTTATGGTTTTGTGATTGTTGATGACTATTCCAGATTTACTTGGGTGCTCTTTTTAGCCAATAAAAATGATGCCGTGATAGAATTTCAAGTCTTTTGTAGGAAATTTCAGAATGATAGAGGTTATCTCATCACTACCATTCAAAGTGATCACGGTGGAGAATTTAAGAATCGTGATTTCAGCAAGTTCTGTGAAGAGCAATGATACACGCATAATTTTTCATCACCAAGGACGCCTCAACAAAATGGAGTGGTGGAGAGGAAAAATAGAACACTGATAGACATGGCGCGGACCATGTTAAGTAAGAACTCCCTACCCAAATACTTTTGGGCTGAGGCGGTAAGTACATCATGCTACATCATCAACAGGGCAATGGTAAGGCCCATCTTACAGAAAACTCCTTATGAGTTGTACAAGGGTAAGAAATCAAACATTTCTCACCTTAAAGCCTTTGGATGCTCATGTTTCATCCTGAACAATGGTAAGACCAATCTAAGAATGTTTGATGAGAAAAGTGACAAAGGAATTTTTCTAGGTTATGCACTTAACTCTAGAGCCTACCGATTGTTCAATAAGAGGACTTTGGTCGTTGAAGAAAGTCCTCATGTGATTTTTGATGAATCTGAGTTAAAACTAACAAACCAATCTGTTCAAATTATGGATGCAGATGAGGATTCCAAAAGTCCGAATGATGTCAAGGCCAAGAATGGGCCAACTGAAGATGGAGTCAGCAAAATTGAAGAAGATGAGGATCCCTCAATTGAAACACTTCAAGAACAGCAAATGCAACACCCAGATTTGCCAAGATCATCCACTCTTCTGAAAGATCACCCCGCTGAAATCATCATTGGTAATCTTGAAGATGGGGTAAGAACTAGAACCTCTCTAAGACAGGTAGAAGAGGAGGACTTGATTTCTTTAATTTCACAAGAGGAGCCTAAGGACATTCATGGTGCCTTGCAAAATGAATCCTGGATGCAGGCTATGCATGAGGAGTTGCACCGGTTTGAAAGAAACGAAGTGTGGACTCTTGTGTCACGTCGTACAAATCAACCCGTAATAGGAACCTGATGGGTTTTTAGAAACAAGCTGAATGATACGGGTTTGGTTGTTAGGAACAAGGCCCGGCTTGTAGCCAAAGGGTACAACCAGGAGATGGGTATTGATTTTGATGAGTCCTTTGCACCGGTTGCTTGGCTAGAAGCAGTCCAGATTTTATTGTCATATGCTTGCTCTTCTAATTTCAAATTATTTCAAATGGATGTTAAATCTGCATTTCTAAATGGGTATATCAAAAAGGATGTCTTTGTAGAACAACCTCTAGGTTTTGAAGACCCCAAACATCCACGGCATGTGTACAAGCTGTAGAAGGCGTTGTACGGACTAAAGCAAGCACCAAGGGCATGGTATGAAAGGCTCACATCCTTCCTGATTGAGAATGGCTTCAAAAGAGGTAAAGTTGATCAAACACTGTTCACGAGAAAATCAGGTCAAGATATTTTGGTAGTTCAAGTATATGTTGATGACATAATCGTTAGAGCTACTAACAATACCTTATGTGATAAATTTGCATAAATAATGCAAGGAGAGTTTGAGATGAGCTTAATGGGGGAGCTGACTTTCTTCCTTGGATTGCAGGTCAAACAAACTTCAGAAGGAATCTTCATCAATCAAGCCAAATACACTATGGAACTGCTGAAGAAATACGGGATGGCGGAACCAAACCCATATCAACTCCCATGGCCACCACCACAAAGTTGGATAAAGATGAAAATGGTAAAATAGTAGATCCTACACTATTTTGAGGTATGATCGGATCACTACTATACTTAACAGCATGCCGTCCTGATATCCAGTTTAGTGTATGTTTATGTGCTCGCTTTCAATCATGTCCAAAAGAATCTCATCTAATGGCTGTTAAATGCATTTTTAGATATTTAATTGGGACAATTGATTTTGGCTTGTGGTTTCCCATCGGCAGCTCCTTTGACTTAACTGCTTACACCAATGCAGATTATGCCGGTTGTATTGTAGATCGTAAAAGTACAAGTGGGTACTGTCAGTTTCTCGGTGGGTGCCTAGTCTCATGGGCCTCCAAGAAATAACATTCAGTAGTTCTCTCAACGGCCGAGGCTGAATATGTAGCCGCCGGAAGTTGTGGAGCCCAAGTACTTTGGGCCAAAAATCAATTGCTTGATTTAAATGTTGAAGTGAAATGTGTGCCTATTTTGTGTGACAATACAAGTGCAATTAATCTATCAAAAAATCCTGTTCAACACTCCATAACCAAACACATTGACATTCGACATCATTTTCTGAGAGATCATGTAGGTAAAGGGGACTTTGAGTTCAAATGTATTGATACACACAACCAACTGGCTAACATCTTCACAAAACCCCTAAATCAGGATCAATTCAATAAAATCAGGAGAGAACTTGGCATGTGCAAGAGTGAGGGCATACGTGCTTAGGTCTGCACTAGGATGAGCATTTTTTTTGGGTAGACTGTGTGAGATGCATGCATTGCGTGTATCTTCTTTCTCTTGTGTATGACAATACCTAGCATGCGTGCTTGCACTTATATATATATATATATACACAGTTCTTCCTTAACATATTCCTAAGGCTTAACATTCCTTGATAAATAAATGTGGACTAGTGAGCTAGGAGTTCTAAGCAATCACCAAAGGGGGATTCCGTAGTCGACTCATGCTAGATATCATCCTTTGTTCAACAAAAAAAAGAAAAAAAAAAGAGATATAAAAAAAAGAAAGAAAAGGTGGTTATGAACAAATGGGGGAGTCCACAAGGCCATGGAGCTCACTTTTATCACTGGAGGTCGTTGGAGAGTCACACTCGTCTTCCGGGTCAAAAAGGGGGTCTTGCCCCATAGCGGTCGACCGCTGGCTTCGTGCCAATCGACCGACCGCGGCAAACCGGGCCGGTTCAACCTCGTTCGAACCCCAACTTAAGGGGGTTTTCACCCTCTCCCCCTCATTTCTTTGCATCCACTCTCTCTCCCTTCCTCCGTCCTAACCCTAGCACACCTCACCCTCATCTCCTAAGCCCTCAAAACCCCACATCTCCTCCCTCCGCACACGATCCGGCCGATTGTTCTCAGTTTCAGAACGATACCTCGCCGGCGTTCGTGCGCTCATGTCACCTTTCACTGAGCTCCAGAGCGTGGAGACAGTGCTTGCAATCCTTCAAGTGTCTCTCTCCATCCCAAGGTAGAGGCTTTCCCTTTCAAGGAGATCATCTCCGAGTTTCCTAGTCTAAAATGCCACATAGAAGGAGCTCTCGGCGTCTTGTCCAAGGGGAACCTAGTACTCGGACACGTGAAGCTCCGACCGCTCCACCACCGCAGGCTCCGGCACCCAGGTTACCTCCAAGAACTATCATCGACCCTCGTCTTGTCAATTTTGATGAGCTGAATGAAATCCTACCCACATTTATACAGTATTCTCAATGCAATTGGGATGGATTGACTTTGTCACTAGATACAACCGTTATCCATATCTAGTGCAACAGTTCTATGGTAATTTGGTTGACAGAAATGGGTGGTTGTACACCATGGTTCAGGGCATTGAGATCCGTATTACTCTAGAATTGTTTAACCGTGCCCTAGGTGTTTCTGCCCATGGTGCAGATATGAGTTTTGGGCATGGTGAGGTTGAGGCCAGTTTCATTGCCATGATGAGCTGTGAGTATGTGCGTGATGTGAGTGACCTAATTGAGCTCAATGCCAACAACTTTCATCCACTGCAACGGGTCCTCCATCACATGATTACTACACTCCTTTATCCAAAAAGTGGCAGTCGAGATGATGTGACTGAGGTGCACTGATTCCTGTTCTATCATGTTATGAATGGAAACTTAGTTAATATGGGATGGCTTATGACTCAATTGATAGGACGATGCCGTACACATTTACGGAGGTCCCTGCCCTATGCTTCTCAACTCACTGGAGTCTTCACCTAAGTTAGAGTCCCATTGGAGGGTGAGCAGTTTATTCTGGTCCGACAGGATGACATTTACAATGAGCACAAGATTTTCTCCAATATGGGATATTACTGTGCTGCAAATGGTGAGCTTCGTCGTGCTGTCCTAGTTTATGGGGAGGAGGATGACAGTGAAGAAGAGCAAGAACAGGAACCACAGCAAGATCACCAAGATACACCTGCACCAGTACAGCCTATAGATGTGCCTCCACCAGCGGATCTTTCTCCACCACCGCAATACTTTCATGGGGAGTATTCCACTCAAGGTGCTGGGCATCCTACTTGGGGGGACTATGAGACTCTAGATAGGCGTATCTTAGGCATGGAAACCCGGATCGACTCCACCCTTGGGCGGTGGGACACTTTTAAGGATACCATGACTGGACGAATGGACTCCTTCTCCCATGCTCTGGATGACCTTTCTACCCACATGGCCACTCTCTATGCCAGCCACGAAGATACTCGTGAAGCCTTCCGGCTCAACAATCATGCCCTTCTTAGCCTCCGTCGAATGCTTCTTCATCATGATGAAATTCTGCATAGAATTTAGGATCGTCTCTCTCCTTCTCCAGCTCCCGCTTCTGCTCCTGGTCCTGCTGGCTCCGCCCATGATGATGATGCCTCGGATGGTGATGATGGCGAGGAGGCTGCGGATCACCCTGCTGTGTAGCTGCTCTAGGGTCACCCGTGTCACTTTTGTCCACTATTTTGTATCCCTCCCCTCTCCTTTTTACTGATGTCAAATTGAGAGAAGTAGGCTATTAGGCTTATATATCTATGCTATGTGTGTGTTGCATGACTGCATGTGTGTCTATTCTGCATTGTAGTTTGAGCATGTTAGCATTGCATTAGTGTTTGCATTCCTTTGTGTGTTGAGTCTTGGTCACAGAGTAGATGTCCTGCATTCAGTGTACCCTGTATTGAACTAATGAGAATGAATGAAAGAATGCACTCTGTGTTGAATTTACAAGATTGGCTCTCTCCTCTCTCACTTCTTTTCAATTTGGAAAACAAGTGTTGAATGGCTGGAATTGATGTGTTGAATGGTTTGTGTTGGAAGTGATGTGTTTGTGCTGAAATTGACGTGTTGAATGCATCTCAAACATTGAGTTCAACGTTTCAAAATTAATGGCTCTCAACTGAATTTTAAAATGTGATTGACCTCGATTTGAAAACTTGCTTAAAGGCACAACGGTTTGAACACGATGGATATAAATGCCTAGAGTTTTGTCATCATCAAAAAGGGAGAGATTGTTGAGTATATCTGAGTGATTTTGATGATAACAAAATCCAGGATATTTATCTCCCACGTGCCATGTATTAGAACGAAGATTTTTATGCTATAAAGGCCCAATTCCATCTCATTTCATTTAAAGTGTTCATAATCCTCCCATTGTGTTAAAAAGAGCCTAAGTGGACTTGTAATCAACCACAACACAAGCTCAATTCAAGCATCGAACTTATGGACAGATTTCACTGGGCTAACACTTGGATTTTACAGGATTGGGGATTTTCGGTCGACCTCTACACCATTGGCGGTCGACCTGAAATAATAGAACTGAACGAAGCCCACCTATAAAAATAGCGGTCGATCGCCAGACCCATAGCGGTCGATCAGATTTTCCAGCAGCCCAACATCTACAGGAATTCTCAGAACGGTCGACCGTTATTTTAGCTCGTGGGGAGATTCTCTTGGGGCATTTGTTTAAGCCCACTGCCCCCAATCAAGGCAGAGATTGTGGATCTGGTCCAGGGCTTTTCTCTTGACCACCCTGGGTCTATAAAACATCTCATTGAGGGATCAAAAACCCTAATCACTTGTGGAGATCAGGAAGGCTATTGAAGGGGTGAGAAGGCTACTGTAGCTGCGTGAACAGTGCTCCGTACAAAGGATTTTTCATCCAAGATTCATGCTCTCAAGAAAATATGAAACCCATTCAAGTGAAGATCAAGCCGAGGGATCAAGCTACATCCAAAGCATTCGTCATCCACTAAGGGGGAGCAAATCAAGATTCTTCTCTTGTGTTCTACTTTCATATTTTTCTTGAGCTTCATTTGTGGTTCTTGTAATCTTCAAACACTTCCGTGTATGTGGATCTTCCTAGATCCGTGTGTGTGTGTGTGTGTGTGTGTGTGTGTGTGTGTGTGTTTAATCCGTTGTGGATTTGTGTGTGTGTTAAGGTGTTCTTACACCTTCGTGGGAGCTCTCTTTTCCCAACGTATCTGTGTGTGTGTCTCATCTTGTAACACCTTACAAGATAGTGTGTGAATCCTCACCGTCGGTGAGGGGTGGACGTAGGTTGCCGTAGTTGCATCTGAACCACCTAAAAATCACTGTCCCTTGTGTGATTGCTCCTTATCTCCTTCCTCTATTCTGCGTTTGTATGTCAGCACTTCATATCTACTTATTTCATCGCATAGATTTACATCATTAAGTGTTTTCTCATCAAACTAATTTTAAATCATTCAAAGATAAACTGAAATTTGCCATCTCCCAATTCACCCCACCTCTTGGGTGTCATTGATCGCGGGACTTCAGATAGATTTTTATTCACTGCACCTTCACACTTCGCTACCTCTGCAATTTGCTATCAGTATGTGTTTATCGTTTGTTGATTAGATATCCATGCTTAGTTGTAGTTAACTCGTTCATTGCATTATATACTTGGGTGAGATCGGAAAGGTTGAGAGAACATTTAAATCTCACTTGAGTTTAGGCTAATTAACGTAGTTAATTCTAATTTCGATGTGTTTAGTTTAGATTATTTTTAAAATCCACCATCTCGATTGGGGGATAATTCAACCCCCCCTTCTTGTCCGCCATCTATTCTGGGCCAACAGTTCTGAAATTTCTCCATCTTATATCTGATATGTGGTCGGTAACTCAGTGGTATATAAAAATAGCTCAGTCAGAAGGATAGATTATATCTATCTGGAAAATTGACCCTTGTGTGAGGAGATTTTCAAATCAAATCTCCGCCAGGTACTATACTGAGTTGACTGATCAATTGTCTTTGGAGTTTTCAGTGATTCACTAATAATCCATAGCAGATTTCCTTGTTGTTAATTCAAACTATTTTTAGTTGTTCTTTTCACAGAAGTTTCTTTTATTTCCGCATTCTCATTAACTGCTATAGAATCAAAATTTAGGGTAGATCTATTCACCCCCCCCTCTAGATCTATAGTTCATCCATTCTCACATCATTGGGATGTGTCAATTTTATGGGATGATCGGCTCTCCACCATCGAGCCAGATTCTGAGGTCTCCGACCAACATAGTCTTGCCGGAGTTGAAAGTAACTGGAGTGGCGGTGGTCCTGTGCCAGCGACCGCCACGACTCTTTTTCTGCGGGGCCGAGGATGTCTCAACGCTCACACGGTGCACAGTGAAGACTTGATACTTGGTTACCTGAGGTGTGATGCCTCCAACAAAAGTGGAGGTGTTCGAGGCCCAGGGTAAGATACCTATCTTGGGCATCGACCTTATTGAAACTGGGAGCCGAGACTTTAAGGGTACATGGGTTGTCTGGGTGTCTGGGATGCAGGGTTTTGGGCCCATGCAAGAAACTATCGAGGTGACCTTCAATGCTTGCAATGGAAGGCTGGCAGCAGGGACTAGATACACTGGGACCCGCATCCTAATGGTGGAACGGGTTGTTGTTGGAGCGGCAGAAGGGTGGCTGTGTTGAGATGAGCTAGACTAGTTTGTCGCGTTAAGTCAGTCGATCGTCGCTATGGTAACCCCCCCAAGAAGAAGGGCGACCCGACGACTAGCTCAAAGGTGTCAAATGTAATTGGCATTGTGAGGTAGCTGTGCTAGGCATGTGCCGTGACCACCAATGGATCGTAAGTGACAGAAGCCATTCTTTGATGAAGCAGAGAAGAGCTACGAGGGTTTTCCGTGAAAGCTCGAACTAGAGGAGCTGGAGCTGAGGGAACTTGAACCGGAGGAGCTTGGATTAGCTCCATGAATGCTCGTCAAGAACACTGGGTGACCCTCCACTACCTCTCCTTTTAGAAGGGAGGAAGATATCACGGACCTAGAGCATCATCATCACCTTTGCTTACGGATGAAGAAGGCGAGACTCGTCCCATTGGGCGTGCCATTTTTTGTATAACTTTTATTTTTCTTTCTGGTTTAACACCCTTTGTGTTTCCCGCAAGAGGATATATTTATTCTGTTTGGGGAAAGGTTTTAGGGTTGATGATTTTTTGGAGTACTCTCTCTCTCTAAATCTTCCTTCTGCTCAAGGGCCTTGACTGAGAAGAAAAGGGAAATAGAGAGGAACACACGCGTGAAAAGGTAACATGCGATATGCGGGATCGGGTACTGGACGAGATCCCCACCAACTGCAAGCAATCGGTGTTTGTTTACATCAGAACAAATCTGAACACCTTGTTTCTTTCGTCAGCAAAGAGAGATCACATCCTAATATCCGTGATAGAGGGAGAGTCATGCGCACATTGTTCGTTTAACGTCAACATCATGGAAGTGGGAAATAGAGCGTGTCATCATCTGCATTTCATTGATAGTAAGCCGTGGAAGGCATTTTTGTCACGCCCCGATGCGGAAGATCAGAACGCAACAGTTATAACATTCATGTCAATCAGAGCAAAATAATAGCCATAGACGACAAGAGGCAATCACACAAGATATCATAAACACCAACTTCCATTTAAAATTTCAACTAATATCCATCACATCAACTCTTCCAAACTTTGATTAAACCAAAACAACATAATGTTCCAACGACTCCAACATTCCAACATCGACTCATAACCTAAGATGACCATCAAACTATGACAAAAAGACTGGTCACGCCAGCACGGCAAGCTGGAACATTCCATGGTTTACTCTCGCCCTTCCCCAGCAGATTGAACGTCCTCATCAGAGTTACCTAAAAAAGATTGGGAAAAACTAGGTGAGGGAGAGCTCAGTAAGAATTATATCTCTATGCCAGGCAATCTTAAAGTGACTAATCAATTTATAAGATCTTTCATGCTAACAAGAAAATGAGCAATTAATTATTATGAAGAGGCTATTAACTATAGTCAGACCAAATGATGAGCTGAAATAAATCAAGAAGATAACTTGGAATGGAACAATTGAATAACGAGAACTTTCATGTAATTGGCCGTAACAAGCACACAAATACCAGCATGTAATGAGATTTCATGTAGAAGTGAATGTCATAGATTAACACGCTAGAAAGTACTTCTGTGCAATGCTACTGTAGCACCTCGAAAATTTAAATATAGAATAAATAAAATAACTATAAGTATTCGTCATGGAAATTAAATTTTGATAAAAGGAGAAGCTATAATTAGCTAAAATGGAAAAAAAATTAATGGGCCTACATGTTAAAAAGGCATAAATAAATAAATAAGGAATAGAAATTAATTATTACCTTTTATCTATGAGAAATACCATTCAAGTATTTAGAAGGAATATCATTCTAAAATATAATTATATGTATAAAGATTTCATAGGATCAAACCTGACTCTGATACCCAAAGCAAATGATGAAAATTAACAAGATAGAAAAGTAAATAAAGATATAGGAAACAAGGCTTGCACATATATATGGAATCTTACCAAAGAAATTAGTTAATGCTTACATAATAAATGGGCTAAGAAACATACACCCACATCCATATATACATATATATATATATATATACATATATATATATATATATATATATGTGCATGGGCCTTGGATAAAGTAGGCATGTAAGATATAGGAGAAATGGGCCTTAGTTATGGGACTAAGCTATGTACGTAAGGCACTAACAGGGATATACAGATAAATAGATATATATATAAACATGCATGGGTTAAAGGTATTTATAAAGAAAAACTTGTAAATGAATACGTGGGCCTTAACAGGGAAACACGGGCAAATGATAAAATCGGCAACCAAGAACATGTATACCTAAAAATACATACATGTATAGATGGGCCTCTTAATACCAAGCCAACCCAACCCACAATTGCCCGTGGCATGCTCGAACGTTGGCATTAGGGTTTTCATCGGAAAAATAGGGAAGGTGGCTGTTGATAGGGAAAGGCTGAGTAATGATCGGGAAGGTGTTAAGATTTGGCTTCCGTATGGCAACCAACCTTCTAGAGAACCTCTCTCTCTATTAAACAAGCCCTCCATGAACGAGCAGAGGCTGCTGTTCATAGGGACTAAGCTGTACGTGAAGGCCGCATGAAGACTTCGTCTTCTCAACGTGGTACTTCTGTCGATGTGTCCGTGAAGAGTTTGGGGTTCTTCTTCCTCTTTCTTGCTGCAGTTGCAATGCTACTGCAATTGCTCTCCAACTACTTTTTCTTTATCCCACTTAAAGCGACGTGAAGGTAGGCAATTTCCCAAACGTAAATCCCTAATAGCATGCGTTAGAAGTTAGTCATGTTCAATGTCTACATGATTTATATTTAACCGTGATTTATATGTTTATCATAATTAATACAACATGCTTTAAAAAAAGGTTATACATGAAATCATATACCCCAAAATCACAAATTTCATATTATTAGAGTCTCCATGATTTTCTCTAAATTATCATATATTTAGATGATATATTAACTAGTTAGAAATTAAATTTACCAAACAAAGTATAAAAATTTACACGGTGAATTCATAGTTTTCTCTGTAACATAGTATTATTAGGTTTTTATGTTGATGGCCTTTTCGTGGGCGCCATAGTGTCCTTTGGTCATGAAATTTTATGGGCGTGTTATTAGGGTGGAGACCGAGATAGTGAGGGTGGTAGCTCCGTTTTTCGATCCTCCTATCTTAAGATCCCCCGCCTCTCAAGTGAAAATTATTTTGAACGTCCGGTTAGGTAGAGTTTTTCGAGCCCTTCATTTCGATACATAGAATGCGTGATTCCGACGTGGCTACATCGAGAAACATGAGGTTTAAAGAAGTTGACTTTTTCGCTATTTAAATAGCGTCAACAGCAATCAACCGTTCATTCTTATATATATATATATAACTTTTAACTATATTTTTAAAAATCTATATCTACGATGTAACAATAAATTATAAAATATATATTTTTGGAATCCTTAGATTTTTCTCTTAATTATCATATATTTAGTTCCGATAATTTTCTTTTATTTGAAAAATATTACTGTTCATCTCGATCAATTTAAAAATTACATATCATGTTTAAATCCTAGAAATTTCATATCTTATGATGAAAGTTGGTAAAAATTACAATATATATATAGTCGTGATCCTTGTAACTTTCCCTTGATTACCATGTAATTAGTTCTAAAAATAGTATCCATCCTTTTAAAGAGATACTATTTTCTAAATTATTATATTAAATAGAAATTAAGATATGAATTGACATCTACTTGCATGGACGTGATTTATTCTGTTTTTCTCGAGATTTGATGTATACCGTGGATCATATTGGCACTACGTCTCAGTCCGTAGACGCAGTCCCACGTTTCACGTTGGTTTGCCGATACACCCTCAACTCTCGGTGACATACGAGCTCTCCGTTGGACATTCCGTTCCTTCGGACTGGCAAGTTAGTCATTGGGACCTCCGTAAGTCCCCTCGTAGCCTTGGATTCCTTCAAGGCCGACTGAGCTGGTTGTACCACAAGAACCCTGGAACACTGAGTCATGTCACTCTGAAGAAAACATGACACCCGATCCTCATAGAACGCTGTTATGGCGATTCTGTGACAGATCTATCTCTATCTGACTCATAAGGTGCTAATTTGATTAGCGACTACATTGGTTATCGCCGTTTTCTATCATTAGCATGTTGAAGGGGTGACCTTATTGGTGGGCGCTTAGTGTAAAAGCAACCGTATTGTGGAGGCACCAATTTTTCAATGCTTTGTTCAGAGAATGAGTGACCACCACTGTGGGCGCGACTTCCTAAATATACGGTGCTCTTACGAGATGCCAACCTCGCAAATTTCTTGAATTATCTCAGTTTTTGTGTGCCATCGTACTAGACTTGTCGAGGTCTATCTTGAATCTCTGTTCAATGAAATCTACCCTATTGTTCGTACATGCTTGATCCTTGAAATTCTTGGCCATTAAAATGGAATTAGTCTAGACAAAATGTCAGGGGCTATGGGACCCAATAAAATGACATTTTAAATGCTACGGGTCCTGATCTGACCCTATTGGGCGAGGTAAAGTCCAAACGTTTACCGGTATACGATGATCGAGTGCTGGCATTCACCACCTATAGTTGTCTATAACTTATTTCCATGAGGGGCGGTCATATCTTCGTGATTTCCCATTAGCGCATTGGCCAATCCTATGTAGTTCTAGATGTGTAAAAGCTCACGTGATAGTGATGATCGGGAGCAATTACCATCATAGTACACCCTTTCATAACTTATTGTTAAATCGTGATATGATCTTGAATTACCTTATTAAAGGGGCTATCATATTATCGTGACCTCCCCTTTGTGTCTTGCCAAACTCTATATAGTGCCTGTAGAAGTGATTGACTTACTTCTATATTGTTCATCGTGTATGTTCTTGAACTACTTTAATGTTAGTACTCGTTATCTTGCCACAATAGTTCGTGATATGTTTATCTAATTGATCTCATATCTCTTGATTATTCTTATAATTCTTATTTTTATCTCGCGCCATTATAACTATTGATTTCTTATACTTTACATGACTTGCATGAGCATGTTAACATGTAATTCACTTAAAGCGTGCTTGGAGCTTGAGATATTAAGTCCTAGTGAGCGTTCGCTCACCCTGCGTATTTCAATATTTTTCAGGTGATGACCTTAGTGATGACGAGACCGAACATGATGGGCAAGGACAAGAGTGAAGAGAACTCTGACATCTAGATGAACCGTCTAGTCTGGTCATCTTGCATCTTATGTCTCATTGTAATTTTCCTTTATTGAGTCTTTTCTTTTATTTGGTCCAAATTGTAATAAACTTATATTTGAAATGAAATTTATTATTGTGTCCAAATTGTGTTTTATGGAATGGCTATACTCTGATCGACTCAACTGTTTAACTGCCACGTTTCGAGCAAACGACACATTCCGCTGCAATTAGCTCGGGGCGTGACTGAAGGTGGTATCAGAGTCTAGGCTTTCTAAATCTCTAGGTCATCAAGTTCAAATCCTACATTGAGTTCTCCTTGTCACTTATCCTATAGGAACCTTTTGAGAATTGGGTAGAGCTATGGGCTAAATAATTAAAATATGTTTCATCTACGTTAGAATAATGCAAAGATGTAAATAATTATCATTTAGGAACTTGTTTTGTAGGCTAAAATGGCCGCCGAGAAAGCCCAATGGAGGGAAATGCAATGCACCATCCAAGTATTAACAGAAGCTCTATCACAAGTTCCACAAGGTGGAGCACAACATGGAGCTGGGGATTTGCATAGGAAGTTTCAAAAGATGAATCTCCCGAAGTTTAGTGGGTCTACCGACCCAGATGAAGCGGAGAAATGGGTGCAAGAGATAGAAAGAACATTCAAAGTGATGCAATGTACCGATCAAGAGAAGGTGCTCTTAGGAACTTATCAACTAGAAAAGGAAGCCCGAGTGTGGTGAGGATCTGTGGAAGCAATCTTGCCTAACGAGCAAGTAACATGGGATGAGTTCCTAGAACACTTTAACGAGAAATATTTCTTTGAACAAATACGTGAAAAGAAGGCTATGGATTTTGCGGCCCTAAAGCAACATAGTCTCTCAATAGCGGAGTACGAGGCGAAGTTCTCTAGATTGGCCCAGTATGCGCCACACCTAGTCTACATGGAAAAGATGAGAGCAAAGCGATTCATGAATGGATTGAAGATAGATTTCATTCCTCAATTAGCACCATTGGAAATATAAACTTACACGAAGATGGTTAGAAAAGCACAACTCTTGGAAGATGCCATGGGTATGATAGAACGAGTCAAGGGAAAGATCGCCAAGAAAGAGCAAGCGAATGGATCTAAGAATAAGGAACCCATAAATGGCAAGAAGAGGTTTAACGGAGGTAACGATTCTCGGAAGGATAAGAAACCCCAGAATGATGATCAACAAATTGTTCCGGTGAAGGAGAAATGTAAACATTGCAAGAAAGGGAGGCATGATCCGGACAAGTGTTGGTATAAACTTGGAAAATGCATCCGTTGTGGAAGTGAAGATCACAAAATTGCTCGGTGTCCACTCGTAAAGAAGGAAACGCCGCAAGCATTGGAAGGTAACCCTATAAAACTACCTCATTCTTAATTGCATGAATCAGATATGGTGATCTTAGCACTTAGCATGTTATGAGAATGATCTGGCTAAAATGCATGGTTTGGACATGGTGATTTTACCCCACTAATTTTGGAAAATGAATCATGTGAATTTGGGGACCAAATTCTTTTAAGTGGGGGAGGGGATAGCACCCCGAAAATTTAAATATAGAATAAATAAAATAACTATAAGTATTCGTCATGAAAATTAAATTTCGATAAAAGGAGAAGCTATAATTAGCTAAAAAGGAAAAAAAATTAATGGGCCTAAATGTTAATAAAGGCATAAATAAATAAATAAGGAATATAAATTTAATATTACCTTTTATCTATGAGAAATACCATTCAAATATTTAGATGGAATATCATTCTAAAATATAATTATATGTATAAAGATTTCATAGGATCAAACCTAACTCTGATACCCAAAGCAAATGACGAAAACTAACAAGATAGAAAAGTAAATAAAGATATAGGAAACAAGGCTTACACATATATATGGAATCTTACCAAAGAAATTAGTTAATGCTTACATAATAAATGGGCTAAGAAACATACACCCACATCCATATATACACATATATATATATATAAATGTGCATGGGCCTTGGATAAAGTAGGCATGTAAGATATAGGAGAAATGGGCCTTAGTTATGGGACTAAGCTATGTACGTAAGGCACTAACAGGGATATACAGATAAATAGATATATATATAAACATTCATGGGTTAAAGGTATTTATAAAGAAAAACTTGTAAATGAATACGTGGGCCTTAACAGGGAAACACGGGCAAATGATAAATTCGGCAACCAAGAACATGTATACGTAAAAATATATACATGTATAGATGGGCCTCTTAATACCAAGCCAACCCAATCCACAATTGCCCGTGGCATGCTCGAACGTTGGCATTAGGGTTTTCATCGGAAAAATAGGGAAGGTGGCTGTTGATAGGGAAAGGCTGAGTAACGATCGGGAAGGTGTTAAGATTTGGCTTCCGTATGGCAACCGACCCTTCTAGAGAACCTCTCTCTCTATTAAACAAGCCCTCCATGAACGAGCAGAGGTTGCTGTTCGTAGGGACTAAGCTATACATGAAGGCCCCTTGAAGACTTCCTATTCTCAACGTGGTGCTTCTGCCGCTGTGTCCGTGAAGAGCTTGGGGTTCTTCTTCCTCTTTCTCGCTGCAGTTGCAGTGCTACTACAGTTGCTCTCCAACTACTTTTTTTTTATCCCAGTTAAAGCAACGTGAAGGTAGACAATCTCCCAAACACAAATCCCTAATAGCATGCGTTAGAAGTTAGTCATGTTCAATGTCTGCATGATTTATGTTTAATCGTGATTTGTATGTTTATCATAATTAATACAACATGCTTTTAAAAAAAGGTTATACATGAAATCATATGCCCAAAAATCACAAATTTCATATTATTAGAGTCTCCGTGATTTTTTCTAAATTATCATATATTTATATGATATATTAACTAGTTAGAAATTTAATTTACAAAACAAAGTATAAAAATTTACATGGTGAATTCATAGTTTTCTCTGTAAGACGGTATTAGTAGGTTTTTATGTTGATGACCTTTTCGTGGGCACCAGTGTCCTTTGGTCATGAAATTTTATGGGCGTGTTATTAGGGTAGAGACCGAGGTAGTGAGGGTGGTAGCTCCGTTTTTCGATCCTCCTATCTTAAGATCCCCCGCCTCTCAAGTGAAAATTATTTTGAACGTCCAGTTAGGTAGAGTTTTTCGAGCCCTTCATTTCGATACATAGAATGCGCGATTCCGACGTGGTTACATCGAGAAAAGGGAGATTTAAAGAAGTTGACATTTTTGCTATTTAAATAGCGTCAACAACAACCACCGTTCATTCTTATATATATATATATATATATATATATATATATAACTTTTAACTATATCTTTAAAAATCTATATCTACGATGTAACAATAAATTATAAAATTTATATTTTTGGAATCTTTAAATTTTTCTCTTAATTATCATATATTTAGTTCCGATAATTTTGTTTTATTTGAAAAATATTACTGTTCATCTTGATCAATTTAAAAATTACATATCATGTTTAAATCTTAGAAATTTCATATCTTATGATCAAAGTTGGTAAAAATTACAATATATATATAGTCGTGATCTTTGTAAATTTCCCTTAATTACCATGTAATTAGTTCTAAAAATAGTATCCATCCTTTTAAAGAGATGCTATTTTCTAAATTATTAGATTAAATAGAAATTAAGATATGAATTGAGATCTACTTGCATGGACGTGATTTATTCTATTTTTTTTTTTAGATTTGATCTGTACCGTGGATCATATTGTCACTATGTCTCAGTCCGTAGACGCAGTCCCACGTTTCACATTGGTTTACCGATACACTCTCAACTCTCGGTGACATACGAGCCCTCCGTTGGACATTCTGTTCCTTCGGACTGGCAAGTTAGTCATTGGGACCCTGGAACCCTGTTAGTCATGTCACTCTAAAGAAAACATGACACCCGGCCCTCATAGAACGTTGTTATGGCGATTCTCTGAGAGATCTATATCTATCTGACTCATAAGGTGCTAATTTGATTAGCGACTACATTGGTTATCGCCGTTTTCTGTCATGAGCATGTTGAAGCGGTGACCTTATTGGCGGGCGCTTAGTGTAAAAGCAACCGTATTGTGGAGGCACCAATTCTTCAATGCTTTGTTCAGAGAATGAGTGACCACCACTGTGGGCGCGACTTCCTAAACATACGGTGCTCTGACGAGACGCCAACCTCGCAGATTTTTTGAATTATCTCGATTTTTGTGTGCCATCGTACTAGACTTGTCGAGGTCTATCTTGAATCTCTGTTCAATGAAATCTACCCTATTTTTCGTACATGCTTGATCCTTGAAATTCTTGGCCATTAATATGGAATTGGTCTAGATAAAATGTCAGGGGCTATGGGTCCCAATAAAATGACATTTTAAATGCTATGGGTCCTGATCTGACCCTATTGGGCGAGGCAAAGTCCAAACATTTACTAGTATACGATGATCGAGTGCTGGCATTCACCACCTATAGTTGTCTATAACTTATTTCCATGAGGGGCGGTCATATCTTCGTGATTTCCTCTTAGCGCATTGGCCAATCCTATGTAGTGCTAGATGTGCAAAAGCTCACGTGATAGTGATAATCGGGAGCAATTACCATCATAGTACACCCTTTCACAACTTATTGTTCATCATGATAAGATCTTGAATTACCTTATTAGAGGGGCTATCATATTATCGTGACCTCCCCTTTGTGTCTTGGCAAAAAACTCTATATAGTGCCTGTAGAAGTGATTGACTTACTTCTATATTGTTCATCATGAATGTTCTTGAACAACCTTAATGTTAGTACTCGTTATCTTGCCACAATAGTTCGTGATATGTTTATCTAATTGATCTCATATCTCTTGATTGTTCTTATAGTTCTTATTTTTATCTCGTGCCGTTATAACTCTTGATTTCTTATACTTTACATGACTTGCATGAGCATGTTAACATGTAATTCACTTAAAGCGTGCTTGGAGCTTGAGATATTAAGTCCTACTGAGCGTTCGCTCACCCTGCGTATTCCAATGTTTTTCAGGTGATGACCTTAGTGATGGCGAGACCGAACATGATGGGCAAGGGCAAGAGTGAAGAGAACTCTGACATCTAGATGAACCGTCTAGTCTGGTCATCTTGCGTCTTATGTCTCATTATAATTTTCCTTTATTGATTCTTTTCTTTTATTTGGTCCAAATTGTAATAAACTTATATTTGAAATGAAATTTGTTATTTTGTCCAAATTGTGTTTTGTGGAATGGCTATACTCTGATCGACTCGACTGTTTTACTGCCACGTTCCAAGCAAAGGACACGTTCCGCTGCTATCGGTTCGGGACGTGACAGCTACACCTTGTGATTACAAACTCCCATGGGCACAAGTACTTTCGGGCGCTCCTCCTAAGACCAGACTGGGCCCTTAATGATGCGTTGGCATTAAGTGGTAGATAAAAGAGTCCAAGTAAAATCTAGACATTCATTATTTACCGGCCAAAAGTTCCAAGGGTAAGCTCAAGTTATCAAGCACTAATAATGAAGGCAATTCCTTAGAAGGAATTCAAGAGATAAGTCATAAGGATATGACTTCTAGAACCAAGATTTGAGCAAGTTCAAGAATATAAGATTCAAGGGCAGTGAATAGGGCAGTCACCTAGATAGGCTGAAAACCTAACCAAGGCTCAGATCTCATGATGCCACAAAAAAATCATGAAGTTTGAGAAAACTGGCATGGTAGCAGTCAACAGAGAACTGCGGTCATGAGGTAGCGGTCAAAGCATAATCGCGACCAACAGGGGGTCCCAAAGGGGTCTGTGTCTACACACTATGCAGGCGCGTCCACTCTCAAAATAAGAAATGAGAGCGTGGTCCAGAGAGAACCACGGTCTCACAGTAGCGGTCTAGGCAAATCCACAGCTAGGTTAGGAACAGCAGTCGATAGAAGCCATTTCAGTCAGCTTAAACAGGGTTCAGTCGACTGAAACAAAGAAAATCAGTCGACATGTCCAACATCAATTGACTGAAATAAGGTTCAGTCGACTGCCAATAGGGAAATCACTCGACTTGGAAAACATCAGTCGACTGCAACGAGGTTCAGTCGACTGAAATAGGATTGGCACGTATGCCCAAGGAAATAAGAACACGGTTAGTTGACCGTCCACGACCTGGAGGTCACGGTTCATTAAGGGCCGCGTTCTGGACGAAGTTTGGCAGAACAACCTCGTTCTGCCCACTCACAAGCTGGTGGAATCCAGTAGGGGTTCAGGGTTTTAGGGTACAACCTGCTCAGCGTCGTAGTGAGAATCTTAGGCTCGCGGAGTCTTACGGAGGCCTTGTGATAGCGATTCTAGTCCGACAGAAGGAATATCCGGCAGAGGGTCCCAACTATCCTAAGAAATTTAGGGTTTAAAAAACTACGGAAAATAATAGTAGCAGTATGTCGATACCACCGAAGTGGCATGATTCTCAAACAAGTCGTACAATGCATTAAATAGCATGACTAAACAACGCAAGAATTTCTAATATGAATAGATTTAATAGCAACTAATCTACTTGTTTCTCGGTATAGCATGGAAGAGAAGTAAGAATCAAGGAACAAGGAACGTATAGTATGGAACTTAGTTAAGTTTAACTTTCCTTCATGAAACCCTAGTCATTTAAGTGCGTTCCTTACCTTAAGAACATGCTGTCTATTCAGTACATGTAGCAAATCAAAAACGTGAGAAAGGCTAGGTTGCTGGAACCCGAGCACAAAAAGTAGTTTATGCAGGGCCGCTACCTGATGGTAGCAGTCTGTCGAAGATCGCGATCTGGCCCCTTTGACTTATTTCAAAAAAAAAATACCCACCAGGAAGATAGCGGTCTATCGCGGGGCCGCGGTCTCCATGTTGCGGTCACTGTAGTTCTACGACCTGGAACCGAGCTCCACCTTCTTGTGAACTCCGACACACCTTGACTAAAACCCCGATTGCGATCGCTGTACTACACAAAAATTAACCAAAATGGTATTGAAAGAAAGAGAACTCGAAGACACACATGATGGCATGTTTTATTGAAGGTTAGGCTTGAGTGAAAACCTACCTTAAATGGATTTAGAAGAGGTTGATGATGATGTTGGAACCCTAACACGTCCTCGCCTTGCTCGATGAATCCCCCCTCGATCTCGCACGCCGCTTGTAAGGCCCGTGCCTTAATGGATCCTTCGTGGTATTTGTTCTATTAATTGTTCTGGAATTTTCGGCTATTTTCCTGGATTTTTAGGAATTTGTCTGGTATTTTTTTGGATTTATTCGGAGCTGTTTGAGGTTTATTGGAATATTAATAAGATTTATATATATATAATGATTAAATTATATATATATTAATTTTATTTTTATTTTATTAATCCCTCACCCTCTCTCTCTCTTCTCCCCGTCGATCACTCTCTCTTTCCCTTTCTCTCTCTCTCTTTCTCTGGCGCGATCGCCTCTCTCCTCCTTGTAGGGATCGCGGCCGAGACGAGGACGGATCGAGACGAGGTTGGCGCCGTTGGATTCCTCGCGTCGATGTGAACGCGTGGGTACCCATCTCGGCGTGGATCGGTGGACGTGGGAGCGTGTTGGAGCTTGAAGGCTCGGCGAGCCTACCTCGGTGCATGCGGCCTTTTCGCACGATTCGGCTTGCAAGAGGTAGGGGGATGGAGTCCTTAGCTCGCTAGGAGCATTTCCTATAGCTCATTCTGTTGATTAGCGCCCCATAGTATGCATGTTGTCCATTTTCCATATTTGGGGTTTTGGCCATGTTCTTCGCGTTTGATCGGTTATAGGCGATGCATGTGCTAGATTAGTTGTTAAACTGTTGTATACACTGCGTGGTTTGGCAGGTTACAGGTTTTTCGTCGATACCCGGCGTTTTCAACCGTCCGGGGGGGGGGGGGGGGCTTCGGTTTACAAACCGTACCCGCTCGTAACCCAGGTGGAGTGACGGTCCTGCCAGGAACCGTCACTTGCCTGACGGTCCAAGATGGACGCGTCACTTCCCAAATAACGGCCTATCGAGGGGCGTCGTTTGGAGAGTAACGGTGGGAACCCCATCCGTTACTCGTTCACGGTTTCCAGTTAGCCCGGTGAGGCGGTGAGCCCGGCGGTCTGTCGACCGGCCGTCGCTTGTAAACGACGCGCCGAGACCGGGGCGTCGCTTCATCCGCTATCGTTTTGGAACGCTGTCAGTTGATTTGAGCCTCGGGTGAAAGTAACGGCGGAGTTCCCGCGCGTTGCTTGGAAGCAACGCATAGGACCCCCACCGTCACTCTCCCCTTCATGGCCTTTGGGTTTGGTACTCGGGAGGATGTAACGGCGGTGACCTACCGCGCCGCTTGGAAGCGACGCGCAGGGCCCCTACCGTCACATTCCCCCCCTGCACCTGTAAGTTGGAACTCGGGAGGGAGTAACGGCTGGAGACCAGCGCGTCACTCTTGATGTAACGCACCAGTCCCCGACCGTCACTTCCAAGTAGCGCGTGGGCCTCTGACCGCCGCTTGCCCGTCAGTTTGGTTATGTTCCCAGCCCATTGCTTATGCATTCCGTTCTATACTCATGCCATAGTCGTATTGTTTTACTATATTGTGGCGTGTTTTATATGCCAATAGAGTAGCTTTTCTTTTCATGCAATGGAGCCACTGTTGTTGCCCTAAGGTCTGTTGAGTACCGACCCGCTTGAGGATGGCGGAGGGGTATGTTTCCCATTCACGGTTTGTAAGCTAGTTCTGTGGGCTCCCAGCCAATGGTAGCGTCCTGCCAAGGGAGAAAACTAGTTAGAGGGCCTGGCTCAGGCTAGAGTCAGTGTGTGCACACGTGGTCGGAGACTGTGGACTGACACCGACGAGTGCCACTCCGACTGGTCACTTGGTTTGGTAATGTTTACGCGCTTAGCTTGTCGCTTCGTCGACTGCGAGTGCTTGAGACGCAGTGTAAGCCGTCAGTGGACGCTTCTGGTTTCTGCTCCAGTGGTTGTCCGTCCTTGTTGTCTGGATTAGTTGCAGCTTATCCTATTTGGTAGTTTTGGCGTCAATCGCTTGCATTTAATTAGTAGTGACATGTGTTAGCTGTTATACCTGCTTAGATAGAGCTTACAGCTTTCTTGTGATTAGATATTCATGCCATTGCCTGTGTATTTATTTAAATGCATGCTTTAATTGCTGTTATTTATGCATGTTCGCTTGTTTAGTGCGAGGTAGGGATCCGCGTGACCCCTACTGAGTCTGGCTGTGACTCACCCTTCTCCTTTCAGGTGAGCCACGCCCGACGTCTCCCGGAGTTTAGCATGCTGTTTCGGGACCGTCCCTAGCTGCCAGCTGAGCACGAGCTGCCTTTTTGAGGCTTGTGTTGTACTTTTGCCGGGGTATGCCCCGCGTAGTTGTACTTTGAGGACTAGTGTTTGTCACTCTAGACTAGTTATATATTTATCACTCTGGTTATTTTAAATTACTTCCGCTCTTGTGTTTAACTTTAATACTTAATTGTATTGCGCGCCCCAATTCGCAATTAATTATGTATATTCCTCAGCTAACCCCCACTAACCCTTCAGGGGCCTCATCAGCCTCTTGGGTGGCCTCCCCAGTTCTTGGTATCGGTGTATCGATGTTATCGGTATATCGGTATCCTGAACTCTGGGTCGTCACAGCTGGTTTCAGAGCGTAAGTTGAGGATTTGCGTAAGGAATTGGAATTGACGCTTGTCCAGAGCTAGTCCTGTTGTCGTCTCCTGCTGGCATAGGATGTTTTCCGTATGATTGATGGATTTTATTGTTGATTGTGTTTGCGTTTTGGCAGCATAATTATGCCGCCTCATCGAGAAAGACCTCCTCGAGCTCCGCGTGTTCCTCGAGATGCGCCCAGGGAAGATAGTGGTTCTGCACCTCCTCCTGCAGCTCCCGCTGTTCCTGTCGTTCCAGTTGCTCCTCCAGTGCCGATCGTTCAAGCTGAAGTGCCCTGCAGTCGAGGCAAGGCTTTGAAAGAATTTCTTATGTTCAATCCGCCTGCTTTCGATGGTCAAGCTGATCCAGAGGTGGCAAGGAAATGGCTGGATGCGATAGAGCGTGTGTTTGTCTCGATGGAGTGTGCTGAAGATGAGAAAGTCATGCTTGCTGCTTTTCAACTCCAGGGTACATCCATCACCTGGTGGAAAGCCGAGTGGCAGGTTACTTTTCGTTCCAGACCTCTTCGGCAGATCACTTGGGCAGAGTTTGTTGCTGCTTTTGAGCGTGCCTATACTCCTGCTTGCTTACAGATGGACAAGATGTATCGGTTTATGGAATTGACTCAGGGCAGTATGACCGTGCTTCAGTACAGGAATAAGTTCTTGGAATTGGGTCAGTATGCGCCCCATGTGCTGGCCAGTGAAGCTTTGAAGACCCAGCAGTTCTTGCGAGGATTGAGGCCAGAGTTGAAGATGCCGTTGATAGCGAGTCGTGTTGCGGATCTTGATACTGCGTGTCAGACAGCTGTAGCTTTAGAGCTGGAGATGGCGAGACCGGGTGGATATCCCCAGGCAGGGTCAGTGCAGCCGGTAGCTCAGGTTCAGCAGACTTACCGACAGCCCGTGCCAGGTGTTCCTTCGGTTCAGTCAGAGGTTTCCAGTGCTTCCTCTCCTTCCAAGCCCAAGTTTAAAAGGTTCAAGAAGAAGAAGAAGTTTTTTCAGCAGCCGTCCGGTACAGATTCTGTTCAGCAGCCGACAGCACCTCCTTCTCAGACTCGGCAGAGTTCAGCTTCAAGTCAGCCGTGGACGTGTCGGAGATGCGGTGGTCATCACAAGGGCCAGCCGTGTTCTCTTCCTATTGTGTGCTTTAGGTGTGACCAGCCAGGTCATGTGGTTCGGGATTGCCCGCTGAGGCCGACTCAATTGCAAGCTCCTCAGTTGTCTCAACCTCAGCCGCAGTTTAGACCTCCTGCACCTCAAGCTCCACAACAATTCTTCTCTCAGGCGTCGGCGTCTTCTCAGCAATCTTCAGCTGGTTCTAAGAAGCAGAAAGGCAAAGTTTCTCATTTGACTAGAGCTGATGCTGCTGCGTCCCATCTTATGGAAGGTACGATTATGCTTTATGGTCATTCAGCTCGTGTCTTATTTGATTCTGGTGCTTCTCACTCTTTTATTTCTGAGGATTTCATGGCTTGTATTGAGGAACCGACTTCCGAGGTGTCTTGTGAGTTATTTGTGGAATTGCCTTCTGGAGATTTCATGGTTACTCCTCTGTGTTTGGAAGAATCTCCTGTTTGTATTGATAATCACCAGTTGCCGGCAAGATTGTATGCGTTGCAGCTGGCAGATTATGATGTTATTCTGGGAATGGATTGGTTGGAGCATTATGGAGCTGTAGTTGACTGCAGATCGAAGAAAGTCTATTTTCAGCCCCAGGGAAAATCAGCCTTTTATTTTCAAGGTATTCGATCCCGATCTTCTCGTATGATTATTTCTGCTATTCGAGCCTATAGGTTGCTTAGCGCAGGTTGTCAGGGATTCCTTGCTTCAGTGGTAGCTGTTGAAAAACCACGACGGGATGTTTGTGATATTCCGGTTGTCTGTGAGTTCCCTGATGTGTTTCCTGACGAGTTGCCAGGCTTGCCCCCAGAGCGAGAGATTGAGATGGTGATTGAATTGATTCCAGGTACTGGCCCCTTGGCAAAGCCACCGTACCGAATGGCCCCAGCTGAATTGAAAGTACTGCGTGCACAGCTACTAGAGTTACTGGAGAAAGGTTATATTCGCCCCAGTTTTTCTCCGTGGAGTGCCCCAGTGCTGTTTGTGAAAAAGAAAGATGGAAACCTGAGGCTTTGTATTGATTACAGGCAGCTGAATCAGGCGACTATCAAGAATAAGTATCCGCTCCCCAGAATTGATGATTTGTTTGACCAGTTACAGTCTGCTACTGTCTTTTCACGGATTGATCTCCGGTCTGGCTATTTTCAGTTGCGGATCCGGGAATCTGATGTGGAGAAGACTGCTTTCAGCACTCGATATGGTCACTTTGAATTTTTAGTCATGCCGTTTGGTTTGACTAATGCCCCAGCAGCCTTCATGGACCTAATGCAGCGTATCTTTCGTCCATTTCTAGACCAGTTTGTGGTGATCTTTGTTGATGATATTTTGATCTATTCTGCCTCTGTTGATGATCATGTGCAGCATTTGAGGATCGTTCTGCAGACTCTAAGAGATCACGAGCTTTATGCGAAGCTCAGTAAATGTGAATTCTGGCTTCGGGAGATTCATTTTCTTGGCCATGTGATTTCTGGTGATGGAGTGGCAGTAGACCCTGCAAAGATTGATGCCGTTTTGAGTTGGCAGAGACCGAGGACCATCACTGAGATACGAAGTTTTTTAGGATTGGCTGGGTATTACCGCAGATTCATTCAGGATTTTGCGAAGATTGCAGCACCAATGACTAAATTGACACGGAAGGATGTGCCATTTGTCTGGTCGGATCAGTGTGAGGCTAGCTTTGTTGAATTGAAAAGGCTATTGACTTCTTCTCCAGTGTTGACTTTGCCTTCCGACTCGGGTGGTTTTCTTGTTTGTACGGATGCGTCTCGAGTAGGGTTGGGTGCAGTGCTGATGCAACATGGTAAGGTTATCGCATATGCATCTCGGCAATTGAAACAGCATGAAGGAAATTATCCCACTCATGATCTGGAGCTAGCTGCAGTTATTTTTGCCTTGAAGATCTGGAGACATTATCTGTATGGTGAGAAATTTCAGATTCTTACTGATCATCAGAGTTTACAGTATATTTTCTCCCAGAAGGATCTGAATCTCAGGCAGAGGCGATGGGTGGAACACATGAAAGATTATGACTTTACACTCTCCTATCAGCCAGGTGAAATGAATGTTGTGGCCGATGCTCTGAGCAGGAAAGTACAGGTCAGCCATTTGTTGCTTCATGAATGGAAATTATGGGAACAGCTTCCGAGCGAGGCATTGTGTGTAGAGATTCCTGCCGATCCGAAGATGGCAGTTTGTGCTAGCTTGGTTTTGGGTTCAGCTTTGTATCAGCAGATTTTAGAAGCCCAGCAAGCTGATTCTGATTTGGCCCGTGTTATATCAAGATATGATGTGGAATTTGATGACGAGCTGGTTGTCAGTTTCCAGGGCAGATTGTATATTCCTATTGATAATGATTTGAGGAATGAGATTCTGAGTGAAGCCCATGGTTCCCGTTTTGCTATTCACCCTGGTGTCACCAAGATGTATCAGAATTTGAAGAAGCAGTTCTGGTGGCCCGGCTTGAAGAAGGACGTGGCTATTTTTATTTCTAAGTGCTTGACTTGTCAGTTAGTTAAAGCCGAACATCAAAAGCCAGGTGGTCTGCTTCAGCCCTTAGAGATTCCGATGTGGAAATGGGACCATGTTACTACAGATTTTGTGGTGGGTTTGCCTCGAACTTCTCAAGGTTTTGATGGGATCTGGCTGCTTGTCGACAGATTGACGAAAACCGCCAGATTGTTACCGATTAATGTTACTTGGAGTGTGCAGAGATTGGCCGAGCTCTATGTACAGAAGATCGTGCCGTTACATGGAATTCCTGTTTCACTTGTGTCAGATCGTGACCCGCGTTTTACCTCTGGCTTCTGGCGTAGTTTCCAGAAAGCTTTGGGCACTGAGTTAGCTTTCAGTTCAACGTATCACCCACAGTCAGATGGACAGTCAGAGAGAACTATTCAGACTTTGGAGGACATGCTGAGATCGTGTTGCCTTGATTGGCAAGGTTCGTGGGGTCAGCATTTGCCACTTGTTGAATTTGCTTATAATAACAGTTTTCACTCCAGTATTGGTATGGCTCCTTATGAAGCGCTGTATGGTCGTCCTTGTCGTACTCCTCTGAACTGGTTTGATGTTGGGGACCGACTGTTGACGGGACCGGACTTGGTACAACAGTGTTCTGATGTGGTTCGTCTGATCAGGCAGAGATTGTTGACGGCTCAGAGTTGACAGAAGAGTTATGCAGATCAATGCAGACGTCCACTACAATTTGAACCTGGAGATATGGTGTTTGTTAAAATATCTCTGATGAAAGGTGTTTCCAGATTTGGGAAGCGTGGAAAGCTTAGTCCGCGGTATGTTGGCCCTTTTCCGATTATTGAGGCTATTGGTTCAGTGGCTTATCGTTTGCAACTGCCGGCGGCCATGCAAGCTATTCATGATGTGTTCCACGTGTCTCAGTTGAGGAAATATGTGCCCGATGCTTCTCATGTTCTCGATGATTCAGTGTGGCCCGAGGTGACTGCTGATTTGTCCACACCAGAGTTTCCTATCCGTATTGAAGACCGTCGTGAGCAGCGGTTGAGAAATAAGGTTATTCCTCTGGTAAGGGTTGCATGGCAGCGTCACTCTGGTAACGAGTCTACTTGGGAGCGTGAAAATGAGATGCGTCAGCTTTTTCCTTTCTTATTCCAGTGAGGTATGTGTCTTTTCTCAGTTTCCTCTTTATCCTTGTTGTCGTAAATTTCGAGGGCGAAATTTATGTAAGGAGGGAGGGACTGTAAGGCCCGTGCCTTAATGGATCCTTCGTGGTATTTGTTCTATTAATTGTTCTGGAATTTCTGGCTATTTTCCTGGATTTTTAGGAATTTGTCTGGTATTTTTCCGGATTTATTCAGAGCTGTTTGAGGGTTATTGGAATATTAATAAGATTTTTATATATATAATGATTAAATTATATATATATTAATTTTATTTTTATTTTATTAATCCCTCACCCTCTCTCTCTCTTCTCCCCGTCGATCACTCTCTCTTTCCCTTTCTCTCTCTCTCTTTCTCTCGCGCGATCGCCTCTCTCCTCCTTGTAGGGATCGGGGCCGAGACGAGGACGGATCGAGACGAGGTTGGCGCCGTTGGATTCCTCGCGTCGAGGTGAACGCGTGGGTACCCATCTCGGCGTGGATCGGTGGACGTGGGAGCGTGTTGGAGCTTGAAGGCTCGGCGAGCCTACCTCGGTGCATGCGGCCTTTTCGCGCGATTCGGCTTGCAAGAGGTAGGGGGGTGGAATCCTTAGCTCGCTAGGAGCATTTCCTATAGCTCATTCTGTTGATTAGCGCCCCGTAGTATGCATGTTGTCCATTTTCCATATTTGGGGTTTTGGCTATGTTCTTCGCGTTTGATCGGTTATAGGCGATGCATGTGCTAGATTAGTTGTTAAACTGTTGTATACACTGCGTGGTTTGGCAGGTTACAGGTTTTTCATCGATACCCGGCGTTTTCAACCGTCCGGGGGGGGCTTCGGTTTACAAACCGTACCCGCTCGTAACCCAGGTGGAGTGACGGTCCTGCCAGGAACCGTCACTTGCCTGACGGTCCAAGATGGACGCGTCACTTCCCAAATAACGACCTATCGAGGGGCGTCGTTTGGAGAGTAACGGTGGGAACCCCATCCGTTACTCGTTCGTGGTTTCCAGTTAGCCCGGTGAGGCGGTGAGCCCGGCGGTCTGTCGACCGGCCGTCGCTTGTAAACGACGCGCCGAGACCGGGGCGTCGCTTCATCCGCTATCGTTTTGGAACGCTGTCAGTTGATTTGAGCCTCGGGTGAAAGTAACGGCGGAGTTCCCGCGCGTTGCTTGGAAGCAACGCATAGGACCCCCACCGTCACTCTCCCCTTCATGGCCTTTGGGTTTGGTACTCGGGAGGATGTAACGGCGGTGACCTACCGCGCCGCTTGGAAGCGACGCGCAGGGCCCCTACCGTCACATTCCCCCCTGCACCTGTGAGTTGGAACTCGGGAGGGAGTAACGGCTGGAGACCAGCGCGTCACTCTTGATGTAACGCACCAGTCCCCGACCGTCACTTCCAAGTAGCGCGTGGGCCTCTGACCGCCGCTTGCCCGTCAGTTTGGTTATGTTCCCAGCCCATTACTTATGCATTCCGTTCTATACTCATGCCATAGTCGTATTGTTTTACTATATTGTGGCGTGTTTTATATGCCAATAGAGTAGCTTTTCTTTCCATGCAATGGAGCCACTGTTGTTGCCCTAAGGTCTGTTGAGTACCGACCCGCTTGAGGATGGCGGAGGGGTATGTTTCCCATTCACGGTTTGTAAGCTAGTTCCGTGGGCTCCCAACCAATGGTAGCATCCTGCCAAGGGAGAAAACTAGTTAGAGGGCCTGGCTCAGGCTAGAGTCAGTGTGTGCACACGTGGTCAGAGACTGTGGACTGACACCGACGGGTGCCACTCCGACTGGTCACTTGGTTTGGTACTGTTTACGCGCTTAGCTTGTCGCTTCGTCGACTGCGAGTGCTTGAGACGCAGTGTAAGCCGTCAGTGGACGCTTCTGGTTTCTGCTCCAGTGGTTGTCCGTCCTTGTTGTCAGGATTAGTTGCAGCTTATCCTATTTGGTAGTTTTGGCTTCAATCGCTTGCATTTAATTAGTAGTGGCATGTGTTAGCTGTTATACCTGCTTAGATAGAGCTTACAGCTTTCTTGTGATTAGATATTCATGCCATTGCCTGTGTATTTATTTAAATGCATGCTTTAATTGCTGTTATTTATGCATGTTCGCTTGTTTAGTGCGAGGTAGGGATCCGCGTGACCCCTACTGAGTCTGGCTGTGACTCACCCTTCTCCTTTCAGGTGAGCCACGCCCGACGTCTCCCGGAGTTTAGCGTGCTGTTTCGGGACCGTCCCTAGCTGCCAGCTGAGCACGAGCTGCCTTTTTGAGGCTTGTGTTGTACTTTTGCCGGGGTATGCCCCGCGTAGTTGTACTTTGAGGACTAGTGTTTGTCACTCTGGACTAGTTATATATTTATCACTCTGGTTATTTTAAATTGCTTCCGCTCTTGTGTTTAACTTTAATACTTAATTGTATTGCGCGCCCCAATTCGCAATTAATTATGTATATTCCTCAGCTAACCCCCACTAACCCTTCAGGGGCCTCATCAGCCTCTTGGGTGGCCTCCCCAGTTCTTGGTATCGGTGTATCGATGTTATCGGTATATCGGTATCCTGAACTCTGGGTCGTCACACCGCTGGCCGTCCCAGCAAAATGGAGTTTTCTGAGGGCGTGGCCACCTATTTATAGGGCTCATGGAGCCTAGGGTCGTGGTATCGATCTAGGAAGGTGAGGGAGATAATCTCATGAGGGAATCGTGGTTGACCAAATCAAGCGCCGCCGACCCAAAATTTGATGTCTAGGGTTAGGGTCTTCGAGGGAAAAGTGAGGCAAAATGTCTATCCTATCTGGGCCAAGGGTTTGGGTTCGATCGGAGCCCATTAGAGCTCGAATTGGGGTCCAATTGCGCCCTCTATGGGTCAGTTCTTCCTAGTTCCGAGTTTACCCAATAAACTCTAATTTGGGCCTAACTAAATTTTCTTTTGGGGTTATTTATGTTGAAAATTTTGTTAGAAATTATTTTCTCTAAATGGATATATGTATTTCATATTTTTTTTTTAATTTTTTTTGAATTCCAATTGAATAGGCAATTAATTTATCTATTATTTTAATTAGGGTTGCTACAACCTCCCCCCACTTTAAGGAATTTAGTCCCCAAATTCACCTATCTTATCGAAACGAAGGACAAATATAGACACTAACCTGAGAATAATTTGGGGTACTGCTTCTTAATTGCTTCCTCTGATTCCCACGTGGCTTCCTTAACTCCACGTCTACTCCACTAGATCTTAACCATTGGTATGGACCGATTCCTAAGTTGTTGCTGCTTCTGGTCCAGAATCTTGACATGCTTCTCTTCATAGGATAACTCCTCCTTCAAATCCAAATCCACATGCTGGATCACGTGCGAGGGGTCGTATACGTACTTTCTCAGCATCGATACATGGAAAACATTATGAATGCCAGACAATTGCAGCGGCAATGCCAGCCTGTAAGCAACTTCTCCAACTCTTTCTAAGATCTCAAAAGGGACAACAAATCTCATGTTCAACTTATCCCTGATCCCAAATCTTCAGACTTCTTTCAAAGGTGAAACTTTTAGGAACACGTGCTCACCAACTTGGAATTCCAAGTCTCTTCTTCTGTTATCAATATAACTTTTCTATCTAGACTGAGCTACTTTCAGATGGTCTTTGATGATTTGAATATTTTTGGTTGTCTCAGAAATGAGATTTGCTCCCAGCCATTACTTCTAACCTACCTCCTCCCACAATAGAGGTGATCTGCTACTTCTTTCATACAAGGCCTCGAAAGGTGCCATCTGAATGCTTGACTAGTAATTGTTGTTATAAGCAAACTCGATCAGAGGCAAATGCTCATGCCAACTACCTTCGAAGTCAATCATACAAGCTCTTAACATATCTTCAATAATCTGATTGGTCCTCTCTGTTTGTCCATCAGTTTGAGGGTGAAAAGTTGTACTAAAGTTCAGACGAGTTCCCAAAGATGCCTGCAATCCTTTCCGAAAATGGGAAGTAAATCTAGGGTCTCTGTCAGATATAATAGATACAGGAATTCTATGCAGCCTCACAACTTCTTTCATATACAGGGCAGCAAACACATCCACAGTCCATTTTGACTTAATGGACAAGAAGTGCGCGAACTTCGTCAGCCTATCCACAATCACCCAAAAGGCATCAAAGCCGCCACGAGTCCTTGGTAAGCCCATGATAAAATCCATGCCGATGCTCTCCCACTTCCATTGTGGTATCTCGAGAGGCTTCAATTTCCCTGCAGGCCTAAAATATTCGACCTTGGCCTGCTGACATACTAAACATTTGCTCACAAATTTGACCACTTCCTTCTTCATGTTCGGCCACCACAAGGTCATCTTCAAATCTTTTTACATCTTCGTAGTTCCAGGGTGAATAGTGTACTTGGACCGATGGGCTTCTTCGAGAATCTTGTTCTTTACTGGAGCAGAATCGAGAACACAAGTTCTCCCATGGAAAAGCAACCTACCATCTTCAACTAGCATGAAATCTAGTCGACTACTCAAACTTTCCTTAATCTCCACAAGCAACGAATCATTTCCTTGTAGCTCCTTGATTTCAGAAAGTAAATCTGATTGAAGCCTAACCTGGGCAATCATGACATGATCTCTCTTCTCTTCAATATTAAGATCCAGGCTTGCTAGTTGCTCTAACATCCTCCATTACTAAAGCATTAAACTTGACAACTTGGCCATCGGCTTTTGACTCAAAGTATCAGCTACCACATTCCCCTTTCCTTGATGGTACTCGGTGGAGAAATCAAAGTCTTTCAAGTACTTAAGCCACCTTCTCCGCCTCACATTGAGTTACTTTTGGGAAAACAAGTACTTCAAGCTCTTGTGATCAGAATATACGACGAAAGATTCCCCATACAAATAGTGCCTCCAAATCTTTAAAGCAAAAATAACTACAGCAAGCTCTAAATCATGGACAAGATAGTTTTCTTCATGCTTCCTTAACTGCCTACAAGAATAAGCAATCACCTTCCCTCGTTGTATCAGTACACAGCCTAAGCCAATACCCGATGCATCTGTATAAACTTCAAATCCTCCATCTCCAGAAGGTAAGGCAAGTACCAGGGCAGTGGTCGAACACTCCTTTAAGGCCTGGAAACTTTTCTCACAATCTTCCGACCACTCATAATGATTCTCCTTACGGGTCAATCTAGTCAAGGGAACAATAATTTTAGAGAAATCCTTGATAAACATTCTATAATAACCAGCTAGGCCTAAGAAATTTCTGACCTCAGTCACATTCAAAGGCCTCTCCCAATTTCTTACTGCCTCAACATTGGAAGGATCTACTGCAATACCATCCTTAGAAATTATATGACCCAGAAAAGAGACCTCTTGCAACCAGAATTCACACTTACTAAATTTGGCGTATAGCTGATGATCCCTTAATATCTGTAAAACCATCTTCAGATGCTCCTCCTTGCCCTTGGAGTAGATAAGAATGTCATCAATAAACACTACGCCCCACTGATCTAGGTAGGGCCTGAACACATTGTTCATTAGCTGCAGGAGCATTTGTTAGTCCAAAAGGCATTACAACAAATTCAAAATGCCCATACCTACTTCTGAATGCCATGTTAAAGATATCCTCATCCTTGATTGTAATGCCCTAGGTCTATCGGATCTTTTATCGGAGAGTTTTCGGATCACTTTTGTGGGCCATGAGTTGTGTTTTACGATCCATGTGGGTTTTTCTCTCGTACAAGTTACGGAACCATGTGGTGAGTTTATTATTGAGTTCATTGACTCAAGGATGCTACATTTACGTTGTGCTCCTTCCGAGGATCGCTTAGACTATTTTTTCGTATTTCTTTGAATTAGTGAATTTTTGGGCTAAAAATCAGATTTTATAAAAATTAGGAAATTCCTAATTTCTATTTGGTGCGGACACCAGGGCGATCACGTGACACGTCGGTGAACCGACGGTGCCATACGCAGAGCACCAAGTTGACTACATCGACTTCCCTTCAAATTGGGGACACTTTGGCTTCACATTGGACCTTTTTTAGCATTAAATTGGGCTTGTAATGTCACATTATATGTGGGTTTTCATATTGGGCTGGTTATAGGCCTCTTACAAGGCTAATTGGCTAAGGCCCTTTACCATTCTCCTTAAGAAAGGAAAGGCCTTGGACCAAGATAGAGAACCCATTAGCCTAGCAAGGCCCAATTGGGCTCCCTTTCTATATGGGCTCCCTAAGTGGGAGAGGCCTCATTCTAAAATGGGTTTCTTTTACTCTTGGGTTCTTAAGATGGGAATGGCCTTAAGCCATATTGGCTGGTTGGGCTTGCTTAAGCCAAGGCCTCCAAGTGGCCCATTCATAGCCCAATAAGGGGGGCGCCCCCTTCCTTGTTGTATTAGGCTAGCAACTTTGAATTTTCTTCTTCCCCTCTCCATTTACCACATGGGAGGCTAGAAAGGCTGCTGGTCATATTCAAATGGCTGCCACCTCCCTCCTTTTTACAAGAAATTCAAAGTTTGGTGAACACCCATGTCCCCTTGCCCCCCCCTTTCACTTTCACCACTTGGCAAGTTGTAATGGGCTCCCTCCCCTCCCCCCTTATGGTATCCCACGCATCCCCCCAGCCCTCTATAGCTCTTGTAATGCCTATTTAAAGGTTTGTACGTTGTATATGTAAAGGCTAATGATATTTTGTTGAAAGAAAATTGTTAAGAGAGTGATTCTCCCTCTTTCTCTTGCCCTTTCCCTTGGTGTGAATTTCCCAGAAATATGGTCGTGGACTCGACCTTCTCTTCCCATCCCCCTCTTATCATCTTGTTCCCTCCGATTTATCCTTGATTCTACTACAAGATTTCAAGAATTCAGTGCTGGTTTGATGCCGTTTGGAGTTTGGGAGCACCGGCGGTGATTTTTCTCGTGGCGGCACGCAGATCTGTCCCAGAGTGCAGTCCAGATCTGAGGGTGACTGTGTTTCGATTTATGCAGACCAACCACGACATGATCAGGAGCTAGTGTCTGAAGATAAATTAAAGTATTGCAAGTCATCTTCACGTTGCCTCTGGTTTCGTTGCATTTCAAGGTCTGTGCTGTCCGTGGTGTCAATTCTCGTGAGATCGCGCCAGAAGATCTGAACAGACTCAGTCCAGATCCAGAGGTGACTTCCCACATCTGTCCCGCCTCATCCAGCCAATATCTGAGAGAGAGGTCTTCATAGGATTTGTTCCTATGGACGTCACCAACAACCTCCCACAGACGGAGTTCCATTTCGACATCGGAAACCCTTTTTCCACCATTTATTTGTCTGTCTGTGAAGTTCTGTGAACACCAAATCAGACGCTGAAAGATATCATTGCTGCACCCAGATCTGAAAGGATATGAATGCGCCCTCTGGAGTGAAGAAACTACGTCCAGTCACCGTCATTCTCCAACAAACGGCACCCCAATCAGACGTCGTGGCTAGGAGTTATAGTCGTCGGAAGATCGCTGCACAGGGTGCCCGGTGTGGACAGAACCAAGTCGACTCGCCCTCGGCGCGCTCGTTCGGCTCCAGCTCGCCTTCCTCGGCTCCGTTGCTTGCTGCCCATCAACCCGGGACCCAGCAACCCCCAAACATCATTTTGTAACCCTTTACCTCCTTGTGTGGAGTGGGTTTCCAGATCTAAAATTATAAAATTAAATCATTTATATATCGGGGTTGTCGGAAAACGGCCGGGAATTCTTCCCCACGCGTAGACGTGGAGGTACGCGCTCATTCCATTCTCACATTGCTAATTTAGTATACATTCTATATTGCTGCGTTTGTGAGATTAGGGCCGTTAGCTTGTATCTAAATCACCGTGCTAGTGAGTTGAGAGTGCCCGTTCCGTAGCTCCGATCGAGCACCGAACGCGAATCGGTACCCTAGGCGACTGTGGTTTCTTAATCGCCGCGATCCCCACGTTTCCCTTGCAAGGGACGATCGCTGGGCTAAAGAGAGAGCGCTGTTGAGAGGCATCTCCACCGGAGAATACCACAGTGGCTAGCCGCCTGGCTTGCCTTAACGTGCTAGTGCTGGCCGCACTTGTGTCCGTCGTACGTCCTAGCCCGGTCGAGTCATCCATCCCGCATCAATTTGGTATCAGAGAGTCGTTCTAAGTCTAGGGTGTCCAAAATCAAAAACAAAAGTGTCATTTAAGTCTAGGATCATCATATTTCAAAAAAAAAGTGTTTTAAAATTGCATCCCAATAAACGGTATATCAAAAGGTGTGACACGAACATTAGGCTATGCCTACCGGGAAGGCCGCACACTTGCGCGAGTGACCTTCGGGTCGATTAACTCCGCCTCGTACCGAAAATTGGTTAGGTCTAAGTGCATCATTGTTGCATTAGTATGTGTTTGCATTAGTCGGTGTTAGCATCCGTTTGTGTCTCATGTTCAAATGGCCTTGCATATCCATTCCTAGGGATCCGTTCCCATATTTTGGCAACTATGGCCAACCCATGTCGACCCGTCCAAGGTGATAGGTCCGTGTCCGAGTACATTCGGGCATATCATAAGTATTGGTTGGAACATGGCTTGGGAGAGGAGAGCAACACGGCTGCATTTCAGTTCCGGAGAGGTTTGCGCCTTCACTTCCAGTTGGAATGTCTTATCCGCAACGCATTCTCTCTAGCGGACTCCTATACGGTCGCTCTAGTGGTCGAACCATTTGAGTCTCACTTTTCTCGGTATAGTGGCTTTCGACAAGCATCCACCTCCCAGCCGCCTACACCATGGCCTTCCCCACCTCAATCGGAGAACCCCTTCCCTAGAGCTCCATTATCATCTACTTCCGATCTTCATTCGGAACCTTCTTCTTTGGAGCTACCAAAGCTCGAGCCACCCGTGTTTCTTACGGGAACGCTATACATAGTCGAGCAGCTTCTTCGTTGGCTCAAGGATGGCTTGGTCCCACCTCCCTTCCCATTTATGGATCCTACCCTACCTTTGGTGTCCGTCAACTCCTCCCACACAACTTTTCGGTCTAGTCACCATGTCGATACTTTGGATGACCTTATTATGGGATTAGATTCACAATGGAAGTTGACGCACCTTTTGGCCCGAGGCTTTGACCAACCCGCTAGTCTTAGCTTCACCCATCCGGCCTTAGGATCCATTACCTCCGTGTACACCGTGGGTCAAGTCACCACGGAGGTCCTTCTATTCCTCCCTATGCCGGCCGAGCCCGATTTCATTTCTTTTATCCCGAGGGAGGAACCGTACCTTCTCTATGAGATCACCATCCCAGTTACCATAACGGATGAAGGTGACTACCTACACCCTCAAGAATTTCACAATTGGGACCGAGTCATGGTGGAACCCACTTCATGGGGTCATAAATTCTTTGACCTTTTTGATCCCTTCACTAGTGAACCTCCCGAGCTATCATATTCACTCCACTTCTTCCAAGGAGTTCACCATCCTGTCCCTACCCCTCGGTCTAGTTGGCAAGCCGTACCTATGTCTAGGGGTAATGACGAGGGTAGTTTTGGATATCCTAGTCCTTCCCCACCCAAATCCCATAGGTCACCAATGCATGATTGGTACATCTTAGGGTGTCTAGGAATCGTCCATTCCGTCAAGCATCGAGTACATCTAGTGTATGCATGGCACATATTCGGGTGCCCTGGTCCACCATTGCATATGCATGGTCTACATCACCATAGGTTTGTCTAAGTTCAAGTGTGTGTGTTTGTTTCTATGGTTTGTTTTCTTTCATATGGTTTGCATTAAGTCGTGTCAATAAAAGGCCAGTCAAGCACATATAAGGAGGTAGCCGATGCATGCTACATATTCGTGGATTCAAAGGGAGAGTACGTCTAGGTCAGGGTCATACCTGATTGGTTTCCTCCCGGAGACTGAAAGCCACTCTAAGTCCACGATCCCCACCCTTTCTGAGTCAAGAAACTAGTGGGTCCGAATGCGTACGATATTGAACTACCGGGTGACTATGGTGACAGTTCGACGTTCCATGTTTCAGATCTGGTAGCATATTGGAACCCGCGGTGATCCCTAGTGAGCTTTGGGCTTTCTCCTTCTATTGTGAGTGATACACCACCCGAGAGTCCACCTCTTCCAGTCTCAACGCATGCGTATAGATTGTATACTGGATGAGTAGGTGATCACCACAAGGAATGGCGCATATCCACACGTCCTAGTGCGTTGGCGAGGATGCCCCACGATGACCAACACCTTGATCACATGCGGAGAATGCAAGCTTCGAGACCCTTACTCGACGGGGTCGAGTTCCTCCCACCCGGGGAGAATTGGTGCGGACACCAGGGCGATCACGTGACACGTCGGTGAACCGACGGTGCCATACGCAGAGCACCAAGTTGACTATATCGACTTCCCTTCAAATTGGGGACACTTTGGCTTCAAATTGGACCTTTTTTAGCATTAAATTGGGCTTGTAATGTCACATTATATATGGGTTTTCATATTGGGCTGGTTATAGGCCTCTTACAAGGCTAATTGGCTAAGGCCCTTTACCATTCTCCTTAAGAAAGGAAAGGCCTTGGACCAAGATAGAGAACCCATTAGCCTAGCAAGGCCCAATTGGGCTCCCTTTCTATATGGGCTCCCTAAGTGGGAGAGGCCTCATTCTAAAATGGGTTTCTTTTACTCTTGGGTTCTTAAGATGGGAATGGCCTTAAGCCATATTGGCTGGTTGGGCTTGCTTAAGCCAAGGCCCCCAAGTGGCCCATTCATAGCCCAATAAAGGGGGCGCCCCCTTCCTTGTTGTATTAGGCTAGCAACTTTGAATTTTCTTCTTCCCCTCTCCATTTACCACATGGGAGGCTAGAAAGGCTGCTGGTCATATTCAAATGGCTGCCACCTCCCTCCTTTTTACAAGAAATTCAAAGTTTGGTGAACACCCATGTCCCCTTGCCCCCCCCTTTCACTTTCACCACTTGGCAAGTTGTAATGGGCTCCCTCCCCTCCCCCCTTATGGTATCCCACGCATCCCCCCAGCCCTCTATAGCTCTTGTAATGCCTATTTAAAGGTTTGTACGTTGTATATGTAAAGGCTAATGATATTTTGTTGAAAGAAAATTGTTAAGAGAGTGATTCTCCCTCTTTCTCTTGCCCTTTCCCTTGGTGTGAATTTCCCAGAAATATGGTCGTGGACTCGACCTTCTCTTCCCATCCCCCTCTTATCATCTTGTTCCCTCCGATTTATCCTTGATACTACTACAAGATTGCAAGAATTCAGCACTGGTTTGATGCCGTTTGGAGTTCGGGAGCACCGGCGGTGATTTTTCTCGTGGCGGCGCGCAGATCTGTCCCAGAGTGCAGTCCAGATCTGAGGGTGACTGTGTTTCGGTTTATGGAGCCCAACCATGACGTGATCAGGAGCTGGTGTCTGAAGATCAATTAAATTATTTCAAGTCATCTTCACGTTGCCTCTGGTTTCGTTGCATTTCAAGGTCTGTGCTGTCTGTGGCGTCAATTCTCGTGAGGTCACGTCAAGAGATCTGAACAGACTCAGTCCAGATCCAGAGGCGACTTCCCACATCTGTCCCGCCTCATCCAGCCAATATCTGAGAGAGAGGTCTTCATAGGATTTGTTCCTATGGACGTCACCAACAACCTCCCATGGACGGAGTTCCATTTCGACATCGGCAACCCTTTTTCCACCATTTATTTGTCTGTCTGTGCAGTTCTGTGAACACCAAATCAGATGCTGAAAGATATCATTGCTGCACCCAGATCTGAAAGGATCTGAATGCGCCCTCTGGAGTGAAGAAACTACGTCCAGTCACCGTCATTCTCCAATAAACGGTACCCCAATCAGACGTCGTGGCTAGGAGTTATAGTCATCGGAAGATCGCTGCACAGGGTGCCCGGTGTGGACAGAACCAAGTCGACTCGCCCTCGGCGCGCTCGTTCGGCTCCAGCTCGCCTTCCTCGGCTCCGTTGCTTGCTACCCATCAACCCGGGACCCAGCAACCCCCAAACATCATTTTGTAACCCTTTACCTCCTTGTGTGGAGTGAGTTTCCAGATCTGAAATTGTAAAATTAAATCATTTGTATATCGGGGTTGTCGGAAAACGGCCGAGAATTCTTCCCCACGCCTAGACGTGGAGGTACGCGCTCATTCCATTCTCACATTGCTAATTTAGTATACATTCTATATTACTACGTTTGTGAGATTAGGGCCGTTAGCTTGTATCTAAATCACCATGCTAGTGAGTTGAGAGTGCCCGTTCCGTAGCTCCGATCGAGCACCGAATGCGAATCGGTACCCTAGGCGACGGTGGTTTCTTAATCGTCGCGATCCCCACGTTTCCCTTGCAAGGGACGATCGCTGGGCTAAAGAGAGAGCGCTGTTGAGAGGCGTCTCCACCGGAGAATACCACAGTGGCTAGCCGCCTGGCTTGCCTTAACGTGCTAGTGCTGGCCGCACTTGTGTCCGTCGTACGTCCTAGCCCGGTCGAGTCATCCGTCCCGCATCACTATTTCTTTTAACCCTCTCTCTCTCCTTCCTCTCTCCTCGCCGTCGTCACTTCTCTCCCTCTCGTTCTCTCTCCTCTCTTCCCCTCTCTTCATGGGTCACACGACCATGGCGAGGTGGGCGAGGCAGGAATGTCGTGGAGTTGTCGTGGAGCGTGCTGGTGTGAAGGATGAAGCGTGGCGCTGGCGCGATCCTCGGTGGATTCAAAGCCAGTGTGTTTGGGTTCGTGTGATGGTTTTCGGCGTGGTTTAGTCGTTTCGGCACGCGATAACTTCGATGGAGGTAGGGGGATAGATGCACTACTTCTCTTCTGTGTTCCCTCGCGATTTGGAGCCGAACAGTGTGAGTATGAGCGGGTTTTACTACGTTTGGGTGAAAGCATGCTTCGGGGGTGTGAGCCGAGCTCGCCTTTCCGGGCAACGATTTTTAGTCTAGATGGTTTCATTCGAACCCCTGGCATGTTGGGAATCCATTCCCACCAGTTTTATTGCATTTGGTTGAGAATCATAGTCGGTATCAACCCGACTATCTCCGTGACTCATTTTGGGTCGATTCGGTAGAATTACCCGTTTCTTATTGTTTTAGAGAGGTTTGGATCCCTTCCGGACTGTGGAAGGTGTATATCGTGTTCAGGATTGCTTCCCCTTCGTTTTAGGGCGAACATGGCGTGGAAAGGCCAGGTTTGGCCATTCCTAGGGTTTTCTCGCCGTAACTCCTTGGCGGTCCTTTCATAGACCGTAAGGGGTCGTCTGGCGGTGTCACGCCCCAAAGCGGAATATCGAGACCGGTAGTAGAAAATGCTAGTAAAGATAATGGTGCGGACACCAGGGCGACCACGTGACACTTCGGCGAACCGACGGTGCCATACGCGGAGCGCCAAGTGGACTATATCGGCTTCCAGTTCAAATGGGGATAATTTGACTTCAATTTGGACACTTTTTGCATTAAATTTGGGCTTGTATTGAAGATTATACATGGGTTTTCATATTGGGCTGGTTGCTAGACCCTTAAAAGGCCAATTGGTTAAAGGCCCTTAAGCAATCCATAAGAAAGGAAAGGCCTTGGACCAATATGAAGAACCCATTAGCCTAGCAAGGCCCAAATGGGCTCCCTTCCTACATGGGCTCTCTAAGTGGGAGAGGCCACATACTAGAATGGGCTTCTTTTACTCTTGGGTTCTCAAGATGGAAAGGGCCTTAAGCTAGAGTGGATAGGTGGGCTTAAGCCAAGACCACCAAGTGGCCCATTCTAGGCCCAAGAAGGGGGCGCCCCATTTTTTTGGCTTATTAGGCTAGATGGTTGATTTGTTTTCTTCTCCAATTACCACATGGGGTATTAGAAGGCTGCTGGTCAATTTTCCAATGGCTGCCACCTAACATTTTACAAGAAATTCAAAGTTAGGTGAGCCACCATTGCCCCTTGTCCCCCCCCCTTTCACTATCACATTGTAATTGGTTTCCCCCCTCTCTCATTGTGTATCCCACACAGCCCCCTCCCCTCTATACCTCTTGTAATGCCTATTTAAAGGCTTGTACGATGTGTTTTTAAAGGTTAATGAAAAGATTTTGTGAGAAATTACATTAAGTGAGTGATTCACTTCTTCTTCCTTGGGTGTGACTCCCAACCCTGTCCTGTGACTGAACAGTATTCAGGTCGTGAGACTCGACCATCTACCCCCTCTTCCTATTATCTTCTGGCTTCACCTGATTTATCCTTGATACTACTACGAGTTAGCAAGGATTTAGTCTTGGTTTTGTGTCGATCCGAGTTCGTGAGCAACGGTGGCGATTTTCTCGTGGAGGCACGCAGATCGGGTCCTGAATGCTGCCAAGAATTGAAGATGTCTGTGTTTTAATTGCTGGAACCCAACCTTGACGCCATCAGAAGTTTGTTTATAAAAAGCAATCGTAGTATTTCAAGTCCTCTTCGCGTTGCCGTTGGTTTCGTCTAGATCCGTGACCGGTGCTGATCGTGACGACAGATCTCGTGGGATCACGCGGGCTGGTCTGAGCAGGTCCGACTGAGATCTGAGTCGACTTTCAGAGCCTGCCCCACCTTCATCCGGCCAAGATCCGTGTGAGGGATCTTCATAGTATTTCTTCCTCTAGACGTCGCCTACCATCTCTCACAAGGAACGCCCCGATTTTACATCGGAAACTATTTTCCCAATATTTTATCGTGTTTCTGTGCAGTTCTGTGAGCACAAAACCAGAACCTCAGAAGATTCATCACTGCGCCCAGATATGAAGGCATCTGTTCGCGATATTCGGAGTGAAGATACTACATCCCGTCGCCGACCTTCTCCAACAAACAGTGCTCCGATCGGGCATCGGATACAGCCGTACCAGCCTCTGCAAGCTTGCTGCGCAGGGTGACCAGCGCGGGCAGAACCGGGTCGGCTTTCCGTCGGCGTACCCGAGCGGCTCCGGCATGCGTTCCTCGCCTCCTGCGAGTGTGGCCTGTCAACCCGGGTTCCAGCAACCCCAAAATCAGTCATTGTTGCCTGATACCTCCCTGCGTGGAGTGGGCATTCAGTTCTGAAAGTTGTAAAGGCAATTCATTTGTATATCGGGGTTGTTCGGAAATCGGCCGGGAATTCTTCCCCCACGACTAGTCGTTGAGGTACGTGCTCGTTCCGATCCTTACATTTGTTGTTTAGTATACTTTCTATATTGCTGCGTTTGTGAGAATAGGGCCGATAGCTAGTTTCAAATTCACCGCGATTGTGAGTTGTGAGCGCCCGTTCCGTGGCTCCAATCGAGCACCGAGCGCAGATTAGCACCCTAGGCGACGGTGGTTTCTTAATCGCCGCGATCCCCACGTTTCCCTCGCAAGGGACGATCGTCGGGTTCAAGAGAGTCGCTGTTGAGAGACGTCTCCACCCGGAGAATACCACGGTGGTCAGCCGCCCGGCTTGCCTTAGTGTGCTAGTGCTGGCCGCACATCGAGTCGGTCGTACGTCTTAGCCCGAGTCGGTCATCCGTCCCGCATCAAATTGGTATCAGAGCGTCGTTCAAGTCTAGGGTCATTTAAGTCCAAGGTTGCATTTGCATTCCTCTACTCGGTATATCAAAAGGTGCGACACGAACGTTAGGCTACGCCTATCGGGAAGGCCGCACACTTGCGCGAGTGATCTTCGGATCGCTTAGCTCCGCCGCGTACCGAATAGTGGGTTAAGTCGAGGTTCCTAGTTAGTGCATTCCAACATAGTCATGTCTAAGTGTGTATTCGAGTCTCATGCCAACTTTGCATTAGTATTTTGGGGTCGTGTCTAGTGTCTTGTCCAAGTGTCGGCATGTCTAACATGTAGTTCTCCAACTTCCCATGGATTCCCGGTCGCCTAGGCGATATGACCGTTGGCCCACCCATGGGCTTGGTAACCATCCTCTCCGCTTCTGTAGGCCCGAAGCCTCAGATTTTTTTGGCTCCAATGACCCGGGCAACTACCTCAAGTGGGAGGCCGCCATGGACACATACTTTGATTGTTATACTATGTCCGAGGCAATGCAATTCTCTTTCGCCAAAGAGCGGCTTCTTCATGAGGCTGCCGAAAAGTGGGACTACATCGAAAGAATGAGAGAGGTTAGGGGGCAATGGCCCATCGAGTCATGGTGGGACATGAAGAGAGAGCTTAGGAAGGTCTACGTGCCCCAACCGGTCACCTCCAACCGGCCCCACCCAATCACTTCCAACTAAGTGGGTTCTAGTCGGAGGCAAAGAGTCCCATACGTAGATGAGCCAAGACCCAATCCTAGGACGGTTGACTACGGGCGAGTCCATCATGATATCCCTATTCCAACCCACTCCGTTGCAGAACGTATGCAAATGATTTTGGACCGGTTGGATGGGGTGGATAGGACACGTACTCCTAGTGATGTACTCCTACCCGAGCCTAAGGAGGTCATCGCCGGTAGTCTTAACCCGGCCCCATCAACGGAGTCCCCAATACCTCTCCCCATCATAGTGGATCCTCATTCCCCATCCACGAGAGCTCCCATGCTACCACCCTCCACTGCCGAACTCTATTCGGAACCCTCTCATTTAGAGCCACCAAAACCCGAGCCACCCGTATTTCTAACGGGTACACTTTACATAGCTGAGCCACTAGTTAGTTGGCTTAAGGATGGCTTGATCCCACTTCCCTTCCCATCTATGGACCCTATCCTACCTCTGGTGCCAATCAACACATTCCATACAACTTTCCGATCTAGTCACCATGTGGATACATTGGATGACCTTCTTAAAGGGTTAGACCGGCAATTGATATTTACGCACTTGTTGGCCCCAGGCTTCGACCGACCCACCAGTCGTAGCTTCACCCATTCCACCTTAGGGTCCATTACCTCCGTGTACACCGTGGGTCATGTTACCACGGAGGTTCTTCTACTCCTCCCGTTATCGGCCAAGCCCGACTTCACTCCTTTTACCCCGAGGGAGGAGCCCTACCTTCTATACACTGTCCCATCTACCATGATGGATGGAGGTGACCATCACCTTCATGAATTTCAAACATGGGACTATGTAATGGAGGAACCGGGGGGTCACACATTCATTGACCCATTCGACCCCTTCTCTAGTGGGCCTCATGCTCCACCACTTCCCCTCTACTTTGTCAAGGAAGTCCCCTACCACTCTCTTCCCACTCGGGCCAATCAAATTCCACATAGCAATAGGTCCGATTATTGGGAAGCATGGCATGCCTTACCTACATGTAGTGGTGATGAACCTCTTAGCCCACCCACACCCACATCTGATAGGAAGTCCTTGCATGCATGGTGTCTTTTTGGGTGTCTAGGAGTACATCATCATACCTACCTTTGGTTGCATCTAGTGTATGCATGGCACACATTTGGGTGTCCTGGTCCACCATCGTCCATGCGTAGGTCGGACTAGCCATAGGTTTGTCTAAATGTCATGTGTGTGTGTGTTTTCTTTCATCCATTTGGTTTGCATAAGTCGTGTCCCAATCAAAGGCCAGTCAAAGCACGCATAAGGAGGTAGCCAATGCATGCTACATATCCGTGGATTCAAAGGGAGAGTACGTCATGATCAGGGTCATACCTGAACGGTTCCTCTTGGAGACCGAAAGCAACTCTAAGTCCACGATACCCACCCTTTCGGGTTAAGAAACAAGTGGGTCCGAAAGCGTACGATATCGAACTACCGAACGACAATGGTGTCAATTCGACGTTCCATGTTTCCTCTGGTAGCCTATTGAACCCGCGGTGATCCCTAGTGAGTTTCGAGCTTTATCTTTCTATTTGGAGTGACCCTCACCCGAGAGTCCACCTCTTCCAGCCTCAACGCATGCATATAGATTGTATACTAGATGAGCAGGTGATCACCACAAGGAACGGCGCATACCCACACATCCTAGTGCGTTGGCGAGGATGCCCCACGATGACCAACACCTTGATCACATGCGGAGAGCGCAAGCTTCGGGACCCTTACTTGACGGGGTCGAGTTCCTCCCATCTGGGGAGAATTGGTGCGGACACTAGGGCGACCACGTGACACGTCGGCGAACCGACGGTGCCATACGCGGAGCGCCAAGTGGACTGCATCGGCTTCCAGTTCAAATAGGGATAATTTGGCTTCAATTTGGACACTTTTTGCATTAAATTTGGGCTTGTATTGAAGATTATACATGGGTTTTCATATTGGGCAGGTTGCTAGAACCTTAAAAGGCCAATTGGTTAAAGGCCCTTAAGCAATCCATAAGAAAGGAAAGGCCTTGGACCAATATGAAGAACCCATTTGCCTTGCAAGGCCCAAATGGGCTCCCTTCCTACATGGGCTCTCTAAGTGGGAGAGGCCTCATACTAGAATGGGCTTCTTTTACTCTTGGGTTCTCAAGATGGAAAGGGCCTTAAGCTAGAGTGGATAGGTGGGCTTAAGCCAAGACCACCAAGTGGCCCATTCTAGGCCCAAGAAGGGGGCGCCCCATTTTTTGGCTTATTAGGCTAGATGGTTGATTTGTTTTCTTCTCCAATTACCACATGGGGTATTAGAAGGCTGCTGGTCAATTTTCCAATGGCTTCCACCTAACATTTTACAAGAAATTCAAAGTTAGGTGAGCCACCATTGCCCCTTGTCCCCCCCCTTTCACTATCACATTGTAATGGGTTTCCCCCCTCTCTCATTGTGTATCCCACGCAGCCCCCTCCCCTCTATACCTCTTGTAATGCCTATTTAAAGGCTTGTACGATGTGTGTTTAAAGGTTAATGAAAAGATTTTGTGAGAAATTGTATTAAGTGAGTGATTCATTTCTTCTTCCTTGGGTGTGACTCCCAACCCTGTCCTGTGACTAGACAGTATTCAGGTCGTGAGACTCGACCATCTACCCCCTCTTCCTCTTATCTTCTGGCTTCACCTGATTTATTCTTGATACTACTACAAGTTAGCAAGGATTCAGCTTTAGTTTTGTGTCGATCCGAGTTCGTGAGCAACGGTGACGATTTTTCTTGTGGAGGCACGTAGATCGGTTCCTGAATGCTGCCCAGAATTAAAGATGTCTGTGTTTTAATTCCTGGAACCCAACCCCTACGCCATCAGAAGTTGGTTTCTAAAGAGAAATTATAGTATTTCAAGTGCTCTTCGCGTTGCCGCTAGTTTCGCCTCGATCCGTGACCAGTGCTGATCGTGACGAAAGATCTCGTGGGATCACGCGGGCTGGTCTGAGCAGGTCCGGCTGAGATCTGAGTCGACTTTCAGAGCCTGCCCCACCTTCATGCGTCCAAGATCCGTGTGAGGGATCTTCAGAGTATTTCTTCCTCTAGACGTCGCCTACCATCTCCCATAAGGAACGCCCTGATCCGACATTGGAATCCATTTTCCCAATATTTTATCGTGTTTCTGTGTAGTTCTGTGAGCACAAAACCAGAACCTCAGAAGATTCATCACTGCGCCCAGATCTGAAGGCATCTGTTCGCGATCTTCGGAGTGAAGATACTACATCTAGTCTCGACATTCTCCAACAAACGGCGCTCTGATCGGGCATCAGATCCAGCCGTACCAGCCTCCGCAAGCTTGCTGCGCAGGGTGACCAGCGCGGGCAGAACCGGGTCAGCTTTCCGTCGGCGTACCCGAGCGGCTCCGGCACGCGTTCCTCACCTCCTGCGAGTGTGGCCCATCAACCCAGGTTCCAGCAACCCTAAAATCAGTCATTGTTGCCCGATACCTCCCTGCGTGGACGTTCTCAGGGACTACAGAGGCAAGGCCATCCTTGCTTTCTCTCACTTTTATGGACATTCTAATAGTCTTATTGCTGAGGCCCGTGCCTTACTTGATGGCATCAAATACTTGAAGACTGTGAACTCTAATCCAGCCCTTATTGAATGTGATTCTCTCACCCTTGTCAGGATTATCAAAAAGGAAACTCATTGCCCCTGGTCCATTCTCAGCTATGTCAGGGAAATCTGGAGCACCATATCTCAGCATGATTCTATCTCACACATTTTCAGAGAGGCCAATACTGTTGCAGATCTTCTTGCTTCATTAGCTTGCACTACGAAATGTAATTCTTTTTATTCTTACAGTGAGCTCCCTTCCATTGTAAAAGGTGCTGCTCGGATGGACTCACTAGGCTTGCCTAGTATCCGATTGATGTAATTCATTTTTCTTCATCAATGGAATATAAATTGCCTCCTAGCGGTCTGATGGTGGAGTGGCTTCCTCCTTACCGCTGGTAAGGGGTGCACTCTCCCATTGATCTCTAGGTAAGGTTTTTCTATTAAAAAAAGCTCCCTACGTGGAGTGGGCATTCAGTTCTGAAAGTTGTAAAGGCAATTCATTTGTATATCGGGGTTGTTCGGAAATCGGTCGGGAATTCTTCCCCAACGACTAGTCGTGGAGGTACGTGCTCATTCCGATCCTTACATTTGCTATTTAGTATACTTTCTATATTACTGCGTTTGTGAGAATAGGGCCGATAGCTAGTTTCAAATTCACCGCGATTGTGAGTTGTGAGCGCCCGTTCCGTGGCTCCAATCGAGCACCGAGTGCGGATTAGCACCCTAGGCAACGGTGATTTCTTAATCGCCGCGATCCCCACGTTTCCCTCGCAAGGGACGATCGTCGGGCTCAAGAGAGTCGCTGTTGAGAGACGTCTCCACCCGGAGAATACCACGGTGGTCAGCCGCCCGGCTTGCCTTAGTGTGCTAGTGCTGGCCGCACATCGAGTCGGTCGTACGTCTTAGCCCGAGTCGGTCATCCGTCTCGCATCAGATAACATGCTAAGCTAAGAATTAACATAACGTCATGAACAGAATAACTCCATGTCTATTACAAATACCATCAAACTGACTTAAACATAATCAAGCATAATCTCTACTCGACTCCGTTACAATAACTAACACAAGTTCTAAGGCATAGCTAGATGTAAAACAACTATAACAATCTCAACATATCTACTAGCTGATACACTCCAAGTCATCACTCTTGCCCATTCCCATCCATCTGTGAATCTTCACTTGAGCTGCCTGGAAAGGGAGGAAACAACTATATGAGCGAATGCTCAGTAGGTAACAACAGGCAAGTGTAAGTGATTAACCAATTAATTACATGTATATGAAACGGAAAGAAAAAAAATAATGATCGAATGAAACAACATAATAAAAGAAAGTGCTAAAGAATGAAATGGAATAACAATATGACATGATGATATCATTACAAAAATTGCAAGTTTAAGAACAATATATATAACAGGAAATTGCAAGAAATTGGCCAACAAGTAAGAATATAACAAAGTAGAAGACGATTCAAGTAAGTGATCATTGTCATTGACATCACGCTAGTCATGCACTCGGTGCAATGCCTCACCATGTCATTACAAACTCTCATGGGCACAAGTACTTTTCGGGCGCTCTCCCCAGGACCAAACTGGGCCCCTATGATGCGTTGGCATTGATTTATTGGATCCAAGATCCCAAGTTCCGTCTAGACTTTAATCAAGTTAAATGACCAATTATAATCAGGTGTAAACTTACCTCGGAACATCCCAAGGCTAAGTTGAAGAGATATTGTCTAGAATTTCTGTCCAGGAGTTCAAATTATCAAGAACCATCATGTTCTTGGATTCAAAACCATAAAACACGGAGAAAACTAATCTCAGGATGATATGCGGTTCCTACTGGACCGCTCAAGACTTGTGCGGTCGACACTGGGCCGTACTAACAGCAACTGCGCTGAGGTTTAGCCCTCGGGGGTTAAGATTGAACAGCTGATAAAGGGTCGCTTTTCTATATAAACGGTAAGGATTGGGCCGCACAAGGCCAGAAGGTTTCAAAATCGAGGACATGATATGTGGTCCTGACAGAGTCGCTCAATAGTTGAACGGTCCACTCAGGGCCGTCTGTAAGTTGTACGGGCCATTACTGACCGCACAACATAGGGCCTAACCATGAGTTAGAATTTAACCCAAGTGGGCTCCCGGGCTACCATAGGCAGGGTGGAACTGAACCGGAGTCCGGCCCACCGTCTGCTGGTTGGCCTAGGGTCTACTGGGTTGATCAAATTAGGATTTGGCCGAAGATGGATCAAGGATAATCAGCCAAAACTAATTGGCATCTGCCAGGGATGAACGGTCTCCACTGGCCCGTTCATGGGTATATGCGGTCCACAAATGGCCGCTCAAGTCTCTGTTAGTCCAATTCGGACTAACTCAAATCACAGCGGTTCGATTGAGTCCAATTCAAATCTAGGGGATAATAATGGTTCAACATTATGGTTATACAAGTGTAAACCTAATAGCCATTTTAATTATAAATGATTCACAATTAAGATTGACATTCATTGGAAAGATGAATCAAGATCAAGCTCAAATTAAATAAATCAGCAGGAATTATTTACTCTCATGAATTACAATTTATTAGGTGTGTTGCTAACATGCCATTAACCACTAATTTACTAACATAACATACTGAAATGACAATTAACCTGTTCTATTATAGATGTGCGATCGGTTCTAGACCTTACATCACCATATACGGTCATAGACAGGCCGCTCATGCCCCCTCTGGTCCGAAGGCCTGCAGGAGATGGACGGTCGGTAGGGTGCTGCTGGAAGGGATGTGCGGTCTGGAACTGGCCGCAGGATAGGCATGCGGTTGGTATCCGACTGCACGTACCAGGGAAATGATCAGATATAGAAACATATAAACGGTCATAACACAGGCTGCATGTCTTGGATGTACGGTCTATCGTGTGGCCGCACAAGTCCAGACAGGTCGCTGCCCCTTCGCCTTGCCCGACTCCGACGAGGTTTCTAGGGTCAGAACTAAAACATGAAATTCGCACGATATAAAGCATGTAATTTGAGGCTTTTACTACCAAAAGAAAGAGCATGAAAAACTCTACGAGATGCATGAGTCAATTTTGTGTTTACAACCTGAAATTACCACTTAATCGAAAGGGAACAATTATAACCCTAGTTCTGACATGCTTCTACTAAAACCAAAAATTCTCATAGCACACTTGATAAAATTTATGGCTTTCTATATCAATGAAAAGCTGACACGATGATGCTTCCAACCATATATTATTTGTAGGGTTTGGATTGCTATCACCTACCAGAATCGGATGAAGAAGGAAGGAGAAAGAAAACCCAAGACGCCGGTATACGCAGCCACTAATCGCTGGAGATCACCCTCGATCCAACTCCTCAGCAGCCGCCACTGGTTCTAAACGATTCTAGGGTTAGAGAGCTTCATTTTAATTGGTCGCACGCCTTCTAGAGGGTTCTATGCGCGGAGTATTCGTCCACGCAAGTCGAGTTGATGTGAACGCCGTCGTAATTGTTGACGCGTCAAAACTCTGCTGATTGCATCTCCTAGGGTTAGGGTTTCGAGAGATTAAGAGAGGGGAAATGATCCTCTCATCCTGGTCTTTCCTTTGCCACCGGTTTGGGCTCAATTGATGGAGTATTGGGCTCGAATTTGGCGTTTTAAGGTATGGTTAACTAAGTGTTCAATTTGGGCTTAATCCACTAATTCGACCTACATACAGATTTTATTTGGGTTGGCCACAGAAGACAAGTTTGTTAAACGTGTTTTCCTCTACAAGAATATATATTTTTTGGATTTTTACAAAATAGTCAAAATATAACTTATTCTATTTATTAAGGAATTATTCTAATTAATTTCTAATTAATTTTGAATTTCTAATTAATTTCTCGAAAAAAATCGGGGTATTACACCCTCCCCCACTTAAGGAATTTGGTCCTCCAAAATCAATGCACTTAATAATAAAAAGAGGGAGTGAGACAGCTCACCTTAAATAAGTCAGGGTACTGTCTCCGCATAGTATCTTCTAACTCCCAAGTAGCTTCTTCAGTTCCACGCCGACTCCACTGCACTTTAACCATCGGTATGGAACGATTCCTGAGTTACTGTTGCTTCCGATCCAGAATCTTGATCGGCCTTTCTTCATAAGTCAGATCTTCCTTCAATTCGAAGTCCATGTGCTGAATAATGTGAGTGGGATCATACACATATTTCCGTAACATAGACACATGGAAAATATTGTGTACTCCAGGTAGCTGAGGTGGTAGTGCCAAACGGTAAGCAACCTCCCCCACTCTTTCTAGAATCTCGAATGGACCAATATATCTTGGACTCAGTTTGCCTTGAATACCAAACCTTCGACTTCCCCTCATAGGAGAAACCTTTAAAAACACATGCTCACCAACCTAAAATTCCAAAACTCTCCTCCTAGTGTCGGCATAACTCTTCTGTCTTGATTGTGCTACTTGCAACCGATCTCTGATAATACGGATGTTCTTGGATGATTCAGAAATGAGTTCTCTCACCCACCTCGTCCGAACATAACGGGGATCGACAACTTCTACCATACAAAGCTTCAAATGGAGCCATCTGAATGCTGGACTGGTAACTGTTGTTGTAGGCGAATTCAACCAATGCCAAGTGATCACTCCAACTACCTCCAAAGTCAATCATGCAGGCTCTAAGCATATCTTCCACTATCTGGTTGGTCCTTTCAGTCTGTCCGTCTATTTGTGGATGGAAAGCATTATTGAAATTCAGACGAGTTCCCAAGGACTCTTGCAATCCTTTCCAAAAATGAGAAGTGAACATCGGGTCTCTATAAGACACAATGCTGACTGGTATACCATGTAGTCTTACAACTTCTTTCATATACAAAGCAGCCAATACATCAACTGTCCATTTAGACTTAATAGATAAGAAATGAGCAGATTTTGTCAATCTGTCGACAATCACCCATATTGCATCAAATCCACTACGAGTCCTAGGTAGACCCATAATGAAATCCATGCCAATGCTCTCCCACTTCCATTGGGGTATATCAAGGGGTTTCAATTTCCCTGCTGGTCTGAAATGCTCCGCCTTGACTTGCTGACAAATCAAGCATCTACTTACGAAGTCCGCAACTTCCCTTTTCATATTCGGCCACCAAAAAGATCTTTTCAAATCTTTAAACATCTTAGTACCTCCAGGATGAATGGTGTATCTGGATCTATGAGCTTCCTCGAGGATCTTACTCTTTATCTTAGCTACATCAGGGACACAAGTTCTTCCTTGAAATAACAATCTTCCATCATCAGCCATCATGAAGTCAGGTCTGTTACTCAAGCTTCCCTTGATCTCTACCAACTCTGGGTCATCATCTTGCAGAGACTTGATTTCCATCAATAATTCAGGCTTAAGTTGAATCTGAGCAATCATAATCCGATCCTTGTCAACATTAAGATCCAAATGAGCAAACTGCTCCAACAATTTACATTCTTGTAACGTGAGGCTTGACAACTTAGCTATAGGATTACGGCTTAAGACATCTGCCACAACATTACCTTTTCAAGGATGATACTCAATGGAGAAATCGAAATCCTTCAAATACTCCAGCCATCTTCGCTGCCTCATATTTAGTTCCTTCTAAGAAAATAAGTATTTCAAACTCTTGTGATCTGAAAACACCGTAAATACCTCTCCATACAAGTAGTGCCTCTATATCTTCAAGGCGGACACCACTAATGCTAGCTCCAAATCATGAACATGATAATTTTCTTCATGCTTCCTCAACTGCCTAGAAGAATAGGCTATCACTTTCCCGTGCTGCATGAGTACACACCCTAAACCAATACCTGAAGCATCAGTGTACACAACAAAACCTCCTTCTCCAAAAGGTAAAGCCAAAATAGGTGCAGTAGTCAAACATTCCTTCAAGGTCTGAAAGCTTCGCTCGCAATCTTCTGACCAATCAAATTTGATCTCCTCGCAGGTTAATCTTGTCAGAGGTACCGCAATTTTGGAGAAATCTTGAATAAACTTTCAGTAGTAACCTGCTAGGCCTAGGAAACTTCTCACTTCAGTCAAATTAGTAGGCTTATCCCAATTCTTTACTGCCTCTACCTTTGAAGGATCAACAGAAATATCATCTTTTGTGATGATATGCCCTATAAAGGACACCTCTTGCAGCCAAAAACCACACTTACTAAACTTGGCATATAACTGATGATCTCTCAATAGTTGCAATGCCATCCTCAAATGTTCAGTATGCTCCTCCTCACTCTTAGAATAAATCAAGATGTCATCAATGAACACCACGACCCATTGATCAAGATAGGGCCGAAACACATCGTTCATCAGCTGCATGAAGACTGTAGGTGCATTCGTTAGCCCAAAAGGCATTACTACTACGAATTCAAAATGCCCATACCTGCTGCGGAAGGCTCTTTTATAGATATCCTCCTCCTTAATTCATAACTGTTGATATCCAGATCGAAGGTCGATATTAGAAAAATACTGACCTCCTGCTATCTGATCAAATAACTCATCAATCATTGGCAATGGATATCTGTTCTTGATAGTCAACTGGTTCAATTGCCAATAATCGATGCACAACCTCATCAAACCATCCTTCTTCCGGACGAATAATATAGGTGCTCCCCACGGGGAAGTACTAGGACAAATGAACCCTTTCTCAAGCAATTCCATAAACTGCTGCTTTAGTTCCCTTAGCTCCGCAGGAGACATACGATAAGGAGCTTTAGAAATAGGGGTCGCACCAGGAATTAGATCAACAGAAAAGATAACTTTCCTTTCAGGAGGAAGTCTTGGTAGTTCCTTAGGAAAGACATCTGGAAAATCTCGGACGACAGAAAAGTCCTCGATCTCGATTTTCTGCTCAGGGGTCACAGAAATAAAGGCTAGAAAAGTCTTACATCCTCTCCTCATCAGCTTATCAGCTCGAAGAGCCGAAATAAGTGGAACATACTTAAGGTGTCTAATTCCTTTAAAAGAAAGTCCAGGGTGTCCAGTGAAAGACACAGAACTAGATCTGCATTGAACATTGGCCTCATACTTAGCCAACCAATATGCTCCTAGGATTACGTCATAATCCTTCATGTCCATACAAACTAAATTAGCTAGCAAGTTTTGTTCATTGATCATGACCTTACTGAAAGGATATAAATACTAAATTACAGATCCGGAACCAATAGGGGTCGAAATCTCTAACGGAGAATTCATCAAAACTGGCTTCACAGCTAAAGACTTCGCAAATCTCTGAGAAATAAAAAAATGAGTGGCACCAGTATCAAAAAGAACAAAAGTTGATTTATCATGTACAATAAGAATACCTTCGACAAGTCCACCCGCCTCGGCGGGTCCTATCTCATCTTCTTGTAAAGCCTGGAGCTTGCCTTGCTGCTTCTTGATTCCTTGTGGTTTCACCGGGGTAGCTCGCTCAGATAAAAAGGGACACTCGGGAATACGGTGGTCCCTACTACCACAACGTAAACAGGCACCCAGCTTGCACCAGCACTCCTCCATCTTGTGGCCTGGACGATCACAGTACTTGCATACACCCTTAAATGGAACAATAGGGCTAGGCTTCTTGTCTTCAATCTTCGACATCTTGCCCTTCCACGAACCAGACCCGCTAATGGGCCTCTTCCTGCCATGACCAGGCTTGATACTCCCAGAACCAGTATGGTGTTGTTCAGTCTTAACACTCTTCCCACGGATTCTCTCCGTCATTTCCAACCTATCTTCCAACACTTGAGCCTTTCTCACCATCTCGGAATAAGTTTGAATTTCCATCGGTGCCAACTAGTTAATATACTACAACTTCAGCCCATTAAGAAAGCGCTTAGCCTTCATCTTCTCGGTAGATATCAAGTGAGTAGCATAACGAGATATCCGAGAGAACTGAGCTTCATATTTAGCTACGGAAAGATTTCGTTGCTTTAAAGTAGCAAACTCAGCCGCCTTCTTCTCTTGTACTCTATCACAAAAATATTTACCATTGAAGAATTCCTCGAACTCTTCCCATGTGACTTGTCTATCACCAAGGGTAGCCTTCACTGCGTCCCACCATGTCCTCGCATCACGTTCAAGTTGAAAGGTCGACAAGAGCACACGTTCTTGATCGCTGCATTGCATTACTTCAAAAATTCTCCCTATCTCTTCAAGCCAATGCTCGACTTCATCAGGGTCAATCGAGCCACCAAATCGCAGGGGATTCATCCCACGAAAGTTCCGATAAAGGTCGCCAGTGCCATGGTTTGCAGCTCCTCCTTGGGCCACTTGTTGCAAAGCCTGAGTAAGTCCTTGAACCGTACGCTGCAAGTTCCTCCATTCTACCCGTTCTCCTGCCATTGCAAAAGCCTACACGTGGAATAGGTTATATTATGTTCAATTAAGAATGGATAATCGTACAATGAGATTATTAACTCAAACCCAATCTTCTACCCAAATCTCACCAGGTTGGGTCCTTAGACTTATAACGAGGTTATAGGTCCTACGGTATCACTTAGGATCCTAGAACTTAAGGAACCTAGGAATATTAGAAAACATAGGCTCTGATACCACCTAATTGTCACGCCCCGACGCAGAATATCAGGACCGGCAGTAGAAAACGCTAGTAAAGATAACATGCTAAGCTAAGAATAAACATAACATCATGAACAGAATAACTCCAAGTCTTTTACAAATACCATCAAACTGACTTAAACATAATCAAGCATAATCTCTACTCGACACCGTTACAATAACTAACACAAGTTCTAAGGCATAGCTAGGTGTAAAACAACTATACCAATCTCAACATATCTACTAGCTGATACACTCCAAGTCATCACTCTTGCCCATTCCCATCCATCTGTGAATCTTCACCTGAGCTACCTGGAAAGGGGGGAAACAACTATATGAGTGAATGCTCAGTAGGTAACAATAGGTAATTGTAAGTGATTAACCAATTATTTACATGTATATGAAACGGAAAGAGAAGAAATAACGATCGAATGAAACAACATAATAAAAGAAAGTGCTAAAGAATGGAATGGAATGACAATATGACAGGATGATATAATTACAAAAATTGCAAGTTTAAGAACAATATAAATAACATGAAATTACAGGAAATTGGCCAACAAGTAAGAATATAACCAAGTAGAACACGATTCAAGTAAGAGATCATTGTCATAGACATCACGCTAGTCATGTACTCGGTGCAATGCCTCACCATGCCATTACAAACTCCCATGGGCACAAGTACTTTTCGGGCGCTCTCCCCAAGACCAGACCGGGACCCTATGATGCGTTGGCATTGATTTATTAGATCCAAGATCCCAAGTTCCGTCTAGACTTTAATCAAGTTAAGTGGCCAATTATAATCAAGTGTAAACTTACCTCGGAACATCCCAAGGCTAAGTTGAAGACATACTGTCCAGAATTTCTATCTAGGAGTTCAAATTATCAAGAACCATCATGTTCTTGGATTCAAAATCATAAAACACGGAGAAAACTCATCTATGGATGATATGCGGTTCCTATTGGACCGCTCAAGACTTGTGCGGTCGACACTAGGCCGTACTAACAGCAACTGGGCTGAGGTTTAGCCCTCGGGGGTCAAGATTGAACGGCTGATAAAGGGCCGCTCTTCTATATAAACGGCAAGGATTGGGCCGCACAAGGCCAGAAGGTTTCAAAATCGAGGACATGATATGTGGTCCTGACAGAGCCGCTCAATAGTTGAATGGTCCACTCAGGGCCGCCGGTAAGTTGTATGGGCCATTACTGGCCGCAGAATACAGGGCCTAACCATGAGTTAGAATTTAGCCCAAGTGGACTCCCGGGCTACCATAGGCAGGGTGGAACTGAACCGGAGTCCAGCCCACTGTCTGCTGGTCGGCCTAGGGTCTACTAGGTTAATCAAATTATGATTTGGCCGAAGATGGATCAAGGATAATCGGCCAAAACTAATTGGCATCTGCCAGGGATGAACGGTCTCCACTGGCCCGTTCATGGGTATATGCGGTCCACAAATGGTCGCTCAAGTCTTTGTTAGTCCAATTCGGACTAACTCAAATCACAGCGGTTCGATCGAGTCCAATTCAAATCTAGGGGATAATAATGGTTCAAGATTAAGGTTATACAAGTGTAAACCTAATAGCCATTTCAATTATAAATGATTCACAATTAAGATTGACATTCATTGGAAAGATGAATCAAGATCAAGCTCAAATTAAATAAATCAGCAAGAATTATTTATTGTCATGAATTACAGTTTATTAGGTCTGTTGCTAACATGCCATTAACCACTAATCTACTAACATAACATGCTGAAACGACAATTAACATGTTCTGTTATAGATGTGCGGTCGGTTCTGGACCTTACATCACCATATACGACCACAGACAGGCCGCTCATGCCCCCTCAGGTCCGAAGGCCTGCTGGAGATGGACGGTCGGTTGGGTGCCGCTAGAAGGGATGTGCGGTCTGGAACTGGCCGCAGGACAGACATGCGGTTGGTATCCGGCCGTACGTACCAGGGAAACGATCGGATATAGAAACATATAAACGGTCATAACACGGGTCACCTGTCTTGGATGTGCGGTCTATCGTGTGGCCGCACAAGTCCAGACAGGTCGCTGCCCCTCTGCCTTGCCCGACTCCGACGAGGTTTCTAGGGTCAGAACTAAAACATGAAATTCACACGATATAAGCATGGAATTTGGGGCTTTTACTACCAAAAGAAAGAGCATAAAAAACTCTACGAGATGCATGAGTCAATTTTGTGTTTACAGCCTGAAATTACCACTTAATCGAAAGGGGACAATTATAACCCTAGTTCTGACATGCTTCTACTAAAACCAAAAATTCTCGTAGCACACTTGATAAAATTTAAGGCTTTCTATATCAATGAAAAGATGACACGATGATGCTTCCAGCCATATATTATTTTTAGGGTTTGGCATGCTATCACCTACCTGAATCGGATGAAGTAGGAATGAGAAAGAAAACCCAAGACGCAGGTACACGCAGCGACTAATCGCTGGAGATCACCCTCGATCCAACTCCTCTGCAGTCGCCACTAGTTCTAAATGATTCTAGGGTTAGAGAGCTTCATTTTAATAGGTCACACGCCTTCTGGAGGGTTCTATGCGCGGAGTATTCATCCACGCAAGTCGAGTTGATGTGAACGCCGCCGCAATTGTTGACGCGCCAAAACTCCGTCGATTGCATCTTCTAGGGTTATGGTTTCGAGAGATTAAGAAAGGGGAAATGATCCTCTCATCCTGGCCTTTCCTTTGCCACCGATTTGGGTTCAATTGATGGAGTATTGGGCTCAAATTTGGCGTTTCAAGGTATGGTTAACTAAGTGTTCAATTTGGGCTTAATCCACTAATTCTGCCTACATACAGATTTTATTTGGGTTGGCCACAGAAGACAAGTTTGTTAAACGTGTTATCCTCTACAAGAATATAATTTTTCTGGATTTTTACAGAATAGTCAAAATATAACTTATTCTATTTATTAAGGAATTATTATAATTAATTTCTAATTAATTTGAATTTCTAATTAATTTCTCGAAAAAAATCGGGGTATTACAGGTGGTCCATTGGAGACCGCTAGGCTATGTGCTTTGTCGATTTCATGTTATCTCGGTTCAGGTCTTCGCGGTCGTGCGATAGGCCATTTTTCATTGGCTTACGCCCATTGGAGGACCGCTAAGCTCTGTGTGGCGGCCCAGGTAGGACCGCTACTTTCCATGTTGTTTTGGCTAGGTCTGTTCGCTGGCTAAATGGTCGTACGATAGACCGCTAGGCCAGCTGTGGCGGTTCAGGGATGACCGCTAAGCTTTGTTTATGTCGGTTCGACGGTTTTAAGTCAGTTCGGGCTAGCGGTCTAGTGGGTGACCACTAAGCTTTGTTTGACCAGTTAAGTCGGTTTCACTGTGTGGAGTTTGACTGGGCTTAGTGGTCTAGGCATGACCGCTAGGGTCCCTCTTGCGGCCATGAGGAGACCATTTTCTGGCAAGAGACGGTCTCAGGCAGACCGCAAGGCTCCTACTTTTTAAGTTTTAAATCTAGGTTTTCTCTTAAGGATAACGGCCCTTTGGCTGACCGCTTGGTTTGCCTGGCGGTCAGGCATGTGACCGTTTCTTCCCAGAGTTCTGCTTTCCCATTATTTTGGCCTCCAATTGTCTTGGCTTGACCTTGTGGTTTGCCCGTGGTCCCGTGGATGTCTTGGACGTCCTATGAGGGTAGTGACCATGTTGTGGGGTGGCCATGAGTGCCATTATATCGAGTAGTGTCACGTACTGCTTCAGAGTCATTATTAGTTTCTGGTCAACTCGGTGTGATCCAGTGGTTGACATGTGATCTCGTGAATGTCTCGGTGATCCTGTACGGATCGAGACATGATTTTGGACACATTAAGATACTGTCTTATATCAGTTTACGTGTCCATGTGTTTTGATGGTTTTAGTGATCCCTCAAGTCTCTATGACTTGTGTCATGCGGATGTGTGGATCCGGCAGTCCTGTGTTGTTTCCTTTATCAGTGTTTTACCGTGACTTTGGCTTAGGGACTTGGCTGATTGGCGGTGTGTTACCGCTTTTGTGCGATGATCTTGACCCGAGTCGTGAGACTCAAGGATCGTTGTGTCAGCAGGTCTAGTTGTCTGTCCTAAGTCTGGTAGCAGTTGTGTACTGCATTATGCTCTGTAGTACACGCAACAGGTGTGTGCTTACGCTGTCTGTACTTCGGTGATTCGTTGTTTTGGAGTCTCTATGTCTAGTGAGCCTCTGCTAGTCGTAGCTTGACTACACGTTCCAGTATGTTTGTCCACCTGGGAGTGGTGGAGAGGCAGTTCCCGATATACGATTTGTAGGCTAGTTTCTGTGGGCCCCCTTGCTGACAACTACTGGGGGGAAACTAGCTAGAGGCCTGTATCAAGGCATTGAGCTTGTGTGTGCACACGTGGTAAGGGGCGTTTGGAAGAGCAACGACGGGCGTGACCCTAACTAGTCACTCGTTACTGTTATCCCTTGTACTTGGATCTGTGAGTGTCTTAGTTACCGCCGTTCTAGACGTGTACGAGATACCTGTGGCGCAGTGTAAGACGTCAGTGGACGCATCTGGCTGTTCTTCTAGTGAGGAGGTGCTTCTGTCACTTGACGCATGACTCTAGTGGCTTGTGTTTTCGTGATCGGTTTTCGAGTAGTCTGTGCGTGTCTTCATTCAAGGTCTAGTCTTGTGTAGCGTACATGACGATGAGTTTGTGTATGTTCGTGCCTTTGACTGTGTAGGTCTTTTCTAGGTCTTTTGCTTGTTCTTGTAGGCTTTCGCCTCGGTGCTAGTGCTTTGATGATGGATCAGTAACGCCCTACTTTGTGAGATCAAAGTTCACCTTTCTGTTATTGTTCGGAGTAGCTTAGACAGCCAAGGTTCGTTTGGCGGCTGTGTTTCTGTTCAGTGCGGCTTTGCTCTTTCCCTTACCTATTCTTACTCCTACATTTACAGCTTTATTATTGTACTTTAGTACTGTTGTTACTTCTGCTCCTTCTTTGTTGCTGCTTTACTTTACTATTTAGCACTGCTACTTTTGCGTTGTTTCCGGTAGGGTTCTGCGGGATCCCTACTGAGCCAGTGATAGGAGGCTCAGCCTTGACTTTTCAGATGTAGTTGTGCTTCCTTGTGCTGTAGTCTTATTGCCAGCGTAGCCAGTGTCGGGCTTCCCCCAACTTGAGGGTACATTTCTCTTTCTGTTGGACTGTACTTGTCTTCCTTTGGACTGGACTCTGTTAGTTTTAATTTGTTATAGAAATTATAATTTTATTTCTGCTACTTTAGCAACCCTGATCATTAAAATTTAATTACTTACTGTTATATCTGGAAGTTCAATGTACTCTCACACTCCTTTTTATTCCTTTCGAGCTTTACCGCACTTGGGAGGCTTCGCAGGTTCCAAGTGGTATCGGGTTTACCCAGTATCTGGAGTCTGGGTCGTCACAGTTGGTATCAGAGCGAGAGTTCAGTTTTGTTCAAAATTTTTATGAGCTAGCTGAGCTTTTGTTTGTGAAGTACATGGGAATTCGAGATATTGCAGTTAGAGTCCTTAAGGTCCAATACAGTCGGTAGCTGGCATTAGTTTTGCGATCGTTTATCGCTTCACTTTTCGCGTGTGGTCTTGTGCGTGTTGTGTTGGCACTGTGCGAGATGGTTTTGCTCTCGTCAGGATGTGACGGGGTGTTCTTCTTTTGTCATGGTGTTTGTCTCGGTTATATTGTACTTGGCAGAGTTCACCGGCAGGCGTGAATATGCAATGTAGTGTTAAAGATTTTTTCTATGAATTTGTTCAGGCAGCTGGTGACTTTATTGTTGCTGTGATGGCCGTACACATTCCTATGTTGCTTTGGTCGTCCTAGTTTGAGATTTGTTCAGCCCCTGAGGTGTTAAGTTTGTGTTGAAGTGGTCGATTAGATGCCTTGATTGAGAGAATGCTCAGGCGAACCTAGGATTTTCCTTCCTGGTGAGCTATTGTTAGTCGAGCTTGATTCTTCTCATCTTGTTTGGTGGTGTCTTTTTGAGGTATGCCTTGGAAGTGCTATCTTGGTGAGCCCTTTGTCCTATGTCTGCTTAAGTGTGGACTGTGTTAATTCTGAACCTGAGTTTGCTCTTATTCGACAGTTGCTTGGCTTTGGACCCAGTGTGTGTTTGGGGGCCATTGTGCACCGTGTCCGACGTGCCGTGTCTGACGGCTATTGTGCTGTGAAGCTTCAGTAATCGTTTCAAGACGTGAGGATAAGCTGAGATAGGTGTTCTTTGTGCTTTGTGCTGAAGCTGGTGTTCTTCCTGGTTTGCACTTTGGTGACTTGTGATTGGTTGTTTGTAGGATCGGTACTCGAGGCGTGGTATATTGCAGTTTGTGAATTACGATGGCGCCATGTTGTGCTAAGATGCGGATGTCGAGTTGTTTGTGATACCTGTGTGCGATGTGTTGAGTGTACAGCAGAAGCATGTGGGTTGATGAGCCATTGGCTGAGAGGTTTGTTTTCCTCGATGTGAGTTCATCTTGGCTATGTGTGCCTTGATGTTGTGAATGGCTTTGCCATTGTTCGGAGATAGTCTGACTATTGGCACTGACATGTGTGAGGATTGGGGGAATATGTCGACATATCTGCTGGTCGAGTATCCTTTTCTTCTTCTATATTTTTCTTGGGAGTTATGCTCTCAAGACGGATCGTGGTCCTTGAGACGCATTTTCTGAGATGTTGTTGTGGGTCCTTGTTGGTGAGCTGTTCGTAGCGTGGCTTGTATATGTTAGCCGTGTGTTCAGCCGTAATTGTGCCTTGATGTGACCCAGCTTTTAGTTGTGTCCCGTGGTTCTGTGTTGAGAAGGGAGCGGGGATTCTATAGGTGTTGTTGTTGTTGTTATTGTTGGTGGTTGTGTTCAGCTTGGGAGGAGTTCCCTGTGAGTCTGATTTGGCATAGTGTGGACCGAGGTCTTGTTAGTTAGTTCTGTTGTACTCTTCTGTCATGATAGAGTTGGCATGCGACTCGAATCAGATGTAATGTCTGAGTGAGGACTGACTTGATTGTGCTTGTGGTCCAGTGCTATCGTTGGCGTTCTGTGTGCCAGTTTCGTTGTCGTTTGTGGCACGGAAGTCGATCATGTGTTGGAGCTATCAGTTGAGCGGACTATGTTTCCTTGTTTAAGCTGATGCTTGTTGTGTCTACCGTGTGTCTTATCGGTAGCTGTTGTCGTAGCATGGGTCGTGTCTCCTTTCCCTGTGAGACGGAAGCGACATTGCCCTGGTTTCGGAGGAGTCGAACTTGTGTTCACTTGGGTGCCGTGCTCGTTCTGTGGCTCGGTGTGTCTTGAGATCCAGAGCGTGTACCTGTGATTATGGTCTGACAGTATCCCTCTGAATTGTGTTTTTCGAGAATTATGTTATCGTGTTTTGTGTTGAGGTTTGGCTGATGCTTAGTAAGCATTGCCAGCGTTGGGTTTGTTCTTCCGTGCTTCTTCTTGTTAGCTCCTTTAATTTCGAGGATGAAATTTCCTAAGGAGGGGAGGCTGTAATGCCCTGGGTCTATCGGATCTTTTATGGGTCATGAGTTGTGTCTTACAATCCATGTGAGTTTTTCTCTCATATAAGTTACAGAACCCTTTTGTGAGTTTATTATTGAGTTCATCGACTCAAGGATGCTACAGTTATGTTGTGCTCCTTTCGAGGATCGCTTAGACTATTATTTCATATTTTTCTGAATTAATGAATTTTTGGGCTAAAAATTGGATTTTACAAAAATTATGAAATTCATAATTTCTATTTCTTTTAACCCTCTCTCTATCCTTCCTCTCTCCTCAACGCCGTCACTTCTCTCCCTCTCGTTCTCTCTCCTCTCTTCTCCTCTCTCTACGGGGCGCACGACCGTGGCGAGGTGGGCGAGGCAAGAACGTCATGGAGTTGTCGTGGAGCGTGTTGGTGTGAAGGATGGAGCGCGGCGTTGGCGCGATCCCTCGGTAGATTCAAAGCCGGCGTGTTCAGGTTTGTGTGATGGTTTTCAACGTGGTTTAGTCGTTTCGACATGCGATAACTTCGGTGGAGGTAGGGGGACAGATGCTCTACTTCTCTTCTATGTTCCCTCGCGATTTGGAGCCGAACGGTGTGAGTATGAGCGGGTTTTACCGTGTTTGGGTGAAAGCATGCTTCGGGAGGTGTGAGCTGAGCTCACCTTTCCAAGTGACGGTTTTCAATCTAGATGGTTTCATTCGAACCCCTGGCATGTTGGGAATCCATTCCCGCTAGTTTTATTGCATTTGGTTGAGAATCAGAGTCGGTATGAGCCCGACTATCCCCGTGACTCATTTTGGGTTGATTCGGTAGAATCACCCGTTTCTTGTTGTTTTAGCATGGTTTGTATCCCTTCCAGACTATGGAAGGTGTATATCATGTTCATGATTGTTTCCCCTTCGTTTTAGGGTGAACGGGGCGTGGAAAAGCTGGGTTTGGCCATTCCTATGGTTTTCTCATCGTAACGCCTTGGCGGTCCTTTCAGAGACCGCAAGGGGTCGTCTGGCGGTCCATTGGAGACCGCAAGGGGTCGTCTGGCGGTCCATTGGAGACCGCTAGGCTATGTGGTTTGTCGATTTCATGTTATGTCGGTTCAGGTTTTTGCGGTCGTGCGATAGGCCATTTTTCTTTGGCTTGCGGCACATTGGAGGACCGCTAAGCTCTGTGTGGCGGCCCTGGTAGGACCACTACTTTCCATGTAGTTTTGGCTAGGTTGGTTCACTGGCTAAATGGTCGTACGATAGACCGCTAGGCTAGCTATGGCGGTTCAGGGATGAACGCTAAGCTTTGTTTATGTCGGTTCGACGGTTTTAAGTAGGTTCGGGCTAGCGGTCTAGTGGGTGACCACTAAGCTCTGTTTGACCGGTTAAGTCGGTTTCACTGTGTGGAGTTTGACTGGGCTTAGCGGTCTAAGCGTGACCGCTAGGGTCCCTTGTGCGGCCATGAGAAGACCATTTTCCGGCAAGAGACGGTCTCAGGCAGACTGCAAGGCTCCTACTTTTCTGAGTTTTAAATATGGGTTTTCTCTTAAGGGTAGCAGCCCTTTGGCTGACCGCTGGGTTGGCCTAGCAGTCAGGCATGTGACCGTTTCTTCCCAAAGTTTTGCTTTCCCATTGTTTTGGCCTCCAATTGTCTTGGCTTGACCTTGTGGTTTGCCCGTGGTCCCATGGATGTCTTGGACGTCCTATGAGGGTAGTGACCATGTTGTGGGGTGGCCAGGAGTGCCATTATATCTAGTAGTGTTCCATACTGCTTCTGAGTCATTATTGGTTTCTGGTCAACTCGGTGTGATCCAGTGGTTGACATGTGACCTCGTGAATGTCTCGGTGATCCTGTACTGATCGAGACATGGTTTTGGACGCCTTGAAGTACTATCTTACCTTGGTTTACGAGTCCATGTGTTTTGATGGTTTTAGTGATCCCTCAAGTCTCCGTGACTTGTGTCATGCGGATGTGTGGATCAGGCTGTCCTATGCCATTTCCTTTATCAGTGTTTTACCGTGACTTTGGCTTAGGGACTTGGCTGATTGGCGGCGTGTTACCACTTTTGTGCGACGATCTTGACCCGAGTCGTGAGACTCAAGGATCGTTGTGTCAACAGGTCTAGTTGTTTGTCCTGAGTCTGGTAGCAGTTGTGTACTGCATTATGCTCCATAGTACATACAACAGGTGTGTGCTTACACTATCTGTACTTCGGTGATTCGTTGTTCTGGAGTCTCTGTGTCTAGTGAGCCTCCGCTAGTCATTGCTTGAAGACATGTTCCTATTTGTTGGTCCACTAGGGAGTGGTGGAGAGGCAGTTCCCGATATACGATTTGTAGGCTAGTTTTCGTGGGCCCCCTTGCTTTACAGTAGCGTCCTACTAGGGGGAAAAACTAGCTAGAGGCCCGGCTTATGGCATTGAGCTTGTGTGTGCACACATGGTCAGTGGCGTTTGGACGAGCACGGACGTGCGTGACCCTGACTAGTCACTCGTTACTGTTGTCCCTTGTACTTGGATCTGTGAGTGTCTTAGTTATTACCGTTCCAGGCATGTACGTGATACCTGTGGCGCAGTGTAAGAAGTAAGTGGACGCATCTGGTTGTTCTTCTTGTGAGGAGGTGTTTCTGTCACTTGATGCATGACTCTAGTGGCTTGTGTTTTCGTGACCGGTTTTCGAGTAGCCTATGCATGGCTTCACTCGAGGTCTAGTCTTGTGTAGCATACATGATGATGAGTTCGTGTATGTTCGTGCCTTTGACTATGTAGGTCTTTTCTAGGGCTTTTGCATGTTCTTGTAGGCTTTCGCCTTGGAGCTAGTGCTTTGACTATGGATCAATAACGCCCGATTTTGTGATACCGGAGTTCACCTTTCTGTTGCTATTCAGAGTAGCTTAGAGAGCCGAGGTTCGTTCGACAGTCGTGTTTCTATTCGGTGCGGCTTTACTCTTTCCCTTACCTGTTCTTACTCCTGCTTTTACAGCTTTACTTTTGTAGTTTAGTACTGCTGTTACTTCTGCTCCTGCTTTGTTGCTACTTTACTTTACTATTTAGCACTGCTACTTTTGTGTTGTTTCCGGTAGGGTTCTGCGGGATCCCTACTGAGCCAGTGACATGAGACTCACCCCTGACTTTTCAGGTGTAGCTGTGCTTCCTTGTGCTATGAGTTCTGCTATGCGGTAGTTCTGTTGCCAGCATAGCCAGTGTCGGGCTTCCCCCAACTTGAGGGTACGTTTCTCTTTCTGTTGGACTGTACTTGTCTTCCTTTGGACTGGACTCTATTAGTTTTAATTTGTTATAGAAATTATAATTTTATTTCTGCTACTTTAGCAACCCTGATCATTGAAATTTAATTGCTTACTGTTATATCTGGAAATTTAATGTACTCTCACACTCCTTTTTATCCCTTTAGAGCTTTACTGCTCTTGGGAGGCTTCGCAGGTTCCATGTGGTATTGGGTTTACCCGGTATCCGGAGTCTGGGTCGTCACATTGATCCTTAATTGATGATACCCCGATCTAAGATCAATCTTCGAGAAATACTAAGCTCCAACTATCTGATCAAACAGCTCATCAATCCTTGGTAACGTGTACTTGTTTTTAACAGTGAGCTAGTTCAATTGGCGATAATCAATGCACAACCTCAAGCATCCATCCTTCTTTCTAACAAAAAGAACAGGAGCATCCCATGGGGATGTACTCAGACAAATGAAACCTTTCTCCAACAACTCCAGCAATTGCTCCTTCAACTCTTTCAACTCAGCAGGGGACATGATAAGGAGCCTTGAAAACGGGTGTAGCACCAGGAACTAGATCAATAGAGAAAACTACTTCTATTTCTGAGGGAAGACCTGGAAAATCTTCGTGAAACACATTAAGGAAATCTCGGACAACAGGGATATTCTTCAATTCCAACTCCTTATCGGTCAAAGTGACTAATGCCAAGAATGGCTGACACCCCTTCCTCAACAACTTATCAGCCCGGAGTGCCGAAATACGAGGCACATACTTAGAATGCTTACAACTAGAAAAGGATAGATCAGGGTGCCCAGAAAAAGACACCGATGCCGACTTATAATAAACGCTAGCACCATGCCTAGCCAGCCAATCAGCTCCTAAGATCACGTCATACCTTTCCATTTCCGTACAAACCAAGTCATCAGGCAAATTATGACCAATAATTAAAACCTCACTAGTGGCATACATGTACTTAATCTCTGATCCCGAACCAATAGGGTTAGTAATTACAAGGTGAGATTCCATCAATACAGGTTTCATAGATAAAGATTTGGCAAAGTTCTGAGAAATAAATGAATGAGTAGCCCTAGTGTCGAAAAGAACAAAAGTTGGCTTGGAAAGAACAGTGAGGGTACCTTCAACCACACCACCCTCCTCGGTGGCCTGAACTTCCTGAAGGCCCTGGAGCCTGCCCTACCGCTTCTAACTCCCTTGCGGCTTCTTGGATGGAGCTTGATCTGCAATAGGCGGACATTCAGAGATCCGATGGTCCCTACTTTCACATCTTAGGCACGCGCCTAACTTCTGCCATCACTCCTCCACTTTGTGGCCTGGCCTTTCACAATATTTACAAACTACCTTTGATAGGGCAGCTAGTCTAGTGTTCTTGTCGTTCTCCTTCGTTCTCTTATCTTTTGAAAAGCTCTACCTGCCATTGGGCCTCTTCTTGCCAGATGTCGGCTTGAAATTTTCGGAGCTAGTAGCTTGCTCCCTTCTCTTATCTCTTCCCTTAATCTGGTCAGTCATCTCTATAGTATCTTCTAGCACTTATGCCTTTTCCACAATCTTAGCATAATTGTGGATCTCCAACGGCACCAATTGGTTGATATACTATAGCTTCAAACCATTTAGGAACTGCTATGCCTTCATCTTCTCAGTACAGACTAAGTGCGGCGCATATTGGGACAACCTGGGAAATTGTGCCTCATACTCTACCACAGATAAATTTCTTTGTCGTAATGAAGCGAACTCAACTGCCTTCTTCTCTTGGACTCGGTCCGAGAAATATTTACTATTCTAGTGCTCGAGGAACTACTCTCATGTCACGGAATCATTAGCTAACGTGGGCTCTACCAATTCCCACCATGTGCAGGCATCTCATTCCAACTGGAAGGTCGTAAGCAGCACATGTTCTTGATCACTACATTGCATGACACGAAAGATGCGATCCATCTCTTTGACCCAATGCTCTGCCTCATCTAGGTCGGGAGAACCACTGAACCTTGGGGGTTTCATGCCTCAGAAATTCTGATGCAGGTCACCAGCACTATGATGTGCGCCTCCCTGCGCCACTTGCTGCAACGCTTGAGTTAGGTGATGTGCACAAACACTAGACATTGAAAAATAATGTCGTGCTCAATTTCACAAAGTAAATACCATACTCACTCACTAAAAGATTTTAAATCAAAGTATAGTGATGAATACGGGTCGATCCCACGAGGAAGAAGATCTTTTATTAGGTTGAAAACTCTTGTGTTTTGAAATCAATGTTTGAGTGAGTTGTTGAAAATTAAAATTAAAAGTGCATGAAATTAAATTGCGTGGAATTAAATCTCACTAAAGAATGTTGGAGGGTTGAAGAAGAAAAGATTGGAAGAGGTAGAGAGGAAGAAAAGAAAGGCAATTTGCATAAATGAAATTCTTATTGCTAGGAATTAAAATTACAACGTATATGAAAAGGGAAATTACAACTAATGAAAAATTAAGAACAAGAAAGGAAGAACTAGAGCCAAGAGATCATGAAGCATGCCGCCGTCTCCTCCGTGTCGAGCCTTTGAGTGGATCACTCCTCTATGAAAGAGAACGTCGTAGGATGAGGTAGAGGAAGAAGCCATCGTCATCCACGCCTCGTCGAGCCTTTGATCGTTGTCCCGCCTTGGTGTGCACGCTGCCGTGAAAAGGGAAATTGTGGAGAGATCTAAGAGAGAAATAAGAAGAGGGATGTGTGAAAATTAATGGTGAAAGTAAGAAACAAGAACAATAAGAAAGGCTACCTATCTTTGTGAATGGAGAAGAAGAAGGGAGATGGAGAGAGATGAGGGTTTTAAAATAGTAAAATAGAAACACTAAAAATAGAGTAAAAATAAAATTGAAATAACTTTGAAAGTAAGAATAATTAGAGAATGACGAAGAAGAATAAGTTGAAGAACGTGATGAGAGAAAGAACTTTAGTGACGAGAGCAGAGGGAGAAAAAGATCATAAGGGTGAGAAAATGTGAGAAGAACAGAGGGACGTGCGTACGAGATGAACAGTAAAATGTAAACAATTGAACTTTGAAAACTAGATGATAACTTGAATACGAAGCAGAATTAACTAAAGACAAAGAAGAAGAAATTGTAGAGCTTTTAAAAATGAAAAACTTTCATGAAAAGAGAAAGATGAAAAGAGGAACAGAAATAGAATCAATTTAACTTCTGTTTGTTGGCAAAATTCTTCGATTTCACATTCTTGTTATAGAATTGAACATTGAATTTCTTATTTCTAACATCCATCCTACCAATGGTCAGCCAACATTCATTTGCTTTGTGGCCTGGCTTCCCACAGTTGAAATACTCAATGTGCCTATGTTAAGAAGCAAATTTATTTCTATAAAAGACATTTCTGTTTTCAAGGAATATGGCATTTTCAGAGTAAAGCTTCTTTCTTCACTTGACAGACCAACCGTATGCAGCTATGTGTCCAAATTTACCACAGTGAGAGTATTCATTACTTCTTTTCTTAACATTAGGAAATTTCTTAGCATGAAAATTCCTAGCATGAAAATTCCTACCAGCATTTTGATCATCCAAATTCATCATTCTACAGTCATGCATTAAGTGTCCATTCTTACCACAGTAATCACATGAGATTTTCTTTGCAAGTGGATGTGAATGCACAGGAGTTTTATGGTTAACATGCACTATGGTAGCCACATGATGATACCAATTATTTTCCCTTCTCAAATTCTTTTTTTGGCTGGAGATTTGATTATTAACAATTTTTTTTGGCTTCTTTAGGCAGTGAATTGGAAGAATGGAGAATTTGAAGTGCTGGCTGTTTCTGAGCTATCCACAAAAGAGGTGTATATTTTATTTTCAAAGGATTTCTTATTAGCATTGTTGTAGCCCAGCCCTTCCTTTCGGAAATTCACTTTTGCCCCCAACAACCTATCCAAATTTTCTTTCCCATGAACAAACTTTGATAATGAAAATTTCAGATCTTGAATCTCATTTTCCAACGAAGCAGTTAGCAATTCAGAATTAGCATTTTCTTCTTCACATTTAGCGAGTCTTTCATTCAACATGGCATTTACAGATTTGTGGCATTGAATTTCTTGTTCAAGACTAGCCAACTTATCTAAATTATTCAAGTTCACACATTTTCCCTTTTCGAATGCAACCAGTCTTCTAGATAGGGCAATGTTTAGTTGTTTCAGTTTTTCCATTTCTTCCTTGAGTTTGTCATTTTGAACTAACTCATTTATTAACAATGGATCATCAGAAGTGACCACCTATTTGCTTTTAGTTTCATAATTTTTCAAACTTTTCTGAAGCTCCAAGTTAACTATTCTAACAGCCTCAAGCTTTTTCGAAATCATATTATTTTCATCCTCAAGATTTTTAAATTTTCGTTTAGATTCCTCAATTTGTTTTCCGAGTCTCTCATTTTCAGATTTTATGTAATCTAGTTCTAAACTGATAATATCAAGATTTTTCAGTTGTTTTCTAAAAATATCATTTTCAGTTTTCAGTGTTTCAACATCATCATTTTCAGAACTAGTACTCATGACATCATTCAATTTCTTTTTCAGAACTTTATTTCTTTTTCTTAGTTTCTCAAGAAACTCAATCAGATTAGCATAAGCATCCTCCGAGTCTTCTATAGAGAAGTTTTCAAAAGGATTGCTTACCCCTTCTTCATTCTCATTTTGATCACTGCTGTGATCACTTCCTTCAGCCATCATGCATTTGTTCACCTCCTCCTTATTGATGCGGATCACCTCATCAAATATGATTTTAGCAGTTCTGTAGGTTGAGACAAAATAAAAGACGTTAGAATCAACTATGGCTTTTATTAAATCTAAAGCTCTAATATTATTGCTATTCTTCAATCTGTGATCATCAGTCCACTTAGACTTTTCTTTCAATAGTTTGTGTGGCCCTTAAGTGATTAGAGTCCATAGGTTAGGATCAATAGTACTTACAAAGTGAGTCATTCCAGCTATCTAGATGTAGAATCCAGATCCATTAAACACAGGTGGATGAGCCATGGAACTCAAATTAGAGCAGTGAGCTAAGATCGATGATGCACCAATAACACATCACTCTAAAAATATCAAATGTACCAAAATAAGCAAGATCTAGTCTGCAGATCGTTGGATCTGATCAATCAGAGTCTCGTTCTGATACCAATTGTTAGTAAAGAGATGGGTGCATGGTGGGATCCAGAGGGGGGGTGAATGGATCCAACTACAATATTTAGCCCAATTTCTAAACTACAATAGCCCTAAATAAAATGCAGCTGACAGGATCTAAAAAACTGTAGGTGGCAAAAAGATGATAGCTCACAACGCAGATGCTCACAGATGACTAAGAGTTCTCATGGAACCGAACTCGAACGCTTAGCACACAGCGAAAATACTACAAGTGGAAGTAGACAACAAACCGATGGTTCAGTCTGAACCAGAATCAAACATATGATGGTGTACTGGAATTAATTGAACGCTAACCTTAGCATACACTTGTGAATGCAGATCATATATCAAACATACTAGCTCATACCAGATTAACACTATATCAGATTGTCAGGAAGAAACAACTCAAGCACCAACCTACGAAGGAGAGGTAGACGATAGGAAACAAACGCACAGCATCAAGCCACAATACTCGCATGATTTTTAAGGTGGTTTGATCTACTTCGCAGATCTACATCCACCCCTCACTCAAACATGAGTGAGGCTTCACCTTGCAAACCGCAAGAAGCAGACGCAGTCTGTGACAAAATGGTGACAAACTGCTTGAACTAGAGGGAGACAAATCCCTCAACCTATGATCTAGCACCAAGCTAGATTAGAATCCACTACCACAGTAGTGACTGGAGGAACACGCCTCCCTTCCTCTGCGATTACAGAGGGAACCTATGAGCAACACCCCGTTGCTTACAACCCAGAGGACGATACTCTCTTCCTCTGAGCTTTTAGAGGGGACCCGGAGAAGGCATTTCTCCCTTCTTCTGTAAGCATAGAAGAAACCCGATCCCCAGACCAAGTATCAGAAAAGTAAGAAGGAAAATGGAAAATGAACAACAACAAACACAAAACAAGACAAAGAAAAATTGTAGCTCCTAAGGAGCACAATAGTTTTGGATTTGATCCACAAACTGATGAGACCAACAGATCTTCAATGTAAGCTATGGCTGCACTCAAATTCTTCTTCAAACTAGATATCTTGAGCTCCTCTTGTTCTCACTCTTTTTCTCTTCTTCTTCTTTTCAATGCTCACTCTTCTTTCTTCTTCGTAACTGTTGCTCTTTCCCTCATAGATCTGTCTCTGGCAGAGGGTCTCTCTCAATGGCTACGGTGACTTTTCTTCGACGGCCCCCTGGTCGTTCACTCGAGGGTGAGACCCTTTTATAGGAAAACAGGGGCTCTGCAAATCCAAGTGGATAAGAGAGTTATTCAACTGAAATCCCATTCGTCCATCTCACAATTAGGATTATTCTTCCTCCAAGAGTCTTCTGGAAATACCCCAGGTGCCTTAGAGACACAACTGAATCAATTGAGCTCGAACGCACATGATTCCTGTAAGTGATCACATGCCTCACTGGAGATGACACTGCTTCGATGTACCATAAAGGCAGGTCGAAGCACCTTCACAGAATCTGCTTGCAAAGGATCATATGATATGTGAAGCTGCATCGACGTACTCCAGTGCTGCGTCGATGCAGTGTAGACAAATAGCCCTTTAGTCAATGTGCTTCATGTACTGACCTTTGGCTTAGAGCGTCAAAGAATTTTCTTGATGCGTCAACCTGTCCCTGTAGCATACGATCTCGATTGTTCTGCTGCATCGACATGTTTAACCTTGTGCGTCGACCTGTCCTTTCAGCGTAAGCTTCTAGTTGGTCTGTTGTGCCCCTGTGGTTTTGATGATGGTTTTAATGGTGGTTTTGATGATTGGCCTTTGAAGTGAGTTATTCACTGTGAGTCATCTTGCTGTGTGTGTCATCATGCTATTATTCAGTCATTCTCTGATCATAATGCTCATTCTCTGATCATAATGATGTTTTATCATGTAAGTGAATGGAGTTCATATGGCTGTCAGATAACATGCTCTATTTAATTCTGTCTACACTCTGTCTGCACAGTCTCCATAGCAGTGCGTCAACTCATTGTGCTGATGCGTCGACTCTTCAGTCATATTTGTCTCTGTCCACACAGTAGTGCGTCAACTCCTTGAGCTGATGCGTCAACTCTTCAGTTCAGTTTCTTCAATGTCTATACATTGGGCTTTTACATGGAGTCTATACATTGGTTTTGTCATGCACATAGACTTCCAAGTCTATACACTCCTGCATTAGTGTGCTTCACGCTTTGTTCATGGCTGAGAGTCTATACACTGGGCTTGAAGTGTATACATTAAGCGTCTCAATGAGCATCTCATGAAAGTCCATACATTCATAGTGCATTGCATTGACTAAGTATACACAACGTCAGTTCATACATGACCTAGGCAAAGTCTGTACAGAGTCCAGCGTCTCAGTTAGCATCTCATGCATTCGAGCAAAGTCTGTACAGCATCTGCATTGTCTCGCTCACACTTGCCAAAGTCTGAACATCCATAGTGTCTTTCATCGTCTCACTTTGCGTCTCAGTTTGCAAAGTCTATACATTCGCTGCAGAGATCACTGTCAAGTCTATACATTGGTCCGTCTCTTGCAGTGTCTCATCTGGTCAAAGTCAACACATCACTTGAAGGCTTCTGCATCAAGTCTATACATCGACTGTCTTGCTTTAGCTTAAGTCTGTACAAAGTCAGCGTCTCGTTGACCGTCTCTTGCTGTGTCTCACGAAGCATTTCATTTAGCAAGTCTGTACAGTCTCGTTCCAACGTCAAGTCTGTACAGCGTGAACAGTGCGTCTTCTTCTCCAACTCTATACATCGCTCGCTCTATCAGCCTTTCATCACAAAGTCTGTACACTGGTTTTCACGAGAAGTCTATACACTAGTCTTCACTTGATGTCTGTACATTGGCTCAGACTTACCAAGTCTGTACACTACCTTTGGGTTCCAAGTCTATACACTCCCTCGGTGTACATACTTATTCATTTGCTGTTTCAAAGTCCATACACTCGTTTCTAAGGCAAAGTCTATACAATCGTCTTTGAGCATCAAAGTCTGTACAGCCTGTCTGTCTTCATGGGTTCTGTGCTTTAAGTGCGTTGACGCACTTGGCTGACTGTGTAGACGCAATTGTGCGTCTTTCGCTTTCTGTCTTGTTCACTGCGTCGACGCTGACACTGGATGCGTTGACGCATTGGCCAGTTGCCAAGGGCGTGAGCATCTCGCTTGAGGAGCTGAGGCGACGCTGCTCGATGGAAGCGTTGACGCCTTGGGCTGATGTCCAAAGGTCTTTTGATCAACATCAAGTTTGTACAACATGAAGTCTGTACATTGGTTTTGTCTTGAACAGAACGCCTAAGTCTATACATTGCTATGGATTGCACTGAACTAACTAAGTCTATACACTCTCTACTTACTAAAGTCTGTACACTCACTATTTCGTTAAGTCTATACACTCGTTGTTAGCGGCCTGAACTAACTAAGTCTATAAAGCCGTCTATGTGTGCCTTGCTCGCTGAATGAAGTCTGAACATTACCTTAAGCTGATACTGTCTTCGACTGATTAACTGACAGGTTATTCAACTGATTTTCTGACAGGTTTAATGGATGAGGGCATCAAGACTTGCACGTGATCCTAGAGGCTGAAATGCTGACACGTGGACCACTGAAGCTTGGGCGGGAATCGAAAAGAGCATAAGCCCTAGTTGCCTGTTGCTGGTATATATATGGAGTCTCCTCCATCGGCTGAGTAAGATCTAAAGGCAGAGAGCCATCGAGAAAAGCTGAAGAGCAGAGAGTGCCTCCACGATACAGAGAATAGAGAAGAAGAAGAAAAGGGTGCAGAAGAAGAAAAAGAGAGAGATAGTGCTCGTGAGAAGTGAGAAGAAAGAGAGAAGAAAGAGAAGCAGAAAGAAGAGGAAGAAAAGAAGAGGAGGAGAGAGTCTATTGAAGATCAGTTCAGTCTGTTCGTGGATCAAATCCAGAACGACTATGCTCATTGAGAGCTACATCTCTTGTGTTTCATTTCTAGCTTTTGCTCCTGTGCCTTTTATGTTTCTTTATTTTTTCTTTTGTTTCTTTGGTTAGTCTTGTTCTTGCGATTGCCCTGCTGGGGATCGGGTTCCTCCTGTGGATTCAGGAGAAGGGAGACTTGTCTCCGGTTCTGGGCTTGTGGCTAGCAAGTCCAGGGGTCCCTCCGGTCTGGAGGAAGAGAGACTTCGGTCTCTGGTTTCCAAGTGGCTGGGAGTCACTTGGGGTGTCCCTTCGGTTGGGAGGAAGAGGGGAGGTTGTTCCCCTGGTCAAGCTGTGTGGCAACACCTTGTTCGCAGACTGAGTCTGCTTGGTTCTAGCGTTTGCTAGTGAAGCCTCACTCCGGTTGGGAGTGAGGGGTGGATGTAGGTCTGGAGGACCGAACCACCTAAAAATCTATTGAGCAGTGGCTTGCTTTGTGTGTTTGCTTCCGCTAGATGCTTGGATATACGCGCTCCATGTGCTTGCTCATAAGTTTAATTGAATTAGTTTTATTCTGTGATTGCGTCTACAATCTGAGTTTTTATTTGGGCATTATTCGTAGCAGGATACATTCACCCCCCTCTGTATCCGGGCCTAGCACCCTAACAGTTGGTATCAGAGCCAAGTGTCTGCATACAAGGTCAAACGACCTGCAGATTCGATCTTGCAGTCTTAGGTGCTAATTTGTTTTTAGTGCATCAATATTCCTGTTGCATTAATCTGTTGTGTTCTCATGGCTCATCCACCGATTTTCAGTGGTACGCATTTTAATGCATGGTTCGCTAGTCTGAAGAATTATATCAAATCTGTGAATCCAGACCTGTGGAAAGTAATTTCACATGGTCCTCATGAACTACCAAAGAAAAAGTCCAAATGGACTGACAGTCACAAGTCTATGCATGAAGAGAATCAGATAGCTATAAATCTAATGAAGGCAGCTACTGATAGAGCCTTTCACTCATGCTTCGTTGATTGCAGTTCTGCTAAAGACATTTTGGATACACTGAAGTGAACTCAGGAGATAGATGTGGACAGCTGCATGATGGCCAACAGAAGAAATCAAAGTGGCAGCGATCAAGGCAGCAATCAAACTGAAGAAGATGATGATGATGAGGTAAATCTCTTCGAGAATTTTTCTCTAGAAGATTGGGAGAATGCATATGCTGAATTATTTGAATCTCATGAACTGTTAAGAAAACAGTATAAAAAATTGAAGAAGGGTACTGGTTTAGATAGTTCAAGTTCTCCTTGTAGAAATTGTGTTGAATTGAAAAATATTCATGATGCCTGTATGTCTTATTTTGAAATATTGAAGAAACAAGTTTCATTATTGAAAACTAAAAATCAAGATCATATAAATGTGATATCTGAACTCAAAGAAAAATTCAACTCAGATAATGATAATCAGACTCTTGTTAACTATCATGACCAGTATGAAAAATTGCTGAAAAACTTTGAAAGTGTGAACTCAGATTTAAACAAGCTGAAATCTGAAAATGATTCTCTGAGAACATCTGCTAATAAAAATGATAAAAAATCTGAGAAACTTGAGCAGGAGAAGAACTTATGTGCTGAAAAACTTGAAGCCATCAAATCTGTGAATGTGGAATTACAGAAAAATATTGAAAAGAAGGAAAAAGATTTGAAGGAATTCAAGGCTGGAAGAAAACTTGAAACTAACTCAGAAGATCAGACTTTGATAAATGAGTTAATTCAGAATGACAAGCTTAAGGAAGAAAATGAGAAATTAAAAATGCTGAACTCCACTATGTCTGAGAGACTGCTAGCCTTAGAAAGAGGAAAAACTGTGTGTGTTGAAGATTCTGATAAACTGAGCAATCTGGAACAGGAAGTTGAAAAATATAAAACTGCTAACAAAGTTTTGAATGAAGCTATGAATTGCTGTGAGCAAGAGATTGCCAATTATGAGCTACATATTTCCTCTTTAGAAAATGAAATTCAGGATTTGAAAGTTTCCTTGTCTAAATTTGTTGATGGGCAGAAAAACCTAGACAAGCTACTAGGTATAAAAATCAACCCTAGGAAGGAAGGGCTGGGCTACAATAAGATAAACAAGAAGGAACTTCAGAACAAAGTTATGACATCTTTTGTAAGTGGTTCAGATGTAGCCCCACCTCTAAAGACAAACAGCCCATTGCTCAGAAAATGTTGGGAGCAAAGGATAATTTTAAAAAAGAGGGACAGGGCTACAGTCCAGTCATGAGGAAGGTCGATGGATCCAATTTGAAAACTGTTTTTGTTAAATCTTCTGAACAGAAAAAGCCTTCTACTTCATCTTCACCTCAGTATAAGGCTAAGAAAACAGAAAAATATGATAAAAATCAGAAAATGATTGGAAAACAGAAAATAAATAAAAATGGTCCATCAGTGTTTGCTGATCGCAGTCCTCACACACACTCACATGCATCTAAAAAGAAGATTATCTGTCATTACTGTCATAAAGTTGGACATCTGATGCATGAGTGTAAGTTGATGGAGAAGGATGATAAGAATGCTAGGAGATATCATGATAAAAATCTTTCATCTCAGAAAAGGAAAATTGAGTGTTTTCATTGTGGTAAACTAGGACACAAAATTTCACAATGCTGGTTTGTTAGTAATAAGAATAAATTTCATGCAAACGATCATGCTCTTAACAAGAACAAGTCTGTTCCAATAAACCAGCATATGACATGCTTTAATTGTGAAAAATTGGGTCATAAGAGATTTGAATGCTGGCTGAATGCTTGTAAGAAAAGTTTTAATTCATGCTTTCACTGTGACAAGATGGGCCACATTGCAGCCCATTGTTGGCATGCTCAGGGTAAAAATTAAATTCTAAAACTGTTAAATTCCATGCCATTAACAGAAAGTCTCCTGCATGCTATCACTGTGGGAAGCCAGGCCACAGAGCTGGAGATTGTTGGCATGTTCAGAATAACTCTGCTAAATTCCATGTTGCGAAATTTACATGCCATCATTGTGGGAAGCCAGGTCACAGGGCTGCAACCTGTTGGCTGGCAGGATATCAAAACCAAACTGGTTTTGGCAAACAGAATTTTTATTATGTTAACAAGAAATCTCATGCATATGCACATAGAATTCATGCTAACAAGAATGTGCATAAATCAGATCTGAAAACTGCTCCTAGAAATGTGCTGAGAAAATCTGCTAGGAGTAATACTGTCATGTCAGGACCCAAGACTTCTTGGGTGCCTATTTGTGCAAAATAGTTTGCTAACCTGCAGGTGTGCCTTGGAAGCTGAAGAATAAAGAGGGGTAATAAACCAAGGCACTCAAGAATGAAAACCCCTTCCTGAATCTTTCAGGTAAATTTCTTACACTTTCTGTTCTTAGTTCTACTACATGACATACTAAATCTATTTTTGCATATTCATTCTTCATCTGCATTGTCTGAATTGATGCCTCTAAACTCTCCTCATCTGAAGTGCATATATGTGATTTGCATGTATAGTACATTGAAAAATCTGAACTGCATTTGAATGCTGTTTGAAAACTGTCTGTTGCATAGTTCACTGAAAATCTGATTTATACATAGGACTGCACATTGAATTATCATGATTGACCACTATGGTATGTAAATGGTAAGCTACCAAAAGACAGGGAAATCTGTCTGGAGGTTCCTACTATGTGTGAGGTGGTCGTTTAGACCAAGTGCTCCGCCTAGTACCATGGGTCTTTTTACTTGATAGGGCAGTCTGAATGTGCATGAATCAAAATCATATGTTCAGTGTCTCATGGCAAACATTGCATGTCTTCAGGGGGAGTTAATTGCATATCTTTGCATAGCATTCAGTGATGAGTCTTTGCATGCATGTAGTTAATTGCATTACATTTCATGAAAAATGCCAAAAAGATTGTCTGAATGCATAGTGTTTGGGGGAGTCAATGCATTGCATATAGGTTGTCCAATGCATACTCTTGTGAGAATTCATTACATACCCTTCATCATTGATCTTAGTTGACAAACCTTGATAATATCAGAAATCATTGAGCCTCGAAATCTCTCCTATCAATTGGTATTATTTGGCTTCAGAATTCCATCAGTCTTTCATGAAGATTTCAATGGGACTATCTCGATCATAAATCTAAAAATTCTTGAACTAGAAATCTTTTATTATACATTTTTATGAATGACTGAAATAACTCATGTGGTTTAAGTTTAATGTATTCAATGAGTTTGGCTTTAAAATCTCTTAAAAATATCTGAAGCATGTTTAATAAACCTTAACCATCTGTTTCATGATGTGTCTTGTAAAATCTTCTGAAATCTACATTATTGAATACATGACTTTATTTGGTTAAGTACATGAAATTGTTATTGATTTGAAGCAAATGAATTTTTCTAAAATGTCTAAAGGATATTTTCTGTCAGAGCAATGACCTTGGTCACTGAGAAACACATGTCCAAAGGACTGTGTCATGAGGTACCATAGTTAACTCTGATTAAGAATAATTGAATTTCAGGCAGAGCAATGGCATGCACACTGAGAAATACAACTCACTCATCAAGAAATGATTTGCAGTGTGTCATGATGTGTAAATGCTATCTCTATTCATATAAAGCATGACAGTTAGTCACACTAAGTGCTTAGGGATATTGACCTCTGATCAAGGTATATCCTCTAGTTACAAGGTGTGCACTGAACTAGAGTGCTCGTAAAATTTGTAGCATGAAAAATTATCGAACGAATTGAAATATCTGAATATTGATGCTAAAATCAAATTGCTACAACCCTAGACAAAATCATATGACTTCATAATTGCATGATTTCAATACTGATGCATGTAATTCCGAAAGAAGTCAATAAATTTGATTATGTAAGAGAAAGGGAGTTTTATCAAGATAAATATGAGGGCTTGGTTCATTTTTATTAAAATATGATTTTAGATATCAATACAGAATTTTATTGATAAACTCTGCATACATCATGTTTAAACCATGCTGTTCAATAAAGCTCATTCATAAGCCCTTATAATGGAAGACTTTGAAAACTTATGTTTTAGATTTATGAGATTGATATCTCTTTGATAATCTGGCTGAATTTCTTGTGTTTGGAGCATCCTTGAAAAATCTGTTAATTGAAACTCTTCTGCTCATGTCCTTGGCTCATTGACCTGAACTTCTCCTTGTCTGCCCCTGTGGTCTCCTTCTCATCTATCTCATAAGATTCCACTTATTGAGGGGGAGCTTCCAAGTCATGCATCACTTGCATATCAATTGGCATCTATTCAGGGGGAGCATTCCTTGTCATACTGAATCATGTTCATATCATTTGTGACCTTGCATTCATATACCAAAGGGGGAGATTGTTTGCCAAAGAGGGAGAATATCATTCAATCAGTGCATGCAGGCTCCTTTTGATCATCTCTAACTAATGTTTTTGCTGAAACTCTTGAAGGGGGAGAAATTGACTGAATTTTTATTCATGCTATAACTTCTCAAACTATTTTCTTTTTGATGAAGTCAAAGGGGGAGAATAGTTTGAGTCATCAGTCTGACTCACTGTGTAGTGTTGCCATCATCAAAAAGGGGGAGATTGTTGTGCCCCTGTGGTTTTGATGATGGTTTTAATGGTGGTTTTGATGATTGGCCTTTGAAGTGAGTTATTCACTGTGAGTCATCTTGCTGTGTGTGTCATCATGCTATTATTCAGTCATTCTCTGATCATAATGCTGTTTTATCATGTAAGTGAATGGAGTTCATATGGCTGTCAGATAACATGCTCTATTTAATTCTGTCTACACTCTGTCTGCACAGTCTCCACAGCTGTGCGTCAACTCATTGTGCTGATGCGTCGACTCTTCAGTCATATTTGTCTCTGTCCACACAGTAGTGCGTCAACTCCTTGAGCTGATGCGTCAACTCTTCAGTTCAGTTTCTTCAATGTCTATACATTGGGCTTTTACATGGAGTCTATACATTGGTTTTGTCATGCACATAGACTTCCAAGTCTATACACTCATGCATTAGTGTGCTTCACGCTTTGTTCATGACTGAGAGTCTATACACTGGGCTTGAAGTGTATACATTGAGCGTCTCAATGAGCATCTCATGAAAGTCCATACATTCATAGTGCATTGCATTGACTAAGTATATACAACGTCAGTTCATACATGACTTAGGCAAAGTCTATACAGAGTCCAGCGTCTCAGTTAGCATCTCATGCATTCGAGCAAAGTCTGTACAGCATCTGCATTATCTCGCTCACACTCGCCAAAGTCTGAACATCCATAGTGTCTTTCATCGTCTCACTTTGCGTCTCAGTTTGCAAAGTCTATACATTCGCTGCAGAGATCACTGTCAAGTCTATACATTGGTCCGTCTCTTGCAGTGTCTCATCTGGTCAAAGTCAACACATCACTTGAAGGCTTCTGCATCAAGTCTATAAATCGACTGTCTTGCTTTATCTTAAGTCTGTACAAAGTCAGCGTCTCGTTGACCGTCTCTTGCTGTGTCTCACGAAGCATTTCATTTAGCAAGTTTGTACAGTCTCGTTCCAATGTCAAGTCTGTACAGCGTGAACAGTGCGTCTTCTTCTCCAACTCTATACATCGCTCGCTCTATCAGCCTTTCATCACAAAGTCTGTACACTGGTTTTCACGAGAAGTCTATACACTGGTCTTCACTTGATGTCTGTACATTGGCTCAGACTTACCAAGTCTGTACACTGCCTTTGGGTTCCAAGTCTATACACTCCCTCGGTGTACATACTTATTCATTTGCTGTTTCAAAGTCCATACACTCGTTTCTAAGGCAAAGTCTATACAATCGTCTTTGAGCATCAAAGTCTGTACAGCCTGTCTGTCTTCATGGGTTCTGTGCTTTAAGTGCGTTGACGCACTTGGCTGACTGCGTAGATGCAATTGTGCGTCTTTCGCTTTCTGTCTTGTTCACTGCGTCGACGCTGACACTGGATGCGTTGACGCATTGGCCAGCTGCCAAGGGCGTGAGCATCTCGCTTGAGGAGCTGAGGCGACGCTGCTCGATGGAAGCGTTGACGCCTTGGGCTGATGTCCAAAGGTCTTTTGATCAACATCAAGTCTGTACAGCATGAAGTCTGTACAATGGTTTTGTCTTGAACAGAACGCCTAAGTCTATACATTGCTATGGATTGCACTGAACTAACTAAGTCTATACACTCTCTACTTACTAAAGTCTGTACACTCACTATTTCGTTAAGTCTATACACTCATTGTTAGCGGCCTGAACTAACTAAGTCTATGCAGCCGTCTATGTGTGCCTTGCTCGCTGAATGAAGTCTGAACATTGCCTTAAGCTGATATTGTCTTCGACTGATTAACTGACAGGTTATTCAACTGATTTTCTGACAGGTTTAATGGATGAGGGCATCAAGACTTGCACGTGATCCTAGAGGCTGAAATGCTGACACGTGGACCACTGAAGCTTGGGCGGGAATCGAAAAGAGCATAAGCCCTAGCTGCCTGTTGCTGGTATATATATGGAGTCTCCTCCATCGGCTGAGTAAGATCTAAAGGCAGAGAGCCATCGAGAAAAGCTGAAGAGCAGAGAGTGCCTCCACGATACAGAGAATAGAGAAGAAGAAGAAAAGAGTGCAGAAGAAGAAAAAGAGAGAGATAGTGCTCGTGAGAAGTGAGAAGAAAGAGAGAAGAAAGAGAAGCAGAAAGAAGAGGAAGAAAAGAAGAGGAGGAGAGAGTCTATTGAAGATCAGTTCAGTCTGTTCATGGATCAAATCCAGAACGACTATGCTCATTGAGAGCTACATCTCTTGCGTTTCATTTCCAGCTTTTGTTCCTGTGCCTTTTATGTTTCTTTATTTTTTCTTTTGTTTCTTTGGTTAGTCTTGTTCTTGCGATTGCCCTGCTGGGGATCGGGTTCCTCCTGTGGATTCAGGAGAAGGGAGACTTGTCTCCGGTTCTGGGCTTGTGGCTAGCAAGTCCAGGGGTCCCTCCGGTCTGGAGGAAGAGAGACTTCGGTCTCTGATTTCCAAGTGGCTGGGAGTCACTTGGGGTGTCCCTCCGGTTGGGAGGAAGAGGGGAGGTTGTTCCCCTGGTCAAGCTGTGTGGCAGCACCTTGTTCGCAGACTGAGTCTGCTTGGTTCTAGCGTTTGCTAGTGAAGCCTCACTCCGGTTGGGAGTGAGGGGTGGATGTAGGTCTGGAGGACCGAACCACCTAAAAATCTATTGAGCAGTGGCTTGCTTTGTGTGTTTGCTTCCGCTAGATGCTTGGATAGGCGCGCTCCATGTGCTTGCTCATAAGTTTAATTGAATTAGGTTTATTCTGTGATTGCGTCTACCATCTGAGTTTTTATTTGGGCATTATTCATAGCAGGATACATTCACCCCCCTCTGTATCCGGGCCTAGCACCCTAACATGGTCTGCTACCCTAATGCAGCCCACTGGTGCTATGAATACCTACAGACGACTAGATGCTTCGAAGCAGTCACTTGTGGCGACGAAGCACTAGTGAAGATAAAACATTGGAAGCTGTATCTTTGACTTGGTGCATCGAGGTAGCTCTCTGTTGCTTCGACGTGGTGTGAATTGAAAGCTGGTTTGGGTCTTGATGCGTCGGTGCAGTTTCTTGATGCTTCGATGCAGAACTTGGAAATCGCTTCTGTGAGCGTGTCTGCTTCGATGCAGTGGGAATCCTGCGTCGACGTATTGATAACAAACAGAATGCTTGTTCTCTTGACTTCTCTTCTGGTAATTTCGGTTGATCGAAATGATTAATTCGGTCGACCGAACTTAGGCTTGATCTTGTATAGCTGACTCCTGCTGAAGGTATGTTGAAGATTCCTTGTACTAATTGATGTATCTTCACTGTAACTTCACTACGGCCTTGAGCTTAAGCTACTGCTTAGCTTTACTTCATCAACACCATCACTGATTGTCCATGTTGTCCAACCTTGCTTCCCATGCTATCCAACCTGTTCTTATCAGTATTCAAACACACACTTCTATGTATGATTAGATCATGATAGGATCAAAAATGCATCCAACATGTGACTTCGAGATAGCATAAAACCAATGCTTCAAAATCAGTGCAAACCAATGCACTATGACTCACGATGACTCATAGTGTTTGACATCATCAAAATCACAGGGACACAACAAGGTGGAGAGAAAGGAGGGGGGCGCCCTAGGGCTTCCCCTTGCTTGATCTTTTGATAGCTTTGCCCCTGGCCCTTCTAGCAATAGCCTTTGACGTCCTGCACACACACAATTTGGATTAAGCCCATTAAGAATTATTATTTTGCACAAATAAACCATGAGTGCTTACAATTATGTAATGGGAAATTAATTCTCATGACCCTCAACCTTTTCATTGAATAACTATGTACAAATTAAGTTAATTTGCGTGAGCAGCCTGATTAATGTGAGGTTGAGATTAACTGTAAAGTATGTATAATTGGCTAATTATATGCATATGAAATGGTGTGTTTGACATAGATTATCATGAAAGAATGAGCATTCATCATCAGGCCCTGCACTGTTCATGACATTTCTCTCCATTGCGCACGCTCCATAGCCATCTAGTCGAAACCTACAAGCATAGCGAAGGAATTTAGATCGTTCTACAAATTTTCTTTTTGGGTTATTTTATTAATTAACTTAACCCAAGTCTCTATCCCATCTCACTTGGTTTGATCTTAGACACTATCAATGCCACAAATTCTAATGACACTTCTTGAAACCTAGGGCCTTAAGAAAACCTAGGCTCTGACACCACAAAATCTGTTACCTCTCGACACAGAAAATTGGAACACAGTAGTTATAACATTCATGTCAATCAGAGCATAATAATAGCCATAGATGACAAGAGGCAATTGCTCAAGAAATTATAAAAACCAACTTCCATTTAAAATTTCAACTAATATCCATTACATCAACTCTTCCAAACTTTGACTAAAAAAAAACAACATAATGTTCCAATGACTCCAACATTCCGACATCGACTCATAACCTAAGATGACCATCAAACTATGACAACAAGACTGGTCACGCCAAAATGGCTAGGTGGAACACTCCATGCTTTACTCTTGCCCTTCCCCATCGAATTGAACGTCCTCATTAGAGCTACCTGAAAAAGATTGGGAAAAATTGGGTGAGCAAGAGCTCAGTAGGAATTATATCTCTATGCCAGACAATCTTAAAGTGATTAATCAATTTATAAGATCATTCATGCTAACAAGAAAATGAGCAATTAATTATCGTGGAGAGGCAATTAACTATAGTCAAACCAAATGATGAGCAGAAAGAAATCAAGAAGATAACTTGGAATGGAACAATTGAATAATAAGAACTTTCATGTAATTTGCCGTAACAAGCACGCAAGTATAATCATGTAATGAAATTTCATGTAGAAGTGAAATTCAGATATTAACACGCTAGCAAGTACTTCGGTGCAATGCTACACCTTGTCATTACAAACTCCCATGGGCACAAGTACTTTCGGGCGCTCCTCCTAGGACCAGACCGGGCCCTTAATGATGCGTTGGCATTGAGTGGTGAATCAAAGATCCCAAGTAAAATCTAGACATTCATTATTTACCGGCCAAGAGTTCCAAGGGTAAGCTCAAGTAACCAAGCACTAAAAATGAAGGCAATTCTTTAGAAGGAATTCAAGAGATAAGTCATAGGGATATGACTCCCAGAACCAAGATTTGAGCAAGTTTAAGAATATAACATTCAAGGGCCGTGAATAGGGTAGTAGCCTAGATAGGCTGAAAACCTAACCAAGGCTCAGATCTCGCGATGCCACACAAAAATCATGAAGTTTGAGAAAACTAGCAAGGTAGCGATCTATAGAGAACCGCGGCTATGAGGTAGCGGTCAAAGCATAACTGCGATCAACAGGGGGTCCCAAAGGGGTCTGCGTCGACTCACTAGGCAGGCACGTCGACTCTCAAAATAGGAAACGAGAACGCGGTCTAGAGAGAATCGTAGTCTCACAGTAGCGGTCTTGGCAAATCCGCGTGCGGGTCAGGAACAATAGTCAACAGAAGCCATTTCAGTCGACTGAAACAGGGAAAATCAGTCTACCTAGCCAACATCAGTTGACTGAAACAAGATTTAGTAGATTGACAATAGGGAAATCAGTCGACCTGGAAAACATCAGTCAACTGAAACGAGGTTCAGTCGACTGAAATAATATTGGCACGTAGGCCCAAGGAAAGAAGAATGTGGTCAATCGGCCGTCCGTGAGTTGGTGGTCGCGGTTTGCGAAGGGCCGCGTTCTGGACGAAGTTTGGCAGAACAACCTCATTCCGCCCACTCACAAGCCGGTTGAATCCAGTAGGGGTTCACGGTTTTAAGGTACAACCCACTCGGCATCCTAGTGGAAATCCCAGGCTCCCAGAGTCTTATGGTGCCTTGTGATATCGGTTCCAGTCTGACGGAAGGAATATTCGATGGAGGGTCCCAACTCTCCCAAAAAATTTAGGGTTCAAAAAATTACGAAAAACAATAGTAGTGGTAAGTCGATACCACCGGTGTAACGCCTAAGAATTTTCCAGGAATTTTTTTGGATTATCTGATGGTTTCCCGTCGGAGAGGGCCTGGCCCTCCCCCACCCGTCCCTCCTCATCCTGCGGTCTCAATCCCTCCCTTGGGATCTTCTTTCACGCCTGATGTTCGAGCCACCCTCCTTGCTGCTGCTGCAGCATCGCCGGTTCTCCCTCCAGTAGATGGTGTGCCTTCTTCCTCTGTGTGGAGGCCAGATATGGTTGCTGCACCACCGGTTCTCCAGCGACTCTTCCTCTCTCCGGTGCTGCACCTTTGGTTTCCTCTCCTGCAATTGTGACCAATAACCCTTCTTCCACTACATGGATGTTGTGTATGTGATTTTGATGATTACAAAATGAATTTGTTGCTTGGCCTTATGCGTGAATGCTTATTCATGTCTTCATGTGCTTGAACTCATTATCCTCTCACTATGAAGTTTGAAATTGTTGTGGAGATGAGTACAAACTATTTTTATTGGGATATCATCATGTGGATAGATCTGTTACTTTATAAGGCTCATATGTGCTTTGATGTTAGCACATTGCACATACATTGTATATTCACTTTGTAAGATTGCTTTGTACTCGAAGAGAAAGCCTTTGTGAAAAACATGCTTGGATAAATGTCATATTGAGCCTCATATCATGCATGTGTACTTTGGTAATGCTAAATGAATGATTGTGAAGCAAATACCATTGTTTGTCCCCAAAGTAATGATGTGTGGTTTGATGAGTTTGAATGATGATCAAATGGAATGTGACTCAATATTATTTTGCATGGCTTTGCTCCTTACTCTTTAATTCCAAATTTATTCTATCATGCAATGGTGAATCATATTTGGAACCTCATGACTCTATGTATGGACGATTCAACCAATAAACAAGACATTGAGGATCAATGGTGAATTCAGGTAAAATGACGAGGTAAATACTGATATGAGTTTGTTATGTAATATATCTCATCATTTTCTTCTTGAATGAGCAATGGAAACAATCTTGGATAAGATCCCACTTGATTATACTTTCACGAGTCATCATGAATCTATCAGAGAAGGTGAAATGAAATGGGTTGATTTGTGAGATTAACATTGAAGCAAAACTAATCTCTCTATGTGTTTTGCAGGTTGAAAGAACTCCTCACAACCTTCTTTAATCATCCCAAAACTCACGGTGAGTTTGGAGCTTTCATTTCTAGTAAACTGGGTCTCTGGGCCTTCTGGAACTGCAAGAGTCGACACATGGTGTCGACATCTGGTTCCAGAACTGGGTTCCAGTAACCTGTCTAGGAGGTGTCGACACCTGGTGTCGACACCTGCCTGGAACTAGTTCTGGCAGCAAGCCAGAACACCAGGTGTCGACACCTAGTGTCCAGATCTTCTGTTTGGTGTTTTTGTATACACCTGGGCACCAGGTGTCGACACCTGTGCGGAGCCGTCAAAGATGACTTTCTTGCCCTTGTTTCGAAAGTCCAACCAATCAATTCCAAATGCCCTAAATATCTCTCTAATTCATGGATCTGGTCCCTGGAGTGTTCCTTGACCGTTCTAAACATATAAAACCATCCATTGGGTTGCAAACCCTAAGGAACATGATGCTAGATCTGAAATTTGGGTGTGTTTTCTAACCCTTGTGAGGCAGGTCGTAGGTAACTGCTCCAAGGGCTTCTTCCACGTTTTTCTGAGCTTGTATGTGAAGGAAAGAAGGTGGATTCAAGTCTCCAATCGATCCTCTACTCAAAGCACGTGGGAAATCAAGTTACAACTTTATTTTTACAAAGAATCATTCATCTTCCTTCAAGAACGTTCTTCATCCTGCAGAAAAGCTTAAGCCTATTTGATGAGACAAAAAAAGGGGGAACTCTATCCACTAAAAATCCATTTGATTTTAGTTCTCTAGTTGCTCTTAGTTCTGTTTTAGATATTTGCTATAAACATCATCTCCTTGAAATTTTTTCACATGATCTTTGTTCACTCTCTCTTGCATCTATATGTGAACTACGATTTTTGTGATACAACATTTCTAATGCTCATATATTCTTTCGTATAGGTGAAGAAGAGGGGGATCTCTAAACCATTCATTTTCATATTCTTGTTAGAGATTAGCTTAAAGTTTGGGCTTATTATTCTGTTTACCTATTCTTTCAGGTGAAGATGAAAATGGAAGAAAGAAAAGAGGAGTGCCGTAAGGAGAGGAAGAAGATAATGTCAAGATTATGATCATCCGTCAACGAGCAAGAAGAATCAGATTATGCTGAAGAAGGGGGAGCCTTATACTTGATGCATCTGTCTAGTTTTCATCTCTATAATTTGTTTGGAGGGTCATAGCATATATGTATTTTTGATTCATATACATTTGAGATAATGCTTTGTGTGGGTGTTCGAAGAAAGGGGTCTCCGAGTGTGTGTGTTGATATATGTGTGTCGATTTGTGCGGAGTATATCCGCGCGTGATATTAGGAGTTTAATTCAGTGTGGTTGTGTAGGCATTGTCCTACATGTGTGTGGACAGAGTTGTGTCTCCGTGTGAGGTATTTAGTGCGGGGTGTGTTCCCCAGCGGTGTGTGTGTGTGTGTGTGTGTGTGTGTGTGTGTGTGTGTGTGTGTGTGTGTGTGTGTGTGAGTGCTGTTGTGGCAGCAGTTTGAGGCAACGCCTCGGGTGTGGATTACTGCGGAAGCAGCGTGTGTGTGTTGGGGTTCGTCCCCGTGTTGCTACATTTTGTAGCGTGTAGTGAAGCCTCACCGATTTGGTGAGGGGTGGACGTAGGGAGCCCGTCGTGGTCCCGAACCACCTTAAAAATCCCCGTGTCTTGTGATTTGATTGTTGTGATTGTGTGTTCTCTATCCTATCTGTTTGTGCAATCGTGTGAGCTCGGTGAGATTGAGTGAATCTAGTTTAAATCTGTTTAGATTAAATTACTCGATCTTGTATATTCGTTGTGTGCTAGTTGTGTTTTTAATTGGACATAGTTTTTAGTAGAAGGATCTATTCACCCCCCCTCTAGATCCATGTTCCTGCACTATGGGACCCAACACTGGAGATCTGGCGTCAACTCTCCTTCCTTTGCACAAGTGGTCCGACAGGCCATGGCACCTCCGGCCATCCCCGTCCCTATCCATCCTCCTGCTCGCACAGATCTGGGCGCTCCTGCAACGTTCTTTTCATTAGAGGAGATTGAAGCTTCATGCAAGCCCCTTGAGTTTGCTATCATTGCCCATACTTCTCATAGCCGGCCACCATTTCCTAGACGCACCTAGCACATAGATTTCAGTTTAAGAGTGATTTTGCGCTCAGCGCCCTGGATAATCATCATCTGTTGATTTGTCTTTTATGCAGAGAGGATTTCATTCAGGTTTTATTGAAGGGTTCTTTGCTTATCCTTGGTCGGTTGTTTAAGTTCTCACATTGGTCATTGGACTTTTCACCAGACACTGATTCTCCGGTGGTTCCAGTGTGGATCGAGTTCCCTGGGCTCCCTGCCAACTTTTTTATGGATGCTATGATCAGGTCTATAGTAGGGAGAGTTGGTTTCATGCTTCACAATGATAGGGATATTGTCCTCCTCTCTAGATCCCATGCTGCACGTGCTTGTGTGCTCCTTAACGTGTCCCATATCATCCCTGACCGAGTTTGGATCAGGATAGGTTCTGATGGATTCTGGTAGCCTATCATCTGCCCTAACTTGCCGCTCTATTATTCTTCTTGTCATCTTCTGGGCCATCTGGCTGATAGATGTCATGCCTCTGGTCCTTCCGATAATGCTCCTCTGACCTCCAGCATGGATGCTTTGGCTGGCAAGCAATCTACAGGTGATCGCCCCCCAGTCCGTGAGCCTCCCAGCGGTGCTCCTTCAGTCTCCGACAAGGGTGCTCCGGTGAGAACGGCGGCGCTAGCCTGGCGGGCCATTACCATGCCTGTTCCTCTCTTCTGCAATGGTCATGACGGTTCAGCTGGCCCTTCGGTTCTACCTATCGAACAGACGCATGACGTGGCTAAAGCATCACACGAAGAGGTGCCTTCCCTTGTGAAGGCTGGTGTTGTCCCTACAGTTACCCTGTCTCCAATTATTGAAGGCTCTAATGCTCCTTGTGGCGTCTCTTCTCTGCCACGTCCAGTTGCTCGCATCCCTCCATCATCGCCAGGCAATGATAGCATTGGTTCTCTTACGGCTCAAGGTGTTCTGGCATCTGCATCTATTGCTTCAGGAGCTGTTGTTCCTCTTGCTGGGCCCTCTTGCATTCCATCCCCTCGCAATGGTTCCCCTGCGGCTCAAGTTCTTGGCTCTGTCCATGTAGCCATTAATTCTCCACATGCAGAGGTTCTTGGAGCTTCCTTGTCTCTGGACCCTTCTCATCCGGTTGCATCTGCTCCTGGTGCAGCCAATTTGGCGGTTGCTCTTGTTGCTCCTCCTGTTGGTGATCCTCAGCATTCTTCATTGGCTCCTGCGGCCGACTTCAGTGTTGCTTCTGGTGGCGTTCTGGGTGCTGCCGAGGACTCTTCTTCCTCCGAGCCCTCGCCTTCACTCAACCCTGATGCTCATTCATGGTCTCCTTCATAGCTGCCATCCCCTGCTGCTGCTTCGGAACCTCCTCACCTCTCTTTTGCCCAAGCTGTACATCGGGCTACTAAATCTAAAGCTACTGCTCTGCCTGGACTCCTTGTTTCTCCGCCCACGGCAACTACCTCGACCTCTTTTGATGGTTCTCCTACTGCGGCATCTTCGTCTGCTGAAGGATTCATTCGCCCCCCTATTATCTACCAAGTCCTCACGATGCCAGGTTTTGAGCCGTCTCACCCCTCAGACTTTAGCCGGCTTCATGCTACTTGGGTTGGCGACTATGGCCAAGACCGTTCTAGGCCAGTATCTCGTTCTGCTAGTGCTCACTGAACACGCTCCTTGCGCCGCTCTAGCTCTACTAGTTCCTCCCATGATCTAGATTAGCTTGTTCCTTCATTTGTGGATCTCTGGTTTCTTGGGTTATGTCCATTAGTGCTGCTTGTTTTGGGTTGTGTTGGTTGTGCGCTTAATATTGTTTCCGACCCCTCTACGTAGGGTGTCTCTTATTCGCCCCTGGTTCTATTATTCTACGTTCCCTTTCTGTCATATTAATAAAAACGCCTAGCTGATCTTCGGATCTGCCTAGGTATTGCCATAGTAAGAAAAAAAAATTTCTAGGAATTTTATGGGATTTAATATAATTTAAATAGAGTCAATGAGCTATTTAATGAATATAGGTCTATTTAATAATTATTTAAAGGCCCAAGATATTATGTTAGGTTTAAATCCACCTAAATAGGCCCACAAGACCCAAATCCAAGCCCTTTAGGCCCAAGCCATTGCTAGAGCTGTAATTAAGGTAAATTACAGAATTAAGTTGGATAAATACACCAAAAAGGGGATAATTAGTTGATAAATCCAAAAATGTAGGACCTAATGCCTAAAAGCGGTCTATCACACGACCGCTACTATACAAAGGCGGTCCTGAGATGACCGCTACTATGTTTCGAGAATGGGCTTTGTAGAAACGTAAAAAGTTTGGATATTTGGCAACCAAATCACCTTGTATCGAAGCTATCTGGCATGGGAGACTCTCTAGAACACTCTAGGGATCAATTCTGCCCCAATTTAGCACTCTAGATCCGATCTAATCCCCAAACTCTAGGTAAACTCTAAAAATAGGGTTCAGGTTCAAACTGCGCGAACCCTTGTTTCGGCTCATGAAGTTCGACGGTAAGGAGACGGTATCTCAGGTTTGTTCTTGAGAAGATTTTGTTCTCCTTAATTTTATCTAACTCCCCTCCAATTTTCCTGCTAGAAGACCCAACCATTAAAGAATTAGGGCATCTACAGATCGCTAGTTCCTTACAGGCTGCACAGGAACCAGTGTATCGGTCTAGTGAAGATCAGGAGATTAGAAGCCCAAAACGAGGTTAGTTCACATTATGTCTTTAGAACTTTTTGTTTCCCTTTCTATCTTCTACGTACCCTCCTATTTTCACAAATTTAGGTGAAGAGAATCAGAAGATAGAGGGGCGGGAAGTTGCTGGTTTGGCATAAGACGTGCAGGAACCTGAGCGATCTTCCAGTTACAAATTTGAAGTCTAAAGGTTGTCACAGAGGTAGGTTATCTCGTGGATGGCTAGAATAATATGTCAGGAGTAAAAGCCCTCTGTTTTCTCCTAATTTCATTGATTATACATGGAGTATTTTACGTTTTTCTATCACTGCGCAATTAGGGATTTCAAAGCATGCATGTCCCCACACCTTAAAAGAAAAAGATGTTAATCTTGGCTTAAATCATACTGCCCATGATCCGTCATGACCTGTCATGTTATTTTAATGATTAGCATGCTTTTCACACATTATGTATGTAACGCCCGAGATTTTTCTAGGAAGTTTCTAGGTTTAAAATAAATTATTAAGCATTTAAATGGACTAATTGTGCTATTAAATAAATTATGGTTAATTAAATCTAGTTATTAAGGCCCTACACTAATTAAAGAGGATTAGGCCCATTTAAATAAGCCTACTTGGCCCAAATTACAGTTTTGCACCCTTGCCCATGTTCTATAAACTTAAATTGATGTATTTACGGAATTAGGAGATAAATAGGTTTATTTAAGGATAAATTTCGGAAGAGTTTTAATCAATTCAAAATTTGACACTCTAGGATAAAAATGGTCTATCGCGAGACCGCATGATGTCCAAAACGGTCCTCTTGTGACCGCTATTAACAGGCAGATCCGAACAACAAAGAAAGCTTAAAAAGCTGAGAACTTTGGCATCCTAATCATCTGGGATCGATGCTATCTACTAGCTGGAAGGGTTTAGAACGTGTTAGGGTCAATTACAAGCCCTAATTAGGACTCTAGGTTCGTTCAAATCCTCAAAAGCCTAGCTAACCCTATAAATAGACCTTAAGTCTCACCTGCATGACCGTTACTTTTGCCTCACGTGGAACTAAGGTAAAGAGGCTGAATTAGAGGTAAGTTCTATAGAAGAATTTCTTCATGATAGCAAGTTCTAACTTCCCTCTGAATTTCACATTAGGAGATCGAGCCATCTGGGAGGACAAGGCTTCCAAAGACGCTGGTTCGGTGTAAGAAACCCAGGAGATTATGCGACCGGGCCATATTGATCAGTGAATTAGAAGCCAAAAATGAGGTAATTAGATATGGGTTCTTTAGAATTATTTCTTCCTTTCAGTACCCTCTTCTTACCCTCTAAGTTTCGTGGTCATAGGTGAAGAAGATCAGAAGTTAGAAGGCCACGAAGTTCCGGATTCGGTTCGGGACAAACAGGAATTAGGGTCGAGTTCCAGCCTAAAATTTGAAGTTTAGAGCTCTATCTAGATGTAGGTTATCTCATGATTGGCTCAAACTCGAAGTTAGGAATAAAATCCCTCTACTTCCAGTCGTTTTCATGCATTATATGTGGAGGATTTCACGTTTTATTGAGATTCCACTTATAGTTCATTCTTCAGGCATCAAAATAGCCTTCATAAGATAAAAATGTAAATTCTTCGGTATTACACATTCACCCATGCATATTTATGACTTGGATCCCTTCTAGCATGCTTATATACGGGTTTCATTGATTTTCATGCATAGTATGCCCTATATTAACTTTTTCGTCATTTATAGCTTCTGTCTGAAGACAGGAGGCGGCCTTACCAAGACCACCAGGAATAACTGCGGCTTTTTGAAAGACCATTGTAGCCTTATTTATGGTCAAATAAAGGACAGCCTTTTTTGTATAGAGCGGTCTATCGCAAGACCGTCTGGACCACTATGCGGCCAGACCCTGACCACTATTTGGTTCTGCGAACCAGTCTGAACCCAATTGGCTTTTCCATATTTATTAACACTATAACTATGATATTTCTCGTGCTCTCATGTTTTAAACGTACTATTAGAAACCTTGTTTTAGCATGTGCATGATTTAAACATTATTTTCATTATCATGTAATTTCATGCCTAAATGTTATAGTTTTGTAATTAAATAATTTTCATGTTACGAATGAGATCTATGTGGTGTGATTAACATAGTTTAACGGAGTGTTTTATGATAATTGTTATATTTAATATCATAAGTTGCATCACATTCATCACTTTTTGAGAATTTAATGAATAAAGTTGTGCTACATGGGTAGTTAATTTCATTCTCACCATTATTCAAGTCTGCCTGCATTTTATCATCTTTTTGAGCCAATTTGTATTGATAATTTAAATTTTTTGAATTTTTAGGAAACTACGCCCAAAGGTCAGACGCCATTTAATGAGCGACGGTTTACAAGGGCACCCATTTGTTTTTGAAAAGCTGAAGAAAAAAATTAGAAAAGAATACATCCTGTTGAAGGTCGATGCACATTCTCTTGAGACCATATCAGGTCGATGCACATTTGATAACTGGACAATAAGGTCGATGCTCATTCTTTGGTGAAAGGCATTAAGGTCGATGTAGGTATTCAGGTCGGTGCACATCTATATCTAAGGTCGAAGCATGTGTGTTGGAAGCTACCTAAGGTCGATGCATGTATAAACAAAGGTCGATGCAGGTGTTAAAGAGACGCATTATGAGGTCGATGCACATTTGATGGAAGGTCGGTGCAGATACCATATAAGGTCGACGCATAGCATTCACAGAAGCAGGTGTTCATAAGAATAAGAAACTGCACACATGGATGTAAATTCATTTTATGAATTTAGAAAAAGAAGAAAAGCTGGTAGAAAAAGAAGATTGTACGGCCATTGAAGCTGACACAAATTATTATGGAAAAGAAATAGCGACCGCTTACATGGGTGCTCATTCAATTAAGCGAAAGATCAAGAAAAGTAGAAAAATGAAACTGCACCTGTCCATAGAGTCACTATTTCTCAGATTTATGGAAAATGAGAAAATGTCAAAATTGTGAAAAAAAAGGAATGTCCGACCGCATGCGCAGCCGCTATTTTAATTTGCGCCCAATACCCAGTCGCCATTTTTGTGAGAGTTGGCAAAGAATTACCCCGATCGTTGTTATCTTCTATTATTTGAGCTTATGTCCTCTTGTTTGAGGAAAGGAGGACTCTATCCTTGGGAAGTTACCTCCTTTGATCGATCATCTATGCTGGAAAGTAGGATTTGAGCTAATCTCGGAAGGCCACGATCGTGGGTTATCTGCGCACTATAAAAAGCTGCCATGGGTAACCGAGGGGAGGAGTTCGCCAATTGCTTTTTTAGCCTTTTTCTGTAATGCCCCGGGTTTTTCGGATCCTCGTTCGTGGGTCTCGGATCTGGTTTCTCGGAGCGTCTGACTCTGTTGTGTCTGAAATTTCATTTCGAACATCTTTCGTGTTCGGATCGGCGCGATCCGGAGTCGTTTCGGAGGCCCGGAGGCGTTCCGCGACTTTTTCCGCGTGTGTTTTCCGATTCCCGACGTGGGTTTCGGCTTTCCCTTCGGAACCTCGTTGCCGGTGAACCGGGCCGTTCACCTAGGCGAGTGTGGTACCGTTGCGATCGGTGCGTTCCGAGGATCGCGAGGGTGTGATTTTCTATTTTTTGGGATTTTTCTGATTTTCCGGATTTTCCTATATATACCCCCCACCCTCTCTCTTCCTCTCATTTCTCACTCTCACCCTCTCTCTCTTCTCCCACTCTCTCCTCTCACTCTCTCCTCTCCGGCGGCCGACGGACCGAGGCGGGGGCGAGGCGGGGCGATGCGGGCGAGGAGGACGGCGAGGATGGGTCGAGGATCGAGGCTCGAGCGCGCGGTGAAGCTCGGCCGTGAGTTCGTGGAGCGGCGAGGCTTCAATGGCGTTTTCTTCGTGGATCGGTGTCCACGGTGCACGAAATCTTCGGTGGAGGTAGGGTGATGGACCCCCAGCTCGTGCACTTCCTTTCCCGCAAGTTTCGTAGGCTACGGTGAGCCGAGTGGGCCAAACGGGGTGATTTGGGCAAAATCCATGTTTTAGGGCTTGTGGGCCGATCTCCCGTTTCATTGCGTTTCTGGCCGATCCGAGGCCGTAGATGCATGCTAGGGGTTATTTGGGGGCTTCCCCTATGTTTTCCCCCTCATCCGTGGATGTTTGGGGGCGTGGCGTGGATTTTTGGGGTTTTCCCGCCGTTCTCGATTTTCCGACATGGTCGCGGTCCACCAGAAACCGCGTTCATTGGTCGCGGTCTTGGGAGAACCGCGTTCATCCTTTGTGTTTTGGTCGAGGAGGCCTTCGAGCGTCGCGGTCATGCGATAGACCACTTTGGTCTAGTCGCGGTCATGGGATGACCGCTACTATCTGGTCGCGGTCCTCGGGCGACCGCTACCAGCGGGGTTGCGCGTGGCTAGTTGCGGTTGTGAGGTGACAGTGACAGCATGGTCGCGGTCTCCGGTCGACCGCTACCATCTGGTCGCGGTCCCCGGTCGACCACTATCTAGTCGCGGTCACCAGGTGACCACTACCACGTTCTGGTTCCAGTTTGCGCTGTTTTGACCTCCGGTCGACCCGGTTGCGACCCAGTGGTTGACTTTAGGTCTCGTGAGTGTCTCGGACACCCCGTGGAGTTCCGTGACCGTGTCTTTGGGTGTCTAGAGGTTGTCCCACTTACCTCGTTTTATGTACCGTGAGCTTAAGGGTCTAGGTGACCTTTTAGCGCTCCGATTGTGTTGTTTTGGTCTCCGGTCGACCCGGTTGTGACCCAGTGGTCGACCTCCGGCCTTGTGAGTATCCCGGACACCCCATGGGTTTTGTGTTTGTGTTTTTGGGGTGTCGGGAGGGACCGTGTTATCTCGATTAGTGTGCCCATAGGTGTGGTGGGTCCGGGTGACCCCACGTGTTCCGGGCTTTCATGTTGCGCATGATCGAGTCACCGTGCATCGGTGGGTGTGCGGTGGGGTCTCCCCCGCATGTCGTGGGTTTCCTTTGGAAGGTGATTCCCATGTGGGCCATGTGCTTGGCCTTGGACTGCGAGTCCAGTTATCAGGCCTGGGGCTGGAGGTTTCCCGCTTGCTACAAGATGGGAAATCGTCGTGGTGGCTTGTGTGCTGCCCTGGGAATCGTGCTTCTGTGTTTTCCGTGTGGCCCGTGTGGGTGGCCTTGGTCCCTTGCGTTCCCTTCCCGAGGGAGTGGTCTTGGCGACTCGTGAGTTGTCTCGGTACTTGTGCTACCGTGGTTTTAGACCTAGAGATTAGACTAGATTGACGGCCTTGTGCTGTTACGTACAACGGTCTTGACCCCGAGTCTTGTGACTCAAGGACCGTTGGGTGTAGTGCGTCTGGAGGACTGTCCAGAGTCCAGTGGCTTAGCGCCACTTGAGTTTTCTTGACTCTAGCGCACGGTGCGTGCGTGGCCGTGGACTGTGAGTCCCGTTTCTTCTCCGACTGTGGTCACCGTGCGACGGGGCCGGTACGTGGGGTGGTCCTCGTACGTCGTCGGATTCGGACGTTATTTTCCGTTGACTGGAGAGTCTACTCCTTCAGTGACTCTCCACTAGTCGTAGCCCACCAGTACGAGGTGCTGGTCTCACCTGGGAGTGGTGTACGGGCATTCACCTTTGAGACGGTTTGTGGACTGGTTACCGTAGGCCCCTCGTCGGTAGCCAGAGTCCGGCTACGGGGGAAAACCGGTCAGAGGACCAGACCTAGTGACGCAAGGTCTGTGTGTGCACACGTAGTTGGGGGCAGTTGGACCCACGTCGACGGGCGTGACCCCAGCTAGTTACTTGTACGGTGTTCGCGCCTCGGGTAGGACCTACCACGTCAGGTGGTTCACCTGCGGTGCGGTGTAAGACGTTAGGGGACGCTACCGGCTGTGCTTCTAGTGGGTGGTACTCCTGTCGAGTACGGAGTGACAGACTGTCAGTTTCCATGACTTTGACCTTCGGGTTTCGGTCGTGTTGACCGTTGAGTTTCGGTTGGTTCGCCGTGACGCGTGTGTTGGTTTTCGCGTCATGAGATTAGTGCTAGTGGCTTTAACAAGGTTGGGTCTTGTTGTGCGGTACCCGCGATCGGATGGTCGGGGTTGCACCTTGGACAGCGTGTCCAGGTCGGCTGTGTCGGGGGGCAGGCCTCTACGGCGTGGTTGCCGTGTGTTCTTACTTCGGTAGGTGGTACTAGCGTGGTTCGGTAGCTTCGACTGCGTGATCGAGGTCTGCCTTCTGGCAGTAGGAGTAGCTGTAGTGCCGAGTTTTTGACCGGCCACCGGTTTGTTGTTCCTGCTGTAGTTGTAGCTCTCCTTTCCGCTACCGCCGTTGTTTCCGGTTGGGATTCCGTGAGATCCCTGCTGAGTCTCTATTTTGGAGACTCATTCCCTACTTTTCAGGTGTAGCGGTTCTTCCTCGCGGTTCGAGGGTGTGGGGCGGAGGTTCTCGGTTGCCAGCTTGCCGGGCCGAGTGTTCACTTGGCATGTGGTACATTTTACTGCTTTAGATTGTACTTTCTGTTGGACTGGACTCTGTTGTAGCTGTAGTTGTTTATTTATTTCTGTTAATTGTTGGATTGTCCTGCTTTATTTCCTATTTCTTTGTGCCTCCACACTCCTTTTAGCCCTTCCGAGCCCTCCCGGCTCGTGGGCGGCGGTTCGAGTCTCGGATTATCGGGCCTTCCCGGTAATCGGATTCTCAGGTCGTTACATTTGCAAAGCTTGTTTTCATGCTCTTCTGTTCTTCATTTTAAAGTTGTGCATTTTTAAGTTCTCTTCCAATCTCTCTTCTTCCTCTTCCTCTGATTCTTCCCCGTTTTGAGGTTATTATTCCTTTCCCAAAGCTTTGTTCTGCAACTTTACTGTTTATCCGTGCACCATCTTCTGTTCTTCCACATTTTTTCACCATCTTCCTCCCATCTTCTACTTCTGTGTTCTTCATCAAACCTCTTCCTCTCTTCGTCCTCTACAACTTTTCCTTCTTCCACTTTGTCTAATTCCATCTAGTTTTTAAGCTATATTACTTCTAATCACCCTCTATTTTCACTCTATTTTCACTGTGTTTTCATTCCACTATAAACCCCCTTTTCTATCTCTCTTCCTCTCTTCTCAAATCACACTCACACACTTTGTTTTATTATTATTCTCCTATTCTTATATCTCTCCCTCTTCTATATTTCTTTACACATCCTCTTGGCGGATCTTCTTCCTTTGGTCCTCTCGGCGGCGTCTACTTCCACGGCGCGGTGAAATTTCAAGGCTCAGTACGGTAAGGAGACGGCGTCACTCTTCATCCTCTTGGCTCCAATTTCTTATTTTACTCTTCTATTTTCAGTCAAGTTGTAATTTTAGTTCTCATATACATTGTACTAGTCACCTTAATTTCATAGCAATAAAGTTCAGATTTTGTGCAATTGTGTCTTCTTAGTTTTCTCCCTCTCATTCCAATTTCTATCCTTAACCGTCTCATATTTTTTACTTAGCTCGTTTTCATGCAATTTTAGTTTCATTAATTTAATCTCACTCAAAAATTTGGATCTTCTCAAATATAAGAATTCTCCTCCATACTAATTTGAAAATATTTCTTCTCCGTGGGATCACTTGTATTCATCACTTTGCTTGAATTTCAATCTTTTTAAGTCAGTGAGTTCGGTAAATTTTTAAATATTGACACACTCTTTTCAACGACGGGTTTGTGGCTATCAATTTTTGGCGCCGTTGTCGGGGAGAAAATAATTTTTAATGGTTGAAAGTTCTTGTGTTTGATTTGTATATAGTGTTACTAATTTTTCTGTTTTTATTTTACAGAAAAAATAAAAAAAATAAGAAAATAAGAAAATCCACAAAAATTCGGACTTGGAAATTTTCAGCAAATAAACTATCACAGAAAGTATTGTTGAAAGTCTTAAACTGTCGCAGAAAGTGAAAAGTCAGAAAATCCAGAAAATTCAAGCGTCGCTAAAAGATCAATAAATGTAGGAAAATGTCCTATTTTGAAAATTTATAAAAAAATCTGAATTTTTTTTAAAAAATCTATACAAATAAAAAAAATCAGAAAACACCAAAAACATGATTTTAGGACTTATTTTGAAGTAGTTTTGTATATTGTTTGCTATTTTTAGTTGATAGTTATATTTTCTCCATCTCTCTTTTTGAAAAAAAGAAAAAAAATTGAAAGACAACTCTCTGGAAAAAAAAATCAGAAATCCAAAAACATAAAAAAATCTCATCATCTCATCATGCTTTCATCCTAGTTGCATTACTTTCACGCATTTTGCATTTTAGGTGATTTCTTATTTACTTGCATCATTATTTTTTTTAAAAAAAATTCTTTATTTTATCTTCTCTTTTCCCTTCTCACGGGCAAGTTAGGATTCCTTACACCCTTCTTGGAATTAGAAAGACCCTCCATTGAGTATTCCGTCTCTTTAGATTAGAAATTCCTTTTCAAGACCTCCATAAGTCCTCGCACCCGTGGATTCCCTTACGGACACCAGGCAGATTGTACTAAGAAGTACCTTAAAAGTAGATTACCTTTAGAAGGTTTTACAAAAAAAATAGTGTTAGAATTTATTCCTATTTTGGAAAATTGGTATCTAAGCCTAAAGGTTAAGTGGCAAACGCTCGAGTGATATTGTGGTTATTTAATTAGGACCTTACAAAACTAGGGGGAGCCTCCCACAACTCCACCTCTTATCTGACCAGTTGACCAATTTAGTAGTGAGTACCAATTCTTCTTTTCAAAAAGAGAGAGAGAAAGAGAGAGAGAGAGAGAGAGAGAGAGAGAGAGAGAGAAGATATCAACATTTTGCATTCATATAGTGTTTGATTCATTATATTATTTTTCAAACTTATTTGTATTGAAAAAGAAAAATCCTCATTTTGCATACATAATTCATATAATTATTTATGCATTTGCATCATTTTGAAAAAAAAATGGGTGAGAAAATTCTAATCTTTGAGTGGGCTAATAAATTCGATGATGTGAACTTGTTGGCCCATGTTTCTTGATCTATTCTTTGGGCTATGAATTTAAATTCCTTCATTCCACCTTATTATCATGTTCATAATGACATGTGGGCCAAGCCGGCCCATTATGTTAACAATAGTCCCACTCAACCTCCACCTTTCACCCAACCTGGCCCGACCCATTACAACAGTCCATACTCTTGGTCGGCCTGCAATGAAAGTCTATCACTCATGAGGGCCCAGCTTCATTCCTTTAATCAAGATCATATCAAATTCACTTAATTCTTTCATGGGCCCTACAATTCATTTCACCCTCAAGAACAAACCCAAATTGCTAAAATACCCTCTACATCTTCTTATGATTCCTATGGGAGAGGGCAACATAATACTTCTTGGGCTTCTTATCAAAACCACATGCAAAGTCCTTCAAACTCACACTTTTCAGATTGGGCTTCGTATTCAAATGACCCTTACAACCAAGCCCAATATAAAGGACAACCCATCTATTCCCCATCACCTCAGTACTAGACTGATTTCTATTCTAATTACACATTACAGTCTGAGTGCCACCCAACCTATCCAGCTTCTCCACAGTCTGATTTCAAGGATAGGTTTAATCAAATGACTCAACTCATCTTGGCCAATCAGCAGTCCATTAAATCTCAGAGCCAAATTATCCAAGCCCAGCTGGACCTACTTGATAGAGAGCTCGAAATGGACCAACATGCTAGCCTCCCCACTGAAAACCTTAAAAATCCATTTCCTCGTTATGATTATAATATCAGCATGAACGATCAATCCACCAATCCTCAATTCAACAACTCTCAAAACAATTTTGATGGAGAGGAGAATATGGGGCCGTCATATCAGGAGAAATGAGAGGAAGTTAGTGAAGCTCAATTTGTGATGGCGAAGCATAATCATGCCGAAAGTAATGAGGAGTCAATTAATTTTAAGTTGGGGAGAGAAGAAGAGAAAAATGAGCCTCAGATCTGTACTCAAATGACATTTCTTGAATTTGAGATTGAGGGGCTTGCGCTTGATTGCCCTTATGAGGAGAATTCTCAGGAAATGAGTGATCTCAAGTTGGGGGGAGAAGAAGAAGAAAGTAAGGTGTGCGTTCATGATCAAACTCCTCTGCTGTCCCTTCCTGAATTTGAGGAGATCATGCCCCATGAAGAAGAAGAAGAAAAGGTGACTCTGGGAAAGGATTTGAGTGAAGTTATGAAATATTTGACTTGGGTAGATGAAGAGGTGCGTAATTCTCATGACCTTACTCTCGATTGGACATCTCTAAATCAAGGGGAGGGCATTGATATTTTACCTCATCATGATCTCGGCGAATCTAATCTTGTTGAAGATATTCTTCAATTAGCCGAGTTATCTGATCCTATTGAGTCTCATGAGTATTGTGTTGAGGAGTGTGCTTTTTTCAATCTTGATATTGTTCATCCCCTCGACACCACTCATTTGATAGGAGCCCCTCACCGTCCGATCTACTCTCACCTTACAAATATTCATGTAATTCCTAAAATTGAGGTGGTAGAAAATTGTTTGAAAGATAATAAGGTCTGTACTAATATTTTCAACACTTATTGTGACCTTAAAGAGGAATATTTTATAATTGAGGATATGATAATTCCTCTTCCATTTTCTGACCGGGGCGGTCCCCTTGGCCTACTTGATTCAACATGGTATGCTATAAAGGTCAAACCACTGAATGTTGATTTTTACATGACGTCCATGGAGGAAGAGTTGTTAACATACGCATTGCACGAAAAACTCAATCATGCTAACAATCAACTCATCTTTTGGCCACATACTCTTTTTCATAATCTTGTCTTCTCGTGGCATAAATGTTAGAAATTGAATGAAGATGAGATCACGTGGTGGCTCATTCTTAACTCCACTCGGTTGTTATGAAGCTTGCACCTTCTATGCATGCGTCTGGCTGAAGACGGAAAACTTAGTGCTTCTGGGAGGCAACCCAAGGTTCTTTGTTATTTGATACTTTATTTTTAGTTTATTTTTCAGTAGACAGGCCAAGGAGAAGAAGCTGTCTCTATCCATATAAAGGTGATTTCACCCTGCATATCAGGTTGTCTCTCTCCTACTTAGCAATATTTCTTGTTACATTATTCTTTTATTTCTGTTGCATATGCCATTGAGGACAATGTCATTCAAGTTGGGGGGGGAGCGAAAAAAATTTCATGATGCATATAGTACAACCTAACATGAGTTCTTGTTTAATGTTCTACATTTAATGTTTGTCCTGTATTTCTGTACAAAATTGAAAAAAGATGAAATCCCCAATTAAGTTTTATTGATTCATGCTTGAATTGAAAGTGATTCTGGAATAGAAAAGGTTCGAGAAAAAGATGATGAAGTATTATTTCGAACTAGCCATGGAAAACTGATGTAAGAATCTTTTTAAAGTTCATGTGCACTTTAGAAAAATAAAAACCGCATTGCACACTAATAAAACAAGTAGGACAAGCCTTATGTTATTTTGGATATTGTGCCTGATATTCTGCACTTCTTAAGAAAGAGATATTTTCAAACTTTCTATCAAGTTATCTTTCAAATAAGTGCAATTGCACATTTATGAAAAAAATGAATGTAAAAGAACACCATGAAAAATGTCTCGAATCTTAGTAACCGAGCATACTGCACCTAAGACGTGTTGGGGTTCACGTCAAACGAAAAAGTGAACCTTGACCATTGTAACTGGGCCTGCTTCTCCTAAGGCAAGAGTCAAGGTTCATGTTAGGCAGTGAAGGGTAGTGCAACATCATGTGTGTAGAAAAAAAGATCCCAAAGGGACAAAGAAATAAGGCAGATAAAAAGTTAGTATTATTAATGCTCTGATCTAAGAGGTGCAGGGTTGAAAGGCACTTGCTTTGAATAAAAAATGGGGGGATGTAATTATCTACACAGTTGGTAATTACACATACATAAGTGCTATTGAGCGTTGATTTGAATTCTTGCTCATGTAGCTAAATAAGGCTAGTGTGCATTAATGATTCTGGATTCCTACACTTTTGTTGACTCTGTGAAAGAAGAGTTGGATATGTGAGTATGGATTTTGTAAACTCTTGTTGGTCCTAAAATTTTAATCTATTTACATTGCTAAGGGACTAGCAATGAGTAAGTTGGGAGGTGTGATAATTTTTATATTTCATATCATAAGTTGCATCACATTCATCACTTTTTGAGCATTTAATGAATAAAGTTGTGCTACATGGGTAGTTAATTTCATTCTCTCCATTATTTAAGTCTGCTTACATTTTATCATCTTTTTGAGCCAATTTGCATTGATAATTTAAATTTTTTGAATTTTCAAAAAACTGCGCCCAGAGGTCAGACGCCATTTAATGTGCGACAGTTTACAAGGGCACCCATTTATTTTTGAAAAGCTGAAGAAAAAAAAAAAAGAAAAGAATACATCATGTTGAAGGTCGATGCACATTCTCTTGAGACCATACCAGGTCGATGCACATTTGATAATTGAACAATAAGGTCGATGCTCATTCTTTGGTGAAAGGCATTAAGGTCGATGTAGGTATTCAGGTCGGTGCACATCTATATCTAAGGTCGAAGCATGTGTGTTGGAAGCTAACTAAGGTCGAAGCATGTGTGTTGGAAGCTAACTAAGGTCGGTGCATGTATAAACAAAGGTCGATGCAGGTGTTAAAGAGACGCATTATGAGGTCGACGCACATTTGATGGAAGGTCAGTGCAGATACCATATAAGGTCGACGCATAGCATTCACAGAAGCAGGTGTTCATAAGAATAAGAAACTGCACACATGGACGCAAATTCATTTTATGAATTTAGAAAAAGAAGAAAAGCTGGTAGAAAAAGATGATTGTGCGGCCATTGAAGCTGACGCAAATTATTGTGGAAAAGAAATAGTGACCGATTACATGGGTGCTCATTCAATTAAGCGAAAGATCAAGAAAAGTAGAAAAATGAAACTACGCCTGTCCATAGAGTCGCTATTTCCTAGATTTATAGAAAATGAGAAAATGTCAAAAATGGAAAAAAAGGAATGTACGACTACATGCGCAGCCGCTATTTTAATTTGCACCCAGTACCCAGTCGCCATTTTCGTGAGAGTTTGAAATGGCAAAGAATTACCCCGATCGTTGTTATCTTCTATTATTTTAGCTTATGTCCTCTTGTTTGAGGAAAGGAGGACTATATCCTTGGGAAGTTACCTCCTTTGATCGATCATCTATGCTGGAAAGTAGGATTTGAGCAAATCTAGGAAGGCCACAATCGTGGGTTGTCTGTGCACTATAAAAAGCCGCCATGGGTAACCGAGGGGAGGAGTTCGCCAATTGCTTTTTTAGCCTTTTTCAAAGCTTGTTTTCATGCTCTTCTATTCTTCGTTTTAAAGTTGTGCATTTTTAAGTTCTCTTCCAATCTCTCTTCTTCCTCTTCCTCTGATTCTTCCCCGTTTTGAAGTTATTCTTCCTTTTCCAAAGCTCTGTTCTACAACTTTACTGTTCATTCGTGCACCATCTTCTGTTCTTCCACATTTTTTCACCATCTTCCTCCCATCTTCTACTTCTGAGTTCTTCATCAAACCTCTTCCTCTCTTCATCCTATACAACTTTTCCTTCTTCATCCTATACAACTTTTCCTTCTTCCACTTTATCTAATTCCATCTAGTTTTTAAGCTATATCTCTTCTAATCACCCTCTATTTTCACTCTATTTTCACTATGTTTTCATTCCACCGTAAACCCCCTTTTCTGTCTCTCTTCCTCTCTTCTCAAATCACACTCACACACTTTGTTTTATTATTATTCTCCTTCTATTCTTCTATCTCTCCCTCTTCTATATTTCTTCACACATCCCCTTGACGGATCTTCTTCCTTTGGTTCTCTCGGCGGCGTCTACTTCCACAGCGGGGTGAAATTCCAAAGCTCGGCACGGCAAGGAGACGACGGCACTCTTCATCCTCTTGGCTCCAATTTCTTCTTTTACTCTTCTATTTTTAGACAAGTTGTAATTTTAATTCTCATATACATTGTACTTGTCACCTTTCATAGCAATAAAGTTCAGATTTTGTGCAATTGTGTCTTCTTAGTTTTCTCCCTCTCTTTCCAATTTCTATCCTTAACCCTATCATATTCTTTACTTAGCTTTTTTTGATGCAATTTTATTTTCATTAGTTTAATCTCACAAAAAAATTTGGATCTTCTCAAATATAAGAATTCTCCTCCATACTATTTTGAAAATATTTCTTCTCCGTGGGATCGACCCGTATTCATCACTTTGCTTGAATTTCAATCTTTTTAAGTAAGTTTGGTAAATTTTTAAATTGTGGCACCGCTTTTTCAACGACGGATTTGTGGCTATCATTTTATCGACCACTCTCATCTCAAGTCTTTCATAAGTACATGGCATATACTCCGGTGTGCGACCATTAAATACACGTTACACTTATAGACACATCTCTTGGACTTGTGAACCTCTCCGTCAGATTTTTCTTCTGTCAGACTAGGGGATCATGTTTCTAGCCCTCCGTAAGTCTCTGCGAGCCTGGGATTCCTAATAGGACACAGAGCTGGTAGTACCCTTAAAGCCCAAATTGTCTAGAGCGCACTCACGTGACGAATGTTTTAATTTCTGTACCCTGGTGAATTGTAGCCCTCTAGGAGACCGTCACTGTTACTTAGTGGTCCTACTCAGACCGTCTTTGTCATAAAACGACCACCTTGAGACCACTATTGTTTTAGAATCCCTCAAGTGTCGACTTTCCCTTCGTTCTGGTTGACACAGTTTAGTTGCGGCCTTCACTGGACCGCTAGTATTATTTAAAGCGGTCTGACTGTGACCGTCTTCTGCATGAAACGGACCAGTAAATGACCGTCTCTTTCTGTCAGGTTCATAACCCGGGGTTTGACCTAAGGGTTGTTTAAATTCTATTCTTGGATGATCTTAGGATTATCTGGATCCCAAACCTATGTGTAACAAGTTATGTTAAGTTATGGAACATAATTTTTTTTTTTTGTGGAAAAGCCCTACCTAGAGGCCGGTAGGAGAGTGCACCCTCTACCAGAGGTAGGGGGAGAAACCACTCCACCACCACACAACTAGGGGGTAAATTTTATTAGGGACCACAAAAAAAAAATGATAACAATTACATCAAACGAATGCCAGGCATTCCTAGCTTGTCTAATCGAGTAGCACCCTTGACAGAATTGAGTAGCTCTTATTACGACGAAGAAAACAAATTACATTTAGTATGACAAGCTAAATTAGCTAGAAAGTCTACAACAGTATTAGCCTCTCTGTAAATGTGTGAGATGCAATCCGTCTGAGGTAGAATACTCCAGATTTCGCATATGTATATGAGGATCGCCCATGGGCAGGTAACTTATCTTGTAAGGACTTGCACAAGCACTTGAGAATCACATTCAATCATAGCCGATTGATAGGATATAGCTTGAAGATATTTCACACCATCAAGAAAAGCTCTGGCTTCTACAATAATACTATTAGACTGCGCATAGTAGTGTGACAAAGCTAACAAAATATTCCTATTGGGATCTCTAATAACACCACAACCACCGGACTCTCCCCCTTGCTTCCATGCTCCATCAGTGTTGAGCTTGATGAGAGGCCTAGGAGGACAAAGCCATCTAACAATTTTTATCTGATGACACATATTAGCAGAAGCTATAATGCCAAATCCAGCCAGGGTACTCCTCCTATTAAGATTATCTTCCTTGAGATCAGCAGCTTGTAGAATCTACTTTACCTGCATCAACACTTTGTGAAAACGGTGATGCCTAGAGATTTTCCTCCCATCATATTTAGCAGCATTTCTAGCTATCCACAACTCCCACATTCCATACGGAAGAGCATCAAGTTTAAAAAGGCCAAACAATGATTTGTTCTTCAAATCTTGCAAAGTGTTCGAAATCATCGCTTTAGCTGAGGAATCCCAAATGTGAAGTCCTTTGGCTTGGAAAGCTGACCAGAGGGAAAAAGCCCACCCACTATTAACCAAGAGGTGATTTGCGGTCTCCTCATGATAATCGCCACAGCAAAGGCATTTGAAACAAAGAGGAACTCTAATAGATTTTACATTTGAATCAGTTGGCAGATAGTTATAGTAAATTTTCCACAAGTGCACAGAAAGCTTGATAGGCAGCCATTTGGACTAGATCTGATCCCAAGAATTAAGATTCGCATCAGGGAAGTAGCAGCAAGTGCTTTTATAAATGGAAGAGACCAAGCACTCACTAGTGGGGGATAGGCTCTATATCTCCTTGTCAGGATCATGAGAGAATTTAACATGTCAGACTGCAGTTCTAATGTCAGGAGGAAGGAAACTATCCATAAATAAAATATCCGCAGGAGTGGGGTGCATGATCATGTCTCTGACAGTAGCATTGGAGTCAGGAATATTAGCAATGTGAACATACAAAGCCAACGTGTCGTTACCTAGCCAAATATCCTGCCAGAAGTTGGAATGACAACCATCACCAACAACTATTCTTTTGTGCTAGATAATTTGATTTTGAGCCTGTAACCAGCTTCTCCTTGCATGCCCTTGCATTTCACTAAAAGTGACATCAATTATATGACAGCCTCGGATATACTTAGCTCTGAAAAACTCAGCCCAAAGAGAAGTGGAGTGTAGACCCTTCCATAGCATCTTGACGCGAAGAGCTAATTCCATCTGCCTTAGAGACATGATACCAAGTCCACCGTGAGTAGTTGGTCTACAAATGTCCTTCCAAGATCTCCAATGGCGTCCGCTACCTTGCTTGGAAGAACCCCAGAAGAAGTTCACAAATGAGCGCTCTAAAGCTTGATGGACTCCAATGTGAAAAGGAGAAGAAGCCAGAGAATATATAGGAACATATGTAAGGACATGTTTAATTAATATCAGTTTGGCTCCTTGAGAAAGAAACTTTGTATGCCAACCTGCAATGCGTTTCTGGATGGAGGAGATAATGCCAGCAAAATGAATTTTTTTAGACCTACCAAGCACCAGAGGGAAACCTAGGTATTTGTGAGGGAAGGAGTGGCGAGTAAAACAAGTAATGTCCTGGATCCTATTGGCCATAGTTGCATTGGCTTTGGAGTGAATGATGAAACCACTCTTTCCCACATTCATTAATTGCCCTGACGCTCTTTCATAATTTCTCAGAACCCTCATCAGATTCCTGACAGAGGCAGCCGTAGCCTTGCAGAAAATTAAGGTGTCATCAACAAATAAAAGATGAGAGATATTAGGGCATCTCCGAGGACCAGCAAACCAATCCACCATGCCAGTATAATGAGCTTGACGTAAAGAATGACTTAAAGCTTCCTCTGCAATAGTGAATAGAGATGGGGCAATAGGATCACCTTGACGAATTCCCCTGGAGGAACTAAAGAAACTAGCTGAGTCACCATTTAGTAAGACAGAGAACCAACAATTGTTCACTAGAGTTTCAATTAAAGATATAAGTTGGACATTGAAGCCAAATTTTTTCATGACAGCAAACAAGAAATTCCACTCGAGCCGATCATAAGCCTTGGCCATATCCAACTTGAACATGACATTTCCACCCCTGGTTTTCCTGCCAAGATCATGGACTAATTCTTACGCTAGAGCAATGTTTTCAACAATTTGTCTCCCCTTCACAAAGGCAGATTACTCCAAAGAAATAATATTAGGCAGAACGGAAGCTAGCCTATTGCTAATGATTTTAGAAATGATCTTATAGATGAAGTTACACAAGCTAATAGACCGATAATAAGAAATATCAACTACATTGTTCACCTTGGGAATGAGTGCAATGAGAGTGGCAGTCACAAATCTTGGTAGCTTTAGTCGAGAAGAAAAGAACTCATGAATGGCACTGACCACCACACATGCAGTAACCTTCCAAGTAGATTGGAAAAAGGCCCCCATAAATTCATCAGGGCCAGGAGCACTATCAGGTGACATCGAAAAAATAACATTATAAATTTCTGTCACTGGGAATAGCACATAGCAGGTCATTATCAACTGAAGACACCACATGATGAATGTTGTTAAGAATCTTGTCATCAATATAATGATCTTGAGAAGAAAAGGCATGTTGAAAATGGCCAACATCTATGCTCTTCATCTCCTCATGATCTGATGTGAGAATTCCTGCTGAATTACGAAGGTGAAGTATTCTATTCCTCCTTCTATTGGCAACAATTGTCATGTGAAAAAATTTAGTATTCCTATCCCCTTCAGCAAGCCAACGAACTCTTGATTTTTGTCTCCAAAAACATTTTTGCTATAGCAATCGATCAACAAGAACAGACTTGGCATCCTCTAAAATAACAGAGTTGGCCTGCGTAGGATTTAGATCATAAAGATGCTCAGCCTTCAAAATAGAGTCTTCCACCGCCATAATGTTTATGTGGACATGACCAAAAACATGTTTGTTCCACTCCTGGAGCATTTTTCCTATGTGTTTCATTTTCAGAATATAAAGTGGTAATGGCAGAGGAGGTCAAAGGGCTAGTGTGCCAACCAAGTTCCACAGCCACCAGGAACTAATCGTGGAAAGTCCACATCTGTTGAAAATAAAACCTGCTCTTAAACTTGCCCACGGGTGCTAATTTAACAAGCAAAAGAGCATGATCAGAAGCCTCCCTAGATAAATGCTCAACAGAAATAGGAAAAGACTTAACCTTTTCAGCATTAGTGAGAACCCTATCCAGCCTAGCATAGATCCCTTTTTCACCTTGTTGATTATTGTGCCAGGTGTATTTGGAGCCCAGAAATCCAGCATCTGTGAGGGCACAATCATTCACACAGTCCTAAAAATCAGAAATAGATACAAGGGAAGGAGGGTTGCCCCCAAATTTCTCCTCAAGATCAAAAATACAATTAAAATCCCCCGCCACAAGCCAAGGTCCACTGATATGAAAATGAACATTATTCAATGACGCCCAAAGATTTTATCTTTCAACAATAGAACACTTAGCATAGACAAAGGAAATATGGAACTAAGGCATGGAAACATTATCCTGCATAAGAGATATTTGCTTATCATCTTGACAAATAAAAATAAAGCTCCTAGGTTCTTTCCACATCACCCAAATATGTGACATGTTATCACCATTAGCAATAGATTTATCCATTCCCAGCTTCCTACAAGTCCTTTCCAATAAGCTTACATTAATTTTTGGCTCCAACAGCACAATGCAATCAATGTTGTGCGTTTTGATCAAAAGCTTGACACGGCCCTGGGATAGGTGATTACCAATCCCTCTAATATTCCAGATAATGAACGTCATTATAAATGTGGAGGAATAGGCAAGCTACCCGCGAAACTAGTCCTCTTCATCGACCAGGTGAAAACACTAGTATGTCCTTTGTGCATAACTCTCACATTATCAATGTTACCAATTAATGCAATTTCTTTCCGACGAATCTAACAATCATCCTCTGGAGAATCTTCTATACGATCCTGACACATTCTGGCCCGATAATGAAGATAATGTCCAAGATCCACCACAGCCAATTCAGGAACAGGAACAAGAACAATTGCACCAGCAGGGCCAGTACTTTGGGATGAAGGGAGCTCTAGAAGACCAGGAACATCAGGGTCCACCAAGGGAGGCGAATCCACGGAGACTCGCAAGGTAGAATCCAAGGAAGAACCAGATGCAACAGATAAAGGGACAAAATCTCTCTGATCCGGTCCTGGGAGATGAATCTGCATCAACGCTGGGATAGGCTACACCGATGCTGGGGCTGGCTGCACCGACGCAGGGGCAGGCTGCACCGACGTGTGAACTGGATGCACCAACGCAAGAGCTGGGGTCTTCGACACTAGGGCTGCATGAACCAATCCATGGTCTAGCTACATCGATGCTAGAGCAGGCTACAACGACTCTTGACATGGAGCAGCGTCGGTACAGACCTCCATACGAGGATCAAAGGTCAACCTTTATGGCGGGGCTGTAATATCAGCATATGTGCTTATTTTCATATGAGCATCAAAGGTCGACCATAGCGGCAAGGCTGCGAGGGCTGCATCATCAATGCTGGAAGTCTCAAGCACAAGATAGGGTGGCTCATCCAAGTCCAAACTGAATGGTTGACTAGCAGGGATAATTCCCTGAGGCGCAAAAGCAGGGGGGTGAAAAGCCTCAGCAGAAGGAGCCATTCGGACAACATCAGAAGGCAATTCAGGAAGGCCTCTTACGGGAGTCTCTAGCCGATCCGCAGGCTCAACGTGCAGTAAAATGCCCACCGCCGGATCCGTCTGGACCTCTGAAGCATCCGATAAAGTGAAGAACCGATTAGCTACAGCAGCAACCGGCATGGGGGAGACTCTCTGCTGGCGAGGCCTAAACTCTAAATGAGACGTCCTCCATTCTGTACGCTGATATCCCCCCTCTGGAAGAGAGGTATTCTTGCCAAGCTTCTTCTTACAATCAACATCCTTGTGACTCATCTTATGGCAGAAAGAACATAGATGAGGAACCCTGTGATAGTTCACCGGCTGCAAAAAACCTTCTCCGTCCATGTCAATCCAAATCCGTTCCCTTCGCTCCGCAGCGAGGTCAAGTTCCACATAGGCAAGCGCCTCTGAAGTCTCCATCATGGCTAGGGTATTGTCATGGATACATAGAACAGTGCAAAAGTTGCTCGCAATGGAGCGCATAAGATCCACATAATAAAAATTGATAGGGGTAGGGAACCCAATCCACACGGGAGCAGACGCAGGGTCTGACTCAAAGTCAAACTTAGGATACCAACGAAAGAACCTGAATAGAAAATATGTAATATAGAGATTCTTCTGAAGTAGAACTTTAAGGAAATCTGCTTCACAGCCAAGACGAAGCTGTTATGTTAGATGGAAGCACTCTATTACCACGAAGTAAGGATCTAGAGGGGGGTGAATAGATCGAGGGCCTAATTTAAAACCAATATAAGGCTCTAATGTGGAAATTAGGCAGATCTATTAAATCACTAACTAGAGCGTTTGAACAGAGCAGAAATGAAGCGATCTGTGCCGAGAATCAAGAGAAGCAACCACACACCATATCATAGGCAATCACACAAGCACATAACACACCAGATTTTTAGGTGGTTCGGTCAGGAGACCTACGTCCACCCCACACTCAAACCCGAGTGTGGCTTACTGCTGCGCAACACAGCTTGCGTCCGCTGGGCAATACAGCTTAGCCTACAGCCGCTGAGCAACACAGCTTGCTGTCCGAGACCAAGTCTCGCCCGCTGAGGAGTTACAGCTTAACCTTTCCAGAGGCTACACCTCTGCAAACCCGCTGGGGATTACAGCTTACCCGTCCAGAGGCAACACCTCTGCAAATGCTGACTCATAGCTTGAAAACAAGAGTTCAAAAAACAAAAATAGAAACATACGAAAACAAGAAAGCCCAGAAGGGAATCTAGCTCTCAATGAGCAAAACTCAGCTATGGTATCTGAACCAAGAGTCTGAGTAACAACCTCTCAAATAAACTTTCTCAACTCATCTCTCTCAATCTTCTCTTCTTTCTCTTTTTCTTCTCTCTGGATCGTGGGTTTTCTTCTCTGCTCTCAATGGCTCTCTGCTGCTTCAAGCTTCTCTGCTCCCGAGCCTTCACCTCTTCGATCAGCCTTCTTCTGAGGAAGAAGACTTCCTTTTATAGCAGCAGCAAGCAAGAGGGCGTGTGGCTTCCACATTTCCCGCCCAGAGCACCTTGATCACGTGGCAGCATCCAGGCTCGTTGCTGTACACGTGTCACGATCCTGGCACTCTTATTATCCTCGGATCACGTGCCATTCTTAATCTTCTCAACAAGGTACCTATCATACAGTCGAAGAAACTTATCAATTTAAGGCTGAAACCTTGTACAGACTTTATAGTATGTAATCTGCAGACATTGTATAGACTTGCTGAAGTGTAATGTAGTGTGCACAAGGTGAAGTATGCACAACAAAACTGAATGCACTAACATGCCGTCGACCATTGTACAGACTTCATGTTCACTATGCAGACGTTGTACAGACTTGATGATGTGTAATGTAGAATGCATCAAGCAAAGTGTGTACATTGAAGATGAATTCATAGACGTGCCGTCAACAGATGTGTGGACTTGGTGTACATGCGACAGCAGTGTATAGACATTGCAATGCCTAGTGTTTAAGCATGGGAGCACAATGAACAAACTAAGTGTGTGCATGTGTGGACTTTGAATGCATGACACTGGGCGATGTACATACTTGCCACTATCAAATGTGCAGACTCGATGAGCATACAACAGCCAATGTATAGACTTGCAGACTTGTGCAGACTAGCCAGTGTATGGACTTGGTGAGCATGCAGCACACAATGTGCAGACTTCATGCAATGCATGAAGAAGCAATGTATAGACTTGGCGTTCAAGACACTGTATATGCATGAACGATGTACAGACTTTGTGTTGCGAACACAGGCTGTACAGACTTGTGTTAATGCTGCAAGTGGACAATGTACAAACATCAAGTGCGTACAATAAGATAATGTGTAGACTTTGAATGCCAACATGCGACCTCAATGTACAGACTTGCTGGATGCAATTTAGTATGCATATAGTGCAATGTATAGACTTATAAGTGTATGCGACCAGATAGTGTGCAGACTTCTGCTCTAAGTCTATACAACCAATGCAGTGTACAGACTTTGTATGAGACGCTAGACGCTGTACAGACTTGGAGACAATGCATGCTGCAATGTATAGACTTAGCATATGCATGAGACGCTAAGTGAGACGGACGATGTATAGACTTAGCATGACACGCTAAGTGAGACGGTGCATGTATAGACTTGAATGAGACACGGCATAAGACGCCGAACAGCCAAGGATGTATAGACTTAGCATGAGACGCTAAGTGAGATGGATGATGTATAGACTTAGCCGATGCAGACTTAGTCCGATGTACATACTTTGCAATTAATGTACAGACTTGCTGGTCAAACAGATAAAAACTCTGTACAGACTTTAGCATGCAGACAGGCCATTTGAATGTATAGACTTGTGTTCTAAACGATGCACAAACACAACACAAAGTAATGTATAGACTCTACGTGCATGCTTTAATGCAATGTATAGACTTTGAGTGTGTTGACTTGTGTGTGTGTGCAATGTGTAGACCTGTGTGTGTGCATGACGATGTATAGACTCTGACTGCATGGAACACACAGACAATATAATAAAGATAGTTTCATCAAAACATAAATAGTTGCCAATCAATCAAAACAAGCTGTTGCCAATGAAGTAAAGCTTATTGTCAACATCATGAACACAGTGGAGTCACAACAATCTCCCCCTTTTTGATGATGGCAACACCGTATCATATAGAATAGCAGCATCCTATCATACAGATATATTTTTGATGAAAGACATGATTTATTAGTCAGATTTGTCATGCAGATGCTATGAATGCATGCTAAGAAATGAAAACTAACTCCCTGCTCACAAGATCTCCCCCTTTGCCATAACATGATGCATACACTCCCCCCTGGAATTCAACAAACAGATAATATATTCTTCTCCTTTGCCATCAACAAAGAGGAGGGAAAGAAATTACAAGGGAAGGAACAAGAGAAATCAGCTGACTGGCATTCTGAACATGTAGTTCAGGAATAAGCATTCTAAAGCACAGAGTCTTCAGTCATATGAATTTAGAAACTGCTTTCAAATAGAGTTCTGGTTTAAAGATTATAAAATTTAGAGTTCATGCACTACATTCATTGGATAAGTTTGCTATGCATGATAAAAGCAATAAACCAGAATCACATTTGAGCATGCGAGATTCAGTTTCAAAAATATCTTACTTTCTTAGACTCAGTAAAAGTTGTTAGGAGATACCAGGTCATGTATTGAAATTAAATAATTTTATATATCTGAATTTTCTTTTGAAGGAGCAGCATTTTCAATTTTATTTCATTAAGGGCATTCATGTATCATTTGTCTTTTTGCGTAAGGGTACACGTTTATCAGACGCCAGTACCCCTAGATACTCCACATAATGAACCATTCTGCCTATGATCAATTTCAATAAAACTGATTTACACTTTTTTGTGTGAGGGTACACGTTTATCAGACGCTAGTTACCCCCAGGTACTCAGTGAAACCACCTTACTATTTTGATCATTTTTATACAGAGATAACTGATACACCTCATGACTTAAGTATTGTCCATTTCTTTGATGGATCACTCGGTTTCTCAGTGTTTTACCAGTCATTGCTCTGCCAACATTTATTTTTCAAATATTTTTCATGATTTTCAACATTTTCTTAATTGTCCTTTATTTGTTTCAGAATGATTTATTTAAGGACAATACACATACTTAGCCATCTCTAACAGGATTTCAGGTGAGTTTTCAGATTTCAGATACATTTAACTTTGTCTGACATGTAATGAAATAGGGGTTGAGAGCTTTATCAATTATCAGCATTCTTATTTTTTGATTGTAATCTTTAAACTGTAAAGATTATAAAATTTAAACCATTAAGTTAGTCTTTAAGCAATTAAAATTCTTATAAAGGAAGAAGTTTGTTTTCTATTGCTTAAGAATTAGAACTGACTAACAGATTGCCATATTGTCAGAATCAACTCATCAGGGTCAAGGAATGAATGAATTCACGAGAGACAAGAATTGGAGTTGCAATGAAGTTGATACCCTCTCTGAATTACATACAACACTCCCCCTGTCTATATGCATGTAGTTATGATATGCATGTTATGCAATGAATATGTCATGAAGAATGTGAATGTGATGCATGCAAGGTTTGATCCATTATTCAACTGCCACAGAATTTTATTCAGACAAACAAGTTTAAAACGAGATATTCAAACCAACTGAATTCTATTCATCATGCTGAAATTTACACAAGCCAAGTTCTCTTCTAAGAAATTTGAACCTTTCATTCCCTAGTGGCTTAGTAAAGATATCAGCAATTTATTTTTCAGTTTCAATGAAATTCAGTTCAATTTCCTTTTTATTAACAGCATCTCTAAAAAAATGGTGCTTGATCTCTATGTGCTTAGTCCTAGAATGATGAACATGATTTTTAGCTAAGCATATCGCACTAGTATTATCACACAAAATTGGAATACATTCCAGTTTTATTTGATAATCAGCCAATTGGTGCTTGATCCAAAGTACTTGGGCTGCACAGTTACCAGCTGTAACGTATTCAGCTTCAGCTGTGGACAAAGCTACAGTGTGTTGCTTCTTAGATGCCCAAGTTACTAGACAGCCACTAAGGAATTGACAGTAGCCACTAGTGCTCTTTCTCTCTACTCGACACCCAGCATAGTCTGCATCAGTGTAGGCTAGAAGTTCTAACTCACACTTGGCAGGATACCAAAGACCAAGCTCTTGGGTGCCTAGTAGATACCTAAAAATCCTTTTCACATATTTAAGATGTGACTCTTTAGGACTAGCCTGAAATCTAGAGCATAAACACACTACAAACTGAATATCAGGCATAGATGCTGTAAGATATAAAAGGGATCCGATCATACCTCTATATAGCTTTTGGTCCACTGGTTTACCTTGAGGATCTTCATCTAAGCTGGTCGAGGTACCCATTGGAGCAGCTATTTCTTTAAGGTTGTCCATCTTGTATTTCTTCAGTAAATGCCTTATGTACTTGGACTGAGAGATGAAGGTTCCATCTTTTGACTGTGTCACCTGCAGTCCAAGAAATAATTTGAGCTCGCCCATTGAGCTCATTACAAACTCATTAGTCATAATCTGAGAAAACTCCTCACACAGTTTGGGGTTAGTTGACCCAAAAACAATGGCATCCACATAAATTTGAATAATAAGAATATATGAATGACTTACCTTAGTGAACAAGGTTTGATCAACTACACCTCTTGTGAAGTTCTTATCTGTGAGGAATTTGCTCAACCTGTCATACCAAGCTCTAGGAGCTTGCTTAAGACCATAGAGAGCTTTACGAAGTTTATAAACATGATTGGGGAAGTCTAAACATTCAAAGCCAGGAGGCTGCCTCACATAGACATCCTCACTGATTTCCCCATTCAGAAAAGCAGATTTTACATCCATCTGCTGAACATTTATTCCTAGGGAACATGCATAAGCGAATAAAATTCTGATTACTTCTAACATGGCTACAGGGGTAAAATACTCTTCAAAGTCTATTCCAAATTCCTGATTATAGCCCTGAGCTACAAGTCTGGCCTTATTCTTAATCACATTCCCTGATTCATCAGTTTTATTCATGAAGACCCATTTAGTCCCTATGACTGTCTCATGATCAGGAGGTGGGACCAAGTGCCATACCTTATTCTTGTCAAATTGATTGAGCTCCTCATGCATGGCATTAATCCAATGCACATCCTTGAGAGCACAGTCAATGGACTTAGGTTCTACATGTGATACAAACGCATATGCATTCAGTTCATTTTGAATTCTTAAATGGCCTCTAGTCCTAGGAGGGTCATGCAAATTGCCAATTACATTGTCTACAGGATGATCTTTCAGATATCTAATGTTGACAATTTCATCATCATGATTTTCATTTACTTCCCCCTAAACTGTAGGCTCTTCTCCAATAAGCTCTTCATTTTCTTCCTCATCTTCGGATTTGTCTGCAGGATTCCCTTCTTTCAGAATATCACCATTGTCTTCATTCCTGCATTGACCAATATTAATCTTTACCAAAGATTCATCAAAAACAATATGTGGAGATTCTTCAACATACTTGGAATTCAGATTATACAGTCTATATGCCCGGGTGTTTTCAGAATAACCAAGAAAAATTCCTGGTTCACCTTTAGGTTCAAATTTATCAAGGTCTCTTTTGTCATTTATGTGAATAAAGCATTTGCAACCAAAAACCTTGAAATGAGCAATTGAAGGTTTCTTACCCTTTATGATTTCATAGGGTGTTTTCTGGGTAGAAGGTCTTACCATAGCTCTGTTAATTACATAACATGCATTGTTTACTACTTCAGCCCAGAACTTCCTTGGCAGACCACCTTCAACTAAGAGTGTTCGACCCATCTCCACCAAGGTTCTGTTTCTCCTCTCCACAACTCCATTCTGCTCGGGTGTTCTTGGTAAGGAGAACTTGTGATGAATTCCATTTGTCCTGCAGAAATCATCAAACTGTGAGTTTTCAAACTCACCTCCATGATCAGTTAAAATATTTTCAATTTTTTGGTTTATTTTAAGACAGAACTCCTGAAATTCTGTGAATGCATCACTTTTATGTGATAAGAAATATACCCAAGTGTACCTAGAGAAGTCATCTACCATGACAAACCCATACTTCCTCCCTGATAAGCTGATAGACCTGGTTGGTCCAAAGAGGTCCATGTGTATCAGCTCATAGGGTTTAGAAGATAGATTTTCTGTTCTAGATTTGAATGACTTTCTAGTTAACTTTGATTGAGTACATGCATCACAGAGTTTATTTCTTTCTTAAAAGAAACTTCAGGAAGTCCTCTAACCATGCTGTGCTTATTCAATTTATGCAATACTGTGTAACTAGCATGGCCTAACCTACGATGCCATAAGAATGCTAAGTCCTCTCTGCTAGCAGTAAGGCATAGGTTAGAATGTTGTATATCATCTAAGTCTATCATGTAAGTATTATTTATTCTCTTACCAGAAAATTTAACAATTTCAGAATCATGTTCAAAAACTTTACAGCATTGAGAGTCAAAAAGAACTTTATATCCTTTATCACATAGCTGGCTGATACTAAGTAAATTATATGCTAAACCTTCAACCAGCATGACATCTTCAATGCAACAGGTAGTACACTTACCTACCTTATCTATCCCGACAATCTTACCCTTTGTGTTGCTACCAAAGGTGACAAGGCCTCCATGTTTCTCTGTCAGCATGCAGAACTTGGCCTTATCTCCTATCATATGCCTGGAGCAGCCACTATCCAAGTACCACAGATTATTCTTGGCTACCAGGCATACTTGCACACACAATCAGGTAGAGAATTTTGGAACCCAAGTCTGATTGGGCTCCAGAGCAGATGAAATAGAAGCAAAGCAAGAAAGCAAACTTTTTGGAATCCACATTTGTTTAAAAGAATTTTGTTCAGTGGATGCTCCAGATTTATTTTTGTTGTTTTTCTTCTTATTTGCACCAGCATGATTATTGACAGTGTTGTTACTTTTGTGCCAGTGCCTTGGCTAGGTTGTATTCACTAAACTTTGGCCATAGTAATCTTTGGGCTGGCTGAAGAAATGTTGGTTCCTAGGTGTCCAATTGCCATACCCACCAACCCAATTTCTGGTGTAAGGTCTATAAGACTATGTAGCCTGATGTCCAAGACCTGTAAACCTTCCCTGAGTCCTAGTCCACCCTGACCTATTTGGATAGGTTGACTGTGCAGTGTAGTAGGACTGGGCTCTAGATTGGTAAAAATGGTTGGGTTGTGCTCTAAATGCATTCTATCTCCCCTGCACCTTGGACCCTGCTGACCTATTCACAGGTGTGTATTGGGTCTTCTTCTGAGATGGTGGTGGTGGTGGAGACTTGGTGACCTTAACATGGGGTTTATGTGCATGTGTAGGCTGACCCCTAACCTGAGACTGAGCCTTAGAATTTTGCTTGGATGTACCAGCTCTACTAGGCTCACTAATCTTTTGTTTGCCCTTCTCCTCAGCACTGGGCTTCTTCAGATTTCCAGTTTTGTTCACAGAAATTTTTGAATCATGTTAATCAGAGGTCCTTTCTCTTTTTGTGCTACAAATGAAATGGTCTTCATTCCAAAACTTTTTGTTGCACTAGAATTAAATCCAAGGCCCTCTCTCCTGAAATTTACTTTTTACCCTAACAAAGCATTTAGGTTCTCTGAACCATGGGTCATTTTCTCAATAGTTTTCAGCTTGTCCTCATTATCTTTCTGAATATCTTCAATGGATTTCTTCAGTTCGGTGTTCACACTTAGGACAGCTTCATATTTTTCACTAACAATTTTCATCTCACTCTCATATTTCTGAATTTTCAATTTCCATTCATCAGTTTCTTTTTCTAACCTCTCATTATCTTCTTTAGAGGCTCTTAACTCATGCTTGATTTCTTCTATTTCAGAGCATGTGAGTTTCAGTTTATTTTTCTCTGATTCAAGGCATGCAATTTTATCAGTTAGAGTTGTGTCATTTTGCATGGAATTTATCTTTCTTCTTAGATTATTTTCCTTTCTGATATCATCTGCTTTATCAGCTATGTCATGATAGGCATCTACCCAATCAGCAATAGTGAAATTATCGAATCGAGAGGATACCTCATCTGAGTCTTCCTCTCTGTCTTCAGAGCTTGTTGCCATAAGGCAAATGGGCTTTTCAGCTTCTCCCTCACTGTCTGAGCTGCTGCTGAAGGAGCCTTCATCCTCATCACTCCAGGTACTCACCATGGCTTTCCCTTTAGTGTTCTTTCTCTTGGACTTGTCCTTGTGCTTCTAGTTCTCTGGACAATCAACTTTCAGATGGCCGGTATTCCTGCATTGGTAACATGTATTAGTTTCCGTTTTCTTTGCAGGATTATATTTATACCTTGTATCCCGTCGGCCGCCACCATGGTTCCTTCGGCTGAATCGCCTTCCTTCTTTCCTGAGGAACCGCCTGAATTCCCTGGTGATCATTTCCATCTCATTACGTTCTATATCTTCTCCAGTCAGGCTCTCCTCGGATGATGATCTACTAGAGCTGGATCAGCTGGATTTGTTGGAACCAACTTTCAGAGCAATTGGTTTCTTCTTCTTCTCAGCTTCCTCTATCTTTGGCAGATTTATTTCATACGCCATCAGCGAACCAATTAACTCATCTGCTCTGGTGTTGCGTAGATCCCTTGACTCCTCCATCACAGTAGCTTTGGTGTGCCAAACATGAGTCAGGGAACGTAGAATTTCCTTACTATATCATATTATGTCTGTGTCTTCCCAAGACCTCTGAGACCGTTAGTAATGATTGTCAATCGAGCGTACATCTCCTTGATGGTCTCGTTGGGCTTCATCTTGAAGGCTTCATACTCTGAAACTAGGAAATTCACCTTCGTCTCTCTGACCTGAGAAGTCCCTTCATGGATAACTTCCAGTGCATCCCACATCTCCTTAGCTGAACTGCAAGCCGATACACGAGAAAATTCTGTGGGGTGCAGAGAGCACTGGATAGCATTTATGGCGCTCCAATTCAGAGTGGACCTTCTGATCTCTTCCTTGGTCCAGACATCCTCGTTAGGGGACAGCTCATAAGGTCCCTTACTGACTACCTTCCAAATCTCGTAGTCTTTCACCCTCAAGAAGACTTGCATACGGTTCTTCCAATATGCATAATTCGATCCATCAAAGAAAGGGGGCTTGGTGATTGAGTGTCCTTCAGCGATCATTCCTCTAGCATCCATCTATGCCTTTCCTCTTCGGGCGGTAAGTCCCTGTAGAAGAGTTAGGCTCTGATACCAACTGTTATGTTAGATGGAAGCACTCTATTACCACGAAGTGTGGATCTAGAGGGGGGTGAATAGATCGAGGGCCTAATTTAAAACCAATATAAGGCTCTAATGCGGAATTTAGGCAGATCTATTAAATCACTAACTAGAGCATTTGAACAGAGCAGAAATGAAGCGATCTGTGCCGAGAATCAAGAGAAGCAACCACACACTATATCATAGGCAATCACACAAGCACATAACACACCAGATTTTTAGGTGGTTCGGTCAGGAGACCTACGTCCACCCCACACTCAAACCCGAGTGTGGCTTACTACTGCGCAACACAGCTTGCGTCCGCTGGGCAATACAGCTTAGCCAACAACCGCTGAGCAACACAGCTTGCTGTCCGAGACCAAGTCTCGCCCGCTGAGGAGTTACAACTTAACCTTTCCAGAGGCTACACCTCTACAAACCTGCTGGGGATTACAGCTTACCTGTCCAGAGGCAGCACCTCTGCAAACGCTGACTCACAGCTTGAAAACAAGAGTTCAAAAAACAAAAAACAAAAACATACGAAAATAAGAAAGCCCAGAAGAGAATATAGCTCTCAATGAGCAAAACTCAGCTCTGGTATCTGAACCAAGAGTCTGAGTAACAACCTCTCAAATAAACTCTCTCAACTCATCTCTCGCAATCTTCTCTTCTGTCTCTTTTTCTTCTCTCTGGATCGTGGGTTTTCTTATCTGCTCTCAGTGGCTCTCTGCTACTTCAAGCTTCTCTGCTCTCGAACCTTCACCTCTTCGATCAGCCTTCTTCTGAGGAAGAAGACTTCCTTTTATAGTAGCAGCAAGCAAGAGGGCGTGTGGCTTCCACATTTCCCGCCCAGAGCACCTTGATCACGTGGCAGCATCCAGGCTCGTTGTTGTACATGTGTCACAATCCTGGCACTCCTATTATCCTCGGATCACATCCCATTCTTAATCTTCGCGACAAGGTACCTGTCAGTCAATCGAAGAAACTTATCAGTTTAAGGTTGAAACCTTGTACAGACTTTATAGTATGTAATATGCAGACATTATATAGACTTGCTGAAGTGTAATGCAGTGTGCACAAGGTGAAGTATGCACAACAAAACTGAATGCACGAACATGCCCTCGACCATTGTACAGACTTCATGTTCACTATGCAGACGTTGTACAGACTTGCTGATGTGTAATGTAGAATGCATCAAGCAAAGTGTGTACATTGACGATGAATTCATAGACGTGCCGTCAACAGATGTGTGGACTTGGTGTACATGCGACAGCAGTGTATAGACATTGCAATGCCTAGTGTTTAAGCATGAGAGCACAATGCACAAACTAAGTGTGTGCATGTGTGGACTTTGAATGCATGACACTGGGCGATGTACATACTTGCCACTATCAAATGTGCAGACTCGATGAGCATGTAGCAGCCAATGTATAGACTTGCAGACTTGTGCAGACTAGCCAGTGTATGGACTTGGTGAGCATGCAGCACACAATGTGCAGACTTCGTGCAATGCATGAAGAAGCAATGCATAGACTTGGCGTTCAAGACACTGTATATGCATGAACGATGTACAAACTTTGTGTTGCGAACACAGGCTGTACAGACTTGTGCTAATGCTGCAAGTGGACAATGTACAGACTTCAAGTGCGTACAACAAGACCATGTGTAGACTTTGAATGCCAACATGCGACCTCAATGTACAGACTTGCTGGATGCAATGTAGTATGCATATAGTGCAATGTATAGACTTATAAGTGTATGCGACCAGATAGTGTGTAGACTTCAGCTCTAAGTCTATACAACCAATGCAGTGTACAGACTTTGTATGAGACGCTAGACACTGTACAGACTTGGAGACAATGCATGTTGCAATGTATAGACTTAGCATATGCATGAGACGCTAAGTGAGACGGACGATGTATAGACTTAGCATGAGATGGTAAGTGAGACGGTGCATGTATAGACTTGAATGAGACACATCATAAGACGCTGAACAGCCAAGGATGTATAGACTTAGCATGAGACGCTAAGTGAGATAGACGATGTATAGACTTAGCCGATGCAGACTTAGTCCGATGTACAGACTTTGCAATTGATGTACAGACTTGCTGGTCAAACAGACAAAAACTCGGTACAGACTTTAGCTTGCAGACAGGCCATTTGAATGTATAGACTTGTGTTCTAAACGATGCACAAACACAACACAAAGTAATGTATAGACTCTATGTGCATGCTTCAATGCAATGTATAGACTTTTAGAGTGTTGACTTGTGTGTGTGTGCAATGTGTAGACCTGTGTGTATGCATGACGATGTATAGACTCTGACTGCATGGAACACACAGATAATCTGATAAAGACAGTTTCATCAAAACACAAATAGTTGCCAATCAATCAAAACAAGCTGTTGCCAATGAAGTAAAGCTTATTGTCAACATCATCAACACAGAGGATGTTATAACAGGTGCTATAGATTCAGAGGGCGGGGGGTGAATGAATCCCCTTTTAAAAACTTGTCCAAATATAAAACTAAAGTGGAAATAAAATCTTAACTGGAGATGCAGCAACTTTCACTCTTAGAGAAGAGGTTTATCTGTTGAGCAGAACCCAGAATTCAATCGGTGTAGGACAAGAAGTCCTCTAACTCATCTATCAAGCACATCACATGCAAGGGAGATATTCAATGTAATTCATAAACTGCTGAGCAAAGAAAAAACATGCGATACCTGTGAATGGGGTAGATGAAACGGAAAGATACACCACAATCACAACCACTGCACAGAGGATTTTTAGGTGGTTCGGCCAGACACAAGTCTGCCTACGTCCACCCCACACTCCCAACCGAAATGTGGATTCACTAAAACTGCTGGGCAACACAGCTTGCCAATATACGCTGTCACACAGCTTTCCAGAGGAACATGCTCCTCTCTTCCTCTAACCCAGGAGGGAAACACCAGTGACCCACGGCCATGGAAATCCAGAGACCTAGGTCTCTTTTCCTCCTACCCGAAGGGAACACCCAAGTGACACCCTGTCACTTGCAACCAGAGGACGAGTCCTCTCTTCCTCCTAGCCCGGAGGGAACACCCAAGTGACACCCTGTCACTTGCAACCAGAGGACGAGTCCTCTCTTCCTCCTAGCCCGGAGGGAACCTCTATCAACCCACGGTCACTAGAAACCAGAGACTCACGTCTCTCTTCCTCTATACCAAGAGGGAACCCACAAGACAGCCCCCAGCTGCTTGCTGACCAGAGGTGAAGAACCTCTCTTCTCCTGATAGCACAAGAGGAACCCGTTCTCACAAGAGACACGGAAGAACAACAAAGAAACCTTAAAGAAAAGACAAAAACAAAACAAGACAGCAGAATAGGAATGAAGCTCAGATGGCTCTGGATTTGATCCAAGCAGTCAGGCTCGAAGGACTGATCTTCAGGATTCCTTCTTCTATGCTCACTCTCTTTTTCTTCTCACGAATACTTCCTTTTTCTTTCTTCTTCCTCTTCTCTTCCTCTCTGATGTGCTTGGGCACTACTCTCTCTGCTGCTCACGGCTAGGACTCCTTCTCTTCTTCACTGCTAGAGTTTCTTTTGCTTCAAGAGTATATTTCTCCCGCTGAGGCAGTATATTTATAGCCGAGATGAAAGGATGGGGCGGTCTTGCCCTAGTGAGCTTTGACTGGTCCACGTGGTATAATTTCTTTCCACGTGACTTCTGGAGCTTTTTCTTCTTTTGGCCACATGTCAGCATCCTGGTACCTCGTCCATCCTGGGATCACGAGCCAGGCACCTCGGATCACGTGCCCTCCATTAGCACGCTCAGCAACTAAAACTCAAGTCTGTTGCGTTGACTCCATCAGCCTGTGTTTCTGGAGACTGACCGCATTGACGCACTGTCATCACTGCGTCTACTCTTTGCTTGAACATATTTGAATTTGTCCCACTGCGTCGACCCTGCTATGGATAGCGTTGACGCGTTGAAGACAGCCGGAGATAAGTCGCCCCTTTCTTGAACTGCTGCGTCGACGCTGCCAATTGGTGGCGTTGACGCACGGATGAAAATCAGAAGTGAGTATTGGCCTCTCTTTCGTCGCTGCGTCGACGCTGCTTGTTGATGGCGTTGACGCACGAACATGTACATTAAGGCCTGTCTTGCCTTGTATATTGGCGTCTCTTAAGCCGCTGCGTCGACGCTGCTCCACTGCTACGTTGACGCATTGGAGTATTTCAGACAAGGCCTCTGCTTCTTGAGTGGCTGAGTTGACGCAGCCTTTGCGTAGAGTTAACGCTGTGAAGAGTACCCGTGGATGCAGCTTCATTGGTGCGTGGACGCCTTAAGCTCTAGCGTCGACCCTGTTCTTGTCTTGCATCAGGAATTAATTCAAACGAAGAGATTAATGAATCAAGACTTAATCACAAACACGCCATTCATATCTCATTGTGACTTAGATCTGAAGCAGTGTATAGACTTGGTGAACACTACAACAGTAATCGGATGTATAGAGTTGAAGTTAGACAATCCAGTGTATAGACATGAAGAACGAACTGCTACAGTCCAATGTGTGGACTTGTCGTTCACTGGTGAGTGTACAGACTTCGAATGAAAATCAATGTGTAGACTTTGGCTTGGAACGAAGGTAAAGATGAGGCTGTATAGACTTGATCATCCAGATTCAAGGCAACCAATGTATAGACTTGAACGCTGTATAGACTTCTCGAGGTGATGCTTGAGCAAAGAGACAGTGTATAGACTTTCACACAAAAGGTAGACAAAGCAGCATGGCGTCAACCCAGCTGTTCCACTGCGTCAACGCACTGCATGAATAATTAGCCACTATGTTAACCCAATCTAGCCATATTCATGAATTAGCTATTCAAGAAAAACAATCAGATATTTAAGCAGTCAAACAGTCATCTAAATTAATTAGCACACCTCAGTGTGACTCATGGTGTGTCAGCCATCACTAAATCAGTGTGACTCATGGTGTGTCAGCCATCATCAAAACCACACAGGGGCACAACAATCTCCCCCTTTTTGATGATGGCAACACTATGAGTTACACTGACTCAGATTAGATTCTTCTCCCCCTTTGCCTTCATCAAAAAAAATGAAGTAGGAAAAACAATTCAGTAAAGCACATGAATGTTATACTTCCCTTTGGATTGTTGATGGTTCGAAGGAGACCTTTTCTTTGGAGACATCTATCTTCCAAATGTATCCTTTTAAGAGCTTCTCCCCCTATAGATATGTCATATTTTCAATCACACAAGAGCACTGAAGTATGAAAAATCAATCATGTAAAGAGTTAGGAGCTCAATAAAATGCATGAATCAAGTCTCCCCCCTTTTTTTTGAATTATGGAAAGAGCAGCTATTTTCTGACACCAATTGAAAGTTTCTGACATAACAAATTTTCCTTAACGAAGTGGAGCATAGCAGCAAGCACACAGGGAGTTCGAATTGAATCTGATTCCAGGACTACAGGAGTCGACCCATGGGGTCGACCCATGAACACAGCAAGCAGTGACTTATGCATCAGAACATAAGGTCATCTCAGCAAAAATAACTTGAAAATTAACTATATGAGTGCAATTAACTATATGAATGCAATCAAAAATCGTCAACTAGAAAGATGTTATGAATGCAGTGCAATTAACTATGTGAGTGCACAGTCATTGACAATTCATGTAGGATATGAGAACTGCATGAGTCAAAACCTAAAAGGCATGTTATGCAATTAGTTTGACTAGCTCCCCCTTAGTCATACAACCCTTATGCATCCATCATGCTTATGTAGGCCCAAGATATGAGTGGAAGTCAACAGTTGAGACCAATTGATAGAATTGAGTGCAAATGAATCAGTCAGTTTGGTCTGAACGACTGGAGTCCAATATGAGAGAGAAAAAAAAATCCAGAAAGAATGAGAAAGATTTTCAATGGAATATCAAATTTCATAAATCTGATTTAAACAGATGATTACAGACTCTTCCATCATAGAAGCCTATGAATGAACCTACGTTGACAAACCAGATCAGAATTTTATGTATGCAAGGTTTGAACATGAGCCTTTTCTACTCATATCTAAAATCAGTTTTCTTAATAACAAGTGAACCAAGTTTTCATATTGAGAGACCTTTTTAACCTTCTTCATTCTTACTCACTTAATTTCAAAGATTTCCTCAAGAAATGCAATTGATAGTATTGAGGATAAACAAACAAGAAACCATTTATTTCTGTCAAAGTTTCTATTGAAAGAAGATTCTTTTCCAAACAATTTCAGATGATATGCTAGATAGGCAACGAATTTTTAACAACAATATTCAGGAGCAATTAAGTTAAGTACATCCTTACAACTGGAGGATACACGTTGTTTAGACGCCAGTATCCCTAAGTGCTTGGAAGGACTAACTGTCATGCTTCTTAAGAACAGAGATAGCATTTACACCTCATGACACACTGAAACTCATTTCTTTGATGAGGGACATGTATTTCTCAGTGTGCCTGCCATTGTTCTGCCAGATTTTTAATCAACATATTTAAGCAGAGTTAACTATGGCACTTCATGACATATCTTAATTCATTTCTTTGATGAATGAGATGTGTTTCTCAGTGACCAAAGACATTGCTCTGACAAGATTTGGTATTTGACATAATCCATATTCCCTGATGTTTAAAAAATAATACATATTTTCATACAAATCAGTCAAGGAAAATCATGATTTCAGAATTTCAAATTTCAGAAGAGTTTAAAAGACACAACATGAAAGGGTTGGTTAAAGTTTATTAAGACTAACTCAGATATTTTCAGGAAGAATTCATAAGCAAACACAAGAAATACATGAAACTTCAACCGGCTGAAAGCTTCAGACATTCATAGTCCTATATGATAGAAATTTCCTTAAAAATAATGTTTTCGGATTTATGATCAAGATATGCGCAGAGAAATCTTTCTGGGACTTCAAGGAAGACAAGAGCATTTTTCAGGTACAACCAAGTCAACAAATGCCAATGGATACCAATTGATAGTATGAGTGACAATGGCTGACAAGAGTTGAAGCAAGAGGCTGAAATATAATGCATTTCACAATCACCAAGGAGTTTATCAAGATTGCAGTTCAAACAGGAAGGTGAGTATTAGTCATCAGACATGAGCTTTGATGAGAGGTATGATGGTCACATGCAATTACATGAATGAATAATGAGAAATGCTCCCCCTCACTAAATGCATAAACTAAAACCCTCCCTTTTCTTTTGAAAAATTTCATGATTAAATGATGCCACTCTAAGATGCAATTAGATGCATTAACTACTCATGAAGGGCATGAAGACCCTGAAGGGTATTAGACTAGTCAAATGTGCATGATATGCAGTGCAGCTCCCCCTGACGGTATGCATTCAAAACATTTGAAAATCATTCATGAGTCATAAATTCTAGATGTATGCAGTCACAGAATGAGCATATCTAGACGCAACAACTATTGCATGGAAATGCAAACATGCATGTTTAAACCACTAATTAACAAATCTATCTATATACCTAATGCCATCTAAGCATACTCATTGAAAAGTCAAGAGACTTACCTGAGAAGTGCATGAGTGGGGTTTACCTTCTTAGGGTGTCTTGGTTAATTTACCCCTTTAATTTCTCGTTCCCAAGACACACCTGCGAAAAGTTTCTCACTTGGCACATTTTGGTACCCAAGTTTCCTTGGGTCCTGCAGGGTTAGTGGCATTTTGATGGGATGTTTTCCAAAGCTTCTGAGCCATCATATCATCATGCTTTTTCATATAGCAACTAGGCATGGAATGTCCAGACCGACCACAATAATCACATGAACCACTCGGTCTGAATTTCTTACTATGCATGTAAGCAGGTGTGCTAAATTTATGAACATGAATGTTTCTATTTTTACCACCACTTTGTTTCAGATGGTCAGAAAACTAGCAATCAGTCACCTTGTGACCTTGCTTTCCACACTCAAGGCATGTGAGGGATTTTCTTGTTTGAACAGATTTGTTTCTACCAAACACACTTTGTTTAACAAATTTAGAGTTGACCTTCTTTCTCTGAGAATGCCAGCAGTCTTTGACTGTATGGCCAGGTTTCTCACAGTGATAGCAGAAGATGGAATTTCTTCTACCAACATTAAGCCAGCAGTCAACCGCCCTATGGCCTGACTTGCTGCAGGTGGAACACACCATGTGTTGGCCCCTGGACCCATTTTTGTTCCTCTTAAAGACATGCTGATTTTCATACAAATTGACATGATTAGAATTTGAAAAATATTAGCCTTTACCTTTGGCAAACCAACATTGTTCACTAACATGACCTGTTTTTCCACAATGATAACAATAACTTTTTCTTTTCTGTTCAACAGGACTATTTTTGTTATTGTACTTCCTAGCATGCGTTCTATCATCCTGTTCTATCAATTTACATTCATGCATCAAGTGACCAACCCTATGACAGTAATGGCATGAAATTTTCTTTTTATTTGCATGAATGTGTTTGTTCAATTTAGGCACAGCATTCTCAGTTTTATCATGAGAGTTCCTTGAATCTTTGTTCTGAACATGAACAATCTTTTTCTATTTTTGAACTTGTTTCTCAGACTTAGGGCTATCAGTGGAATTTTGATTCTTCTTAGCACTAAATTCAAAAATAGGCACATTCGATGTGCTGCCAGACTTAGAGCTACTCACGAATGAAGTTTGAAGCTTACTTTCAAGGCACTTTTTATTTATTGGTTTGTAGCCCAAACCCTCTCTTCGGAGATTCACTTTAGATCCAAGAATTTTATCAAGATTTTCTTTTCCACTGACAAATTTCTCAAGAGATTTCCTCAATTCTGTAACTTCTGATCCAAGCTTTGATACATAGATTTCATATTCATCAGCTTTCTTTTTATAGCAAACATCATCTTCTTTCAACATTTGATTAACAGTCCTAAGACTTTCAATTTCCTGTTTAGCTTTCATTAGCTCATCAGAGCTATCCAGGCTAACACTCTTCCCTTTTTCAAGAGTGATAAGTCTCTCAGACATAGCTGTATTTAACTGTTTTAGCTTGCAGATCTCCTGTCTCATTTTACCATTTTGTTCCAGGATTTCATCATCAAATTTCAAAACACTTAAGGAGGTCTGACATTCACTAAACACTTCTTGTTCATCTTCAAATTGAAGATTTTCAAGCCTTTTCTGAAGTTCTGAGTTTTCTATTCTGACAGTCTCTAAAGTTTCAGAAAACAATCTATTTTCATTTTCAAGGCTCACTGATTTAGATACAGATTCCTCAGTTTGTTTTTTGAGTCTAGCATTTTCAGATTTCAGATATTCCAGATCTGAAGTAATAGAATCAAGATCAGTCAGCTGTCTTCTAAATATCTGATTTTCAGTTTTCAGAGTATCACTGTCCTCACCAGTAAGTTTAGAATTCTCAAACATATCTAACCGTTTTTTCATAGATCTGTTTTTCTTGCTCAATTTATTGCTAGATCTTAACAGCTTGGAATAAGCATCTACCCAATCATCTAAGGTATAGTCCGCAAAGGGATTTACCTGAACTTCGTTCTCTTCTTTATCACTGTGGCTGCTGCTATGGTCGCTCCCATCAGCCATCATGCAGTTTTCCTTCCCTGTTCTGCAAGTTAGTTTCATCTTGTCCAGAATATCCCTAGCAGACCTGCAATCATGAAGGCAAAAGTGTAAGGCCTTGTTAATGGATGCTTTTATCAGATTTATAGCTTTCTGATTTTATCTATGCATTAATCTATGACGATCAGTCCATTTGGACTCTTTTCGTGGTAACCTATGAGGACCATGAGTAATTAACTTCCACAAATCAGGATTACCTAGATTGACGTAATTACGCAAACTACTGAACCATGAATCAAAGTTAGACCCATTGAAAACCAGTGGAAGAGCCATTTATAGGCTATGATCAATTAGACAAAAATCAAGGAGCAGCAAACCGGAATAAGCACCGAGAAGCACGGGGATCACTGCAGATCGTTGGATCTTGAAGCAGTAACCGCTCTGATACCAATTGTTATAACAAGTGCTATAGATTGAGAGGGGGGGGTGAATGAATCCCCTTTTAAAAACTTGTCCAAATATAAAACTAAAGCGGAAATAAAATCTTAACTGGAGATGCAGCAACCTTCACTCTTAGAGAAGAGGTTTATCTGTAGAACCCGGAATTCAATCGGTGTAGGACAAGAAGTCCTCTAACTCATCTATCAAGCACATCACATGCAAGGGAGATATTCAATGTAATTCATAAACAGCTGAGCAAAGAAAAAACATGCGATACCTGTGAATGGGGTAGATGAAATGGAAAGATACACCACAATCACAACCACTGCACAGAGGATTTTTAGGTGGTTCGGCCAGACACAAGTCTGCCTACGTCCACCCCACACTCCCAACCGGAATGTGGATTCACTAAAACTTCTGGGCAACACAGCTTGCCAACATACGCTGTCACACAGCTTTCCAGAGGAACATGCTCCTCTCTTCCTCCAACCCAGGAGGGAAACACCAGTGACCCACGGCCACGAAATCCAGAGACCTAGGTCTCTTTTCCTCCTACCCGAAGGGAACACCCAAGTGACACCCTATCACTTGCAACCAGAGGACGAGTCCTCTCTTCCTCCTAGCCCGGAAGGAACACCCAAGTGACACCCTGTCACTTGCAACCAGAGGACGAGTCCTCTCTTCCTCCTAGCCCGGAGGGAACCTCTAGCAACCCACGGTCACTAGAAACCAGAGACTCACGTCTCTCTTCCTCTATACCAAGAGGGAACCCACAAGACAGCCCCCAGCTGCTTGCTGACCAGAGGTGAAGAACCTCTCTTCTCCTGATAGCACAGGAGGAACCCGTTCTCACAAGAGACACGGAAGAACAACAAAGAAACCTTAAAGAAAAGACAAAAACAAAACAAGACAGCAGAATAGGAATGAAGCTCAGATGGCTCTGGATTTGATCCAAGCAGTCAGGCTCGAAGGACTGATCTTCAGGATTTCTTCTTCTATGCTCACTCTCTTTTTCTTCTCACGAATACTTCCTTTTTCTTTCTTCTTCCTCTTCTCTTCCTCTCTGATGTGCTTGGGCACTGCTCTCTCTGCTGCTCACGGCTAGGACTCCTTCTCTTCTTCACTGCTAGAGTTTCTTTTGCTTCAAGAGTATATTTCTCCCTCGGAGGCTGAGGCAGTATATTTATAGCCGAGATGAAAGGATGGGGCGGTGTTGCCCTAGTGAGCTTTGACTGGTCCACGTGGTATAATTTCTTTCCACGTGACTTCTGGAGCTTTTTCTTCTTTTGGCCACATTTCAGCATCCTGGTACCTCGTCCATCTTGGGATCACGAGCCAGGCACCTCGGATCACGTGCCCTCCATTAGCACGCTCAGCAACTAAAACTCAAGTCTGCTGCGTTGACTCCATCAGCCTGTGTTTCTGGAGACTGACCGCGTTGACGCACTATCATCACTGCGTCTACTCTTTGCTTGAACATATTTGAATTTGTCCCACTGCGTCGACCCTGCTATGGATAGTGTTGACGCGTTGAAGACAGCTAGAGATAAGTCACCCCTTTCTTGAACTGCTGCGTCAACGCTGCCAGTTGGTGGCGTTGACGCACGGATGAAAATCAGAAGTGAGTATTGGCCTCTCTTCCGCCGCTACGTCGACGCTGCTTGTTGATGGTGTTGGCGCACGAACATGTACATTAAGGCCTGTCTTGCCTTGTATATTGGCATCTCGTAAGCCGCTGCGTCGACGCTGCTCCACTGCTGCGTTGACGCATTGGAGTATTTCAGACAAGGCCTCTGCTTCTTGAGTGGCTGAGTGGACGTAGCCTTTGCGTAGAGTTAATGCTGTGAAGAGTATCCGTGGATGCACCTTCACTGGTGCGTGGACGCCTTAAGCTCTAGCGTCGACCCTGTTCCTGTCTTGCATCAGGAATTAATTCAAACGAAGAGATTAATGAATCAAGACTTAATCACAAACACGCCATTCATATCTCATTGTGACTTAGATCTGAAGCAGTGTATAGACTTGGTGAACACTGCAACAGTAATCGGATGTATAGAGTTGAAGTTAGACAATCCAGTGTATAGACATGAAGAACGAACTGCTACAGTCCAATGTGTGGACTTGTCGTTCACTGGTGAGTGTACAGACTTCGAATGAAAACCAATGTGTAGACTTTGGCTTGGAACGAAGGTAAAGATGAGGCTGTATAGACTTGATCATCCAGATTCAAGGCAACCGATGTATAGACTTGAACGCTGTACAGACTTCTCGAGGTGATGCTTGAGCAAAGAGACAGTGTATAGACTTTCACACAAAAGGTAGACAAAGCAGCATGGCGTCAACCCAGCTGTTCCACTGCGTCAACGCACTGCATGAACAATTAGCCACTATGTCAACCCAATCTAGCCATATTGATGAATTAGCTATTCAAGCAAACAATCAGATATTTAAGCAGTCAAACAGTCATCTAAATTAATTAGCACACCTCAGTGTGACTCATGGTGTGTCAGCCATCACTAAATCAGTGTGACTCATGGTGTGTCAGCCATCATCAAAACCACACAGGGGCACAACAGAGGAGTCACAACAGAAGCAGGATGTGCTGAGGATTCAGTCTACTAATGACGAACTCGGCACAGAGATGAGGACGCTGCGAGAGACATGACTTAATATAAGGGATGGAAGGCCGACCATAGGAGCATTTAGCAATAATAGCGTGTTGAAGATGCTGCATGGAAGATTGAATCTCGGCATGAGTGAAGAAGGCAGCAGGCTCTCCTTGATCAGTAAAACCAGGAGGCTTGACACGGAAAGTAATCCGCGGCCGAGAAAGAGAGTCCAATAGCGATTGGGCATAGGACCTGCGTGGAGTCGCAGGCAAAGGATCAACCGTCATAGCCACACAAGGGGGAGGGGGGATGGGACCCCCCACCATGCTGGCCATCGCCGGCAAGGCCAGGCGGCTGCTGCCAAGAGCACAGGAATTATCGCAAGAGTAGGGTTAACACGACCAGTTCAGTTATGGAACTTAATTAAGTACCGTTATGCTGCCGAAATGCCGCCGTACCATAATGTTCTTTTAATACTTTTTTGAAATCTCATATCAGTTTTAAAATGTTCTATACCTTGATTACTTGGTCATGAGACCTATGATTTGAAATTGAAATTATTTGCCAAAATTATTGTTATCTCGTTGAAGTAGCTTGATCTGTAACTTAAAGATGTAAGAGTGGACACGGACAGTGTCCAAGGGCTCGACACTAGCCCCCACGGCCGATGGTCGGAAACGTGCTAAAAACCATGGGGTACAATGAACACTGGCGTCGCATTGCGCCAGGAGTACTTTTTTTATAGACGAGTGAAAATCCCGAGGCTTAAGATAGAAATTACATGCTTGTTAATTTTTTTCTAGTACATAGCCTTTACAAGGTTGTGTAAGTACTTTCTGGTTACATGCTCGTACTTTCTTGTTCATGAAAGGCCAACTTATATTCATGTTATTTTCTTGCTTAAACATATTCCTAGTCTACATGAATTCTTATATCTCAATCATGATCATACCATGTTACTGATGTTACTTTGGGTTTTCACAGCGTGCTCTATCGTCTTATTTCATTTATCTTTATTCTAGAGCTAAAACATTAATCACTTAAATATTGCGTTCATGTTGATACGAAGATACCTACTGGGCTCATCTTTTCAGGAAATACTAGTGAATCAGATTCAGATTATGTAAGTAGCGGGTCGAGAGCGATTGATGGTCCATTGGAATGAGAGAAGCCCTTGTTATCTAGTGTCTAGTCGAGTCATATTGTAATTTTCAATTTCTTGAGTCATATAATGTAAGGATGTCAAAGGCAATGGTCTTATGTACTTTTTAGTTATTATTATTATGAAATAAAGTTGGAGTTTTGAGCAATTACTTGTGCAATTACTTTCATGTGATTGTCTTGCGCTCTAATTTCTTGCTTGCTTGAGGCATACTAGCTGGCTGTTCACGTTCCTGAGATTCCTTCCGCTGTATTAAAAGCTCGGAGCATGATAGTTAAAGTGGTATCAGAGCGTAGGTCTTAGGATTTACTTATGTCATAGGCTCAGTCCAAGGTTTAAGGACCCACCCCTATGAAACAAGGAAAGAAATTCTCCACCGAAGAGAGGAATCGGGTAAAGCCCGAGATGATATAGTTAATTAGAAATTATCTCTAGGATTAACTCCACCAATTCCATTGGAGTTGACAAATTTATTCCTATTTCTCAGGTACCCTATTCTTACAATGGCTCACCGTGTTGATTGGGGTGGAATTCAACAAACTATTGTGGGTCTCACCCAGGCCTTGCAAAATATGGCAAAAGCTGGCGGGAGGGCTGGTGCTGTTGATCTGCACTGCAACTTTCGGAGTCTAAACCCTCCACAATTTTCTGGTTCCTCCAACCCAGATGAAGCTGAGAATTGGATCGATGAAATGAACCGCATATTCGAGGTCATGCAATGTGCCGACCAAGACAAGGTTCATCTTGCAACGTTCCAACTCAACAAGGATGCGCGTACGTGGTGGAAGTCTATTCTAGCACCACCTGCAGACGCACCACACACTTGGGAGGAATTTCTCATGCTCTTCCAAGCAAAATATTTCTCCGAACATGTTAAGGAGAGGAAAGCGGCGGAGTTTGCTTCTTTATGGCAAGGCATGATGACGGTGGTAGAGTATGAGTTACAATTCTCTCACCTAGCACCTTATGCTCAACATTTAGTGAGTACAAATTTTCTGAAGGCTAATCATTTCATGGACGGGCTACGACCCATCTTCATTCAACAACTTGGCTCGTAAAATATTCAGACCTATGCAGAGATGGTCCAACGGGCACACTTATGTGAAAGGACCTTGGAGAAGGTCGAGAAACTCACAGGCAAAGGGGAGGAGCCAAGCCGAAAGTCTGATCGGTGAAGAAGAAGAGAAGAAAAATTTAGCATCACTTACAACTCTCGGGACAACAAGAAGAGATCCCGGAACGGGAGTGGTAGTGGCTACCGCAAGAACAAAAAGGTAAAGGAGAAAGACAAGCAAGTCATGGCGGCTTGCACGTTCTGCGAAAAATTTGACCATGCGACCAAGGAATGCTGGAAGAGTCTCAGGGCTTGTTTGCGATGTGGTAGCCGAGAGCACTGCATGCCGGATTGCTCCCTCATGAAGGATCAATCTTCTAGCGGTGGACGCAAGCGACATGCACGATTTAACGCTGTTATAGATGACGATGAAGCGCCCAAGGATGATGGGCTGATGGAAGGGACCATTCACATCTATGCACATCCTGCATTTGTGTTATTTGATACTGGTGCTTCTCATTCCTTTATATCTACTACTTTTGTAAAAACCTTGCAAGTTTCATCAGATCCTCTACCTTCGGACCTAGCTATCACTACACCCTTAGGTCCTGGAACTAAACTTACAACCCACTACCCTGATAGTGAGGTAATGGTAGAAGGTCATAATCTTCCTGTAAACCTCGTATGCCTTGACATGGAAGGCTACGATGCTATCTAAGGTGTAGATTGGCTTGTAGACCATGATGCCTCTATAAATTGCCGTAATATAATAATCTCTTTTCGAAAACCAGGTCTTCCAAGATTTTCTTTCCTTGGTATCAAATATAGGAAGCATCCTATTATTATTTCATCTCTCCATGCTTGCAAACACATTTCGCAAGGATGTGAAGCTTTTCTTACCTCCGTAATCATAACCGAGTCCAAGGAGATCAACTTAGAGGATATTCCCATTGTGAATGAGTTCCTTGAAGTGTTCCCATCAGATTTACCCGGTTTACCACCCGAAAGGGAAGTAAACTTCTCCATTGAACTTGCTCCCGGAGCAGCACCTGTTTCAATAGCTCCCTACATGATGTCCCCTATAGAACTCAAAGAATTGAAGAAGCAACTTCAGGAGTTATTAGACAAGGGTTTCATTCAACCTAGCACATCCACTTGGGGTGCGCCAATTTTATTTGTCAAGAAGAAGGATGGATCTCTCACGCTATGCATCGATTACCGGCGACTAAATCAACTCACTATCAAGAACAAATATCGTTGCCGCGTATCGATGAGCTCTTTGATCAAATTTCGGGAGCGGAATATTTCTCCAAAATATACCTAAGGTCAGGTTATCATCAGCTCAGGATCAAAGACGAAGACATATACAAGACTACTTTCTAGAGTCGATATGGGCACTATGAATTTGTGGTAATGCCGTTCGGGTTAACCAATGCCCCAGCAACATTTATGCAACTTATGAATAATGTCCTCAGGCCTTATCTCCACCGATTTGTGGTCGTCTTCATTGATGATATTCTGATATACTCTAAGACTAAGGAGGAACATGAAGAGCATTTAAGAATAGCCTTGCAAACACTAAGAGAGCATCACATCTACGCAAAGCTTAGCAAGTGTGAGTTCTGGTTTAAGGAAGTCTCTTTCCTTGTCCATATTATCTCAAAGGAAGATATCGCTGTCGATCCTTCTAAGGTGGAAGCCGTTAAGAATTGGAGCTGACCGACGGTCGTATCTGAAGTTAGAAGTTTTTTGGGTCTGGATGGTTATTATAGGCGATTCATTAAGGATTTCTCAAAAATCACCGTCCCTTTGACTAGACTCACAAGAAAGGAGAACCCTTTTATATGGTCGAAGGATTGCAAAGAAAGTTTCCTAACTCTTAAAGATCATCTTACTTCAGCCCTTATCCTACCTATTGAAGGTGGCAGCTTTGAAGTCTATACCGATGCATCTGGCATTGGCCTGTGATGCGTTGTTATGCAAAATGGAAAGGTGATTTGCTATTCATCAAGGCTGTTGAAGCATGATGAAGAAAACTACCCTGTGCATGATTTGGAGCTAGTTGCGGTTATATTTGCCTTGAAAATTTGGCGACACTACCTTTATGGGGAGAAATTCACTATATTTTCAGATCACAAAAGTCTGAAATACCTCTTCACCCAATAGGAATTGAACATGAGATAGCGCAGATGGTTGGAGTATCTCAAAGACTTTGACTTTACTATCCAATATTATCCAGGCAAAGCAAATGTTGCAGCTGACGCTCTTAGCAGAAGAGCAATGAAAACTCTAGCAAGCCTCAAGAAAAGTACGACATATCTTATCGAGGATTTTACTCGTTTGAATCTGGATGTTGATAAAGAAGAGGAAGGGTATATGATTTCTAATATAAGGTCACAACCTATATTAATCAAAGATCTACCTAAATTATAAGAAAATGACACCATATTGATGGAGATCAAGGTTAATATTGATCAAAGGCCGGAATTCTCCATTTCAACTGATGGGAGATTACTGTTTAAAGATCAAATCTGTATGCCGAATCATGTCGACACTAAGAAATTGATCATGGAGGAAGCTCATAAATCAAGGTATGCTATTCACCCAGGTGCTACTAAGATGTACCAAGACTTAAAAAGAAACTTCTGGTGTCCCAACATGAAAAGAGAAGTAGCGGACTATGTATCTCGCTATCTCACTTGTCAGCAAGTAAAAGTAGAATATTTAAAGCCCGCCGGTAAACTACATCCCTTAGATATTCTCGAGTGGAAATGGGAAAGTATATGGATGGATTTGATCAAGGGTTTACCTAAGACAAGAGGTCGACACGATGGTATATGGGTGATTATAGATCGATTGACTAAATTTGCACATTTTTTGCCAATCAAAAGTCGATGGTCTGTGGATGTATTAGAAGCACTATAGATGAAGGAGATTATCAAATTACATGGTGTCCCTGTCACCATTATATCTGACCGAGACCCTCAGTTCACATCACAATTCTGGAAGGGTCTACAACATTCATTAGGGACCTGACTCAACTTTAGCACTGCATTCCATCCACAAACTGACGGTCAAACCGAAACGACAAATCAGGTGGTGGAGGATATGTTCAGAGCATGTGCTATTGATTTTGGAGGGAGTTGGCACGATCACTTGCCTCTAGTGGAATTCTCATGCAGCAATAGCTACGAAGCTAGCATACAAATGGCTCCGTTCGAGGCTCTGTATGGAAGGAGCTATCGCTCACCTATTTACTGGAATGAAGTAAGAGAAAGGCAATTTCTCGGCCCCGACTTCATCAGGGATACTACTGAGAAGATAAAGCTTATTTGGGAGAGACTTCATATGGCCTAAGACAGGCAGAAATCATATGCTGATAACCGAAGGCGCGACCTGGAATTCCAGGTAGGAGACCATGTATTCCTTAAGGTTTCTCCCAGTCGAGGTATTCGAAGATTCGGTATCAAAGGCAAACTCACTTCAAGATTCATCAGGCCCTTTGAAATTCTCGAAAGGATTAGTGAAGTTGCATATCGACTAGCTTTGACCCCTCAATTAGCTGGAGTTCATGATGTATTTCATGTATCAATGCTCAAAAAGTATGTCTCCGATCCATTTCATGTCATAACCTATGACAACCTGGAGATTAAGAAGGATTTGACGTATGAGCAAAAGTCAATCAGAATAGTTGAACGAGAAGTACGTCAACTTCAGAATAAAACCATTCCCATGGTCAAAGTCCAATGGACCAAATTATGTCCACATGAAGCAACATGGGAAATTGAAGAAGTCACGCGCAAAAGATTTCTGGAGATATTTGAATGTAAGTACACTCTCCTTAGAAAATATTATTACGATAAATTTGGGGACCAAATTCTTTTTAAGTGGGGGAGGGTGTAATGCCCGAGAATTTTCTTAGAAGTTTCTGGGTTTAAAATATAATTATTAAGCATTTAAATGGACTAAATGAGCTATTAAATGAATTATGGTTAATTAAATCTAATTATTAAGGCCCTACACTAATTAAAGATGATTAGGCCCATTTAAATAAGCCCGCTTTGCCCAAATTACAGTTTTGGACCCTTGCCCATATTCTAGAAGCTTAAATTGATGTATTTACGAAATTATGAGATAAATATTTTTATTTAAGGATAAATAGAGGAAGAGTTTTAATCAATTCAAAATTCGGCGCTCTAGGAGAAAAATGGACTATCACGAGATCGCATGATGTCCAAAACGGTCCTCATGTGACCGCTATTAATAGGCATATCCGAACAGTAAAGAAAGCTTGAAAAGTTGGCAACTTTGACATCCTAATCATCTGGGATCGATGCTATATACAAGATGGAAGGGTTTAGAATGTGTTAGGGTCGATTACAAGCCCTAATTAGGACTCTAGGTTCGTTCAAATCCTCAAAACCCTAGCTAACCCTATAAATAGACCTTAAGTCTCACCAGTACGACCCTTACTTTTGGCTTGTGTGGAACTAAGGTAAAGAGGCCGAATTAGAGGTAAGTTATTTAGAAGAATTTGTTCATGATAGCAAGGTCTAACTTCCCTATGAATTTCACATTAGGAGATCGAGCCATCAGGGAGGACAAGGCTTTCAAAGACGCTGGTTCGGTTCAAGAAACCCCGGAGATTGTGCGACCGGGCCAGATTGATCAGCAAATTAGAAGCCAGAAACGAGGTAATTAGATATGGGTTCTTTAGCATTATTTGTTTCTTTTTGTACCCTCTTCTTACCCTCTAAGTTTCGTGGTCATAGGTGAAGAAGATCAGAAGTTAGAAGGCCACGAAGTTGCTGATTCAGTTCGGGACAAATAGGAATTAGGGTCGAGTTCCAGTCGAAAATTTGAAGTTTAGAGCTCTATCTAGAGGTAGGTTATCTCATGATTGGCTCAAACTCGAAGTTAAGAATAAAATCCCTCAACTTCCAGTCATTTTCATGCATTATATGTGGAGGATTTCACGTTTCATTGAGATTACGCTTATAGTTCATTCTTCATGCATCAAAATCACGTTAATAAGATAAAAATGTAAATTCTTGGGTAATACACATTCACCCATGCATATTTATGACTTGGATCCCTTCTAGCATGCTTATATATGGGTTTCATTGATTTACATGCATAGTATGCCCTAGTTTAACTTTTTCATCATTTATAGCTTCTATCTGAAGACAAGAGGCGGCCTTACCAAGACCACCAGGAATAACTGCGGCTTTTTGAAAGACCGTTTTAGCCTTATTTGCTGTCAAATAAAGGACCATCTTTTCTGTATAGAGCGGTCTATCGCAAGACTGTCTGGACCATTATGCGGCTAGACCCTGACCACTATTTGGTTCTACGAACCAGTCTGAACCCAATTGGCTTTTCCATATTTATTAACACTATAAATATGATATTTCTTATGCTATCATGTTTTAAACTTACTATTAGAAACCCTCTTGCAGCATGTGAATGATTTTAAACATTATTTTCATTATCATGATTTCATGCCTAAATGTTATAGTTTTGTAATTAAATAATTTCCATGTTACGAATGAGATCTATGTGGTGTGATTATCATAGTTTAACCGAGTGTTTTATCGATCACTCTCATCTCAAGTCTTTCATAAGTACATGGCGTATACTCCGGTGTGCGACCATTAAATACACGTTGCACTTATAGACACATCTCTTGGACTTGTGAACCTCTCAGCCGGATATTCCTTCTATCAGACTAGGGGATCATGTTTCAAGGCCTCCGTATGTCTCTGCGAGCCTGGGATTCCCACTAGGATGTCGAACTGGTTGTACCCTTAAAGCCCAAATTATCCAGAGAGCACTCACGTGACTAATGTTTTACTTTCTGTACCCCGGTGAATTGCGGCCCTCTAGGAGACCGTCACTATTACTTAGCGGTCCTACTCTGACCGTCTTTATCATAAAACGGCCACCTTGAGACCACTATTGTTCCAAAATCCCTCAAGTGTCGACTTTCCCTTCGTTCTGGTTGACACAATTTAGTTGCGACCTTCACTGGACCGCTAGTATTGTTTAAAGCGGCCTGACTGTGACCATCTTCTGCATGAAACGGACCAGTAAATGACCGTCTCTTTCTGTCAGGTTCATAACCTGGGGTTTGACCTAACTATTGTTTAAATTCTGTTCTTCGATGATCTTAGGATTATCTGGATCCCAAACCTATGTGTTACAAGTTAATGTGAAGTTATGGAACTTCATTAATGTACCGTTATGCTGCCGGAATGCCGCTCGTAGCATAATGTTCTTTTAATTCTTCTTTGAAATCTCATATCAGTTTTGGAACGTTCTATACCTTGATTACTTAGTCATGAGACCTATTATTTGAAATTGAAATTATTGGCCAAAATTATTGTTATCTCGTAGAAGTAGCTTGATATGTAACTTGAAGATGCAAGAGCGGGCACGGACGGTGTCCAAGGGCTCGACACTAGCCCCCACGGCCGATGGCCGGAAACATGCTGAAAACCATGGGGTACGATGAACACTGGCGTCGCATTTCACCGGGAGTACCTTTTTTATAGATGAGTGAAAATCCCAAGGCTCAAGATGGAAATTACATGCTTGTTAATGATTTTCTAGTACATAGCCTTTACAAGGTTGTGTAAGTACTTTCTGGTTACAAGCTAGTACTTTCTAGCTCATGAAAGGCCAACTTATATTCATGTTATATTCTTGCTTAAACATATTCCTTGTCTACATGAATTCTCATATCTCAATCATGATCATACCATGTTACTGATGTTACTTTGGGTTTTCACCGCGTGTTCTATCGTCTTATTTCGTTTATCTTTATTCTAGGGCTAGAACATTAATCACTTAAATATTACCTTCATGTTGATACGAAGATACCTACTGGGCAAGTGTGCTCATACCTACTTTCTCATCTTTTCAGGAAATACTAGTGAATTGGATTCGGATTATGCAAGTAGCAGGTCCGAGAGCGATTGATGGTCCATTGGAATGAGAGAAGCCCTAGTTATCTAGTTTCTAGTCGAGTCATATTGTAATTTTTAATTTCTTGAGTCATATGATGTAAGGATGTCAAAGGCAATGGTCTTATGTACTTTTGTTTATTATTATTATAAAATAAAGTTGAAGTTTTGAGCAATTACTTGTGCAATTACTTTTATGTGATTGTCTTGCGCTGTGATTTCTTACTTGCTTGAGGCGTACTAGCCAGCAGTTCACATTCCCGAGATTCCTTCCACTGTATTAAAAGCTCGGGGCATGACAATGTACCCTAGAGTAGGCGTCAAATAGTTCTGAAAACCTTCTGCCCGTAGCAGGCAGAAGACGGTCTTTCCAAGACTACTAAAGTACAATAGCGGTCCCATCAAGACCGCTACTACTAGAAACGGTCCTCTCGAGACCGCATTAGTTTCCTGTGTTCTGTATTTTGTTAACCTGAAATAGATTGCAGAACAGCCCTATTAACCATATGTTAAGCCTAGATAATTAAGTTTTATTCCTGGTTAAGATATTGCATTCATAAACTTGGTTAGGTTAACTATTCATCTTGATTGATTTCATGTTCCTTATGCACTTTGAACCTATTTTTAGCTTATGCTAATTTCATACAAAAAACATATATTCTTTTACTAATGATCCTATTTTTACATGCTTCACGGACTTGTTTAAGTAATGTTTTGATCGTTGTTTTGCCATGATCCCTTCTCATCTATAGTCTTTTCTTAAGTACATGGTGCGTACCCCGGTGCATGGCCATTAGATACAATTTTGTAGTTACAAGCACACCTCTTGGACTTGTGATCCTTTCTCTTGGATATTCCTTCCACCTGACTAGGTGATCTTGTTTCAAGGCCTCCGTAAGTCTCCGTGAGCATGAGATTCCCTCTAGGACGATGAGCTGATTGTACCCTCAAAGCCTAATTGTCTAGAAAGCACTTGCACTACTGGTGTTTTTTTGAGTCCTAGATAGAAGCGACGCTCAGGAGACTGCTACGGTCTAGTAGCGGCGAGCCCATGACCGCGTCTATCCTGAGTTTTCTTACATCGAGCTTTTCATGGTCTGGCATCGACCCAGTATAGACACGGTCCCAACCTAACCGTCTATTTACAATAGCTATCCTGTCTGGACCGCGTATGTCCAGAAACGGTCCAGGAATGACCGCTTCTTCTCATTTCTTGTCTAACCCAAGGTTTGACCCTAGGGTTTGTTTTCCTAAGTTTCTAGATGGTCTATTGATTATCTAGATCTTAACACCTTATTGCAAAGCTATCTAATAAATTATGGAAGTTAAAGAATATGCCGTTATGCTGTCGAATTCCTTCCGTGGCATGGCCTTATCTTAAGTCATCTTTGGAATTCTTATGATATTTTATTGTGTGTTCTCTACCTTGGTTACGTTATCGTGGAAACTATTGTTGAATTGAACATTATTGGCCGAACTTTACTATATTCTCATGGAAGTAGCTTGATCTGTAACTTGTAGATGCAAGAGCGGGCACGGATAGTGTCCAAGGGCTCCACACTAGCCCCCTCGGCAGATAGTCGGAAATGTGATGAAAATCATGGGGTACGATAAACACTGGCGTCGCATTCCGTCGGGAGTACTTTTTTTATAGACGGGTGAAAACCATGAGGCAAACTTGTGATAATTAACATGCTTGCTAGTACATTCTTGTTCATGACTTTCTAGTGCATAGCCTTTATGGCTATGAAGTACATTCTTGTTAATGAAAGGTCACTTTACCTTATAAATCTTGCTTGATCATGCTCTATTGTCCATTCATATTCTTCACATCTCTATAATTCATATCTCTATAATTCTTATCTTGTTACTTGGATTTTGTTCGTGTGCTTTATCACAATTTCTTCTACCTTATTCACTAGATCGAAAATGTAATTACTTGCATGCCTCCATGTTGATGCAAAGATACCTACTGAGTAAGTGTACTCATTACCCTACTTTTCTAATCTTTTTAGGAAGTTCAAGTGAGTCGGAATCAGATTATTCTAGCAACGGGTCCGAGAGTGATGATTGATGGTCGAGAGAAGACTTAGAATGTCAATAGTTTTCAGGTAGTCTAGAATCATGATGTAATTTTTACTTTATTGAGTCTTACTAAGAAATTTTCATTTTTCTTGAGTCTAGTAAATCAAGAGTCAACCTTATGTAATTATAAATTATTATTATCAATAAAAGCTAGAATTTTGGTCAAATATTGTGTACTCTATCTTTATGTGGATGTTTATTGCGCTCTGATTTTATTGCTGACTTGAGGCGTATTACTGAATGCTCACGTTTCCCGATATTACTTCTACTGTACATATGTCTCGGGGCGTGGCATTTAAGTTGGTATCAAAGCCTAGGCATAAGTAAGTCTTAGAAAAATGTCATAGGCTAAATCCAAGGTTAATAACCCAATCCTATGAGCTAAGAAGAAATTTTCAACCATGTGAGAATGGGTAGAGCCGGGATGAGAGTGTTAAATTAGAAATTTTATCTAGGTTAATTCTATTAATTCCATAGGAATTGACTAATTGATTATCCGCTCAAGTACCGTCCAAATTTACTCACATCCTGCATTTGTGTTATTTGATACGGGCGCTTCTCATTCTTTTATTTCAAGCGCTTTTGCTAAAACCTTGCCAATTTCACCAGTTCCATTACCTTCGAATTTAACTATAAGTACACCCTTAGGTTCGAGAGAAGAACTTAAAACTTATCTTCCCGATAGTGAAGTTATCATAGAAGGCCACAATCTCCCTGCAAATCTCGCATGCCTTGACATGGAGGGCTACGATGCCAAATTAGGAGTAGATTGGCTTTGTGACCATTATGCCGACATTAATTATCGCAATAGGTGGATTTCTTTTCGTAAATCATATTTTCCAAAGTTTTCTTTCCTTGGCATCAAGTATAGGAAGCACCCTACTCTTATTTCTTCTCTTCACGCCTGTAAACTCATCTCACAAGGGTGTGAAGCTTTTCTTGCTTCCGTTATCATTATTGAGTCCAAGGAAATGCTTATAGAAGAAATCCCCATTGTAAAAGAATTTCCGGACGTCTTTCCTTCGGACTTACCCAGTATACCACCCAAGAGGGAGGTTAATTTTTCCATCGAACTTACACCTGGAGTAGCACCTGTGTCAAAGGCCCCTTACAGGATGTCCCCCACGGAGCTCAAGGAATTGAAAAAGTAACTTCAAGAGTTGCTGGAGAAAGGCTTTATTCGACCTAACACATCCCCTTGGGGTACTCCGGTTCCATTTGTCAGGAAGAAGGATGGATCCCTTAGGCTGCGTATCGACTACCCACAGTTGAATCAACTTACCATCAAGAACAAGTACCCACTGTCACGTATTGATGACCTGTTTGACTAGATCTCCTGTGCATAATATTTCTCCAAGATTGACCTCCGGTCTGGCTATCATCAGTTAAAGATTAAGGAAGAGGATATTCACAAGATGTCTTTCCGTAGTAGATACGGACATTATGAGTTTGTGATTATGCCGTTCGGGTTAACCAATGCCCCCGTAGCATTTATGCAACTCATGAACAACATCTTCAGGACATATCTCGATCGCTTTGTGGTCGTATTCATTGATGACATCCTTATCTATTCTAAGATGAAAGAAGAACTTGAGGAACATCTGAGAACTGCCATACAAATATTAAGGGAACACCAACTATATGCCAAGCTAAATAAATGTGAGTTCTGGTTAAAGGAGGTTTCTTTCCTTGGCCATGTTATCTCCAAAGAAGGATTTGCCGTGGATCCTTCTAAAGTAGAAGCTGTCAAGAACTGGAGCTGACCGACGACTATATCTGAAATTAGAAGTTTCCCTGGTTTGGCTGGTTATTATCGACGGTTCATCAATGATTTTTTCCAAAATCGCCGTTCCTCTCACAAGACTCACTAGAAAGGGAAATCCATCTGTATGGACCACGGAGTGCAAGGAGAGTTTCTTGACTCTCAAGGAACATCTCACTACTGCCCCCATTCTGGCACTACCTGTCAAAGGCGGTAGATTTTAAGTATACACGAATCAATCAGGCATTAGCCTCGGGTGCGTTCTTATGCAAAGGGGCAAAGTGATTTGCTATGCCTCAAGACAATTGAAGCGGCATGAAGAAAATCATCTAGTTCATGATCTGGAATTAGCTACCATTATATTTGCTCTAAAGATCTTGCGTCACTATCTTTATGGAAAAAAGTTCATGGTATATTCGGACCACAAAAGTTTGAAATATCTCTTTTCTCAAAAGGATCTAAACATGAGACAAAGGTGATGGCTGGAATATATTAAGGATTTTGATTTCGCCATCCAATATCATCTAGGCAAGGCGAATGTTGTAGCCGACGCGCTCAACAGGACACCAATGGGAATGTTATCAAGCCTCATGAAAGGTATGACTAATCTCATTGTTGAATTTGCCCAGTTAAATCTAGATATAAATGCGGAGAAAGAAGAATGCTTTATTTCCAATATTCGGTCACAACCTACATTAATAGAAGGCCTAGTCAAGTTGCAAGAAAATGACCCTACACTGATGAAAATCAAGGATGATATAGATCAACTGTCAGAATTCTCTATTGCAACTGACGGAAGATTGCTATTCCGAGGTTGAATTTATGTCCCAGATCATGTTGATACTAAGAAGCTGGTTATGGACGAGGCACATAAATCAAGGTATGCCATTCACCCTGGTGCTACCAAGATGTACCAAAACATTAAAAGGAATTATTGGTGCCCTAATATGAAGAGAGAAGTGGCGGACTATGTATCACGCTGCCTCACCTGTCAACAAGTTAAGGCAGAGCATCAAAAGCCCGCTAGAAAGCTACATCCCTTGGTGATTTTTGAGTGCAAATAGGAGTATAGGGATGGATTTTGTCATGGGTCTACCTAAATCAAGAGGAGGGCATGACGGTATTTGGGTGATCATTGACCGCTTGACCAAGTCGACTCACTTCCTACCTATTAAGAGTCGATGGTCCGTGGATGTCTTGGCTACCTTTTATGTAAAAGAAACTATGAAACTGCATGGAGTCCTTGTCACCATTATATCTGATCGAGACCCTCGATTTACATCTCAATTCTAGAAGGGTCTACAACATTCATTACGGACCCTGTTGAATTTCAGCACTGCATTCCACCCACAATCTAATGGTCAAACTGAAAGAACCAATCAGGTGGTGGAAGATATGCTCTAGGCTTGTGTACTTGATTTTGGTGGAAGTTGGCACGACCACTTTCCTCTAGTGGAATTCTTCTACAGTAATAGCTATCAAGCTAGCATTAAAATAGCACCATTTGAAGTCCTATGTGGCAAGAGTTGCCGCTCACCTATATGCTGGAGTGAGATTGGGGAAAAGCAATTTCTAAGGCCGGAACTCATTAGGTATACTACTGAAAAAGTCAAGCTGATTCAAGAAAGACTCAAGGTGGCTCAAGACAGGCAAAAGTCTTATGCTGATAATCGAAGGCATAACCTGGAATTCCAAATAGGAGACCACGTATTCCTCAAAGTTTCTCCAGGTCGAGGTATCTGAAGATTCGGCATCAAAGGCAAACTTACACCAAGATTTAATGGCCCTTTCGAAATTTTTGAAAGGGTTGGTGATGTTGCTTATCGACTAGCCTTGCCTCTTCAACTAGCACGAGTTCATGATGTCTTTCACGTCTTAATGCTAAAAAGGTACGTCCATGATCCATTCCATGTCATCACTTATGATAACCTGGAGATACGGGAAGACTTGACGTACAAGCAAAGGCCACTCAAGATAATTGAGCGAGAAGTACGTCAGCTTCGAAATAAAAATATTCCCATGGTCAAAATCCAATGGAGCAAATCCTGGCCGCACGAGACGATATGGGAAACGGAAGAAGCTATGCGCAAAAGATTTTTAGAGATATTTGAATGTAAGTACACTCTCCTTAAAAATCACATACACTGAATTTGGGGACCTAATTCCTTTTAAGTGGGGGAGGGTGTAACGCCCAAGATTTTTTTAGGAATTTTTTAGGATTTAATATAATTTAAATAGACTTAATGAGCTATTTAATGAATATAGGTCTATTTAAAAATTATTTAAAGGCCCACAAGACCCAAATCCAAGCCCTTTAGGCCCAAGCCATTACTAGAGCCGTAATTAGGGTAAATTATGGAATTAAGTTGGATAAATATACCAAAAGGGGGATAATTAGTTGATAAATCCAAAAATCTAAAATTTTGGACTTAATGCCTAAAAGAGGTCTATCACACGACCGCTACTATACAAAGGCGATCCTGAAACGACCGCTACTATGTTCCGAGAACGGGCTTTGTAGAAACGTAAAAAGCATGGATCTTTAATTGGCAACCAAATTGTCTTTGATCGAAGCTATCTGGCATGGGAGACTGTCTAGAACACTCTAGGGATCAATTCTACCCCAATTTAGGACAATAGATCCGATCTAATCCCCAAACCCTAGGTAAAATCTATAAATAGGGTTCAAGTTCAAACTATGAGAACCCTTGTTTTGGCTCGCGATGTTCGACGGTAAGGAGATGATATCTCAAGTTAGTTCTTTAAAAGATTTTGTTCTCCTTACTTTTATCTAACTCCCCTACAATTTTCGTGCTAGAAGACCCAACCGTTGAAGAATTAGGGCGTCTGCAAGTTGCTAGTTCGCTATCGGCTACATAGGAACCAGTGCACCGATCCAGTGAAAATCAAGAGATTAGAAGCCCTAAATGAGGTTAGTTCACGTTATGTCTTTAGAACTTTGTGTTCCCCTTTCTATCTTCTACCTACCCTCCTATTTTCATGAATTTAGGTCAAGAGAATCAGAAGATAGAGGGGCGGAAAGTTGCTGGTTTGACATAGGACGTGCAGGAACCTGAGCGATCTTCTAGTTAGAAATTCGAAGTCTAAAGGTTGTCATAGAGGTAGGTTATCTCATAGATGGGTAGAATAATATGTCAGGAGTAAAAGCCTTCTATTTTCTCCTATTTTCATTGATTATACATGGAGTATTTTACATTTTTCTATCACTACGCAATTAGGGATTTCAAAGCATGCATGTCCCCGCACCTTAAAGGAAAAAGATGTTAATATTGGCTTAAATCATACTACCCATGATCCATCATGACCTATCATGTTATTTTAATGATTAGCATGCTTTTCAAACATTATGTAATCTAGAATAGGCCTCAAATAGTTCCAAAAACCTTCTACCCGTAGCAGGCAGAAGGCGGTCTTTCCAAGACTACTAAAGTACAATAGCGGTCCCAGCAAGACCGCTACTACAAGAAACGGTCCTCTAGAGACCACGTTAGTTTCTTGTGTTTTGTTTTTTGTTAACCCGAAATAGATTGCAGAACATCCTTATTAACCATATGTTAAGCCTAGATAATTAAGTTTTATTCCTGGTTATGATACTGCATTCATAAACTTGATTTCATGTTCCTTATGCACTTTGAACCTATTTTTAGCTTATGCTAATTTATTGCCAAAAACATATATTCTTGTACTAATGATCATATTTTTACATGCTTCACGGACTTGTTTAAGTGATGTTTTGATCGTTGTTTTGCCACGATCCCTTCTCATCTATAGTCTTTTCTTAAGTACATGGTCCGTACCCTGGTGCGTGGCCATTAGATACATTTTTGCACTTATAAGCACACCTCTTGGACTTGTGATCTTACCGTTGGATATTCCTTCCATCGGACTAGGTGATCTTGTTTCAAGGCCTTCATAAGTCTCCGAAAGCATGAGATTCCCTCTAGGACGTCGAGCTGGTTGTACCCTTAAAGCCCAATTTTCTAGAAATCACTTACACTACCAGTGTTTTTCTGAGTCCTGGATAGAAGCGGCCCTCAAGAGACCGCGACTGTCTAGTAGTGGCCAGCCCATGACCATGTCTGTCATGAGTTTTCTTACGTCGAGCCTTTCTTGTTCTGGCATCGACCCAATATAGACACGGTCCTGACCTGACCGTGTATTTACAATAGCGGTCCTGTCTGGACTGTGTATGTCCAGAAATGGTCCAGGAATGACCGCTTCTTCTCAGTTCTTGTCTAACCCGAGGGTTGACCCTAGGGATGATTTTCCTAAGTTCTTAGATGGTCTATTGATTATCTAGAACCTAACACCTTGTTTCAAAGCTATCTAATAAATTATGGAAGTTAGAGAATATGCCGTTATGCTGCCGAATTCCTTCCGTGGCATGGCCTTGTCTTAAGTCATCTTTGGAATTCTTATGATCCCTTATTGTGCGTTCTCTACCTTGGTTACGTTATTGTGGAAACTATTGTTGAATTGAACATTATTGGCGGAACATTACTATATTCTCATGGAAGTAGCTTGATCTGTAACTTGAAGATGCAAGAGTAGGCATGGATAGTGTCCAAGGGCTTCACACTAGCCCCCTTGGAAGATAGCCGGAAACATGTTGAAAATAATGGGATACGATGAACACTGGCGTCGCATTGCGCCGGGAGTACTTTTTTTATAGACGGGTGAAAACCATGAGGCAAACTTGTGATAATTTACATGCTTGCTAGTACATTCTTGTTCATGACTTTCTAGTGCATAGCCTTTATGGTTATGAAGTACATTCTTGTTCATGACTTTCTAGTGCATAGCCTTTATGGTTATGAAGTACATTCTTGTTAATGAAAGGCCACTTTAGCTTATAAATCTTGCTTGATCATGCTCTATTGTCCATTCATATTTTTCATATCTCTATAATTCATATCTTGTTACTTGGATTTCGTTCGTGTGTTTTATCGCATTTTCTTCTACCTTATTCACTAGAGCGAAAATGTAATTACTTAAAGCATGCCTCCATGTTGATGCGAAGATACCTATTGAGCAAGTGTGCTCATTACCCTACTTTTCCAATCTTTTCAGGAAGTTCAAGTGAGTCAGATTCGGATTATTCTAGCAACGGGTCCGAGAGTGATGTTTGATGGTCGAGAGAAGAGTTAGAATGTCAAGAGTTTTCAAGTAATCTAGAGTCATGATGTAGTTTTCACTTTACTGACTCTTACTATGAAATTTTCATTTTTTCTTGACTCTAGTAGATCAAGAGTCAACCTTATGTAATTATGAATCATTATTATCAATAAAAGTTAGAATTTTGGTCAAATATTATGTACTCCATCTTTATGTCGATGTTTATTACGTAATGATTTTATTGCTGGCTTGAGACGTATTGTCGACTGCTCATGTTCTCCGATATTACTTACGTTGTACATCTGTCTCGGGGCGTGACAACCAGAGTGGCATGACCCTCAATCAAGTCCTACAATGAATTAAATAGCATGGCTAAACAACGTAGGAATTTCCAATATGAACAGATTTAATAGCAAGTAATCTACTTGTTTCTCGGTATAGCATGGAAGAGAAGTAAGAATCAAGAAACAAGGAACGTATACAATGCAACTTAGTCAAGTTTTAACTTTCCTTCATGAAACCCTAGTCATTTAAGTGTGTTTATTACCTTAAGAACATGCTGACTATTTACTACTTGTAGCAAAGCAGAAACGCGAGAAAGGCTAGGTTGCTGGAACCCGAGCACAAATAGCGATTTATGCAAGGCCGCTACCTGATGGTAGCAGTCTATCGAAGACCGTGATCTGGCCCCTTTGACTTATTTCAAAAAAAAAACCCTGCCAGGAAGATATCATTCTATTGCGGGGCCGCAGTCTCCAGGTAGCGGTCACTGTAGTTCCACGACCTCGAACCGAGGTCCACCTTCCGGCGAACTCCAACACACCTTGACTAAAACCCCGATTACGATCGCTATACTACACAAAAACTAACCAAAATGGTACTAAAAGAAAGAGCACTTGAAGATGCACATGATGGTATGTTTTATTGAAGGTTAGGCTTGAGAGAAAACTTACCTTAAATGGATTAATAAGAGGTTGATGATGACGTTGGAACCCTAACATGTCCTCGCCTTGCTCGATGAATCCCCTCTTGATCTCACACGCCGTCGGCCACCCAAGCAAAATGGAGTTTTCTATGGGCGTGGTCACCTATTTATAGTGCTTATGGAGCCCCTAGTGTCGTGGTATCGATCTAGGAAGGTGTGGGAGATAATCTCACAAGGGAATCGTGGTTGACCAAATCAAGCGTCGTTGACCCAAAATTTGAAGTCTAGGGTTAGGGTTTTCAAGGGAAAAGTGAGGAAAATTATCTATCCTACTAGGCCAAGGGTTTGGGTTCGATTAGAGCCCATTAGAGCTCGAATTGGGGTCCAATTGCCCCCTCTATGGGTCGGTTCTTCCTAGTTCCGAGTTTACCCAATAAACTCTAATTTGGGCCTAATTAAATTTTCTTTTGGGTTTATTTATGTTGACAATTTTGCTAGAAATTTTTTTATCTACGTGGATATATATTTTTTATATTATATAAATTTTTTGAATTCCAATTGAAGAGACAATTAATTTATCTATTATTTTAATTCAGGTTGCATCGGAAGGAACTCCACTGCCCTATTGCAACATTCCGAGCAGGAAGATAAGCTGGGAACTACCAGCTCTAGACGACATGCTCAAACTATGTGTCTCCATAGCATGGGGGATATATCTCGGGGGTGCCACCCCATCTCTACACCATATCTGGGGTTGAATGGGTTCGGAGGAAACCCCAGGGAGTGTGCTCATGCAGGAATAATTGCAAGACTGGAAGTGTCATGTATTAGAATAGCATATAAGCCACTCTAGTAGGGGCATGGCACTGTACCACTGAGGAGGCTTGCAGATAGAAGCTGGTACGATCGTACCTGTAAGAGGAACTGTTGGGTTATAACAGATCTAGAGCATAACTAGAGTCTGGGAGTTGAAAGATGTAATGCCCTGGATCTTGGTGGATCTTTTGCAGGTCTTGTTGGATCTTTGCTGGATCTTTCGGATCTGTTTCGGATTCGTTTCGTTGAGTTTCAGTTCGCTTTTGTGGCTTCCGAGTTGAGTTTGACGAGCCGTGTGTGTTTTTCTCACGTACTAGTTACGGAACCCTACGGTGAGTTTGTTTGGCTATTCTCGAACTCGTGGATGCTACAGCGACGATGTACTCTTCGAGCCGGTCGTTTCGGCTATTTTTGCGTATTTTTCTGAATTTGTGCATTTTCGGCGCATTTTCAGAAATTAGGAAAATTTCCTAATTTTCTTTTCTATTTCTTTTCCTTTTCCCTCTCTCTCTCCTCATTTCTCACTACCGCCGTCTCTCTCCCGTTCTCTCTCGTTCTCTCCCCTTTTCGGCTCCGGCTGCAGACGGAGGCGTGCGTGGGCGAGGTGGAGAGGCCGTGGAGCTGTCGAGGTGCGCGATGGGGCGAGGATCGGATCGATTCTGGCGCGATCCCGAACGGTGGATTCAAAGCTGGTGAAATCGATTCGCGAGTGGTTTTCGGCGTGGTTTAGTCCCTTCGGGGCACGGTTTCTTCGGTGGAGGTAGGGTGACGGATCCTTACTTCTCCATCTTCGTTTTCCCTGCCATTGCACGTCGTTCGGCTAGGAAACGAGCGTGTTTGGGCTTGTTTTGCCTAAACCGTGATTTTCGTGGTTTTTAGGGTCGGCCGGTAAACGGTGACCGTTTGCGGCGCAGTTAGTTTCTAACTGACCGCAGGGATGTTAGGATCCCATCCACGTTGATTTCGTGTCGTTTGGTGTTCATTCGAGGCCGGTAGAAGCCCGAGAACCTCGGTGACCCACTTTGGGTGGATTTGATGAAATCGCCCGGATCTTGCATTTTTGAGCTTGCATGCGGGGTTTTGAGTCCCCTGGTGTTGTTATTTGTCGTTGTGGTTTATTTCCCCTGCGTTTCGGCGTGAATGGGGCGTGGAACGGGCCGATTCGGCCATTCCCCTGTTTTCCCGTCGTGACTGAAGTAGCGGTCGTTCCAGAGGCCGTTATTTGGCTCTGACGGCCCTACGATAGACCGCCATTTGATTAGGCGTCTTTTTAAGTTTTCTGGCTTTTGGGAATGTGACGGCCCAAAGGTGGTGCGCCGCTTCCTTGTGACGCGCCTAGGTCAGCGCGTTACTTCATTTTTGTCGTTTTGTAGCCTGAGTAAGGCGGTTCCTCTGACGGCCTGGTCCTGGCGCGTCAGAGGGTTGTAACGCGCCCAGGTTGGGCCGTTACATTATGTTTGACCGAGTTTGGCTGGGCGTTGACCGTTTAAGGCGGTTGATGTAGCGGTCAAGTCTCCGTGCGTCGCAATGTTGTAACGCGCCGTGCTTAGGCCGTTACATGCTGTTTGGCTGAGGTTGGGTGGTTGTGTGCTGTCTTGTGTGTGACGGCCTTGCCCTGTGCGTTGTTTGGTTCTAACGCGCCTGCCCCTGTGCGTCGTTTGTAAGTAACGCATTCACCTCTATCCGTCATTTGCTGTTGTGCTGGGTCGAGGGTGGCTATGCCGTTGGAAGTAACAGATATGCCCCTGAGCGTCGTTTGGCTCTGACGGCCCTCCCCTGCCGCGTTGTCTGGTCGTAACGCGCTTGGCGTTGTGCGTTACTTCGCTTTGGTTTGGGTGGCTGTGCACGTTGTGAATAACGCGCTAACCCCCGTGCGTCGTTTGCTTGGCTCTTGTGTGGTTTAGTAGGTTGTCAGGGTGGTGAGCGACGGCCTGTTGCCTGTCCGTCGTTTGGGAAATAACGGCCCCGACCTAGACCGTCGTTTGTCCATAGCGGTCTAGGGCTCGTGCGTTACTTTCCTTGTGTTTTGGTTTTCTGCTCCTTGATTCCTGTGTGTCTTGGCTTGGCCTTGTGGTCTGCCCGTTGTCCCGTGGATGTCTCTCGACGTCCTATGAGGGTTAAGACTACGTTGTAAGGTAGCCAGGAGTCTTCTTACTTGTGGTAGGATTCTTGATCCTACTTTTGCATGTTGTTCTGTGGTTCAGGTCAACCCGGTCTGACCTAGTGGTCGACGTGTGACCTTGTTTGTGCATGTCTTGGCGGTTCTGTCCTGTCTGAGACACTGCTTCTGGATGCTTCGAGGTGTTGTTCTACCTCGGTTTGCGTGTCCGATCGTGCTGAGGGTTCTTGGTGTTTCCCTCAGGTCTCCGTGTGTTGTTTTCTGCGGAGCGTGGTTTCTCTGGCCTAAGATTAGACCGATTGGCGGCTTGTTCCGCTGTTTGTGACAATCCTGCCTTTGAGTCGTTCGACTCAGGATCGTTACGTAGGGGGTCTAGTTGCTTGTCCTGAGATGTCGGCAGTGGCGATGCTGCCATTTCGTGCCTCGAAGTACGTGTTGAGGGGCGTGGTTGCCCGTTTGTACTTCAGCACTTGTGTTTTGAGTTTCTGTGTCGTGTGAAGCCTCCACTTGTTGTTGCTCTAAGGCCGAGAGGTGCCGACCCGCTAGCGGATGGCGGAGGGGTGTTCCCGATGAGCGGTTGTAGTTAGTTCCGCGGGCTCCTAGCCAACGGTAGCGTCCTACCGAGGGAGAATACTAGCTAGAGAACCTGGCTTAGGCTATAGCCAGTGTGTGCACACGTGGTCAGGGACTGAGGACTTACGTCGACGGGCGTGACCCTGACTAGTTACTTGTTGTGTTGTTCCTGTTTGGTTCAGCTCGTGTCTACATCTCTGCTGTTGTAGCAGCAGTACTGTAGGTGAGACACTTGAGGTGCGGCGTAAGACGTCAGTGGACGCGGTTGGCTTTGTAAGGAGGTGTTTCCGTCACGTGACGTGTGGCTCTCGCATTTTCTTGCACGCTGTGACCTTTGCGAGTCGCCCTCTTATGGCCGTACTCGAGGTCAGTGTTCTGTCGTTTGCATGACGTTCTAGTCATGCGTGGGGCTTTGTGCACGACGTTCCCTGTCGTGTTTTGTCTGTGTTTCAGCGTCGGCGTCTGCCTTCACCTTTGTTTTGGCTGACGGATTGGGTTACCCTACTGCGCGAGTTTGGGGTCGACCGTCTGTTGCCGTTTGGAGTAGCTTAGGGTGCCGAGTTCTCCTCGGTGGCCGTTGTCCCGTGTTTTACGGCCTCCCTCTTCTTTGTTGTTGAGCTCCCCTCTCCTGCCTGTTCCCTACTCCTGCTGTACCTGTTCTGTTTGCAGCTTGTAGTGTAACTTTTCCTGCTTTGCTGCACCTGCTATTTTTGTTGTTGCTTCCGTTGCTCTGTGCATTTTCCAGTGGGGATCCGCGTGACCCCTACTGAGTTTCTGTTGAGACTCACCCCTGCTGCTTTTCAGGTGGGTTTCACCGTCTGCCTCTACTGTTCTTGGTGGAGTGCGTTCGCTGTAGCTGCCAGCTGTGCCTGCGTCGGGTTTCCCCCGACTTCAGTGTACGTTTCGTTCTGTCAGACTGTACTGTGATAGACTTGTTGTCTTTCCTTTGGACTGGACTCTGTGTATAATTGTAAAACTTGAATTATTAATGAAAAGGTAATTTTATTTCTGCTACTTTAGCAATCCAATGTAATGAAATTTAATTGCTTACTGCTATATCTGCTGGCTTCAATGTATTTCCCACACAATCCTTTTTTCCCTTCGGCGCTTTCCCGCGCTTGGGAGGCCTCGCGGGTCCCATGTGGTATCACGTGTATTCGGTATTTATACCGGGTACACGGGGTATCCGGAATCCGGGTCGCTACAGGTGGTATCAGAGCATTGTTGTGTGAAATACATGGAAATCCAGATATACAGTTACCAGAGTCCATAAGGTCCAGTACAGTCTCTTGCTGGCGTAGGTGTTGCGATGGTTTATCGCGGTGCTTTTTGCGTTTGGTCTTGTACGTGCTTGGTTGGCACTGTGCGAGATGGTTTTGCTCTCGTCTGAGTGTGACGTGGTGCTTTGTTCGGTTTTGAAGTTGGTCTCGATCATGTTGCGCTTGGCAGTGTTTGTCGGTTGGCATGAACCTGCAGTGCATTGTTCGAGCTGTTTTCTGTGCTTTTGCTCAGGTGGCTTATGACTTTTAGCGTTGGTATGATGGCCATGCACGTTCTTATGTTGCTTTGGTTGTCCCAGCTTGAGTTCGTGTAGCTCCTGATGCATCGTTGTTTCGGTTGTTTCGATTATCGTGTTGCCTCGATTGAGAAGTTGCTCGAGCGAGCCTAGGATTTTTCCTTCCTGGCAAGCTGTTGTTGTTGAGCTTGTTGCTTCTCATCCTTCTTGGTGAAGCTTTTTCGAGGTTTGCCTTGGAATTGCTGTCTTAGTGTTGCCTTTGTCCTGTGTCTGCTTAAGTGTAGATAGCTTTGTTCTGAGCCTGATCTGCTCCTTGTTGTACAGTTGCTTGGCTTTGGACTCCATGATGGTGTTAAGAGCTGTTGTGTACCGTATTTGTCGTGCTGTGTCTGACGGCCGATGTATTGTGAGGGCTCATTTATTGTGTCAGGACGTGATGGTAAACTGAGATTAGTTCTTTCCTTGTGCTTTGTGCTGAAGCTGGTGCTCTTCCTTTGTCGCACTTAGGCTCTTTGTGATCGGTTGTTCGCGAGGTCAGTGCTCGTGGCGTGTTAATTGCGATCTTGTTGATTGCGATGACGCCTGGTGTGTGCTGAGATGCGATTACCGGTGTTGTTCTGTTGCCTGTGCGCGTTGTTGAGAGTGCAGTGGAAGTGTGTGGGTTGGCTACCTGTTTGTCGAGAGGTTTTGTTCCTTCTTGTTGTGACTTCGTCTTGGCTTCTTGTGCCTTGACTTTGTCGGTTGCCGTGCCATTGTTTGTGGTTTTCTGGTATTGGCATTAGTATTTGCGAGTGATGGGGAATTTGTCGGCATTCCTTGCTGATTGAGTACCCTTTTGCTCTGTATTTTTCTTTCTTGGGCGTTGTGCTCTTGAGGCGTGTTGCTAGTCCTTGAATTGCGTTCCCCGAGATCGTTGTAGTCGTTTCTCGTTGTTGTGGGTCTTCTCTTGGTGAGCAGTCTGATGCGTAACCCGTTCTCGTGTGGCTGTGTGTTCAGCTGTTCTTGTGCCTTGTTGTGACCCTGCTTGCAGATGTGTTCCGTGGTTCTGCGTGTTGTGTGGAGTCGGAATCCTACAGGTGTTGCCGCTGTGTTGTTGTGTTGTTTTGGCGCTGTTTCTTTATGATTTTGTGTTCTTGTCTTGGACCATTGTGTTGTCAGTTGGCTTTGCTGTGCTCCCTTTCCTCTCGTGGAGTTAGCTTGCGACTCGATCAAATGTGATATTTGAGTGAGTGCTGACTTGATTGTGTTTCTGGTCCAGTGTGTGTTGTTGTCGTTGGTGTCCTGTGTGCCAGGTGTTCCCTGTTGCCTTTGACACTGGAGCCGATGATGTTGCGAGCTGTCAGCTATGAGGACTGTGTCTCCTTGTGTGCGCTTGCCGTGTTGTCGTTGTGTTTCTCGGTTGTCTGTTGTTGTGGCTGTCGTGTCTCTATTTTTGGTGAGACGTAGACGACGTTGCCCTTGCTTCGGAGGTGTCAGATGTATTCACTTTGGTGCCATACTCGTGCTGCGGACTTGCTGTCTTAGAAGCTGAGTGTGTACCTGTAATTGTGGTCTGACGGTGTTCCTCTGAGCTGTGTCTTCCGAGATTTGTGCTGTTGGGTTGTTCTTCCCTGCTTCTCCTTTGTTAGTCCTTAATTTCGAGGGCGAAATTTCTTAAAGGAGGGGAGGATGTAATGCCCTGGATCTTGGTGGATCTTTTGCAAGTCTTGTTGGATCTTTGCTGGATCTTTCGGATCTGTTTCGGATTGGTTTCATTGAGTTTCGGTTCGCTTTTGTGGCTTCCGAGTTGAGTTTGACGAGCCGTGTGGGTTTTCTCACGTACTAGTTACGGAACCCTACGGTGAGTTTGTTTGGCTATTCTCGAACTCGTGGATGCTACAGCAACGATGTACTCTTCGAGCCGGTCATTTCGGCTATTTTTGCGTATTTTTCTGAATTTGTGCATTTTCGGCGCATTTTCAGAAATTAGGAAAATTTCCTAATTTTCTTTTCTATTTCTTTTCCTTTTCCCTCTCTCTCTCCTCATTTCTCACTGCCGCCGTCTCTCTCCCGTTCTCTCTCGTTCTCTCCCCTTTTCGGCTCCGGCTGCAGACGGAGGCGTGCGTGGGCGAGGTGGCGAGGCCGTGGAGCTGTCGAGGTGCGCGATGGGGCGAGGATCGGATCGATTCTGGCGCGATCCCGAACGGTGGATTCAAAGCCGGTGAAATCGGTTCGCGAGTGGTTTTCGGCGTGGTTTAGTCCCTTCGGGGCACGGTTTCTTCGGTGGAGGTAGGGTGACGGATCCTTACTTCTCCATCTTCGTTTTCCCTGCCATTGCACGCCGTTTGGCTAGGAAACGAGCGTGTTTGGGCTTGTTTTGCCTAAACCGTGATTTTCGTGGTTTTTAGGGTCGGCCGGTAAACGGTGACCGTTTGCGGCGCAGTTAGTTTCTAACTGACCGCAGGGATGTTAGGATCCCATCCACGTTGATTTCGTGTCGTTTGGTGTTCATTCGAGGCCGGTAGAAGCCCGGGAACCTCGGTGACCCACTTTGGGTGGATTTGATGAAATCGCCCGAATCTTGCGTTTTTGAGCTTGCATGCGGGGTTTTGAGTCCCCTGGTGTTGTGGTTTGTTTCCCCTGCGTTTCGGCATGAATGGGGCGTGGAACGGGCCGATTCGGCCATTCCCCTGTTTTCCCGCCGTGACTGAAGTAGCGGTCGTTCCAGAGGCCGTTATTTGGCTCTGACGGCCCTACGATAGACCGCCATTTGATTAGGCGTCTTTTTAAGTTTTCTGGCTTTTGGGAATGTGACGGCCCAAGGGTGGTGCGCCGCTTCCTTGTGACGTGCCTAGGTCAACGCGTTACTTCATTTTTGTCATTTTGTACCATGAGTAAGGTGGTTCCTCTGACGGCCTGGTCCTGGCGCGTCAGAGGGTTGTAACGCGCCCAGGTTGGGCCGTTACATTGTGTTTGACCGAGTTTGGCTGGGCGTTGACCGTTTAAGGCGGTTGATGTAGCGGTCATGTCTCCGTGCGTCGCAACGTTGTAACGCGCCGTGCTTAGGCCGTTACATGCTGTTTGGCTGAGGTTGGGTGGTTGTGTGCTGCCTTGTGTGTGACGGCCTTGCCCCGTGCGTTGTTTGGTTCTAACGCGCCTGCCCCTGTGCGTCGTTTGTAGGTAATGCATTCACCTGTGTCCGTCGTTTGCTGTTGTGCTGGGTCGAGGGTGGCTATGCCGTTGGAAGTAACGGATATGCCCCTGTGCGTCGTTTGGCTCTGACGGCCCTCCCCTGCCGCGTTGTTTGGTCATAACGCGCCTGGCGTTGTGCGTTACTTCGCTTTGGTTTGGGTGGCTGTGCACGTTGTGAATAACGCGGTAACCCCCGTGCGTCGTTTACTTGTAACGCGCCTGGTGCTGTGCGTTACTTGGCTCTTGTGTGGTTTAGTAGGTTGTCAGGGTGGTGAGCGACGGCCTGTTGCCTGTCCGTCGTTTGGGAAATAACGGCCCCGACCTAGACCGTCGTTTGTCCATAGCGGTCTAGGGCTCGTGCGTTACTTTCCTTGTGTTTTGGTTTTCTGCCCGTTGATTCCTGTGTTTCTTGGCTTGGCCTTGTGGTCTGCCCGTTGTCCCGTGGATGTCTCTCGACGTCCTATGAGGGTTAAGACTACGTTGTAAGGTAGCCAGGAGTCTTCTTACTTGTGGTAGGATTCTTGATCCTACTTTTGCATGTTGTTATGTGGTTCAGGTCAACCCGGTCTGACCTAGTGGTCGACGTGTGACCTTGTTTGTGCGTGTCTTGGCGGTTATGTCCTGTCCGAGACACTGCTTCTGGATGCTTCGAGGTGTTGTTCTATCTCGGTTTGCATGTCCGATCGTGCTGAGGGTTCTTGGTGTTTCCCTCAGGTCTCCGTGTGTTGTTTTCTGCGGAGCGTGGTTTCTCTGGCCTAGGATTAGACCGATTGGCGGCTTGTTCCGCTGTTTGTGACAATCCTGCCTTTGAGTCGTTCGACTCAGGATCGTTACGTAGGGGGTCTAGTTGCTTGTCCTGAGATGTCAGCAGTGGCGATGCTGCCATTTCGTGCCTCGAAGTACGTATTGAGGGGCGTGGTTGCCCGTTTGTACTTCAGCACTTGTGTTTTGAGTTTCTGTGTCGTGTGAAGCCTCCACTTGTTGTTGCTCTAAGGCCGAGAGGTGCCGACCCGCTAGCGGATGGTGGAGGGGTGTTCCCGATGAGCGGTTGTAGTTAGTTCCGCGGGCTCCTAGCCAACGGTAGCGTCCTACCGAGGGAGAATACTAGCTAGAGAACCTAGCTTAGGCTATAGCCAGTGTGTGAACACGTGGTCAGGGACTGAGGACTTACGTCGACGGGCGTGACCCTGACTAGTTACTTGTTGTGTTGTTCCTGTTTGGTTCAGCTCGTGTCTACATCTCTGCTGTTGTAGCAGCAGTACTGTAGGTGAGACACTTGAGGTGCGGCGTAAGACGTCAGTGGACGCGGTTGGCTTTGTAAGGAGGTGTTTCCGTCACGTGACGTGTGGCTCTCGCGTTTTCTTGCACGCTGTGACCTTTGCGAGTTGCCCTCTTATGGCCGTACTCGAGGTCAGTGTTCTGTCGTTTGCATGACGTTCTAGTCATGCGTTGGGCTTTGTGCACGACGTTCCCTGTCGTGTTTTGTCTGTGTTTCGGCGTCGGCATCCGCCTTCGCCTTTATTTTGGCTGACGGATTGGGTTACCCTACTGCGCGAGTTTGGGGTCGACCGTCTGTTGCCGTTTGGAGTAGCTTAGGGTGCCGAGTTCTCCTCGGTGGCCGTTGTCCCGTGTTTTACGGCCTCGCTCTTCTTTGTTGTTGAGCTCCCCTCTCCTGCCTGTTCCCTACTCCTGCTGTACCTGTTCTATTTGCAGCTTGTAGTGTAGCTTTTCCTGCTTTGCTGCACCTGCTGTTTTTGTTGTTGCTTTCGTTGCTCTGTGCGTTTTCCAGTGGGGATCCGCGTGACCCCTACTGAGTTTCTGTTGAGACTCACCCCTGCTGCTTTTCAGGTGGGTTTCGCCGTCTGCCTCTACTGTTCTTGGTGGAGTGCGTTCGCTGTAGCTGCCAGCTGTGCCTGCGTCGGGTTTCCCCCGACTTCAGTGTACGTTTCTTTCTGTCAGACTGTACTGTGATAGACTTGTTGTCTTTCCTTTGGACTGGACTCTGTGTATAATTGTAAAACTTGAATTATTAATGAAAAGGTAATTTTATTTCTGCTACTTTAGCAATCCAATGTAATGAAATTTAATTGCTTACTACTATATCTGCTGGCTTCAATGTATTTCCCACACAATCCTTTTTTCCCTTCGGTGCTTTCCCGCGCTTGGGAGGCCTCGCGGGTCCCATGTGGTATCACGTGTATTCGATATTTATACCGGGTACACGGGGTATCCGGAATCTGGGTCGCTACAAAAGACGTCCGGATCATAACTGACCTAAAGCAAAACTGGATGTAGGTCAGTAGTGGGGTATGATTGGGATGAAGTAAACGTCGGGAGGAATCATGGCTGAAACCAGAGTTGGACGACGGATTCCAATGAGACGACTGATTTTGGCTGGGATGGCTATCCAATCAGAATAATCCATCGATGGGAAAAGAGTGTAAATTAGGCAGATTGGAGTGGGTAGTGTATATGCAACCAACTGTGTAAACTAGGACAGTTCTGTAAGCTGGGACTTGGTAAACTAAGACAGTTAGGATGCTGTATAAACTGGAGCAGTTGGTTGACTGTATGTATTGTTAGTTTTGGGCTGAGAGCAACTATATCAACTAGGGCAGTTGTATAAACTGGATGGACTGAAGGAACTGGCAAGTAGATGTCTGGGGAGCTGGGTCATCTGGGGAGTTGGGTCATTTGAAGTAGTTACAACTATATCAACCGGCACAGTTATGCAATAGAGGTTCGAGAGATTGGGATTACCAGAAGATAGTGAGTCAAATGAAAGACGGAAAGGGACTGGAAGTTGCCAAAAGATGGGAATTGTCGGGAGACGAGAATTATTGAGGGATTGGATTAGTTGAGAAATTAAAGTGGCCTAAAATGATGAAAAGCGTGGGCTAGGCCAAAGTGGATAACCCAAGAAGCTCGGCCATGTGGCCATGTAAATGGAACTCAAAAGAGAGATGGACATGGCTTCTTTAAATTTTTATCAGTATATCAAGAATGTGGCATCGCCCGGAATGGAATCTCCCTCTTCATTCATCATCAAAAGAAAATAATATGTAGGTTCTCCTTTTAAGAAACAATATCGATCTTCACAGTAGTAGGGTAACGGCATTATTACCCAACGCGTAGAGAGAACAATCAAAAATCAGCTCCTTCACAAGTCTTAGGTGTCTGCTCACGTGTCTTTGCTTGCGTTCGCATACCGTATTCGACTGTTGGCCTTCCTCTTGTATTTATAGGCGTGGGGAGCTATTGAAGTGCTGGAATGATTCACCCTCACCAGGTGAGGGCACTGGGTGACACAGGTGTTTCATTTTCCCTTCACCACCACCCTCACTCCGTCAGGGTAGGAGTGCTCAGTGCCCTCACCTGCTACAACTACCCCAGGGAGCAGAGCGCTCAATTTGTCAGCTGGTCAGGGTAAGGGGTGCTAGAATTGGGGTTTGCTCAGGGCGCTCAATCTTGGAATGAGTTAGGTTGAGGGCGCTCAATTTTGAAATGGGTCAGGGTGAGGGCACTCGATTCTCAAATGAGTCATTCTCAAATGAGTCAGGGTGAGGGCGCTAGATTCTCAAATGGGTCGGAGTGAGGATGCTCGATTCTCAAATGAGTCAGGGTGAGGGCGCTCAATTCTCAAATGGGTCAGGGTGAGGGGCGTAGATTCTCAAATGGGTCAGGGTGAGGGGCGCTCGATTCTCACATTGGTCAGGGCGCTCGTTTTGGGTAGTTGGTTCCGGTGGGGGTGCTGACCGCCTTCACTTGGACCACCTAGGGGTGGGGAGCATCCCCACCTACTTCAAGTGGGGCCTTCAACCCTATAAGAGGGGCCCTCCTCTCTTCTCTGCGTATTTCCTCATAGCTCAAGATTTTTTGATGATTCTTAATCTTCTGAATTGAACTGTGGGAAGAACTGTTGACATTTTGACCATTTTTTCATCCATGTTTCATGTAAGTATTTAAAGAAATACCTATTAACTTCTTATGGTCAACACTGACCAAACGATCTCCGGAATATACTCCTCCATTCAGTCATAACTACTTAGTTTAACTTTGACTTTTGTCTTCTCATGTATTCATTCTTCTCAATGTTTAATAAACTTCAGTAGGTGTAGTATTATGCGACTCATTCATTCAAAGTAGTGTAGTGTGTAGTAGCCTTTTGTGGCTATTGTATCAAAAGTTAGTGTAATTGTTTTCAATTTTTTAACAATAAATTTTATGCTATTACATTCATGAAGACATATTATGGGCTTAAAACATATACATATGTGAGATGTTATACAATTTTGAAACTCACAAACTTTCAACTCAAAAAAAGAATAGCTTATTGACCCTTTTTGACAGTTCTGACTAATCAAACGCGCTCCGAAAATGACTCCTCCATTAGGCCATAATTACTTAGTTTCTCTTTGAATTATGCCTTCTCATGTATTCATTCTTCTCTATGTTTAATAAACTTGAGTAGGTGTAGTACTATGCTATTCATTCATTCAATGTATTGTAGTGTGTAGTGTAATCTAATCATTGACTGATATTTATAAGAAGTTAGCGTATTTTTTTTCAATTTTTTACTAATAAATTATGTGTTATTGCATTCACGAATATATATTATGCACCTAAAATAGATAAATATGTGAGATGTTATATAATTTTGAAACACAAAAACTTTTAACTCGAAAAAAGAATAGCTTATTGACCCTTTTGACATTTCTAACATACCAACTGAGGTTTGAAATCGATTCCTCCGTTAGGCCGTAACTATAAACTTTCTCTTTGACCTCTTCCTTTTCATGCATTTATTCTTCTCTATGTTTAATGATTTTCAGTAGGTGTAGTAATGTGCTATTCATTCATTCAATGTAATGTAGTGTGTAGTGTAGTCTAGTATTTTGTTGCTCTTGAAAAAGAAGGGAGTGTAATTTTTTTAAATTTTTTACTAAAACATTATATGTTATTACATTCAATAAAACATTTTATTTGTTGAAAATAGATAAATATGTTAGATGTTATGTAATTTTGAAAATCAGAAACTTTCAACTCAAAAGAAAAATAGTTTATTGACCATTTTTGACAATTCAGACCAACCAAATGACCTCCGAAATCGACCCCTCCATCAGGCCATAACTATATAGTTTCTCTTTGACCTCTGCCTTTTCAAGTGTTTATTCTTCTCTATGTTTAATAAACTTAGGTAGGTGTAGTATTATGCTATTCATTCATTCAATGTAGTGTAGTGTGTAGTGAAGTCTATTCTTTTCTTGTTATTGTATCAAAAGTTAAAGAAAAATATTTTTCAATATTTTACTAATAAATTTTACATTATTATAGTCGTGAAGGCATATTGTAGGTTTAAAATAGATAAATATGTGAGATGTTATATAATATTAAAACTCGCAAGCTTTTGACTCAAAAAAAGAATAGCTTATTGACTCCTTTCGACAATTATGATTGACCAAACGAGCTCTGAAATAGACTCCTTCATTAGGCCATAATTACTTAGTTTCTCTTTGACTTCTACCTTCTTATGTATTCATTCTTCTTTATGTTTAATAAACTTCAGGATGTGTAGCATTATGCTACTCATTCCTTCTATGTAGTGTAGTATGTTGTGTAGTCTAGTATTTTGTTGATATTATATAATAAGTGAGGGTACTTTTTTTATTTTTTTTACTATTAAACTTTATGTTATTGCATTCACAAAAACATATTATGGGTTTGAAACAAATAAATATGTGAGATATTATACAATCTTGAAACTCACAAATATTTAACTGAAGAAAAGAATGACTCATTGACCCTTTTTGACAATTTTGCCTAACCAAACGAGCTCCGAAATCAACTCCTCCATTAGGCCATAACTACTTAGTTTCTCTTTGACTCCTGCCTACCCATGTATTCGTTCTTCTCTATGTTTAATACACTTCAGTAGGTGTAGTACGATGCAATTCATTAATTCAATGTAGTGTAGTGTGCAGTATTATCTAGCCTTTTGCCTCTATTGTATAAGAAGTGAGTGTAATTATTTTTAAATTTCTTTACTAATAAATTTTATATTATTCAAATGCTAAAGACATATTATGGGCTTCAGATAGATAAATATGTGAGATATTATATAATTTTGAAACTCACAAGCTTTTAACTAAAAAAAAGAATAGTTTATTGAGCATTCTTGATAATTCTGACTAACCAAACGAGCTTCGAAATCGACTTCTCCATCAGGTCATAACTACTTAGTTTCTCTCTGTAACTTTTGACTTTTCATGTATTCATTCTTCCCTAAGTTTAATAAAATTCAGTTGTTGTAGTATTTTTCTATTCATTCATTTAATGCATTGTAGTGTGTATTATAGTCTAGTCTTTTGCCGCAATTATATAAGAAGTGAGCGTATTTATTTTTTGTTTTTATTAATAAATTTTATTTTATTTCATTCCTGAAGACATTTTATGGGTCTAAAATGGATAAATATGTGAGATGTTATACAATTTTGAAACTCGCAAACTTTCAACTCAAAAAAAGAATAGCTTATTGACCCTTTTTTGACAATTCTTACAAAATAAACGAGATCTGAAATCAACTTCTCAACTATGCCACTAGTTAATTTCTCTTTGACTTCTGCCTTCTCATGTATTCATTCTTCTCCATGTTTAATAAACTTCAGTAGATGTTGTACTATGCTATTCATTCATTCAACGTAGTGTAATGTGTAGTGTTATCTAGTCGTTCGTTGCTATTGCATCTGAAGTTAGTGTAAACTTTTTTAAAGTTATTTACTTATAAATTTTATCTTATTACATTCGTGAAGACTTTTTATGGGCTTAAAAAAATAAATATTAGAAATGTTAGGCAATTTTGAAACTCACAAACATTCAACTCAAAAAAAGAATAGCTTATTGACCTTTTTTGACAATTTTGACTAACCAAACGAGCTCCGAAATCGACTCACCATTAGGCCATCACTACTTAGTTTCTCTTTGACTTATGCCTTCCCATGTATTCATTCTTCTCTATGTTGAATAAACTTCAGTAGCTGTAGTACTATGCTATTCATTCATTCAATGTAGTATTGTCTAATCTTTTGCTGCTATTGTATCAAAAGTTAGTGTATTTTTTTTTCAATTTTTTACTAATAAAGTTTATATTATTACATTCATGAAAACATATTTTGCACTAAAACAAATAAATATGTGAGATGTTATACAATTTTAAAAGTCACAACTTTCAACTCAAAAAATGAATAGCTTATTGACCCTTTTTAACAATTCTGACTATCCAAACGAGCTCCTAAATGGACACCTCTACTAGGTCATAACTATTTTGTTTCTCTTTGACTTCTGCCTTCTCATGTATTCATTCTTCTCCCTATTTAATAAACTTCAGTAGGTGTAGTATTTTCCCAATCATTCATCCAATGTAGTGTAGTGTATAGTGTAGTCTAGTCCTTCGCTGCTATTTTACTACTAAATTATATGTTGTTTCATTCACGAAAATATATTAAGGGCTTAAAATAGATAAATATGCGACATGTTATATAATCTTGAAACTTACAAACTTTTAACTTAAAAAAAGAATAACTTATTGACCTTTTTTGACAATTCTGACTAACCGAATGAGCTCCAAAATGACTCCTCCATTAGGCCATAACTACTTAGTTTATCTTTGACTTATGCCTTCTCATTTATTTATTCTTCTATATGTTTAATGAACTACAGTAAGTGTAGTATTATGCTACTCATTCATTCAATGTAGTGTAGTGTGTAGTATAATATTATGTCATGTCTAAGTGAGTGTATTTTTTTAATTTGTTTCTAATAAATTATATGTTATTACATTCACGAAGACATATTATGAGTTTAAAATAGATAAATATACTAGATGCTATGCAATTTTGAAACTCAAAACTTTCAACTAAAAAAAGAGTAGTCTTTTGGCCTTTTTTGACAATTCAGACTCTCTAAAGGAGCTCTGAAATCGACTCCTCCATTAGGCCATGATTATTTAATCTCTCTTTGACCTCTGCATTCTCATGTATTCATTCTTTTCTATCTTTTAATAAACATTAATAGGTGTAGTATTATGCTATTCACTCATTCAATGTAGTGTATTGTATAGTCTAGTCTATTGTTGCTATTATATAAGAAGTGAGTGTATTTTTTTTCCATTTTTTACCATTAAATTTTATGTTATTACATTCATGAAAACAAATTATCGGCTTAAAACATATAAGTATGTGAGATGTTATATAATCTTGAAACTCACAAACTTTGAACTCAAAAAAGAATTGTTTATTGACCTTTTTTGATAATTCGGACTGACCAAACGACCTCCGAAATCTACTCCTCCATTAGGCCACAACAACTTTGTTTCTCTTTGACTTCTACCTTCTCATGTATTAATTTTTCTTATATTTAAAGTACTTCAGTAGGTGTAGCACTATACTATTCATTCATTAAATGTACTGTAGTGTATAGTGTAGTCTTGTCTTTTGCTGCTATTATATCAGAAGTTAGTGTAAAAGTTTCAAATTTTTACTAATAAATTTTATGTTATTACATTCATGAAAATATATTATTGGCATAAAACAGATAAATATATGAAATGTTATACAATTTTAAAACTCACAAACTTCCAACTCAAAAAAAGAATAGCTTATTGACCCTTTTTGACAATTCTGACTGACCAAACGAGCTTCAAAATAGATGTCTCCATTAGGCCTTAACTACTTGGTTTCTCTTTGACTTCATCTTTATCATGTATTTATTCTTCTCTATCTTTAATAAACATCATTAGGACTAGTATCATGCTAGTCATTCCTTCAATGTACTGTACTCTAGACTTTTACTACTATTATATAAAAAGTGAGTGTAATTTTTATTTTATTTTTTACTATTATTTTTTTTGTTATTACATTGATGAAACATATTATGGGATTAAAATAAATAAATATGTGAGATTTTATATAATCTTGAAGCCCACAAACTTTCAACTCAAAAAAACAGCTTATTTACCTTTTTTGATAATTCGGACTGATCAAACGAGCTCTAAAATCGACTCCTCCGTTAGGCCATAATGAGGTAGTTCATCTTTGACTTCTGCCATCTCATATATTCATTCTTCTCTATCTTCAATAAACTTCTGTAGGTGGAGTACTATCCTATTCATTCATTCAATATAGTGTAGTCTGTAGTGTAAGTTAGTCTTTTATTGCTACTGTATTTGAAGTTTGTGTATTTTATTCAATTTTTTAGTAATAAATTTTATGTTATTACATTCATGAAGGCATATTATGTGCTTAAAATAGATAAATATGTGAGATGTTATGTCATTTTGAAATTCACAAACATACAACTCAAAAAAGGAATAGCTTATTTACACTTTTGACATTTGGACTGACTAAATGAGCTCCAAAATTGACTCCTCCATTAAGCCGGTACTAAGTTTCTCTTTGACTTCTACTTCCCCATGCATTGATTATTCTTTATATTTAATAAAATTAAATAGATGTAGTACTATGCTATTCATTCATTCAATGTAGTGTAGTGTATAGTGTAGTCTAATCTTTTCTTCCTATTGTATAAGAAGTTAGTGCATTTTTTTGAATTTTTTTACGAATAAATTTTATGTTATTACATTCACAATAATATATATAATGACCTTAAAATAGATACATATGTGAGATGTTATACAATTTTGAAACTTAGAGACTTTTAACTCGAAAAAATAATAGCTTATTGACCCTTTTAACAATTCTAACTAACCAAACGAGCTCCAAAATCGAAAACTCCGTTAGGCCGTAACTACAAACTTTCTCTTTGACTTTTGCCTTCTCATGTATTCATTTTTTTCTATGTTTAATAAAGTTCAAGAGGTTTAGTACTATGATATTCATTCAACTCAATATAGTGTTACATGTAGTGTTGTCTAGTCTTTTGTTGCTATTGTATCAGAAGTTCGTGTAATTTTTTTCAAATTTTTTTCTTATAAATTCTATGTTATTATATTCATGAAGACTTATTATGGGCTAAAAACACATAAATATGTGAGATGTTATGCAATTTTGAAACTCACAAACTTTCAACTTAAAAAATTTGCTTATTGACTTTTTTTGACAATTCTGACTGACCAAATGAGCTTCAAAATTGACTCCTCCATTTGTCCATAATTACTTAGTTTCTCTATGACTTTTGACTTTCATGTATTCAGTCTTATCTATGTTTAACAAATTCAATAGGTGTAGTACTATGCTATTCATTCATTCAATGTAGTGTAGTGTGTATTGTAGTCTGGTCTATTGCGGCTATTGTATAAGAAGTGAGTGTAATTCTTTTTCATTTTTTACTGATAAATTTAATGTTATTACACTCCTAAAGACATATTATGGGATTAAAATAGATAAATATTTGAGATGTTATACAATTTTGAAACTCGAAAGCTTTCAACTCAAAAAAAGAATAGCTTATTGACCCTTTTTGACAATTCTAATAGAATAAACAAGCTCTGAAATGAACCCCTCAATTAGGCCATAGCTATATAGTTTCTATTTTACTTCTGTCTTCTCATGGATTCATTCTTCTCTATGTTTAGTGAACTTTCGTAGGCGTAGTACTATGATATTCATTCATTCAATGTAGTATATCGCATAGTGTTGTCTAGTCTTTTGCTGCTATTGTATAAGAAGTAAGTGTAATTTTTTTCAATTTTATTAATAAATTTTATGTTATTACAATCACGAAGACATATTATAGGTTTGAAAAGATAAATATGCCAGATGTTATGCAATTTTGAAACTCGGAAACTTTCAACTCAAAAAAAAAGAATAGCTTATTGATCTTTTTTGTCAATTCGGACTGATCAAATGAGCTCTGAAATCGAGTCGTCCATTATGCCATAACTAATTAGTGTCTCTTTGATTTTTGCCTTCTCTAAGTATTCATTCTTCTCTATCTTTAATAAATTTCAGTAGGTGTAGTACTATGTTATTGATTCATTCAATTCGGTGTAGTGTGTAGTACAGTTTTCTCCTTTACTGCTATTGTATCAGAAGTTATTGTAAGTTTTTTCAATTTTTTAACTAATGAATTTTATGTTACTACATTCATGAAGACATATAATGCACTTAAATAGATAAATATGTGGGATGTTATGTCATTTTGCAACTCACAAACTTTCAACTCAAAAAGGGAATAGCATATTGACCTTTTTTGACAATTCTGATTGATCAAACGAATTTCGATATTGACTCTACCAATAGGTCATAGCTACTTGGTTTCTCTTTGACTTCTGTCTTCACATGTATTCATTCTTCTATATATTTAATAAACTTCAGTAGGTGTAATATTATGCTATTCATTCATTCAATGTGATGTAGTGCATAGTGTAATATAATCTTTTTCTATTATTGTATAAGAAGTGAATGTAATTATTTTATAATTTTTTAGTAACAAATTTTATGTTATTACATTCATGAAGACATATTATGGGCTTAAAATAGATAAATATATGAGATGTTATACCATTTTGAAACATTCTACTCAAAATAAGAATAGCTTATTGACCATTTTTGGCAATTCTGAAAGAACAAACGAGCTCCGAAATGGACTCCTCTAGGCCATAACTACATAGTTTCTCTTTGACTTCTACTTTATCATGTATTCATTCTTGTTTTTGTTTAATGAACTTCAGTAGGTGTAGTACTATGCTATTCATTCATTAAAGGTAGTAGTATAATGTGTAGTCTAGTCAAGTCTTTTGCTGCTATTGTATAAGTTGTGAGTGTAATTTTTTAAATTTTTTTACCAATAAATTATATGTTATTACATTCACGAATACATATTATGGGTTTAAAAATGATAAATATGCCAGATGCTATGCAATTTTGAAGCTCACAAACTTTCAACTCAAGAAAAGAATAGCTTATTGGCATTTTTGACAATTAATACTATCCAAATGAGCTCCAAAATCGACTCCTCCATTAGGCTATAACTATTTAGTTTCTCTTTGACATCTGCCTTCTCATGTATTCTTTCTTCTCTATGTTTAATAAACTTTAGTAGGTGTAGTATTATGCTATTCATTCATTCAATGTAGTGTAGTATACTCTTTTAGTGCTATTATATTAGAAGTTAGTGTAATTTTTTTTCCAATTTTTTTACTTATAAAATTTATGTTATTACATTCATGAAGACTTATTATAAGCATAAAATAGATAAATATGTGAGATGTTATGTAATTTTTAAACTCACAAATTGTCAACTCAAAAAAAGAATAGCATGTTAAACCCTTTTTGACAAATTTGATAAAACAAATGAGCTCCAAAATGGACTCCATTAAGCCATAACTACATAGTTTCTCTTTGACTTATGTCTTCTCATGTATTCATTATTCTCTATATTTAATGAACTTCAGTAGGTGTAGTACTATGCTTTTAATTCATTCAATGTAGTGTAGTGTGTAGTCTAGTCTAGTCTTTTACTGTTATTATATAAAAAGTGAGTGTAATTTTTTTTTTCAAATTTTTAGTAATAATTTATATGTTATTACATTCACGAAGACATATTATGGGTTTAAAATAGATAAATATGTTACATGTTATGCAATTTTAAAACTCTCAATTTCCTAACAAAAAAAATAGTTTATTGGTCTTTTTTGGCATTTCGGACTATCCAACTAGCTCTGAAATAGAGTCCTCCAATAGGCCATAACTATTTAGTTTCACTTTGACTTCTGGCTCCTCATGAATTCATTCTTTTCTATGTTTAATAAGATTTAGTAGGTGTAGTATTATGCTATTCATTCATTCAATGTAGTGTAGTGTGTAGTCTAATCTATTCCATTATTGTTATTGTATCAAAAGTTATTGATTTTTTTTAAAAAAATTTACTATTGAATGTTATGTTATTACTTTCATGAAGACATATTATGGGCTTAAAATAGATAATTAAAACAGATGTTATACAATTTTGAAGCTCACAAACTTTCAACTCAAAAAAAAGAATAGCTTATTGCCTTTTTTGACGATTCGGATTGACCAAACAAGATGTGAAATCTACTCCTCCATTAAGTCATAACTAGTTACATTCTCTGACTTATGCCTTCTCATGTATTCATTCTTCTCTATGTTTAATAAACTTTAGTTGATGTAGTACTATGTTATTCATTCATTCAATGTAGTGTATTGTGTAATGTTATCTAGTTTTTTGTTGCTATTGTATCCCAAGTTAGTGTAATTTTTTTTCAAAATTTTTACTTATAAATTTTATGTTATTACATTCATTAAGACATTTTATGGGCCTAAAATAGATAATATGTGAAATGTTATGCAATTTTAAAACTCACAAACATTCAACTCAAAATAAGGATAGGTTATTGACTCTTTTTGACAATTTTGACTCACCAAACGAGATCCAAAATCGACTCGTCCATTAGGCCATAATTACTTAGTTTCTCTTTGACTCCTGCCTTCCCATGTATTCATTCTTCTCTATGTTGAATAAACTTCAGTAGCTGTAGTACTATACTATTCATTCATTCAATATAGTGTTGTATACTCTTTTGCTGCTATTGTATCAAACGTTAGTGTATTTTTTCATTTTTTTTACTAATAAAGTTTCTTTTATTACATTCATGAAAACATATTTTTCCCTTAAAATAAATAAATATGTTATATGTTATATGTTATATAATTTTAAAACTCACAAACTTTCAACTCAAAAAAAGAATAGCTTATTGACTCCTTTTAACAATTCTAACTGACCAAACGAGCTCCTAAATGGACTCCTCTGTTATGCCATAACTACTTTGTTTCTCCTTGACTTCTACCTTCTCATGTATTCATTCTTCTACATATTTAACAAACTTCAGTAGTTATAGAATTATGCCAATCATTAATTCAATGTAGTGTAGTGTAGTGTCGTCTAGTCCTTTGCTACTATTATATAAGTAGGTACTTTTCTTCAATTTTTTACTACTAAATTTTATGTTATTTCATTATCGAGCAGATTAAGGGTTTAAAATAAATAAATATGTGAGATGTTATATAATCTTGAAACTTATAAACTTTTAACCTAAAAAAAGAATAACTTATTGACCTTTTTTGACAATTCAGATTGACCAAACGAACTCCGAAATCGACTCCCCCATTAGGCCATAACAACTTGGTTTCTCTTTTACTTATACCTTCTCATTTATTCATTCTTCTCTATATTTAATGAACTTCAGTAAGTGTAGTATTATGCTACTCATTCATTCAATGTAGTATAATGTGTAGTACAATATTATGCCATAACTAAGTGAGTGTAATTTTTTTAATTTTTTTACTAATAAAATATATGTTTTTATATTAACGAAGACATATTATGAGTTTAAAATAGATAAATATGCTAGATGTTATGCAATTTTGAAACTCAAAACTTTAAACTAAAAAAAGAATACCCTATTGGCCTTTTTTGACAATTCAGACTGTCCAAAGGAGCTCCGAAATTGACTCCTCTATTAGGCCATAATTATTTAATCTCTCTTTGACTTCTACCTTCTCATGTATTCATTATTCTCTATGTTTAATAAACTTTATTAGGTGTAGTATTATGCTATTCATTCATTCAATGTAGTGTAGTGTCTATTACTACTATTATATAAGAAGTGAGTGTATTATTTTCATTTTTTTACTATTAAATTTTATGTCATTACATTCATGAAAATATATTATGGACTTAAAACAGATAAGTATGTGACATGTTATACAATCTTGAAACTAACAAACTTTCAACTCAAAAAAAGAATAACTTATTGACCTTTTTTGATAATTCTAACTGACCAAACAAGCTCCGAAATCTACTCCTCCATTTGGCCACAACTACTTTCTTTCTCTTTGACTTCTACCTTCTCATGTATTCATTTTTCTCTATATTTAATATACTTCAGCAGGTGTAGTACTATACTATTCATTCATTCAATATACTATAGTGTATAGTGTAGTTTTATCTTTTGATGTTATTATATCAGAAGTTAGCATAAATTTTTCAATTTTTTACTAATAATTTTTATGTTACTGCATTCATGCAAATATATTATGGGCATAAAATAGATATATATGCGACATGTTATATAATTTTGAAACTCAAAAACTTCCAACTCAAAAAAAGAATAGCTTATTGACCCTTTTTGAAAATTCTGACTCACCAAACGAGCTTCAAAATAGACGCCTCCATTAGGCCATAACTACTTAGTTTCTATTTGATTTCTTTATTATCATGTATTTATTCTTCTATATGTTTAATAAACTTCATTAGGTGTAGTACCATGCTACTCATTCATTCAATGTAGTGTAGTCTAGACTTTAAATGTTATTATATAAGAAGTGAGTGTAATTTTTATATCATTTTTTACTATGAAATTTTATGTTATTACATGAACGAAAACATATTATGGGATTAAACTAGATAAATATGCGAGATGTTATATAATCTTGAAACTCACAAACTTTCAACTCAAAAAAATAGCTTATTCACCTTTTTTGATAATTCTGACTGACCAAACGAGCCGTGAAATCGACTCCTCCATTAGGCCATAACCCGGTAGTTTCTCTTTAACTTCTCCCATCTCATGTATTCATTCTTCTCTATCTTCAGTAAACTTCAATAGGTGCAGTTCTATCCTATTCATTCATTCAATGTAGTGTAGTCTATAATTCATTCATTCAATAGGTGTATGTTAGTCTTTTGCTGCTATACTATCAGAAGTTAGTGTATTTTATTCAAATTTTTAGTGATAAATTTTATGTTATTACATTTATGAAGACATATTATGCACTTCAAATAGATAAATATGCGAGATGTAATGCCATTTTGAAATTCACAAACATACAACTAAAAAAAGGAATATATTATTTACCCTTTTTGACATTTTGACTGACTAAACAAGCTCCAAATTCGACTCCTCCATTAAGCCACAGCTACTTAGTTTCTCTTTGACTTCTACTTTCCCATGCATTCATTATTCTTTATGTTTAATAAAATACAATAAGTTTAGTATTATGCTATTCATTCATTCAATGTTGTGTAGTGTGTAGTGCAATCTAAACTTTTGTTGCTATTGTATCCTAAGTTAGTTTAATTTTTTTCAATTTTATACTAATGAATTTTATGTTATTATATTTGAAGAGGCGAGATCTCGCGCTGGTCCTGAGCGAGCAGTGGATCACCAGATTGTGAACTGCAAGAAAGGGAAACAGATCAGGGGGCCAAGGGATGAGTCCCTGGGGAAAACCCTCCGATGCTTAAGTCAGTGGAGCTATGGTGGGAGCAATAACGGGAGGAGGTAGCTTCTAGGCGAGACCCCTCTCCACCAGAAAGGTGAAGTGGTTCCTGCTCAGGAGTTCAGGACGTCTGGTTGACCTTACCTTTCGCCGGAGGGTATCCTTGGGTTAAATAGTGTGCCGTCTTCTGGAGTCCTGTAAGTCGAGGGGTTTCAGGTGGGGGTTACGTCCTCGACGTGGACTTTTACTGCCTTGTCGTGGGAGCGTTATCACCTTGGGGAGCTGGAGTCCCTCACCTTTATAACTTCCTGCTCACAGAGGACTCTTAACGGCTGCATGGATAAGCAATCGTCGGCCGTTCCGAGCTCAGAGAGGCCAGCCCTATCCGGGCGGTAGGCTTAGCTCGGATGAAGATGGGTCGGATCGATCGGCATGCGCCTTCTTCTCCAGGGCGGAGGGATGGCTCGAGCATGGACCTTTCCTGTGACATGACCGATGCTCGGGCCTTCCGAGCCTAGAAGCTGCCTAGGAAGGTAGTATCCTCGAGCGAATCTTTTATTGGGCTTTCTGTCCTAAGTGGGTCCTGTGGGCTGTCACTTGGGCGAGCATGGCCTCGTTTGGTCCTGATGGGCCTAGTTCGGCTACTCTTTGAATGGGCTGCAGAAATCCCCCTCTCCAATATTCATGAAGACATATTAAGGGTTTAAAATAGATAAATATATAAGATGTTATACAGTTTGAAACTCACAAACTTTCAACTCAAAAAAAGAATAGCTTAGTGACCCTTTTGACAATTCTAACTGACCAAATGATCTCCGAATTAGACTCCTCCATTAGTCCATAACTACTTAGCTTCTCTTTGACTTCAACCATCTGATGTACTCATTCTTATCTATGTTTAATAAATTTCAGAAGGTGCAGAACTATGCTATTCATTCATTCAATGTAGTGTAGTGTGTAGTGTTCTTTTCCTGCTATTGTATAGAAAGTGAGTGTACTTTTTTTAAATTTTTTACGAATAAATTTTAGGTTATTAAATTCACAAAGATATATTATGGGCTTAAAATCGTTAAATATGTGAGATGTTATACAATTTTGAAACTCATAGACTTTTAACTTGAAAAAATAATAGCTTAGTGACCATTTTTGACATTTCTAACTAACCAAATGATCTCCGAAATCGACTACTCCATTAGGCCATAACTACAAATTTTCACTTTGACTTCTGCCTTCTCATGTATTCTTTCTTTTCTATGTTTAATAAAGTTCAGTAGGTGTAGTACTGTCCTATTCATTCATTCAATGTAGTGTTGTGTGTAGTGTTGTCTAGTCTTCTACTACTATTGAATCAGAACAAAGTGTAATTTTTTTCAAGTTTTTTACTTATAAATTTTATGTTATTACATTCATAACGACTTATTATGGAATTAAAATAGATAAATATGTGAGATGTTATAAAATTTTCACAAACTTTCAACTTAAAAAAGAATAGCTTATTGATATGTTTTGGCCATTCTGACTAACCAAATAATCTTCAAAATCGACTCCCCCATTAGGACATAACTACTTAGTTTCTTTGTGGTTTCTGACTTTTCATGTATTCATTCTTCTCTGTGTTCAATAAAATTCAATAAGTATTGTACTATGTTATTCATTCATTTAATGTAGTGTAGTGTGTATTGTAGTCTAGTTTATTGTCGCTATTGTATAAGAAGTGAGTGTAGTTCTATTTCCTTTTTTTCTGAGAAACTTTATGTTATTACATTCCTAAAGACATATTATGGGCTTAAAATATATAAATATCTAAGATGTTATACATTTTTGAAACTCAAAAGCTTTCAATTCAAAAAAAAAAAGATTAGCTTATTGACCCATTTTTACAATTCTAACAGAATAAAGTAGCTCTAAAATGGACCCCTCCCTTAGGCCATAGCTATATAGTTTCTCTTTGACTTTTGTTTTCCCATGTATTCATTCTTCTCTATGTTTAATGAACTTTGATAGGAGTAGTACTATGCTATTCATTCATTCATTCAATGTAGTGTAGTGTAGTGCGTAGTGTTGTCTAGTCTTTTCTGCTATTGTATAAGAAGTGAGTGTAGTTTTTTTTCCAATTTTACTAATAAATTATATGTTATTACATTCACAAAGACATATTATGGGATTACAATACATAAATATGCCTGATGTTATGCAGTTTTAAAACTCAGAAGCTTTTAATTAAAAAAAAGAATACCTTATTGACCTTTGCAGTGATGCATACTAATTATCGTCCATATCTTGGACGCCAATTTCCTTGCTATTTTGGATTTTTCTTTAACTTAAAATTCATATTCCAAGAAAATCAGAGCCTCTTTACGAAGACGCAAATTAATTAATTGCTTGGTCATGGACGCTAATTTTGGTTTTTTATTTTAGAAACTTTTTATTTCCTTATTTTTCTAAAGAATGTACATCGTCTGCAATGGACGCACATTTAATTAACGTCATCTGACCTGATGCCATTTTTGTTGTGTCCGGTTCGATCGCAACCTTCTTTGCATGTCTTTCCCAGTACGATTGGGATCCTTTGGCCTTCGATGGAAGGTGATCCACGTCGTAGGGAGGTTTCCCTATTCTAAAACCCATTAGAACAAGGATTTTTGCCCTATAAATATCCCACTAGAATTCCCAGTTAAACGGTTATAGGAGGTTACGGTTATGCAGAGAAGAAAAAGGTTGAATGCTTTTGGAGGTTACACACGGTTACAGAGAGAAGAAATAAAAATAGGGAGAAGAGTTGCATGGTTTTAAGTTCTGAAATCTTGAAGGTTGAAAGGAGCTCCACGAGTTCCCTCTCTCTCCATGTCCCTGCGTTAGAAGAGAAGTTCTGCTATCCTCCTTTTGTTGGTAATCAAGATCAGAACCCTCTTCATCAGGCGACCGATTGGAAGAGGAAAGTGGAACTCACAGATTCCCCGCTTCACAAGATATTTAGCGATCACTCCCTTCTTTTCTTGAGATATTTACCTCTAGCGATCACTCTCCTGTAGCATCTATTTGCTCCCTTCCCCACCACCTTTTACTTTATTTCTATTAGTTAATATGTAATTTCTTTTTTTCCTTTTTTAAATCTTTGTGACATTCAGAAATTGACGATTACGGTGGGACACTTATTGTTTTTAATTTGATTACCCCTTCATCGGCACCCACGTGTGCCCCTCCCTTTATCATTCACGTGTGCCCCTACTTTTGGCACCCACGTGTGCCCCTCCTTGGTGCTCCACGTAGCACATAGTTTTTTTTACTCCCATGTGCACCACCTGCACATCTCCCAGCCGATTGCCAATTTTTGATTTTCCCATATAATTAAAGGCAAAATAAATTCTTTCACCCCTGTTTGATTGCTGCGGTTCTGTTACTGTGAAAAATCCGCGTCTGCTCACGCGGGCGCTAACTTAAAAAATTAGCGTCTAACCCCAAGACGCAAGTTCTTTTCAGATACTATTCTTCTGATTCAGCGCCTTTCCAGAAGGGCACAGATTAGAAATTAGCGTCTAACCCAAAAACACAAGTTCTTTTCATGTTACTATTCTGCTAAGCTCTATTCATATTACTGTTCTTCTGATTCAGCGCCTTTCTAGAAAGGAGTAGATTAAAGAATTAGCGTCTAATCCCAAGACACAAATTCTTTTCATGTTATTGTGAGATTAAAGAATTAGCATCTGCAAAGTAGATGCCAATTTCTGTTTCTGCGCCCACTGGCTAGGACATTAATTTTTCTCGTTTCACAGAGATAGTTTTCTGTCTTTGCTTTGTTCTTGTTCTATTCTGATTACTTATTTCATTCATTGTTTCATTGATTATATTTGCATTAGCTTACATTTTAGGACATCTTGGTTAAGAGACCTCCTGTATCTACATTTTTTAGGATACCTCACACTTTCTTGGGAAAGGAAGGACCCTCCGATTTAGTATTCCTCTCATCGGATTGGAAATTCCTTAACCAAGGCCTCCGTAAGTCCCCGACATCGAAGGACTCCCTCTTCGATCACTGGGATGGTTGTACCTTTTGAAGCACCCTAGAGTTTAGCTAACCCACACATTATGAAGAGAGAAAAAGAACCAAGTTGTCTTGAAGATAAAAATCTAAATTGAAACTAGGGTCCATATTGAGGAGAGAACTTTCATTCCATTAAAAGACATCTTTGTCTAATACAAAGAAGAATTGAACATTGCGTAATCATCACAAGTTGTTTGCCAATTGTTTGAGTGCGTACTTTGCTAGCAACACTTGTTTGAGTTGCTTTTGATTATCATCATGATGCTACGATAAGGTAAAATCATTAATATGGCAAACTATGAATATACATATGATGGTTGTAAGGATGGTCAATTCGACCAATCTTATGAGGTTCCTCCTCAAGAATCTCTTCAACATGAGGGACACTATCCTCCCTCTCACTATCCTTCCTCTCAAGTCTATGGTGTAGGCACCAACCAAGTGATTGATTCCTCCCCTCAGGTTCAACCCCCAATCCAACTCACATCCGGGGAAGCTTCCACTCTCAAGGGGAAGTCTATCCCCTCCTCCTCTTGTAACCCACCTCAGGTCGCGAGTGGCCTTGAACCTAACACCCTTAATGACCAAGCGGTCCAACAAAGACCCCCATTTCGTCACCCCTCACGTCCTCAAACACCAATTATCCCTTTTGCACCGGTGAAACCGACAAGCCATTCTATTGTTAAGCCACAATACCCATCTTCGCCTCACATACTAAGAAGGCCTATCCCGAGCCAAGTTCATGTCACTCCGGCCCCTATCGAGTCGGTCACCCAAACCCTCAACCATAAGATCTCTCAAATGGAGGAGCAACTCAAAAAAGTCTCCATCACCAAGGACACTCCGGAAGTCAATCTACCCACCTTGCCGATCTTTCACTTGCCTCCTTCGGAGATGCCCAATTTCTGGCGTTACAATGGAATGGGGAACCCGTTCATTCATTTAAAGGATTTCATGTATGAAGCTTACTTTTGGCAAAATAATAAGGCATCCCTTGCATATTTGTTTCGAAGGTCTCTAGATGGCCTCGCACTTGAATGGTTCTATTCACTTGAGCCGACTAAAGATAGTGATTTTGATGTAGTTCAAAGCAAATTTCTGCAAAAGTATAGAGACCGTGTGGGTCCATCCTTGTCCGTTATAGACTTAGTTGCCGAGAAAATGAAACCGGAGGAGGACTTTGTGCAATACGCCGATAGATAGAGGGCGATGGTGGAAAGATTAAGAGATACTCTCTCAGAGCAAGAGCAGGTAAAGATGATTGTGTCTAGAACCACACCGTAATTTAGACACATTCTAACCATGAATAAGCTCAACACTATGGAGGAATTGTATGAATGGGCCTGCTACATTCAAACTCAGCTAAAAGATTCGCCCATCATGAATATGTTTGAGCAAAAACCGATAGTAATGAGGAAGAACAATGTTAACAACAACAATGGTGAACGACTGAGGGCATGGTCACTAACAAGCAAGTGGGTGTGGTTGGCAATCCTACACCTTTCCAGAATTCTTCTTTCAACCCAAGACCCCCACAACATCAACACCAAGCCTCTTTTCATGCCCAAGCTTCCCACCATACAAGTAACCCTCTTCAGCCATTCTAACCTCCTCCACAAAACCAACATATCTAGCAAAATCCGCAAGTCCCTCCACAATACCATCAAGTGCCACCTCCTAACAACTACGGCCCGCAGCAATCGAGAAGACCCCCAGGCCCTAAGACAGCCCAATATCCCCCACTACCCGAAAGCCTCCTCGATATCCTTAACGCCCTCATGGCCGCCAATACGCTCACATTGCCTAAGGAGAGGCCGGCCTGGCCCCAAAATGTGGATACCTCTCGGTATTGTGTCTTCCACCGGTAGCTGGGTCATAATATTGATCATTATTTCCATTTCAAAGATTACATTTATGACATGAATGATGAAGGCAGCATTAATTGGGACGAGATGAGGAGATATATTGCTATGTTGAAAGCTTGAAGACCTCCTCGGTAGCAACATGCTCAACAACCCCAGTAGCAGCAAACTCCGACACCACAATCGGACATGGGGATTGTTCGCAACCCATTGTCGGAGCACCCCGTACCAAATCAACAGTTGAACCCTGTCACCCCTTTTCATGAAGTAGAGAGAGGACAAGGGTAGCACGAGGAAAGTGCCTCCGTCTGCGCCGTCAATCAAAAACCCAAAACCAACCTCCTCGCCTTCTAAGAACAACACCCAACCCGTGATGAGACTTTCTCCCTTTCCTCAACGTTCGCATCCCCTCATCGGCCCCACTATAAACCAAACTCATTCCAACCTCACTAACCCTCCATCTAGACCCCTCCTTATTCGTCATTCACCTTTACCACCTTCACTTATCCATCCTTTACCCACACACCCTTCTCCATCTGCCACCCCTGCCAACCCTTCACCTAGACCCCTCTTGCTCCGCCCTTCACCAACACCTACCACATCTCCAGCCTCTCTTACACCTACCCCTACAAACCCTTTGCCCTCTAGACCTCTTCTCATTCGCCCCTCACCTGCTCTGCCTTCATCATCAAGCACGCAGGAACCATCCACTTCCACTAACCTTCCTCCCAACAGACCACCATCATCAACACCCGTTACCACCAACCCCCAACTGGAAAGACCCCTTATAAGGGTTTTACCTCCGGTCTCGTCCTCTCAAATTTCATCTCCTGTTAAGCCTGACACTCCCTCTTCCTCCACCAACCCCCCGCTCTCCACACCCATTACAAACCCAGTGGAGGCGCGCAACTCCCAAACAATGGTGTTCCGCAGTGGAAGGATATTCCACCGTGTATTTCCGCATTGCCAGTAGTAGGATTCTACACCAGCACAAGAAGAGGAAGGATAGGAGCAGGAGTCTGTGCCAGGCACACAATATGATTTGTTAAAGCATTTGGACAAAACTTCGGTAAGGATTTCCATACTAGAATTGATTAAAAGGTTAAAGACCCACCAAGAAGCTTTGATGCAATACTTACAAAAGGTGATGGTAAATGAGGACCTTCCGATTGAGCAAATCACATCAGTCCTGACTTCGTCGAGTGATCAACCTGCCATCATATTCCATGAGCATGAGTTAGCACCCAAGCCGGCCAGAAAGTATGCTCTATATATCACTGTCAACATCAACAAAGTGGCTGTCAGTGAATGCTTAGCGGACAAGGGTGCTTCTATTAATGTATTGCCGCCTAGCACTTTCAAAATGTGCGACATACTCGAAAGTGAAATATGGCCTTCATCCATCACCGTGATAGCATATGATAATACCAAGAAGCCGCCTATGGGGATGATTACTTTGAAGGTAGAATTAGGTCTGGTATCCGTCACTGCTGATTTCCACGTTTTGGACATGGACCCTACTTTTAATGGAATTTTGGGCTGGCCATATATTCAAGCAGTTGACACTGTCCCTTCCACGAGCCACCAATGTTTGAAATTCCCGCACAAGGGGCGGGTCGTCAAAGTCACAAGTATGCCTATTCTGCCAGCGGTAGATGCTCTCTCGACCACGTCATTGCTTTCAATTTGGCCAACTAATAAGCCCTTGTTATCTGTGCTAGACCTGGTCGACCCGCGGCATGATTCATTAAGACCACAAGCCCAAGTTTCTATATCAACATCGGCACCACTTTTACCTTCGAAGGGGTAAAAGAAACAAATGATGAATACCCCCGGGTTGAAAATAATGATGAAAATGGGCTACAAATCTGGCAAGGGATTAGGAGCAAGACTCCAAGGCAGGTTAAAGACAATAAGAGATCAAAAACTCATTCCCTGAGGCAGCCTAGGGTATAAAGGGCCAAGCAAAGCAAAAGCTGTAAAAGATGAAGAAGAGCCATGGGCCACGATGGTATCCAGAATGAAAATTGATAGACGGCCCCTTACATCATCTCTATACTATCACTTTGTAAAAGGGCCTACTGAAAAGATGGAAGAACAAACCACAGTAATTACCCTAGTGCTAGATAATCAAGTTGTTCACTCACGACAGTTTGCTCACCACTTAGCACCGCTGGCCACTTATAAAGCTTTGGAGTCATTGAGGCCATTTAAGAGAAGAAAGATAGATGACCCCGAATGTGAATGGTATCGATGGTGTGACATGCATGATATTATTATAGCTTTGAGCCGGTTGTTCATGCCTACTCACTCGAAGTGGCCGCCGCTCATACATGATGTTCTAGAGAAAGCAACGGTGATCACTGACAAAAGGCAGCTGCTCAGCAATTATAAAGATATCAGAGAGCCGGATGTACCTTTCAAGGAAGGTTTTACTATGGACAGGTGGGCTGGCCTTTTCCTAGTTGACGTCATCCAACCCTCATTGATAACACTCTTATGGTCTAAACTTTTCATCTCTGACATACCTAGACCACCCGCGGTCTTAATTTCTCTCTCCTAATTTTATCCAAGTTCATTCAACTCCTCCGCTCATCGAGCAAACTATCCATCTTACCTACCCATGAGCAATCTCTCTATCAACAGTTCTCCCAACTCTCGCTCTCTCCTCACTTCCATTGTTTCCCTATTTGTGAAAATGAAAAAAAATGTCGATTTCCAAACTCCCCAATTCTCCACTTCTATTTATATCGAAGAAACCTCTATCTTGTTCATGAGTGCGCCCTGACCTAAGAGCCGCTCATTCAAGGTCTGTTAGTGGACTTCATTTATCCCTCCTACGAGGGTTCTTCATATGTACCCTTTTCTCCTTCCTCGTCTTTAGGATCTAGTGATTAGGGTAGTTCTTCTAGCAGTAGCAAGAGTCTGGGGGTAGTAGCTCATAGAAAAGACGAGGGTAAGTAGGTTCCCCGTAGGTTCTTGTTAGAATTAGCCAGGAGGTGCTGAGCATGTTTAGCAATTCCCTAGTTGTTAAGGGATCTGATTCCTTTGCCGGACTTAGAATGTGAGGAAGCATGCTCTTTATGAAATCATGAATGTTGAAGACCCTATTGAAGAAGGGGATGAAGAGTACGATGAGTATGAGGATGAGGCTGACGTATTTGCTAGTGGAATGAGGAGATTTGACGAGCCGTCCACCTCAGTAGAAGAACCGACCAAAGAAATCAACTTGGGAACTGAGGAAAACCCTAGGATTGTCCTCATAAGCAAAAGTTTGCCGCCATCTGAAGAAGAGGCACTCATTCAGGTTCTCCAAGAATACAAGGACGTGTTCACATGGAGTTACGAGGGCATGCCAGGACTTGACCCTGTGCTCATCGAACATCGCTTAACATTAAAGCCAGGCGCTGTCCCGGTAAAACAAAGGTTAAGATATTTCCAACCACAAATGGCTTTAAAAAGGAAAGAAGATGTTGATAAGCTCCATAAGGCTAGATTCATTAGAGTCGTCCTCTACCTCAATTGGGTGGCTAACATTATCCCGGTGATGAAAAAGGACGGAATAGTAAGGATTTGCATAGACTTTCAGGACCTGAACCGTGCGTGTCTTAAAGATGAAATTTCCCTACCTCACATATATGTGTTAATCGAAAATACGGTAGGGTATGAAATTTTATCATTCATGGATGGCTTCTCAGCTTATAACCAAATTCGCCTGGCAGAGGAAAATCAAGAGAAGACTTCATTCACTACACCTTGGGGAACTTATTAATATGTGGTCATGCCATTTGGGCATAAGAATGCCGGAGCCACCTATCAAAGGGCTATGATGGCCATTTTTCATGATATGATCCACATTTTCATAGAGGTGTATGTTGATGACTTGGTAGTGAAATCAAGGACTAGGATTGAGCATCCTAGGGTTCTAGCTAAGTTCTTGCAAAGAGCACGAGAATATCAATTGAAGATGAACCCCAAGAAGTGTGTGTTTGGTGTTTCGTCGGGTAAGTTTCTTGGATTCATTGTTAGTAAAAACGTTATCGAGATTGATCCCAATAAGGCGAGGGCAATAAGAGATATGCCTCCTCCCAGGAATTTGAAAGAAGTTCGAGGATTAATCAGGAGATTGAAATTTATTCACCGTTTTGTCTCCTAACATTCACAAAGGTGTACGCCGTTCTACGAGCTCACCAAGCCCAGAGTCAAATTCTATTGGGAAGACAAGTGTCAAGCGGCCTTTGACAGATTGAAAGACTATCGAGCCAATCCTCCTGTCTTGAGGCCATCTATTCCAGGCAAACCACTCATTCTATATATATCTGTCCTGGATGACTCGGTAGGAGCTATCTTTGTGCAAGTTGATGAAGAAGATAAGGAGAGGGCAGCCTACTACTTGTCTAAGCTTCTCAACCCTTGTGAGTAAAGGTACACAACTATGGAGAAAACCTGTACTGCTTTAGTCTGGGTGGTGTAGAAATTGAAGCACTACTTCTTATCTCACGAAGTCCATCTAATTGCCCATATGAACCCTATCAAATTTCTTCTTGTGAAATCTGTCCTCACTGATAGGTTAGCACGATGGCAAAGCATCCTTTCTCAGTTCGACATCATCTACATTCAGAAAAAAGTGATTAAAGGCTATGCCATAGCAGAACATCTTGCTCATCACCCTCTCCCCAGATTTGATCCGGTTCAATCAGAGTTTTCAGATGTGGAACTAATGTTCGTCAATCAACCCTCAGATTCCATGTGGACATTACATTTTTATGGAGCTCTGAACTCTCAAGGTAAGCGTATCGGCATTGTTCTCCTATCACCTGAGGGAGTCACCATTCACAAGTCTTTCAGCTCGCATTCCCCATCACTAACAGCATAGCTGAATACGAGGCTCTTTTAGCCGGACTTGAGGTCGCCCATCTATATGGTGTCACCCAATTGCAGATTGTAGGTGATAGTCAGTGTATTCTTCACCAAGTTCTTACAAAATGTCGCACGCTTGATCCCAAACTCAAAGCCTACCAAGAACATACATCTACCTACCCTAAGCTCTTCTCTAAACTGATCTATGTCCCTATTCCTCGCAACCAAAATATTCTAGCTGATGCTCTCGCTTCATTAGTTTCCTCCTTAACTTTTCCTCTTAGAAGGAACTTCTAATCCATCATCATCCATAGGCATCTCACTCCTGCTATTAAGGATCCTGCGTTCCTTAGGGTCAAAGAGGAGTTGCTTAAGAAGGTCAAGGAAGGAGAGATCATTGAGAATAAGGAGGTCATGATACTAGACTTAGAAGAAGAGTTGGCTGATGAGGAAAAGCGATGGTACTATGAAATTGCAAAATATTGTAAAGATTTGTCCTACCCTGAAGAAGCCACTATAAAAGAAAGAAAAGCTATAATGAGAGTTGGCCAAATATATACTATAGTTGGAGGTGCGCTTTATAGAATAGGTCTTACTAGTGTTCTTCTTAGATGCCTCGATGATGACAAAGCATGGAAGGTTGTAGAAGAAGCGCACTCAAGAGTTTGTGGTGGTCATGTCAATAGCTAGATGCTAGCAAAGAAAATCATTAGGCTAGGGTTATACTGACCCACTCTAGAAGAGGATTGTTCCATCTATGTCCGAAGGTGTGTTAAGTGTCAACTACACACCGAAAAACTCCATTCTCCTACTTTTTCAGTCCATCCTGTGTCCTCCCTATGGCCTTTCTCCATGTGAGCTTTCGACATTATTGGACCTCTTGGCGATTGGAACCTCCTCACCAAGCAAAAGTCATTCATCCTCACGGCGACGGAGTACTTCACCAAGTGGGCGGAAGCGGAAGCTTACGTGAAAATTAAAGCATCAACGATTTACAAATTCATCATGAAGAACATCATCACCATGTTCGGCATCCCAAGTTTCATCATCACCGACAACAGATCTCAATTCATCTCTCAAGAGCTTCAGGACCTCTACAACAAGTACAAAATTACATTGCATCATTCATCTCCATACTATCCACAAAGCAATGGTCAGGCAGAGGCAACCAATAAAACTTTAATTAAAATAATCAAGAAAATGTGTGAAGGTAACAACTTTTCGGATTGGCCAGAAAAGCTTGTCGAAGTTCTATGGGCTTACCGTACATCCATCCGTACACCTACTGGACAAACCCCATTCACCCTTACTTATGGGATGGAGGTAGTAGTCCCCTATGAGATTCTCATATCTTCTCTCAGGGTACAATTGGAGAAGGAGTTTTCAATTGATGAGCGTCGCGAATCCCTTCTTGCCCAATTGGAACTCTTAGATGAGAGGTGTATGGCCGCCACTGAACATGCACGAATTTATCAAAATAGGCTCTTACATTTTTATCAAAAGAAAGTAACTGAGATAAAATTCAAGATTGGTGAGATGGTAATTAAAAGAATTTTCGTAAAATCTGGTGGACCTCACTCTAAACTCCAACCTAACTGGGAAGGGCCTTATGTAATACGCGAAGTTTACATTGGTAATGCTTATAAATTGGTTAATGCTGAAGGGGAAGAACTAGCAAATCTTTGAAATGGATTGTATCTTAAGAAGTACTACCCCTAAAAAAAAGAAAAAGAAAAAGAAAAAAAGAAAAAAGAGAGAAAAAATGTAGGCTGGCATGGTACGTGGCAAAGGAACTCGAAAAATCAAAATCTCCAATTCAATCTTCATTCTTGGTTATTTAACCTTGGGTTAACCCTGGCACACACAACACACTTAGATCTTAAGCTCAAACAGTGCAAAATCTGAAGAAAGTCAAAGCCGAACCAAGAGTGTAAGGCATTACTCGTTCTCTTCTCTTCGGTTCACGAGAGGGAGTGGGGCTTCAGGCTAGACCATCAAACCTACCCGCCGCCCTAGTAGAGAGAAGTCATGGCCAAAAAAGGGGACAATATGTCAAAATCCCAAGTAAGGTCAACTTTTCATTCAAAATATATATAAAAAATTACATGACAAGAGGGCAAAGTCCTCGCAGGGAAAACCCTGGTCGTAAGTATGCATCCACAAAGGCAAAAGCGCTAGAAAGAAATTTTCTGAAGCCAAAGATCGAACTCCAATAGGCAATAGGGTAGGGGAGGGAAGTCTCCCGATCTTTCCAACCCCCTCGTAAACTGCCCCCATCATCCTCTTCCTTTCTCCCTCAGTGGTATGGCAAAGATGACTTAGGAGGATGTGCCGCGCGAGATTTTGGAGTAAAAGCACAATTTCGAGCACATTTACCCCTCGTTAAAATATTTAAGAATGATTAATAAATTTAAGATGGTGAATGAGTAAAGTTTTTCACCCTATGTACCATGCTAACTCAAAAAAAACAACAAAAACAAAAAACAACAACAACAAAGTGGGAAACAAAAGGAAAAAAATAAAAACAAAAACAAAAAATAAATACTTTATCATTCGCTTGCTTGCATTATGTATGATCATCTTTCAATTCTTGTTTGCAACTGTCTGCTTGCATGATGCATTACTTAGGTCTTATCTTTATTTCGCCTTAGTTGATTAAAGGTTTGGCCCCTTGACCCTTTGTCATGGTCAGAAGGACATCCCCTTGCTTACTGAGCCAGGGACCAAGTCGAAGAGAGAAACTAATCTTTTTATTTGAGGACTTGTTACACAGGGACAGGAGGGACAAGCACATAAAGGCACAAGAGCAACAAGCAGGAAACCTATGAAATTATTTTCCATTTCATTATCATAATCATGTGTAGGCACAAAAGAGCAAGGTGGATGTGTACAAAGGCTCCTTTAGCTCTCACCACCACCCTCTTCCCTCCTCACTGTGCTATCTGCCTCACTCCTATCTCTGTCATTGTCCCTGAGAGGGACCCGCAGGGGCCCCATCGACCCCTGAGTGGTGGCCGGTCTCTCACCTCGAGCCCTTGCATCTGCCACATTCCTCCGGTACTTGGAGGAGTTGACTAGGTAGCCAGTGCTGGAGTAAGCACTGGGACACCCCTCGCGCTGCGCTTTCTCCCATCATCTCCGGTAGCACTCCTCAGCGCCTCTCAAGCGCTTCACGAGGACACCCAGCCTGGGCCTCAACTCTAGCAGCTCACGCTCGCACTCTAGCCACTCCTCCCTCTCCCTCGCTCGCTCCCTCTTCTCTACCTCGAGTAGAGTCCGCAGCTCCACTACGTCGCGGGGAAGCTCCTCTACCTCTCGATGTCTCCGCTCCTCCTCCAACTCCGTGACCCGATCATCGCAGATCGCTAGCTCTGTGCCCTCCAGGGCAGCCCAAGTAAGCGCCACCTATAGCTCCTTGGCCTGTGGAATTCACTATCCTCATAACATAAGTACCAAATGAAATAAACATTTATTTTTTATGAGGAAATAAAATGCGTGCATGAATATTGTTATTGTGAACTAACCCATGCAGCTAAGTCTCTCTCTGCTACCTCGAGACGTGCAACTGCTCCTGTCAGAAGCCCCTCTAGCGGAGCTGTCACAACAACTAGGTCCCTAGAGCTAGAAGAAGCACCACCTGCTACTCCTGCTGCTGCTCCCTGTTGGGCACGCTATGTTAATTGAGACTATTAGTCACTGAATATCAAAATTTCAACAATGCAATAGATGTCATGCATACTCACTAGGGTCTCCAAGGCTGCCTAGGTGGTCGTGAGCTAGGCCTCAGTGTCACGAAGGTGGTCCAACAGGTCTACCACTATAGCATCTCGTGCATCCTACATTCATAGCATTTTAATTAGCATCTTAAAAAAAAACATAAAGGAATAAAGAGAAAAGTATTCATGGCATACAAACCCTCACTGGCCTCATCTAAGGCCGACCGGCATATGTCTCCCAATAACACCGCAGGTAAGCCGTGCTATCCTGCGCATGCGAGACAATTGGAGTGCCTCCTCTCTGCCAGTTTACGTACTACTCGGGAAAGCGCAGTCTCCAGTCGGTCGGAACAGTCTGCCCTTGGGACTTCCGCCTGATGCCGCGAGGCTCCTCCACCTCCACCCACTCCTGGTGCAAGCCCAGGGTCCTCATCACTAGCTATAGCCTAAGTGGCTCAATCTCGTTCAGGCAATGAAGCCAGATCTCACGCCCGAACTGAGGTCGGCCAGCTACCACCCAAGGCTGGCCATCATCTGGCATCCCCAGATACGATCTCCACACCACCTGTATGCACACATCATTATAGGGTCACATCATCATTAATCATAAATAGAAACATGCACAATAATCATGTACATACCATGGTGGCGAGGTAGTCCCGAAACTCCTGTCTGAGCAACCTCAGCTCGTACGCATGGGGTGCTCTGGACACCACTAGAAACCAACGTTGCGCCAATGGGTAAGCATCACGATGCCGAGGATCCACTCTATCCAATGGCATGTACAAATGGCTCCACACCTACATTCATAAGCATTAGCATCATAAGCATAAAACATAGGCATAATCATAAGTATTAGCATCATAAGCATGAAGCATTATCATAAAGCATAAGCATAAAAAATAGGAAATTGCATACTTGAACGAATGGTGAGAACCCTCTGACTGTCGTCTCAAGACCTGTCCCGGTGGACAAGTCAGTTATCAAGTGAGCCAACAGGGAAGCCCCCCAGGCATACTGCCCCTCTTGGTCTAAGTCATCCAAGAGACACAAGAATCTATAGTTGAGGTCATCTCCCTTTGTACCCAACAATAACCTCCCTAACATCAGGAATAGAAACATCTTCAAATCTATGTCTACCCTCTCCCGCTGTGTAGGGTCCTGACAGTAGGCCGCCCAAGCCCTCCCGATCATCCTATCTAAAAACTCTAACCAACGACTCTCCTAGTCTTTGGCGCGCCTCTGCTAACCCCAAAACCCCCATGAGCTCCCCCCGATAGATCATCCGACAATCTCTAGGGCCAGCTGCAACAGTATCCATTTCCAGGAGCCTACGAGCTAGGTCCCTATAGTGTGGGTAGGTCACCCCACTCATTGCCTCCCCATATACTTTCAACCTGGTAATCCTAGCTACATCCTCCAGGGTCGGCACCATGTGCCCCCAGGGCATCAAGAAAGCTCAGCTCTCTCTATCCCATCTCTCCCTCAGGACCTGGATCAAGATCAGATCAGACATGACTGGCTCGATGCTCAGGAATGGCCTGAACCCCATAGCCTCCAGTCTGGCCCTCTGGAAGTCCGGCAACCCACAATAGACCGCCAGTACCAAGACCCATGAAATCCTGGTCCTCATCACCCCCCTGCAAAAAAAAAAGAGACACCAAAAGAAGAAGCATATTAGCAACCAGATAATTTATAAGTAAAACACACACAAAAAACACCAAAAAAGCAAAAAAGAAAAAGGGAAAAAAACTTTATGTTATAATTAACGGTGACATAGTTGATGCTAATTAATTGGCGCCAACTAGGTCAAACGGTAATTCTTTATAACAAATAAAATGTTTTTGCGCTTCTTAAAAAAAGGAAAAAAATGTAGCACCCCTAGTAATTTTTTAGAATTTTTTAGAAATTAAATAGATTTATTAAGCATTTTAATAAGCTTAGATGGGTTAAATAATGGGTTAATAAGTAAAGCCTTGGATAAAAATGCCCAACTATTAACTAGGTGATTGAGCCCACTTAAAAGAGGCCAAAAAATCTAAAATTTAGTCTTTTGGCCCAAGCCCAAACCCTAGAGCTGTACGAGGGATAAGTTCTCTAATTTAAATATATAGGGAAATAGGGGAAATTAGAAGTTGAATTTGAATAGAAATCAATTTTCGGAGAGATGGACTAGGTCGCGGTCTATCGCTGTAGCAACCCTGGTAAATTGAAGGAATGAAATCCTAAATAGATTAAAAACAAAACCAATGTTCAAGGCCCAGACCATACACACAATATCACATACACAATTAGGTCTCATACATATACACATAAGGGCCTTATACTTAAACCAAATGGGCTAAGGGGAAAGGGCGCCCCTTGATAGGGCTCCAATTTATCAAATGAAGCCCATCTAAATAGGTGCTATTCTCCAAAGACTGTAGCAGCATTCGTGAACGAGGGGTAGAGTGAAGGGCGCCCCTTTGATAGGGCGCTATTCAAGGAAATGGAGACCCAGGTTAAGGCGCCATTTCACTGAGAGTGATTTAAGGAAAACCAGTTGCAGTGTCTTGTTCGAACTGGGAAGTAGTTTCCGTTCGAGAAAGATACAATCCAGTAGGATTAATACGTGGGAAGTTGAATGTCAATAGGTGTCACGTCCCGAGAGCGGAAGATACCCGGATGCGTGACGCGTCTATATAGATCGTGTCATTCACATAGAGTCAGAGTGCGCATAGTACTCGGTAAATTTTTTTTTGCTACCTTAAATTTGAACATAATACGATAGTCCAAGATGACAATTATCTTCTTAACCAAATGACAATATCACAGAATCATTCATAAGGCTTCAAGTTTACTAAGTTCCATCTAACTAGAAGATCATAACTGACTCAAATAAATTATACAAGCCTTTAGTAATATTTGGAAATACATGGTAACTGGAAATACAATGTAGGACCTAGGAATAAAAAGACAAGTCTAACTGACGGTACCCTAATTCTAGCACTCATCACTTAGTATCATTCCCATTCATGTGGATGTCGCTATCTGAATTACCTGAAAAATGTTAGGAAGCAACTGGATGAGCGAATTGCTCAGTAGGATTTATATCTCAAGCTCTAACAACCTTTAAGTGAATTACAAGTTCATGCGGTATAATGATGCATGTTTGATCAAGCAAGAATATCAAGAAGTGTATCAAAATAGTATCACATGAACATCAATAAGATGTATCAATAAGGAACTAGCAAGTGATTGCCAAGTAATTGCACAAGTTGTTGGGAAAGGATGGACTCTAAGATCTAAAGGGGGGGTGAATAGATCTACCCTCTAAAACCTTCTATCCTCTAAATTTAACTGCAGTAAGTAAAGAGATGCGGAATTGAAAGAATTACTATTGCTAAATTAAGTTCAACTTAAGGAAGAATATGTATACGAAGGAAGAATGATCAGGTTCTGTATAATCAACTACACGCTTTTGGAACCAAAACACAAGCACAACGCATGCAAACTATTGAGCATAGATCACACAACAATCACACAGAACTCAAGAGATTTTAGGTGGTTCGGCACAAGCCTACATCCACCCAACACTCAAATCGAGTGTGGCTTACTGCTGATCCACAGCTTCTCACAGCTGATCCACAGCTTCGGGGATTCTATCCCAATACCCGCTGAGCTTCACAGCTTGCTACCAGAGGAGTCCTCCTCTACCGCTGAGATTTACAGCTTAACCTTTCTACTGACACACAGCTTGAAGAACAGTGTTTCAAAACAAAACGAAGGAAAGACAGAAAACCAAAAACACAACGAGACTATAGCTCTAGACAATGAGCAAATCGGCTCTGGTTCTGAACCAAGAGACTGACGACGGCGACTCTCAATTGCTTCTTCTCTCCAATCTCTTTCTCAGCTCTCTCTCTGAACTTGCAGGCACTAGCTCTCTTGGATCGTGTTAGCTCTTATTCTCTCTGCTTCTTTTTCTTCAATCTCTCGATCACAGATTTCTTCACTCCTTTTTTTCTTCTGCGCGAACAGTTTCTTATTTATACGTCCAGCAGAAAGAGGGCGTGTGGAAACCACATTTCCCGCCTAGGCTTTTCGTCAAGATCTGAGATCCAAGGCCACGTGGCAGCATCTGAGCTTAACGGCTTTCCACGTGTCACGAGCATAGCTCAGCCTTCAATCTTGGAACACGTGCCTTCTTTAAACTTTACGAACAAGTGTCCTGTCAAAACGTCAGACACTCAGTCAGCATAAGACAGTTAGACAATCATAGGAATTGCACAGACTTAATGGAGCATGAGAGCAAAAGCGCACAAACTCAAATATGCATGAATTATAACGTGCACCGACCTTATTAGGCTGTAAGAGAACCATGCACAGACATTATGTGTGCAAGACTCAACGATTGCACCGAGCCAACAAGCTACTTGCAAGGGAAAAGGATTGCACAGACCTTCTGTGCACATACAAGAAATGTGCACTGACTCAAAAGTGCATTCAGTAAGTTATGCACAGACTTCACTCGAGCAATATGAAGGTATGCACCGATGTGATTATGCACGAAACAGTATTGCACATACTTTATGTGCAACTCATGGTGAATTGCACCGACTTATTATGCAACCTACGCATATGTATGAAAGGCATGCACGGACTCATTTGCGTGCAACAGCAACGGTTGCACCGACCTTGTGTCCCTTAGACACCAACATGCATAGACTCTCTATGGAATAAGCTAGGAATTGCACCGACTCAATGTTCACTTAAATGCAAACACGCATAAACCTGAGTCGTTTGCAATGCAAGGCATGCACTGACATCAACAGTGAGATGCATAGACTTATTTCAGACAAACAACAGATGCATCGACCTAAACAATGAATTGCATTGACCTAGATGCTTAGCAACTGAATGACAAAAGATTTGCACCGACACTATAAATGTGATTGTAGTCAGACAGTTTAATGAAATGTGATAGTTTCAGTATAAGTGTGCAAACATGATTTATGTATACATATCTGACATATAAAGGATCATCAAAATACACAACATTATCATGGTCAAAATAACATCAACCAAGTCAACTTCATTGTTGCCATTCAATCAAAACACTTTCAGCACACAGCAGTACACACACTGCTGATCAACTCCAGAGGAGACCCAACATTCTCCCCCTTTTTGATGAAGGCAACCCTCAAAAAAAAATTCAGGCAACTCCCAAAACGACTCCAAAAGAGATGATGTATTTTGATAAGACATTAAACACAGTCAGATATTAGCATTAGCCAAACTCCCCCTGAATGAGTGACTCCTCCCCCTTAATCAAAATAGCATGAAATCTTTCTCTTCCCTTCTCTCTCCCTTTAGCCATCAGAATCTCCCCTCTATAAGCATAGTCTTTCCTATGATCTCAATCTCTCCCCCTTCGTTCCAGAATAGAGAAGGATAGAGAAGGATAAAGAAAGTAGATAGAGAAGGAGATGCCTGAATAATCTCTCCCCCTTTGCCATCAGCAAAGAAGGAGTGAGGGAGACAGAGGAAGATAAGAAGGGATGCAGGAAAAAGTAGGAGACATAACAACACATTGTGCAATGGTTAAGAATATAAGCAAATTATTGTACAATTCTTTAGATGTAAGGATCAATCATTGTGCAATCTTGATAAATATCAGGTTTAATAGTTATAGAAGGTAGAGTAAATTTACTAACTTTCTGAAATAGGGTATAGTATCTGTTTATAGCAATGAACCTAAGTCACATGATCATGATTGACTAGGTCAAGACTGTATCCTACTGATTTCAGATTTAATGAATATCAAGGAGAGTGACCTGAAAATGTATTGAGGTTAAACAATTGCACTTAGTGAATTTTGAATTTCAAGAGTTACAGCAAGTCTTTTTCACTTCTGATTTTGAATCTGAACTCAGTGAACAGATAAGTGTCATTTATACCGTTGACATTAAGGGTACACGTGGGTTAGACGCTAGTACCCCCAGTTACAAGCATAAACTACCATATCTGTCTCTAATCAAAAACTACACAGATGATTTACACCTTTGACATTATAAGGGTACACGTTTATCAGACGCCAGTACCCTCAGTTACTTAGTGAAACCAGCCCTATAGATTTGACTATATGAACAGAGGTAACATGAAGCACTTCATGACATGAGATCCTCTTCACTGCTTTGATGGAGGGTTCAGTTTCTCAGTGCAATGCAGTCATTACTCTGTCACTTTATTCATTGCTTTTACTTATTATTTTATTGTTCCTGCCCTTTTAACTTTCAAAGTGACTTGTTTAAAGACAATACACTTTCTGAGTTTCTCAGCCTACACCACACTAAGTCTGTCATTTTCAGATACCGTCAGGATCTTATTTGTCATAGTCATGAAAGAAAGGTTGAGAGCTATAAAAGGGTTTCTACCACCTTATTTTCTGGAAATAGTCTTTAAACTCTACAGTCTATTAAAATTAAACCTTCCGTTCATTCAAGGAGTCAATGTGATTCTTATAAAAACGAGTTGTAATAATTGCTGCTCAAAATAATGAACCAATTTTAGGACAGTCTGCCATTCAGAATGAGGGAATAGATAGTGAACCACATAAGCGGCTCATAAGGAGTTTCAAAGGGAGTGACAAAGGCACACTGTGATGGGTGTAGTTTCAAACACGGCCAATTGATGCAATTGATACCATGTGATGAGAATTTCTGAGAATGAAGAGAGAGTAGAATGAGTTGTACTCAGATAAGACTTTACTGAACTCCCCCTGACATCATAATGCACCAACCTTAACATGCATGAGGCAGACAATGCACCGACCAGTTATGTGAAAGACATACGATGCACGGACATACATGATGTAAGGCAGGGACGTGCACTGAGCTTGTATGCAGAATGCTCACACTGTGCATCGACTATGTGCAAGACATGCATTGACTTATACTCGGTGCAAAAACACGCATAGAACACAAATGCTCATAGCAAAGACCTGCATCGACCTTAGTAGTGCATGAATTGTAGTAGGTTCAAACCTTAGTAAGCATAAGGAAAAATCAACTGATGTGTGATCTAGAAGGAAAACTCCCCCTATCTATATGCAATTTTATTTAATAATGCATCTATGCACAAAAATTATTCAAAAAAATCAAAAACTGTTTATTCAGAGACAAGCTGACACATATTCATTTTCAGACCACTACAAACAATAATTCAAGAAAGAATTCTGAGTCAATCATCATGGAGAAATTTACACAAGCCTAATTCTCTTCTTAAGAATTTAAATCTTTCATTACCTAAAGGCTTTGTAAAGATGTCAGTAATTTATTTTTCAGACTCAATGAATTCAAGTTCAATTTCCTTTTTACTGCATTCATCTCTAAGAAAATGATGTTTGATTTCAATATGTTTTATCCTGGAATGATGAATTGGATTTTTAGTTAAGAAAATAGCACTAGTGTTATCGCACATAATTGTGATACAACAAAGATTTATATGATAGTCAAATAACTGGTAGTTGATCCAGAGGACTTGGGCAGCACAGTTCCCTGCAGCCACATACTCTGCCTCAATAGTGGACAAGGCTACATTGTGCTATTTTTTAGATGCCCAAGAGACTAGACACCCACCAATGGAATTAACAATATCCACTAGTGCTTTTCCTATCAATTCTACACCCAACATAATCTGCATCAGTGTAAGCTAGAAGGTCTAGTTCACACTTAGTAGGATACCATAATCCTAGGTCAAGGGTGGCAGACAGATATCTAAAGATCCATTTTATTGCAATTAAGTGTGAATCCTTGGGACACGCTTGAAATCTAGCACACAAACATACTGAAAATTGAATGTCTGGAGGAGATGTAGTAAGATATAGCAAGGATCCGATCATATCTCTATAGTGTTTGGGATCTACCATTTTACCTGACGGATCAGAATCAAGACAGGTAGATGTCCCCATTGGTGCTGTGATTCCTTTGAGGTTTTTCATCTTGAATTTCTTTAACAGATCCTTCAAGTACTTTTCTTGAGTTATGAAAGTTCCCTCTTTGGTTTGATTAACCTGTACTCCAAGAAAGAACTTTAGTTCTCCCATCGAGCTCATTTCAAAATCACTAGTCATTAGAGCTGAGAATTCCTCACACATTAATGGGTCAGTTGATCCAAAAACTATATCATCTACATAGATTTGAATAAGCAGAATTTTATCTTCACATACCTTTCTGAATAGTGTCTGGTTAACCTTACCTCTTGTGGATCCTTTTTCTGAGAGAAAATTGCTTAGTCTTTCATACCATGCTCGGGGAGCTTGTTTCAACCCATATAATGCCTTATCAAGTTTATAGACATGATCAGGAAAATCAAGGCATTCAAAACCAGGGGGTTGTTTAACATAAACATCTTCTTTTATTTCTCCATTTAAGAAGGCAGATTTGACATCCATCTGCTTCAAAGTTATTCCTAGACTACATGCAGTTGCTAAAAGAATTCTAATGGCTTCTAGCCGAGCTACAAGGGCAAAGGATTCTTCAAAATCAATACCAAATTTTTGGTTGTACCACTGAGTTACTAGTCTAGCCTTATTTCTAATGATGTTACCCTGCTCATCAGATTTATTTCTAAAAATCTATTTTGTGCCAATTATGTTACCATGTGAGGGTTTAGGAACTAAATTCCAGACTTTGTTCCTATCAAATTGACTAAGTTCATCATGCATGACATTAATCCAGTGTTCATCCTTAAGGGAACTATCTATGTTTTTGGGTTCAGTATGAGATACTAGGGCAACTAAATTTAATTCATTTTCAATTGTTGAATGTGCTCTAGTTCTCATTGGTTCATTTACATCACCAATAATGTTCTCAAGGGGATGATCTCTAGGAAACTTAAGATTAATGACTTGATTACCTGAATTCTCATTTACCTTCCCCTGAGTAATTGGAGCCTCTGCTTCACCTTCCTCAGCAGACTCTTCATTTTGTTTTTCATCATTCTTTTAAATTTCTCCATCACTTTTGTTCCTGCACAAATCAATATCAGACTTAGTTGCAGACTCATCAAAGGCAATGTGAGGAGATTCTTCAATAATGTTTGATTTGAGATTAAAAATTCTATAGGCTTTGGACTGATTTGAGTAACCTAGAAAAATTCCAGGTTCACTTTTTGATTCAAATTTATCAAGGTCTCTTTTCAAATTAATATGAACAAAATATTTACTGCCAAAGACTTTGAAGTGGGCTAGAGAAGGTTTCTTACCTTTCAGAATCTCATAAGGAGTTAATTATGTTTTGGGTCTTACCAGGGCTCTATTTATTATGTAACATGATGTGTTGATAGCCTCTGCCCAAAACTTCCTTGGTAAGTTACCTTCCACTAGCATAGTCTGAGCCATCTCAACCAGAGTTCGATTTCTCCTTTCCACCACTCCATTCTGCTCAGGAGTCCTTGGTGAGGAGAATCTGTGAGTGATTCCATTCACCTTGCAAAAGTCATCAAATTGTGAGTTAACAAACTCACCACCATGATCAGAAAGGATATTCAAGATGCAATAATCATTAGACTATTTTATTTTATAAAAGAACTCTTGAAATTCTTCAAAAGCTTCATTTTTGTGAGATAGGTAGAAAACCCATGTAAATCTAGAAAAATCATCAACAAGCACAAAACCATATCTTTTACCAGATAAGCTAACAGATCTTGTGGGTCCAAATTGATCCATGTGAATTAGCTCATACAGTTTAGAAGACAGGTTTTCTATTCTCGATTTGAAGGAGTTTCTAGTCTGTTTACATTGAGTGAATGCCTCACAAATTTTATTGTCATTTTTGAATGATATTTCAGGAAGCCCTTTTACTAACTTATGCTTATTCAGTTTGTGAAGAACACTGTAGCTGGCATGACCTAATCTACGATGCCACAAGAAGGCTAGGTCATCCTTATTTACACTAAGACAAAGATTAGTGTGTGCTACATCATCCAAATCTACCATATAGATGTTATTAATTCTCTTGCCAATGAATTTGACAGATTATGAATTTAGTTCAAATATGGTGCATGCAAGAGAATCAAAAGTAACTTTATGGCCTTTATCACATAATTGACTAATGCTCAAAAGATTGTAGGCTAGCCCTTCAACGAATAAAACTTCCTCAATGCAGGATGAAGAGCACTTACCAACCATTCCAGAGCCTATTATTTTACCCTTGGTATTACCTCTGAAAGTAAAATGACCGACATCTTTCTTTACCAAAGTGCATAATTTAGGTTTGTCTCCGATCATGTGCCTCGAATAGTCACTGTCCAGATACCATTTGTTGTGATTAGCTGCCAGGCATACATGCAAGGGAATTAAGTAGAGTGATTTGGAACTTAGAGTTTCTTGGGTCCCAACAAAGAACTCATCTCATGCAGACAACAAACAAGATGTTTAGGTATCCACATTTATTTTGGTGTCTTTCTGGGCATTGTGGATTTCTTGCTTTTAAGATTAGTCTGCCTTTTCTTGCCACTTTCATTCTTTTGACCTTGTTTCTGAGGTGTGGCATTTTGTTTCTTTTTTAAATCATTTTTAGAATTTCTTTTCCAGCGTCTGGCCCAATTGATATTGGGAGTAGTAGGTGACCTATAGACCTTGGACTGACCAGTAATGAAATCAGCATAGCCATAGGAGTTTTGACTCCTGAAGTTATTGTTCGTGGTCTGCCTGTAGGAGTTCCTAGGGTGAGACTGCTGCCACTGATTATGATGCATTGGGAAGTACTGCATGGGTCTCATGTAACTCTGACTTTTCAAATTCATCTGATGATTTGTATTGTGGAATGCATAGTAAGTGGGTCCAGTTTTATGGTGCATTGGACCAGTGGTGGTTCTACCCAGACTCGTCTGTGGAAGTTTGGTAGATTTGGTCTTGAATGTAGAAGCATATGAACATGACTCACCAGTCACCCCTATCTTCCCTTTGCATTTGTCTTTGGCGCTGTGCTTGATTGTCTTAATGTTTTTATTCTTATTCTCATCATGACTTCCACCTGAAGTCATTTTTATCAGGGGCTGAAATGTCCCCTTTTCTATCACAAAAGAAGTAGTTCTCACATCAAACCTCTTTTTATTTGTTGGGTTAAAACCCAATCCTTCCTTTCTGAAGTTACTTTTTGTCCCCAGGATGGCATTCAGATTTTCAGTGCCTTGTGCCATGCCTTCGAGGGTATTTTGTTTATCTTTGTTTTCTTTTTCAAGCTTTTCTATTATTTTCTTCAGCTCACTGTTTACACTACTAACAACATTGTATTTCTTAGTGGATATGTTTGTTTCATTTTGAAATTCATGAATCATTATCTTGAGATCATCAATGGTCTTTTCTAGATTCTCATTTTTAGCTTTCAAATCAATCAAAATAGTTTTATCATTCTCGATTTCACAAATAGAGTTTTTCAAATTTAAATTCTCAGCTTCTAGACATGCAAGTTTATCAGACAGGGTAGAATCATTGACTAAAGAATTTACTTTCTTTTTCAGGTGTCTGTTCTCCCTATGCATGTCTTCATACTTTTCAAGCAATTCAGCATAAACATGTTCCCATTCAATTTGAGTAAAATTATCAAACGGGGAAGTTACCTCATCGTTGCCTTTTACCATCAGGCAAATCTTCTCATCTTTATCATCGTCAGAGGATCTGCTCTGACTTTCCTCTTCCTCATCGCTCCAGGTGCTCACCATTGCTCTTCCCTTTTTGTTTTTCCACCTGGTCTGCTTTTCCTTGAGTTTAGGACAGTCTGCCTTGAGATGTCCTGCTTTCCTGTAGTTATAACAAACAATAGAGTCAAATTTCTTTGCAGGTTCTGATTTATGTTTGGGCTGTCTCTTTCCTGAGAAATACTTTCTTGTCAGCCCTTTCCCTTTTTTCCTCAAGAATTTCTTAAACTTCATGGTGAGCATAGCAAACTCATCAGCATCCTCCTCAGAACTCGTGCTACTATACTCACTGGATGACCCTTTGCTAGAATTAGCTTCAAGGGCAAGGGGTTTTCTTTTCTTCTCACTTTCATCAGTTTTCTTGAGGTTCAGCTCATACGTCATGAGAGAACCTATAAGTTCATCTACAGTTGTTTTGGGCAGGTCCCTAGACTCTTCAACGACGGTGGCCTTGCTGTGCCAAATGGGCGTCAGGGACCTTGGAATCTTTCTAACCAATTCATAATCACTGTAGACCTTTCCCAGACTTCTCAGACTGTTGGTGATAACATTCAGACCAGCAAACATATCTGAGACGGTCTCATCAGGATTCATCTTGAAAGCCTCATATTCAGAGACAAGCATATTCACTTTTGTTTCTCTGACCTGGGAAGTTCCCTCGTAAATTACTTCTAGCTTATCCCACATCTCCTTAGTAGTCTTGCAGGACAAAACTCTGGAGAACTCAGTGGGATGGAGTGCACATTGTATCGTGTTAATTGCCTCCCAATTCAATGTAGACTTACGGATATGCTCCTTAGTCCAGAACTCCTCATCTGGAGGTAAATCAAAAGGTCCTTTACTCACTACCTTCCAGATCTCGTAGTCCTTAGCACGAAGAAATACTTGTATCCTATTCTTCCAATATGCATAACTGCTACCATTGAAGAAGGGTGGCTTACTCGTCGAATGCCCCTCAGCGACCATTCCTTTAGAATTCATCTCTTCTCTCTGGGATGCGAAGCCCTACGGGAGAGTCTAGCTCTGATACCACGTGTTGGGAAAGGATGGACTCTAAAATCTAAAGGGGGGTGAATAGATCTACCCTCTAAAACCTTCTATCCTCTAAATTTAACTGCAGTAAGTAAACAGATGCGAAATTGAAAGAATTACTACTGCTGAATTAAGTTCAACTTAAGGAAGAATATGTATACGAAGGAAAAATGATCAGGTTCTGTATAATCAACTACATGCTTTTGGAACCAAAACACAAGCACAATGCATGCAAACTACTGAGTAGAGATCACACAACTATCACACAGAACTCAATAGATTTTAGGTGGTTAGGCACAAGCCTACATCCACCCCACACTCAAACTGAGTGTGGCTTACTGATGATTCACAGCTTCTCACAGCTGATCCACAGCTTCACGGATTCTATCCCTACACCCGCTGAGCTTCACAGCTTGCTACTAGAGGAGTCCTCCTCTGCCGCTGAGGTTTACAACTTAACCTTTCCGCTGACACACAGATTGAAGAATAGTGTTTCAAAACAAAACGAAGGAAAGACAGAAAACCAAAAACACAATGAGACTGTAGCTCCAGATAATGAGCAAATCGTCTCTGGTTATGAACCAAGAGACTGATGACGGTGACTCTTAATTGCTTATTCTCTCCAATCTCTCTCTCAGCTCTCTCTCTGAACTTGCAGGCACTAGCTCTCATAGATCATGTTAGCTCTTCTTCTCTGTGCTTCTTTTTCTTCAATCTCTTGATCACAGATTTCTTCACTCCTTTTTTTTCTTCAGCGCGAACAGTTTCTTATTTATACGTACATCAGAAAGAGGGCGTGTGGAAACCACATTTACCGCCCAGGCTTTTCATCCAGATCTGAGATCTAATGTCACGTGGCAGCATCTGAGCTTAATGGCTTTCCACGTGTCACGAGCATAGCTCAGCCTTCAATCTTGGATCACATGCCTTCCGTAAACTTTACGAACAAGTGTCCTGTCAAAACGTTAGACACTCAGTCAGCATAAGATAGTTAGACAATCATAGGAATTGCACAGACTGAATAGAGCATGAGAGCAAAAGTGCACAGACTCAAATATGCATGAATTATAACGTGCACCGACCTTATTAGGCTGTAAGAGAACCATGCACAGACATTATGTGTGCAAGAATCAACCATTGCACTGAGCCAACAAGCTATAAACCTATCGTGCATAGGCCTTGTGCTTGCAAGGGAAAAACATTGCACAGACCTTCTGTGCACATACAAGAAATGTGCATCGACTCAGAAGTGCATTCAGTAAGTTCTGCATAGACTTCACTGGAGCAATATGAAGGTATGCACCGATGTGATTATGCACGAAACAGTATTGCACATACTTTATGTGCAACACACGGTGAATTGCACCGACTTATTATGCAACCTACGCATATGTATGAAAGGCATGTACGGACTCATTTGCGTGCAACAGCAACGGTTGCACCGACATTGTGTCCCTTAGACACCAACATGCACAGACTCTCTACGGAATAAGCTAGGAATTGCACCGACTCAATGTTCACTTAAACGCAAACATGCACAGACCTGAGTCGTTTGCAATGCAAGACATGCACTAACATCAATGGTGAGATGCACAGACTTATTTCAGACAAACAACTGATGCATCGACCTAAACAGTGAATTGCATCGACCTAGACGCTTAGCAACTGAAAGACCAAAGATTTGCACCGACACTATAAACATGATTGTAGTCAGACAGTTTAATGAAATGTGATAGTTTCAGTATAAGTGTGCAATCATGATTTATGTATATATATCTCAGATATAAAGATCATCAAAATACACAACCTTATCATGGTCAAAATAACGTCAACCAAGTCAACTTCACTATTGCCATTCAATCAAAACACTTTCAGCACATAGTAGTATACACACTGCTGATCAACTCCAGAGGAGACCCAACAGAAGTCTTTCCAAGAATTTAATATTCAAGCAAGTCTTTCCAAGAAAGTAATAGTCAATATTCTAGCAAGTCGTTCCAAGAAGATAATAATCAATATTCAAGCAAGTGATCTTATGCTCGTGTCATAGGAAGTATTGTAATGGAATTGGCTATTTCATTCATTTCATTCAAGCAAGTAATTGCCCTTTTTCGGGCCAAGCAATTCATTTCAAGCAAGTCAAGCATGTCACGAGAGAGTGAGTGGGAATGTCTCAAGTCAAGTCAAGCAAGCAAGTACTTCGGTGCAATGCCAAACACTGTGGTCAATAAACTCCCATGGGCACAGGTAGCTTCGGGTGCTCCTCCCAGGACCAGACCAGACACTATATGCACATCATTTCATGTATACTTTTAGACATCCACTCTCATTTATATAACCAATATAGAATTTCAGAAGTTTACACATTGTAGGAACATCAGGTAGATCTTTCAGGAATAGAGTTCAAGGACATATCACATGTAAATGATGATTTATGACCAAGATACTTAAAATGCATGACACATAGGCCAATCAGGTTAAAGAGGTGGCCAGGGATCATTGGGTAAGGGCTGGACAGAAGCCCAAAAATTCCGGTTTATAGGGAAATGGCGCCCTTGCAGAGGGTCTCTATTTTTGTAAATAGAGTCTCCCCAGATAGTCTCTATTTCAATGCTGAAATAGAGTCTTTCCGGAGGGTCTCTATTTCGGTAAATGGAGTCTTCCCAGAGAGTCTCTATTTCAATGCTGAAATAGAGTCTTCCCGGAGGGTCTCTATTTCTGAGAATAGAGACTTCTCGGGGAGTCTCTATTTCAGAGTGTTAATAATAACTGTGTATTTAACAGGATAACAGGTTTACACGTTATGTAACCAGGTTTAGTAGGCAATGTGATTAACATGCTATAGAATTAACAAGGCTTAACGATGGCTATGTAATTAACAAGGTTTGACAGGATATGTAATTACTAGGCTCTGTAATTAACAAGTTTAACAGCTAATAGGCTTAACAAGGTAAGTCATTACTAGGATAATAGGTGTCAGATTTAAGAGGATCAAGTTTAACATGTAACTGGTTTAGTATGTGACAGGTTTAACGGGATTCAAAAATAGAGACTCCCCGGAGGGTCTCTATTTCAGATGGTTAAAATAGAGTCTCTCCGGAGAGTCTCTATTTCAGAAAATAGACACTTCCCGGAGGGTCTCTATTTCAGAAAATAGACACTTCCCGGAGGGTCTCTATTTCAGAAGGTTAACAATCACAGGTTTCTAAAAGTATAACATGTTTACACGTGCTGTAACAGGTAACAGGTTTAATGGGCTAATAACCATGGTTTAACAGGTAACAGGTTTAACATGTTTAACAAGCTAATCAGTAGTGTTTAACAGATAACAGGTTGAATAGGTAACAGGTTTAACAGGTTTAACAAGCTAATCGGCAGGGTTTAACAGATAACATGTTTAACAGGCTAATCACAGGATGAGGGGTTTTAATCCACACTGGAGAATGGCGCCCTGGTCAAGGGCGCCCTTCACGAGGGTGCTCCATTAGACTCATAACATTGTTCATCATGCAAAATTTCACGAAATCCGAAAATGAAGACATGGTAAAATAGACAAAAATCTGGGAATTTTAATGTCATGCTCATGCATGAGTTTCATGATTTGGTTCAATAGATATAAATCCCTGAACATGGTGGCTACTAATCACGTAACTTTATTGTTCATGATTTATAACATGTTCACTGAATCAGGAAGTAGAGACATAGATAGTCATGGAAAATATAGCAGGATTGCAAGGTCATGCTCATGCAATAATTTTTATTTTTTAATTTCATAGATATTAACTTTTAAACATGGATCAATTTACACGAAATTGGGACATATTATGAGTATAAACCGTATGTTGTACACTGGGTACTTCGCAGAGAATCTACTCACGCAAGATTTAGTGTTTCAGATTGGCGTAGCCTAACCTTCCCACTAAGTCTTTGATATACCCCTAACTTAAATGACCAGATTGTGGCTATGAAAGGTTTAACTAGCATGCATGTTAACCTATATTAACTACTAGTTAAGCTAGATCTTGAGAACACCTACATGTTGGTGCAGTTAACGAGATACAATCGTAGAAGAGAATAAGAATCCAAGCCCTCCACGTTCTCTGCAGCCAAGCTTCCTGCCGCAGGATGTGGTACGTAGCCTGCACATGAAGAGAAATGATTAACATCTCTCTTCTGCAGGTGGAGAAAAAGAAAAGGCACAGAAAACCTTCTCTTCAGGAATGGCAGAGGAATGGCGGGTGGACATTAAGGTTTCTATGTTGGATGGAGGGAGTTGTTTATAGGAATAAACCGTTAAGAGTCCATGGGGAACCAGATCTAAAAACCTTTGCTGTCCATGGCCTGAGAAGGGTCCATTACCAGCGAACATAACATGTCAGTGTTTCAACTTTTCTAGAAGATGTTGGAAGCCTCTCCCCTCAGGGAAATGGCACCATACAGGCAGTCTTTGTTTAAGTAAATAGCGCCCATGCATGTGGGTGCTATTTCCTCTGCTTAACTTTTTTTTTAAACTGCAGGGAAAGGAAATGGCGCCTGGGTCCTGGGCGCCCTTCAGTGAATAGCGCCCAGGTCAAGGGCGCTATTCTCTCTGGGTGTTGATTTCCAATTAGCGTGCCATGTCGAGTGTTGAGGGGTGTTTAAGTTGCGTTATGTATATACATATAATTGGTCAGTTGGTGGGGTCTTAGGAGAGGTATATTTAAGCATATACAGTGGCCTTGTGGCTAAGGAAAATGACGACCTTGTATAGAGTCACTATTTCAGGTGAATAGTCTTTTAGAAAGTCACATTACGTATGATCACTTCAATGGTGGTATATTTATATAATGGCCCTCATTGGGCATTCTAACTTTTTATTTAACCCTCTTATAGTGTTGTCTCCTCATTGAGTTATCTTAAGTTTTTATTTGCTTGGAGAAAAGTCTATATTTTATTATTTTTTTCTATCATTTTTTATACGGGGTGCTACACCCTGCCCCACTTAAAAGAATTTGGTCCCCAAATTCAATTGCATATATGGAGGCATGGAGGAGGTACTTACAGAGTAGAATAGTTCTGGAAATCTCCTTCTCATAGACTTTTCAGTTTCCCACGTAGCTTCTTGTTCTAAGCATCGATTCCAATGGATTTTCACATGGGGATCGTCTTATTCCTTAGAACTCAGACTTCTCGGTCGAGGATGTTCATTGGCTTCTGCTCATAGGTAAGGTCCTTCTGTATCACCAGGTCAGTGTGGTCGATAACGTGGAGAGGATCGTGCACATACTTCTTCAGTATAGAAATATGGAATACATTATGCACCTCTGATAATTGTGTAGGCAAGGCAATGCGGTAAGCTATCTCGCCTACTCTTTCCAATATCTCGAATGGACCAATGAACCTCGATGTAAGTTTTCCCTTAACACCGAATCTTTTAATACCTCGACCAGGAGATACCTTGAGAGAAATATGGTCTCCAACTTAGAATTCCAGATCTCTTCTCCTATTGTCAGCATATGACTTCTGCCTGGACTGTGTTATCTTTAGCCTTTCCCGAATGAGGTGTATCTTTTCAGTTGAATCTCTCACCATATCTGGGCCTAGAATTTACTTTTCACCAACTTCATCCCAGCATATTGAAGATCGATAACTTCTGCCATAGAGTGCCTTGAAAGGTGCTATCTGGATACTAGCTCGATAGCTATTATTATATGCAAATTCGGCCAGGGGTAAGTGGTCATGCCAACTACCACCGACATCTATAATACATGCTCTTAACATATCTTCAACAACTTGATTTATCCTTTCAGTCTGTCCATCTATCTGGGGATGCAAAGCAATGCTAAAGTTGAGTTTCATCCCCAGAGAGTGTTGTAGACTCTTCCAGAATTGAGAGGTGAAGCGTGGGTCTTGGTCGGATACGATCAACACGGGAACTCCATGCAATCTAACCGTCTCCTTGATATACAAGGTAGCAAGGACATCAACCGACCATTAGCTTTTGATATGCAAGAAATAAGCCGATTTAGTTAGGCGATCGATGATCACCCAAATTCCGTCATGTCCACCCCTAGACTTGGGCAAGCCCATGATAAAATCCATGCCAATGTCTTCCCACTTTTACTTGGGAATATCTAGTGGATGTAGCTTTCCGGTGGGTTTCTGATGTTCCCCCTTCACTTATTGACATGTCAGGCAGCGAGATACGAAGTCCGCTACCTCCCTTTTCATATTAGGCCACCAGAAAGTTCTTTTCAAGTCTTGATACATCTTGGTGACTCCATGGTGGATCGTGTACCTCGATCGATGAGCTTCTTCAAGAACCTTCTTCTTCAACTCGGGACAGTCGGGTACACATGTCGTTCATAGAATAACAGTCTTCCATCGGGTGTCAGCTTGAAATCAATTCTTTCTTCCAACTGGTCCCTTATCTCCACTAGTGTAGGATCTTCTTCTTGTAGCTTCTGAATTTCTGGTAGCAAATCCGGATGTAGCCTCATATGGGCTAGAGTAATACACCCATCTTGCTCATCAGTGCTAATATTGAGTTTAAAGAATTCCTCTAATAGCTTCCATTCTTGAATCATGCAACTGGCCAATATTACACTCGGCTTTCGACTGAGGGCATCGACTACAGAATTACCCTTACCGAGATGGTACTATATAGTGAAGTCGAAACCCTTGAGATACTCGAGCCAACGCCTTTGCCGCATGTTTAGTTCCTTCTGGGAAATAGATATTTGAGGCTATGGTGATCGGAGTACACGATGAATTGTTCTCCGTAGAGGTAGTGTCTCTAGATCTTTAAGGCAAATACCACTGTGGCTAGTTCTAAATCGCGCACCAGGTAGTTCTCTTCATGCTTCTTCAGTTGCTGGGAAGAGTATGCAATGACTCTCCCACTGTGCATCAATACACACCCGAGACCAATACCAGAAGCATCGGCATATACCTCATATTTCTCACCCTCAATTGGTAGAGATAAGATCGGAGCAGTGGTCAAGATATCTTTCAAGGCTTGGAAACTCTTCTCGCAGTCTTCCTTCCACTCATAAGGTATTTCCTTGCGGGTTAACCTAGTGAGAGGAACAATGATCTTGGAAAAGTCCTTGATGAATCGCCGGTAGTAACTAGCTAGACCCAAGAAGCTTCGAATCTCCATTGCAGTTGTTGGTCGCTCCATTTCTTCACGGCTTCGACCTTTGATGGGTCCACGGAAATTTCGTTCTTTAAAATTATATGGCCCAAGAAGGATACTTCCTCGAGCCAGAACTTGCACTTGCTGAATTTGGCATACAATTTATTTTCCTTCAATATTTGTAATGCCTTCTCAAGATGTACTTTAAGATCTGCTTCGGTCTTCGAATAGATCAAAATATCATCAATAAAGACCACAATAAATTGGTCTAAGTGAGACCTGAATATGCTGTTCATTAACTGCATGAAAGCTGCGGGGGCATTTGTTAGTCCGAAAGGCATAAGAGTGAATTCGTAATGCCCGTACCTGCTTCGGAATGCAGTTTTATAGATGTCTTCTTCTTTGAACTTCAACTGATGATAACCAGACCGGAGATCAATATTGGAGAAATATTTAGCTCTAGATATTTGGTCGAACAGTTCATCAATCCTCGGTAGTGGGTACTTGTTCTTGATTGTAAGGTGGTTTAACTACCGATAGTCGATGCAGAGTCTCATCGATCCATCCTTCTTCTTGACGAATAGTACAGGCGCTCCCCATGGGGAAGTACTTGGCCAGATGAAACCCTTGATCAATAGTTCCATTAGTTATTCCTTCAGCTCCTTTAGCTTGGTAGAGGACATTCTGTAAGGTGCCTTGGAAACAGGTCCAGCACTAGGAGCGAGGTCGATAGTGAATGACACCTCCCGCTCCGGGGGTAAAACGGGCAATTCTTCTGGAAAAATGTCAGAAAAATCCCGAACTACACGGATGTCTTCAAGCTTAGACTCCTCGACGTCCGTGGCAGTTACAAATGTAATAAAAGTCATACATCCTTTGCCTATCAATTTACTAGCTCGGAGAGCTGATATAAGAGGTGATCTAGCCCGAGGGCTAATGTATACCAGTTCCGGGTAATCCACAAAAGTTATCTTGCCATTCCGGTAATCTACAGTTGCTTGGTATGTGGATAACCAATCAGCACCTAGTATGATGTCATACACTTCTATATCTAGGCAAATTAGGTCGGCAGGCAGATTATTTCCTTTAACCATAACCTCACAGTTTGGGTAGTGATGTGTGAGGTCGGACTTGTTCCCGATAGGTATAGATATGACTAAGTCCAACCATTTGGGTTCCTTAGATAATATAGCAGCAAATTTCTTGGAAATAAATGAATGAGTTGCTCTAGTATCAAATAAAACTTTAGCAGTCTTAGAGCAAACGATTAGTGTACCTTCCACGATTCCACCTTCCATTGGTTCCGTCTCTTGGAGAGCTTGTAGACGGCCTTGCTTCTTTGTTGGGAGCTTCTCATCTTTAATGACTTGCTCATTCATCAGTGGGCAATTAGGAATCTGATGTTCTCGGCTTCCACATCGGAGACAAGCTCCTAGCTTCCTCAGCATTCCTCGGTCCTATGGCCAGGTTTATCACAGTATTTAAAAACTTCCTTGGAAGGTGTGGTGGTGAAGAATGGCTTGACATTATTTTGGAACTTCTTTCCTTTGGAGGACTCCCCTCCATTGTAATATCGCTTCTTGCTGAATGCTGCTTTAAAATTTCCCGAGCTTGTGATAGGTTCCTTTTTGTCCCTTCCTCGGATCCTCCCTAATAATTCGGTGGCGTCCTCGAGCAACTACGCACGTCAAACCATTTCTGAGTAGACTTGGATGTCCATCGGTGCAAGTTGTGTAATATAATAAAGCCAAAGCCTGTTGAGGAACCTTTTAGCCTTCATCTTCTCCGTACACACCAAGTGGGGTGCATACCTGGACAGTCTTGAAAACTGGGCCTCATACTCAGCCACTTTCAAGCCCCGTTATTTTAGAGCGGCGAATTCCGTGGCCTTCTTTTCTTGGATGTGGTCGGAGAAGTACTTGTTGTTGAAATGCTCAGCGAATTCATCCCATGTGACGTGGTCATTGAGTAATGTTGCTTCCACGGATTCCCACCAACATAGAGCGTCCCGCTCCAGTTGGAATATAGCCAGTAGAACCTTCTCCTCGTCCGTGCATTGCATCACACATAAAATTAGTTCCATTTCCTTTAACCAATTTTCGGCATCATCGGGGTCAGATGAACCCGTGAACCTTGGTGGGTTCATGTTGCGGAAACCCCTGTGGAGATCACCGACTCCACGGTTAGCACTGCCTTGCACCACTTGCTATAGCGCCTGTGTAAGCCCTTGCACGGTGTGCCGCATCTCGTGCCATTGTGCTCTTTCAGCGGCCATGATCCTACAAAAGGGTTTAAGCAAATTAAAGACCGGGTTTAATTATAGGGTCAAATGTCAATATAAAACTTAACCCAAGACTCTACCTATCTCACCGGGTAAGGTATAAATCTATCTTTGGACTTATGTTTTACCTAGGAAATTAAAGTCCTAGGCTCTGATACCACGAAGACTGTCACGTCCCGAGAGCGGAACATACCCGGATGCATGACGAATTTATATAGATCGTGTCATTCACGTAGAGTCAGAGTGCGCATAGTACTCGGTAGTTTTTCTTTTGCTAACTTAAATTTGAACATAATGCCATAGTCCAAGATGACAATTATCTTCTTAACCAAATGAAAATATCCCAGAATCATTCATAAGGCTACAAGTTTACTAAGGATCATAACTGACTCAAATAAATTATATAAGCATTTAGCAATATCTGGAAATACACAGTAATTGGAAATACAATGCGGGACCTAGGAATAAAAAGACACGTCGAACTGACGGTATAAAAATTCTAGCACTCATCACTCAGTATCATTCCCATTCATGTGGATGTCGCTATCCGAATTACCTGAAAAATGTTAGAAATCAACTGGATGCGCGAATCACTCAATAGGATTTATATCTCAAGCTCTAACAATCTTTAAGTGAATTACAAGTTCATGCGGTATAATGATGCATGTTTGATAGAGCAAGAATATCAAGAAGTGTATCAAAATAGTATCACATGAAAATCAATAAGATGTATAAATAAGGAACTAGCAAGTGATTGCCTAGTAATTGCAGAAGTCTTTCCAAGAATTTAATATTCAAGCAAGTCTTTCTAAGAAAGTAATAGTCAATATTCCAGCAAGTCTTTCCAAGAAGATAATAATCAATATTCAAGCTAGTGATCTTATGCTCGTGGAATAGCAAGTAGTGTAATGGAATTGGCTATTTCATTCATTTGATTCAAGCAAGTAATTGCCCTTTTTCAGGCCAAGCAATTCATTTCAAGCGAGTCAGGCATGTCACGAGAGAGTGAGTGGGAATGTCTCAAGTCAAGTCAAGCAAGTAAGTACTTCGGTGCAATGTCAACCACCGTGGTCAATAAACTCCCATGGACACAAGTACCTTCGAGTGCTCCTCCTAAGACCAGACCGGGCCCTATATGCACAACATTTCATCTATACTTTTAGACATCCACTCTCATTTATATAGCCAAAATAGAATTTCAAGAACTTTACACATTGTAGGAACATCAGGTAGATCTTTCAGGAATAGAGTTCAAGGAGATATCACATGTAAATGATGATTTATGACCAAGCTACTTAAAATGCATGACACATAGGCCAATCAAGGTTAAGGAGGTGGCCAGGGATCACTGGGTAAGGGCTGGACAGAAGCCCACAAATTCCGGTTTACAGGGAAATGGTGCCCTTGTAGAGGGTCTCTATTTCAGTAAATAGAGTCTCCCTAGAGAGTCTCTATTTCAATACTAAAATAGAGTCTTTCCAGAGGGTCTCTATTTCGATAAAGGGAGTCTTCCCAGAGGGTCTCTATTTCAATGCTGAAATAGAGTCTTCCCGGAGGGTCTCTATTTCTGATAATAGAGACTTCTCGGGGAGTCTCTATTTCAGAGTGTTAACAATAACTGTGTATTTAACAGGATAACAGGTTTACACGTTATGTAACCAGGTTTAGTAGGCTATGTGATTAACATGCTATAGGATTCACAAGGCTTAACGACGGCTATGTAATTAACAAGGTTTGACATGATATGTAATTACCAGGCTCTGTAATTAACAAGTTTAACAGCTAACAGGCTTAACAAGGTAAGTAATTACCAGGTTAACAAGTGTCAGATTTAATAGGATCAAGTTTAACATGTAACTGGTTTAGCATGTGACAGGTTTAACGGGATTCAGAAATAGAGACTCCCCGGAGGGTCTCTATTTTAGAAGGTTAAAATAGAGTCTCCCCGGAGAGTCTCTATTTCAGAAAATAGAGACTTCCCGGAGGGTCTCTATTTCAGAAGGTTAACAATCACAGGTTTCTAACAGTATAACAGGTTTACACGTGCTGTAACAGGTAACAGGTTTAACGGGCTAATCACCATGGTTTAACAGGTAATAGGTTTAATAGGCTAATCAGCAGGGTTTAATAGATAACAGGTTTAACAGGCTAATCAATAGGGTTTAAAAGGCTAATCATGGGATGGGGGGTTTTAATCCATACTAGAGAATGGCACCCTAGCCAGGGGTGCCCTAAGGTGCAATGGTGCACTGGCCAGGGGCGCCCTATTGAATGGCGCCTTGGTTAGGGGCGCCCTTCACCTGGGTGCTCCACTAGACTCATAACATTGTTCATCATGCAAAATTTCACGAAATTCAGAAATGAAGACATGGTAAAATAGAGAAAATCTGGGGATTATAAAGTCATGCTCATACAGGAGTTTCATGATTTGGTTCAATAGATATAAATCCCTGAACATGGTGGCTACTAAGCACGTAACTTTACTGTTCATGATTTATAACGTGTTCACAGAATCAGAAGTAGAGACATAGATAGTCATAGAAAAAATAGCAGGATTGCAAGGTCATGCTCATGCAATAATTTTTGATTTTTAATTTCATAGATATTAACTTTTAAACATGGATCAATTTACAAGAAATTGGGACAGATTATGAGTATAAACTGTATGTTGTACACTGGGTACTTGGCGGAGAATCTACTCACGCATGATTTAGTGTTTCAGATTGGCGTAGCCTAACCTTCCCACTAAGTCTTTGATATACCCCTGACTTAAATGACAAGATTGTGGCTATGAAAGGTTTAATTAGCATGCATGTTAACCTATATTAACTACTAGTTAAGCTAGATCTTGAGAACACCTACCTGTTGGTGAAGTTAACGAGATACAATCGTAGAACAGAATAAGAATCCTAGCCTTCCACGTTCTCTGCAGCAAAGCTTCCTGCCGCAGGATGTGGTACGTAGCCTGCACATGAAGAGAAAGGATTAGCATCTCTCTTCTGCAGGTGGAGAAAAAGAAAAGGCACAGATAACCTTCTCTTCAAGAATGGCAGGTGGACAGTAAGGTTTCTACGTTGGATGGAGGGAGTTGTTTATAGGAATAAACCGTTAAGAGTCCATGGGGAACCAGATCTAAAAACCTTGTTGTCCATGGCCAGAGAAGGGTCCATTGTCAGCGAACATAACCTGTTAGTGTTTCAGCTTTTCTAGAAGATGTCGGAAGCCTCTCCCCTCAGGGAAATGGCGCCTTACAGGCAGTCTTTGTTTAAGTAAATAGCACCCATGCATGTGGGCGCTATTTCCTCTGCTTATTAATTTTTATATATATACTGCAGGGAAAGGAAATGGCGCATGGGTCTTGGGCGCCCTTCAATGAATAGTGCTCAGGTCAGGGGCACTATTCTCTCTGGGTATTGATTTCCAATTGGCGTGCTATGTCAGGTGTTGAGGGGTGTTTAAGTTGTGTTATGTATATACATATGATTGGTTGGTTGGTGGGGTCTTAGAAGAGGTATATTTAAGCATATATAGTGGCCTTGTGGCTAAGGAAAATGACGACCTTGTATAGAGTCACTATTTCAGGTGAATAGTCATTTAGGAAGCCACATTACATATGATGACTTCAATAGTGGTATATTTATATAATGACCCTCATTGAGCATTCTAACTTTTTATTTAACCCTCTTATAGTGTTGCCTCCTCATAGAGTTATCTAAAGTTTTTATTTACTTGGAGAAAAGTTTATATTTTTGTATTTTTTTCTATCATTTTTATACGGGGTGCTACAATAGGATTCTTCCCATGGGAATATTACTCCCGATCAAACTCCATGCCCTCGTTCTAACCTTTTCTCTATAAATACTACCCAAGTTGGACGGGCAAAATGGTTGAAAATATTCTTCAGCGTCGACTTGCTGCTCGTATTGCTCCTGGCATCATCGTCGTCTTCCTTTTCTTTCCATCACCTTCTTACAGTACTACTGCTACCAACGGCGTGAAGAGGAGCTTCTATTCCTCTACTTCATCATCGTTTGTCGTAGTAGCCATGCTACTTCCACTCCCTTCTACGAACGTGGCTGCTGAGGCTATTACCGTTGCAGTAATTGCTGACCGACGTATAGTCGTGAAGAAGCCCTACTGCTGCTTCTTCCTCTTCATCACTTCTGATGAAGAGCTGCTGTTGCTCTTGTTATTTTCTTCAGCCCGTGCCTCTGCTGTAGTTATATATATCTTTTTTCGGCTTAGTTCGTCGTTCCCAGATAACCAATAAAGGTAGGTGTTCTCAAGTACCAAGTCCAACCTAATAACTTTAGATCGTGAGCATGCATATATGTCTGATAGATTGCCTTTCAGTTGTTTCTGCTTCATTTTTCATAGTTTTAGTAAAAAGGCGCTCCTCTATACGGCACTATTTTCATAAAACGACTGCACACACAGTCGTTATTCTTTCAGTAATTAAATAAGTACACCATCTTTAAAATTTAATAACCATGAATCCTGATGTCTAATCTAATGCATGAGTACACTGCTAGATTCCTACTATTTTTCTCTACCTATCCATATATTCATTCCTGTGAAATTATTTTTATTTGAAAAGTGCTACTGTTCATGACCAAATTTCACATGATTGAATAACGACTGTCACCCAGCCACCATTCAATACAGCACCCCTGACATGGGCGCTATATTCAGAAAAGGTGACTGTGTGCACAGGCACCATTCCCCTATATATCAAAACATCTGGAAATTGATATATATATATATGGATATGTAACCTAGATACAACGACTCAATGGAGAGTCTTTATTTAATGAAATAGTGACCCTGCCCAGGGCGCTATTTTATAAAATGAAGACATTACCCTAGGCGGCATTTTCCTGCTTCCTGATTTCTGAGGATTTCTGCAACCCATCTTAGTGGGTATATCTATTGGCACTATATTCCAGTCCGTGAGTATAGTCTCACGTTTCTCAGCGTTTTATCGTATACCCCACTATTTCTCGGTGATAGATGAACCCTCCGCGGGATATTCCTTCCTTCGGACTGGTGATTTTATCATAGAGATCTCTGTAAGTCTACGCGAAGCCTTGGATTCCCTCAAGGCCGCTGAGCAAGTTGTATCATTAAAAACCATGACACTTTTTAATTACCATGTAACTCTAAAGAAACATGGTAGATCGGCCCTCATGGTATGCTACTTAGCCGCCGTGAGAATGTTTCTTGAGCTAATGGAATGGGAAACCATACCATTGCTATCAACTAAGGATTATGTGCCTTTATATGGACACTGTTAGCGCAACGACGAGTGATATAGAAGGGGGGGATGAATAGATCACTCCCTAAAAATACTAATTCAAAATTAATTCAATAATTCGAATTCTCAACCCTTCAGATACAGCGAGAGGGACAGCTAAGACAATCAATAACCAAGACAGAAGATAGAAGAAAGATCGAGATCTGTTCACAGTGAAACAAAATACCAAGCAGAAGGAGAGCAACACAACAATGATATGCAAACCACAGAAGAGTCAGGCAGTTTTTAGGTGGTTCGATTGCAGTCCGCAATCTACATCCACCCCTCACTCCAAACTAGAGTGAGGATTTCACTAGCTAATGCTAGACCAGCAGACTCAGTCTGCAGACAATGGCTGCCACACAGCTTGACCAGGGGAACAGCCTCCCCTCTTCCTCCACACCGGAGGGATACAACCAGTGACAACAGTCACTAGCAAACTAGAGACCGAGGTCTCTCTTCCTCCACCCAGGAGGGAACCCACAAGCGACTCCCTGTCACTTGCAAACTGGAGGATCGATCCTCCCTTCCTCTGATCACTGGAGGGTAACAATATTCGATAAGGAAGATGAAATGAAAAATGAAAAACACGAAAATCAAAGCACAAAAATCCTCTCTGAAAACAAGAAACAATGTAGCTTCCGAAGAAGCAAATCTTCAATCACAGACTCTTCTCTCTCTCTCAAAGACTTTTCTCTCAGATCTATTCTCTCTAATTCTTCTTTCTTTCTTCTCTCGGGAACGTGGAGGCTCTCTCTTTTCTTCTTCTGCTCAGGGACTCTTCTTCTCATCTTTTTCCTCCAGTTCAGGTTCTGTTGATCGCAGAAGACACCTTTTTATATGGCATCCGACCTGAATTCCATGACTTCACACGTGTGGCGGGAGTGAGGCTCGTTCCCTCCTTTTCCAGAGCATCCTCGATCACGTGCCAAGCATCATCCTCGGATCACGTGCCCAATCATCAGCCTGAATCATCTGCAGGCAGAGAAGAAGGGAATGTAACTAGTTAGTTTAGGTTTTTAACACTGCGTGTATAGACTTTTAATGTAGAAGCATATCCAATGTATAGACTTTGAAGTAAAGGCAGGAGTTACACAAGCAATGTATAGACTTCAAAGAATGCACAATGCAAAGGCTGTACAGACTTCAGACTCAGCTGCAAACTGAGTTAAAGAGTGTATAGACTTGATGAATGCCTTGGACAGACGCACGATGTACAGACTTTGTGAGACGCTAAGTGAGACAGAGCAGGATGTACAGACTTTGAGAGAGAATGCACTGTTGGCAAACTCTGTACAGACTCTGAGAGACGATGCATTGTGGCCATGCGTGTATAGACTTCCCAGCAGCAAGGCTTTGCTATGAATGTGCAGACTTGATGAAATGAGGCATGTACAGACTTGAACTCTTGCAATTGAAGGCTGTACAGACTTGGTCGTGTATGCGAGACAAGGCAGACGCTGTACAGACTTGGTTATACATGGCGAGACAAGGCAGACGCTGTACAGACTTGGTTGAGACGATGCATAAGACGTTGCCAGACGCTGTACAGACTTGGACGTAGGTAATGATTGTAATGTGTAGACTTAGTGTGTAGCTAAAGCAGCGAACGTAGGAAAATCTTGGAATGTATAGACTTACGTTCGATCAGCATTGTATAGACTTTACAGTGTGCATGCTATGCGTGCGATGTACAGACTTAGTGGCGCCTGCATTCTATGCAATGTACACACTTTCAACGCCTGCATGCTATGCAATGTATAGACTTTGAGGACTGCATGCTGTGCGATGTATAGACCTACCACCACTGCAATGTATAGACTTGATGAGCGCCAAGGTGATGAATAGACTTCAATGACTCATGCAGTGAAAGCACATACAATGTACAGACTTAGTGCAAACAGGATGTGCAGACTTATAGTATGCAATGTCTAGACTTGATATGAAGGAATGCAAAATGTCTAGACTTGCTATGAGGGAATGCACTGGCTGTACACACTTGAAGTAATGCATGCAGGAGACGATGTACAGACTTGGTGTTGAGGAGATGGAATGATTGAAAACAATACCAGAAGGACTATTTCTTGAAGTGAATCTTGAAGTCTAGATTTCAAGTTGTTTGGGTCAGATATCAAGACATACAGGTTTTGGTCTGAACCAGAATCACTGACAATGTAGGAAGATATACTTTATACAATTAATCCAGATCTCTGAAAGACTACCAGAGGAAAGATTCTAGCTGGACTTTAGTATCACGGACTTATAGACTTAAGAGATGAGTGAGATTCTACTGTCTGAGAGAATCACACTAGATCAGTCATGAGAACCAGCAAAGACACACATCTGGTCAGTCTTTTTGAATCTGTCAAAGAACTCCTCCTCTCACAGCTCAACCAGCTCCCCCTTAATCAAAGGATTACTGAAGGCTACCCAGTTGACACACAGAACTCCCCCTCACAACAGGAACACCCTTCACTCTTAAGACAGCTTGAATAAACCTAATTCTCTTCTTAGAGTATAAATTTTTTCACTGTCCAGAGGTTTGGTGAAGATGTCAGCAATCTGATTAGCAGTGCCTACATGAATCAGTTCAAAATTATTCTTAGACACCTCATCTCTTAAGAAATGATGCCTTATCTCAATGTGTTTGGTTCGGGAATGCAACACAGGGTTCTTGGCTAGATTGATGGCACTTGTATTATCATAATATATAGGTGTGCAACCCAGGTCTACTTGGTAGTCCTAAAGCTGGTGTTTAATCCAAATGACTTGTGTACCATAACTCCCTGCGGCCACATATTCAGCCTTTGCAGTGGAGAGGGCCACAGAATGTTGTTTCTTGGAACCCCAAGACACTAAACACCCACCCAAAAATTCACAGTGACCACTAGTACTTTTCCTGTCTAGTTTACACCCTTCATAATCTGCATCTGTGTATGCAACTAAATTAAGTGTGTGTGATGCAGGAAACCATAAACCAAGAGAATGTGTAGCTGACAAATATCTAAAAATTCTTTTCACTGTAGCTAGATGTATTTAGTGGGTCTAGACTGATATCTAGCACATATTCCTACACTAAACTGTATATCTGGTCTAGAGGCTATCAAGTAGGGTAAAGAACCAATCATACCTCGATAGAGTTTGGCATTTACTTCTTTACCTGTCTCATCTGCATCTAGTGAGGTGTTGGTACTCATAGGTGTTGTTATATGCTTCAGGTTGATCATACCAAACCTCTTGAATAGTTCCATTATGTATTTGGTCTGGTTGATGAAGCATCCATCCTCCAGTTGTTGTATCTGTAAGCCAAGAAAATACTTTAGTTCACCTACCAAACTCATCTCAAATTCAGCAGACATGATTTTTGAGAATTCAGCACATAATTCACAGCTAGTTGATCCAAACACAATGTCATCTACATATACCTGAGCTATGATGAGATCGGTATTTGTACTCTTGGTAAATAAGGTTTGATCAACTTTACCTCTCTTTTAGCCCTTGCTGATCAGAAATTCAGTCAGTCTTTCATACCAAGCTCGAGGGGCTTGCTTTAGACCATACAAGGCTTTGTTTAACCTGAAAACTTGGTTAGATTGAGGAGAAAACTGAAAACCTAGGGGTTGTTCAACAAACACTTCTTCCTTGATGATGCCATTCAAAAAGGCACTCTTCACATTCATTTGCTGGAGTTTTATGTTCTTCGAGCATGCAAATGCTAGCAATATTCTTATTGCCTCCATCCTAGCAACAGGTGCATATGATTCATCGAAGTCTACACCAAATTCCTGACAGTAGCCCTTGGCTACTAGTCTGGCCTTATTCCTGGAAATGATTCCATCTTCATTCATTTTGTTTTTAAATACCTATTTAGTTCCTATGATATTAACACTTTCTGGTCTCGGAACAAGCTCCCAGACATTATTTCTTTCGAACTGACCTAATTCCTCACACATAGCATTGACCCAAGATTGATCAGCCAAGGCCTCTTCTACTGATTTGGATTCAATTTGTGAGACCAAAGCAATTAGGTCTTGATTATTAACATTCCTAAAATGAGACCTAGTCCGGAGAGGATCTTCAGGGTTGCCTATGACTTTATCTATTGGGTGATCTTTGAGGAATCTAATGTTTATTGAAGACTCACCTGTTTCTGTTGCCCCTTCCTGATTAGGAGGATTTGTTGTACCACTTAGTTGAGTCTTCTCTCCTTCTTTGTCTTCTAGGAAGTCCCCATCATGATTGGAATCCCTGTCAATATTTTCAATGTTAGCAACACCTTTCTTATCACTAAAAAGAATGTGTGGAGACTCTTCAACTTTCTGGTCTGTTATATTAAAGACCCTATATGCCCTTGACACTTCAGAGTATCCTAAGAATATTCTAGGGGAGCTTTTAGCTTCAAACTTATCTAAGTCTTTCTTGTCATTATTATGAATAAAGCATTTAGCTCCAAAAATTCTGAAATGAACCAAGTTTGGTTTCTTACCTTTTAGTAGCTCATAGGGTGTTTTCTTGTGAATAGGTCTTACCATGGCCCTGTTGATTATATAAGTTGCTGTATTGGCCGCCTCTGCCCAGAACCTCCTTGGTAATTGACTCTCAATCAGCATGGTTCGGGCCATCTCCACAACAGTCCTATTTCTTCTCTCCACAATTCCATTCTGTTCAGGTGTCCTGGGAGAAGAAAACCTGTGGGTTAGTCCCTCTTTTTTGCAAAGCTCGAAAAACATGGAGTTTTCAAATTCACCTCCATGGTCAGATTGAATTGTACAAATGCTGTATTTTCCTTCTTGTTTGACCTTATTGAAAAACTGGTTAAACTTTTGAAAAGCATCACTTTTACTGGCTAAGAAAAAGATCCAAGAAAACCTAGAGTGGTCATCAACGATCACATAGCCAAACATATTCCCATTAAGACTTTGAGTCCTGGTAGGACCAAATAGGTCCATATGAAGTAGTTCCATTGGTCTAGATGACAATGGCTCAGATCTTTGCTTGAAAGAATTTCTAGTCTGTTTGCCTAGAGCACAGGCATCACAAGATTTTGAAATGGAATTGAACTTGATCCTAGGCATGCCTCTAACTAAATCATGCTTGACCAATTTATTTAGAGTAGAGAAACTAGCATGGCCTAGTCGTCTATGCCATTCAAAGGCATCACTTTCAGAATCAGCAGATAAACAAAGATTAGATTCAGATTCATCATCTAAGTCTATCATGTAGACATTATTAGTCCTGTTGGCTACAAACTTAATCACATCAGAATTTATTTCAAAAATTTTGCATGAATCATTATCAAACACAACCCTGTGACCCTTGTCACATAATTGACTAATGCTAATCAGGTTGTGTTTAAGACCTTCCACAAATAGAACTTTTTCAATGGAGTTTGTGGAAGACTTACCTACTGTGCCAACTCCAATGATTTTACCTCTATTCTTTCCTCCAAATTTGACCAGTCCCCCAACCTTCATCTCTAACTTACTGAACTTGGATTGGTCTCATGTCATGTGCCAGGAGCAGCCACTGTCGAGGTACCACTTGTTATCTTCAGCTGCCAGGCCGACCTACACAATTAAAAATCAGGCAAAGTGATTTGGATCCCAAGATGAGTTGGGTCCAAGGACATTATTCAAATCTCTAATCAGATGTTTAGGAATCCAGATTTGCTTCAACATTGTTTTATCTGGCACCTTTACTTCTGGTTTATTGAAATTATAACCGGGGTTGTGTCCAGCTGGTCTGGGGAAGTAAGCTCTATTCCAGTCATTGGGCTTCCCATTCCTGGGATATCTCCTGTGAGCTTGTTGATTAACAAATTTTTGAGAATGATAGTTGTTTCTCCAGTAGTTTCTGTTTGGACCTGTCTGTTTGTAGTAATTCCATTTTCTATCCTGATCCATTTGCTTGGTCCATTTACCATTTATATTTTGGTGAGTGGGCTTAGTGAAGTTCTTCATAAGGTTCATTCCCTTTTTAATTGGTTGACCAGCACTGTTTGGTAAATTTTCTTTCGGACGTTGAGCTCCTTGACTGCTATTTGAGCTGGATGGTATGTCTAGCTGCTCTTTTCCCTTCTCTGGGCAGAAGGTGGTGGTTTTGAATTGAAAGGGTTTCTTGTTAGTTGGGTCATAGCCTAGACCTTCCCTATTGAAGTTAACCCTTGTTCCTAGTATAGCAACTAGACTTGTTTTTCCTTGAACACATTTTTCCAAGACCTTCTGTTTGTCTTCCAGCTCTTTTTGCAGAGACTCAGAGTTTTTTAAGAGTTCAACACTCACTTTCTTAACAGCTTCATACTTCTCTAAGGTTACTCTATTTTCTTTCAGGCTTTCTTCCATTTTCATTTTGAGTTCATTGAGCTGGGTTTGACTCTCCTGGTATTCTACCTTGTGTTTTTCATTTTCTTTTCTCAAGGATGTCATTTTTTCATAATTCTTCTTTTAGCTTCTGATTTTCCTCGCAGACTTGGGTTTGTTCTTCAACATTGGTATTGAATTTTCTCTTCAGAACCCTATGCTCTTTACTAAGTGAATTGAACTTATCTAATAATTCAGCATAGGCATCTTCCCAGTCATCAATAGAAAATTTCTCAAAGACATTTGTTACCTCCTCTTCGCTGTTTGCCATTAGGCAAGTTCCTTCTTCATACTCCTCTGAGGAAGTGTCTTCAGGTTCTTCTTCCTCATCGCTCCACGTGCAGACCATTGCCTGTGGCTTATTCTTTTTCTACACCTTTGAGCTCTTCTTCTGAAGGTAGGGACCCTTCTTCTGGAGATCTGGGCAGTCCCCTTTCATGTGTCCCTATCTGTTGCAATGAAAACAAGTCACTCTCTTAGTATTTCTATCCTTGTTATTGCTAGACTCAACGTTCTTATTGAAGGAGTATGGCTTCTTCCCCCTAAAGGTCTTCCCCTTAGTCCTTAAAAATTTCTTGAACTATCGAGTGAGCATTGCTTGCTCCTCCTGGTCGAGATCGGAAAAACAACCAGACTCGGGGCTACTGCTCCCGCTACTGCTATCCTTGTTGCGGGATGCCTTGAGAGCAACATTCTTTCCCTTCCTGTCACTTCCTTCATCTCCTCTTTTAAAGTTCATCTCATAGGTCATGAGGGATCCTATCAGTTCATTCACTATCATAGTCGACAGATCCTTTGACTCCTCTATCACAATGGCCTTAGTGTGCCATGCTGGGGTTAGAGACCTAAGAATCTTCCTGACTATATCTGCCTCTGCTAGCTCTTTCCCTAGCCCCTTAAGAGTGTTCGTGATCAAAGACAACCTAGCATACATTTCTGTGACATTCTCCTCTGGTTTCATCCTAAACAGTTCATACTTAGAGGTGAAGAGATTTACCTTCGAGGCTTTCACTTGAGCTGTACCTTCGTAGATTAGTTCCAGCTCATCCCACATCCGCTTGGCCGTCCTATAGGCTGATATGCGGGCGTATTCTTCTGGGTGAATAGCGCACTAGATTATGTTCAGGGCCGTCCAGTTAAGTGAAGACAACTTGACATGATCATCTGTCCATGCATCCTCGTTCGGTGGCAGATCATACGGCCCTGTAGTAATTACCCTCCACAGCTTGTGGCTCTGCGCCCTGATGAACACCTCCATCCTATTTTTCCAGAAGAGATAGTTATTACCATCAAAGAATGTAGGGCGACTAATGGATTGTCCCTCAGCCATGAAGCTTCGAGGACCAGTAGGATTACCCTGACCGTTGGCCCACATGATGCCAACCTGCTCTGATACCAAATGTTAGCGCAGCGAAGAGTGATATAGAAGGGGGGATGAATAGATCACTACCTAAAAATACTAATTCAAAATTAATTCAATAATTTGAATTCTCAACCCTTCAGATACAGCGAGAGGGACAGCTAAGACAATCAATAAGCAAGAAAGAAGATAGAAGAAAGATCGAGATTTGTTCACAGTGAAACAAAATACCAAGCAGAAGGAGAGTAACACAACAATGATATGCAAACCACAGAAGAGGCAGGCAGTTTTTAGGTGGTTCGATTGCAGTCCGTAATCTACATCTACCCCTCACTCCAAACAGAAGTGAGGATTCCACTAGCTAATGCTAGAACAGCAGACTCAGTCTGCAGACAATTGCTGCCACACAGCTTGACCAGGGGAACAGCCTCCCCTCTTCCTCCACACCGGAGGGATACAACCAGTGACAACAGTCACTAGCAAACTAGTGACCGAGGTCTCTCTTCCTCCACCCAGGAGGGAACCCACAAGCGACTCCCTGTCACTTGCAAACTGGAGGATCGATCCTCCCTTCCTCCGATCACTGGAGGGTAACAATATTCGATAAGGAAGATGAAATGAAAAATGAAAAACATGAAAATCAAAGCATAAAAATCCTCTCTGAAAAAAAGAAACAATGTAGCTTCCGAAGAAGCAAATCTTCAATCACAGACTCTTCTCTCTCTCTCAAAGACTTGTCTCTCAGATCTATTCTCTCTAATTCTTCTCTCTTTCTTCTCTCGGGAACGTGGAGGCTCTCTCTTTTCTTCTTCTGCTCAGGGACTCTTCTTCTCAGCTTTTTCCTCCAGTTCAGGTTCTGTTGATCGCAGAAGACACCCTTTTATATGGCATCTGACCTGAATTCCATGACTTCACACATGTGGCGGGAGTGAGGCTCGTTCCCTCATTCTCCAGAGCATCCTCGGATTACGTGCCAAGCATCATCCTCAGATCACGTGCCCAATCATCAGCCTGAATCATCTACAGGCAGAGAAGAAAGGAATGTAACTAGTTAGTTCAGGTTTTTAACACAGCGTGTATAGACTTTAGATGCAGAAGCATATCCAATGTATAGACTTTGAAGTATAGGCAGGAGTTACACAAGCAATGTATAGATTTCAAAGAATGCACAATGCAAAGGCTGTACATACTTCAGACTCAGCTGCGAACTGAGTTATAGAGTGTATAGACTTGATGAATGCCTTGGACAGACGCACGATGTATAGACTTTATGAGACGCTAAGTGAGACAGAGCTGGATGTACAGACTTTGAGAGAGAATGCACTGTTGGCAAACTCTGTACAGACTCTAAGAGACGATGCACTGTAGCCATGCGATGTATAGACTTCCCAGCAGCAAGTCTTTGCTATGAATGTGCAGACTTGATGAAATGAGGCATGTACAGACTTGAACTCTTGCAATTGAAGGCTGTACAGACTTGGTCGTGTATGCGAGAAAGGCAGACGCTGTACAGACTTGGTTATGTATGGCGAGACAAGGCAAACGCTGTACAGACTTGGTCGAGACGATGCATAAGACGCTGCCAGACGCTGTACAGACTTGAACGTAGGTAATGATTGTAATGTGTAGACTTAGTGTTTAGCTAAAGCAGCGAACGTAGGAAAAGATTGGAATGTATAGACTTACATTCGATCAGCAATGTATAGACTTTACAGTGTGCATGCTATGCGTGCGATGTGCAGACTTAGTGGCGCGATGTCTGCGATGTACAGACTTAGTGGCGCCTGCATTCTATGCAATGTACACACTTTGAACGCCTGCATGCTATGCAATGTATAGACTTCGAGGACTGCATGTTGTGCGATGTATAGACCTACCACCACTATAATGTATAGACTTGATGAGCGCCAAGGTGATGAATAGACTTCAATGACTCATGCAGTGAAAGCACAGACAATGTACAGACTTAGTGCAAACAGGATGTGCAGACTTGTAGTATGCAATGTCTAGACTTGATATGAAGGAATGCAAAATGTCTGGACTTGCTATGAGGGAATGCACTGGCTGTACACACTTGAAGTAATGCATGCAGGAGACGATGTACATACTTGGTCTTGCGACCAGGGGCTGTATAGACATGATGTGCAGACTATGTGTGTGTGTGCGAGACAATGTTTAGACTTAATAGATGAAACATGCATTGATCTACATATAGAAACAGATTGATTTATAGTGTGAGACATCATCAAAACCGTAGGGATGCAACAGACACTAATTCTTTCTACCTTATCATGAACAAAGAACGAGCGATCGTGTGTATATGAGCACTTATTTTTGATATCTTGGCACCGATTAGGGAGCCGATTCCACCCAGTTTTCAACGAGTATCGTGATTGTACCATTTAATCGTAGTACATCCTTATGTATCAAGTTCTATCCTTGTGATTCTATTCCACAAGATCTACCTTAAATTTTCTACAAGAGCATTCCCTTGGAACTCTATATTGGCTATAAATATAGTGGATGTCAAAATACATGACTCAATGCTTGTGCATATACGGCCCGATCTGGTCCTGGGAGGAGCACCCGAAAGTACTTGTGCCCATGTGAGCTATTATTGATCACGGTGTGGCATTGCACCGAAGTGCATGACTTGTTTGATTGGACATTTTCACAAATCCTATATTTGTACTTGATTTGACATGACATGACATGCGTGGCCCGGAAAGGGTATATACTTGCTTGCTTGAAACGTGATAGCCAATTCTTGACATGACTTGACAAATGTACATACTTGTTCATCTTGGTATATTGACATGAAAGACTTGCTAGTTTACTCATTATCTCTTACTATACTATCTCTCTAATGTCTTTTCAAGTGAACATGCATAGCTATACTCGCATTCATGCAACATGTAATTTACTTAAAGCAAGCTAGCACTTGAGATATAATTCCTACTGAGCATTCGCTCACCTAGTGTTTTCACCTATTTTTCAGGTAACTCCGATGACGAGACTCATTCGGATGGGGATGGATAAGAGTGAAGAGTTTAGAGCCATTCCAACCGTCAAGCGTTATCTAGTCCTATCTTTTCTATTTTTATTGAGTCATCCATTGTACTTTTCCTTTCATTGAGTCATAGTTCCTTCACAAAGAATTGTAATGGAGTACTTTAAAGTTATGATTAATAAAGGACTTGGTTATCATTACTTGTGCGCACTCTATCTATGTATGTCGAATACACTTATGTTCTGATTGACATGATTGATATAAACTCGTCACGCATATCCGGGTTCCTTCCGCGCTCGGGGAGTGACAATCACGCACCCGCTACTTGGAGAAGGCGGTCCAGACCAAACCACTATCTGCTTCTGAAAATGCAAAGTAGACAAACACGAAAAACTTGGATTTCTATCCACCAATTGGCCATGATTCGATGCTATCTAGAGAGGAAACCTATCTAGGACTCTGGGGGGGTCGATTTGACATTCAATGGGATCCTATTTTTGAAGGGAAACCCTAACCCTAGGTCATTCCCTATAAATAGACCATAGATCCGTCCGACGTGAACCCTAATTTTGGATCACGAGGATCAAAGGTATAGTATCATCTTTTTGAGTTATGGTTTTAGAACTTTTTATTCCCATTAGTGTCTTCTAACATCCCTCCAATTCTTGTGTTTGGAGAACGAGCAGTCAAGGAGTTAGAGAGCGCGGAAGTTGCTAGTTCCATGCAGGACGCGTAGGAACAAGGGCTCCCTTCCGACAAGGAATTCAAGATCTAGGATCAACCTAAGATGTAGGTTGTCTCATGATCGGTTGAAACATCATGTTAAGAGTAAAAGCCCTCTGTTCCCTCTCGATTTCATGTTGCATGCTCGTTGTATTTCTAGTTTTACCATGATTGCGCAATAAGGTTTCTAGATTCAAGATGTCCCTACAAAAATTAATGAAAAGATAATAAATTTGGTCAAATTCATGCCCTTTCATGAGTTATTTACATGTTAGCATGTTTTCTCCTTGCTATTTTGTACTAGTTGCATATTGTTTATCCATAGAAAAAGGGCCCTGCAAGGCCGATGTTGCTTCTGTTTGATGACAGATAGATAACGGTCTTACAGAAACCGTGACTCTCAATAGCGGTCGCCAGACAACCGCGATCTGTCTGCTGTTCACACCAAATAGCAACCAGATCATCCCTCATGAATTCAGGTTTTGTATAGGCATCCATGCAATTCCTTATACCTCATTATGGTTATGTTTTCTATTATATCATGGTTTAAAAGGTTTTAGTTTTATGCCACACCATGTTTTTAAATGCTTAGTTTCATCATATGCTAGTTTCATAAATAGACCATATAGTTTTGTACTAAAGGGATTTTCACTTTTGATGAAACTTTTTACACATCGATCTCTATTTTGACATGTTCACTCTCATCCTTTTTCTATCATAGTCACTTGTTCATATCCCATACTTCGGTATGTTGCTATTAGTCACTTGCACTTGATAGGAACACCTTCTTGGACATTGAATGCCTCGCCGTCAGATATTCCTTCTGCTGGACTAGGAATTCATGTTTCAAGCCTCCGTACGTCTCCACGAGCCTGGGATTCCGACTAGGATGCCGAGCTGGTTGTACCCTAAAAATCCAAGTCTAGAAAAGTACTTCACGATTTTGTGATTTTCCTGAAGTTCTGAGTTTCTGGAAATTTCTCAGTAGATAGCGGCTGGCCCAGAATCGCGATCTCCAGATAGCAGTTCCCAATCGACCGCGTCATTTCCAATGTGTTGGCTATTTTTAGTCTAGCGATATTCCAGTTCAGTCGACCGATATCCTTGTTTTCAGTCGACAAACTTCTGATAGCGATCTGTATCTGACTGTGTTCCCATGATAGCGGTCTTCTTGCAACTGCGTTATGTCAAAATTTCCCTAGCCCGAGGTTTGACTAAAACGTTGATTGTGTTATGTTCTCGGCCGATCTTCTAACTATTTGGAACCTAAAACTTTATTTATCAAGTCATTAATTAACTATGGAATTAAATAAGATGTCGTTATGTTGTCGAAATCCTTCGTAGCACAACATCCTCTATAATTCATTCTTGACCTCTCGATTCTCAATATTCAAGTGCATTCTTACCTTATTTACTATCGCCCTAAAGGCAATTATTGAATTTGATATTCTTGGCCGAACTTATTGATATTCTTCTGGAAGTAGCTTGATTTATAACTTACAGATGCAAGGGCGGGTACGGACGGTGTCCAAGGGCTCCAGTCTAGCCCCCTCGGTAGATGGCCAGAAATATACTGAAAACCTTGGGGTATAATGATTACTGGCGTCGCATTGTGCTGGGAGTACTTTTTTATAAACTGGTTAAATCCACGAGATAATTCATGAAATTATACATGTTTGTTTGAAAGTACATTCTCATTACATTTGCTATAGTACATTCTTGTGCATAGCCTTCTTAAAGGTTATGAAAAGTACATTTTTGTGATTGCTACTACATTCTTGTGAGTGAAAGGCCAAATTATATTCTTGCTAGATCTATCTTATTCTCATATTCTTATAATATCATGACACATTCTTGCTACATGCTACTATTGTTTTTATCACATGTTTTATCGTGTTTCCTTCATTCGTACTTCTTCTAGAGCTAAAATATTAACCATGTAAACTATGTTGTTATGTTGACACGAAGATACCTACTGGGTGAGTGCGCCCATTCCCAAGTTTCTCCAATCTTTTCAAGAAGTGCTAGTGGATCGGAGTCGGATTATTCAAGTGGCGATTCCGAGAGTGAGTGAAGATCGAGAGAAGCCTAGAGTGTCTTGAGTCTATTATGTCAATTGAGAATCATTCACTGTAATAGGCGGTGAAGTTGATCATGTTATGTAATTTTCTATTTTATTGAGTCTAGTGAGTCATATTGTCAAGATAGTCATTGTCAAGTTGTAACTTTAATTATTTGATCAAATAAAGTTGAAGGTTGTTGTCATATGGTATTGCGTACAATATTTATGTTGTTGTATAAATGTGGCGCTCTAATTATCTTGCTAGCTAGAGGCTTACTTTGTCGGCTGTTCATGTTCCTGACTTGTTTCCACTGTATATCTCAGGACGTGAATGGTATCAGAGCCATACCCTAGTCGGAAGTGTGGGAACTAAGTGCCATGTAGGGCAAAGTGCTACACTATGGGAGCCACCTCTTGAACCCGTAATGGGACAAAGTACTACATAGTGGGAGCCACCTCTTGAGCCTGTAGGGGCCACCTCTAGAGTCCTACTTGCCTGGGGTGTCACGCCCCAAGCCATATGTGTACAACGGAAGTAACTCGGGGAACGTAAGCAGTCGATAATACGCCTCAAGCTAGCAATATAGTCAGAGCACAAATCATTCACACATAAGATGAATGGACATAATGTATGATCAAAATCAAACTTTTATTAGAAATAATGATCCAAAGTTACATAATATCGACTCTTATTCCACTAGACTCAAGAAAAAAAAAATTACATAACATGACTCAATAAAGACAAAATTACATGATGACTCCGACTAACTTCAAGACACTCTAAGTCTTCTCTTGACCATCAATCATCGCTCTCAGACCCATCGCTAGCATAGTCCGAGTCTGACTCACTTGAACTTCCTGAAAAGATTAAGAAAAATAGGTATGAGCTCACTTACCCAGTAGGTATCTTCGCATCAACATGGAAGCAAACTTTAAGTAATTACGTTTTTGCTCTAGATAATAAGGCAATGGAAAATGCGATAAAACACACGAATAACACTATAGTAACAACAAGAATTGAACTATAGAGATATAAAGAATGTGAAGGAATAATAAGGCATGATCAAGCAATATATAAGGTAAAGTGGCATTTCATTAACAAGAATGTACTTCATAACCATAAAGGCTATGCACTAGAAAGTCATGAACAAGAAAGTACTAGCAAGCATGTAAATTATTACAAGATTGCCTCATGGTTTTCACCCGTCTATAAAAAAAGTACTCCCGGTGCAATGCGATGCCAATGTTTATCGTACCCCATGATTTTCAGCACGTTTTCGGCTGTCTGCCGAGGGGGCTAGCGTGGATCCCTTGGACACTGTCCGTGCCCGCTCTTGCATCTTCAAGTTACAGATCAAACTACTTCCATGAGAAATAATAACGTTTCAGCCAATATTATTCGATTCAACAATAATGTCATGATAATGTAACCAAGGTAAAGAACGCACCAATATAAGATCATGAGAGTTCAAAGAAGGATTTAAGACAAGCTCACGCCATGGAAAGATTCTGACAGCATAACGGCATGTTCTTTAACTTTCATAATTCGTTAGATAGCTTTAGAACAAGGTGTTCGGTTCTAGATAATCAATAGACCATCTAGGAATATAGGAAAATCAACCCTCGGGTCAAACCCTTGGTTAATCAATACTTAAACATAAAATGATCACGTCGAGGCCGTTTCTTTGAGAGGCGATCATGCTAGGATCGTTTCTATGAGGAGGCGATTAGAGAAGGACCGTTTCTATATAGAGTCGACGCATGAGCAAAGAAGGGTCGATGTAGTGGTGAAATCTGGACTAACACGGTCATGGGATGACCGCTACTTGACAGTAGCGGTCGCCTGAGGGCCACTACAATCCAAGACGTAGAAAAATGCCGGTAAAGTGCTTTCTAGACAATTGGGCTTTGAGGGTACAACCAGCTCGACGTCCTAGTGGGAATCCCAGGCTCGCGGAGACTTACGGAGGCCTTGAAACATGATACCCTAGTCCAACAGAAGGAATATCCGACGGAGAGGTTCAAAAGTCCAAGAAAATGTGCCTATAAGTGCAAAGTGTATCTAATAGATACGTACCGGAATACGTGCTATGTACTTTTGAAAGACTCATGACAAGAGGGAATAGCATAGAAAACAACGATCAAATCACCCATGTATAATTCCACAAATCATAGGAAATATCATTTAATGCAAACTATATTGTTTGGCCAAAATTTTTCATGTAATGAAATTAAGTTTAAAACATGCTTCTACTAACCAAAAGGTGCCTAACATGATTAGGGGCATAATCAAGTAAAATGTGGCATAATCATAGCATAAAATATCATGAAATTTAACTAAGGTTCGGACTGATTTTCAGAACTAGATGGCGGCCATGGAAAGGACTATTTTATATAGAAGCGGTCAGTCGTGAGACCGCCATTCGACAGTAGCGGTCTCGATGAGACCGTCTTATGCCTGCCAGCCAGAAGGGTCAAAATAGTGCAATGAAAGCCTATTCTAGGGCAAGTTATGGATGGAAATTCTAGTAGACATGAAGGAAAGTCATGATAGAAGAAAAATAAGGCATGACGATGCATGGATTTACGTGAATTAAATCAAATTATCATATTCTTCTTAAAGGACAAGGTTCATGTATGCAGAAATAACCCTATATGTGCAGTGAAAATAAATCATGGAATTCTCCATGTATAATGCATGAAAACATTAGGAATCAGAGGGCTTTTGTTCCTAACATATTAATTTAGCTGTCCATGAAATAACCTACCTCTGGAAGTGCTCATATGAATCGAATTTCTGACTGGAAGTTGATGTTGGCTCTTGTGCATCCTGCGTGGAACCGGCTACTTCTTGGCCTTCTATCTCTTCAACCACTCGTCCTAAAGTCACCAAACTTGGAGAATAGGTAGAAGATACAAAGGACACCAATAAGTTCTAAAGGTAGAACTTGAACTAACCTCGTTTAGGGATTCTAATCTCTTCTTCTTTTCTAGATGGACACACTGCCTTTTGTGTAGACTATAGAGGGACATCGACTTCTGGGGCTTCTAGCTCCTTAAAGACTCGACCTCCTAGCACAAAAATTGGATGGGGGTTAGACAATATAAAGGAGAACAAAACCTTAAAAGGCTTTACCTGAGATAATGTCTCCTTACTTGTGAGAAACGTGATCCAACATTAGGGTTTGCATGAGTGGAATTTGGGTCTAATTATAGGCTTTAAGTTAGGGTTACTAGCTTAGGTTGAAATAGAATCCTATTCTCGGCTCAAATCAGTCCCTAAGAGTCCTATGCCAAGTTTCTATGCCAGGTAGCTTCGATCTCTGGCCCTTGGGAGGGATAAAACCCATTCTTTTAGGGTTTATCGGGCCTCGCTCACGGAAGCTAGTAGCCGTCAGATGAGGACCGTTTTGATAAGAAGGCGGTCGTGCGATAGACCGCCTCTAGGTGGGTTAGTCTAAAATTTTTGAAAATTTGAATTTATCAACTATTTGTTCCCTATTTATCCTTTTTATCCCCTTTTAATTCTGAAATTAACCCAAATTATGTTTCTATAATTGGGCTTGGGCCTAAAAGGTTAGGGTTTGGGTCTTTTGGGCCTACTTGTGTGGGCTTAAGTCTAATCTAATATATAGATCTTTAAATAATTATTAATTAGGCCTTTATTCATTAAATAGCCCATCAAACCTATTTAGGACTTAAATAATTATATTTAAATTAGGAAAATTCCAAGAAAATTCCCTATAATTTCATAGAATTTCAGGGATGCTACATGGGGGTTTGATTTTGTGCCATATTTGCCCAGCGAAGAGAACGTTGCCTATATAAGAGGGGTAGATTGTAGCACCGTCAAATATAGCTAAGTTGTAATCTATATCACTAAGGTGCCTTCTGAAGTATCGGCTCAGTTCTTAAAAAGAACTATGAAGTTAAGCATACTTAATGAGGAGTAGTATTGGGATGGGTGACTTCTCGGGAAGTCCCCCATTTTGGAGTCGATCACCCTTAGAAAGGGATAAAACCGTGAGGCCGGTAGGCCAAAGCGGATAATACCTCGATAGTATAGAGTACGGGGCATGACAAATGGATGCTAATTCTTTTAATTATTCAATTTTTTAAAAATAAAAAAAATACTCATCAACGACATCGACGCCAATGTTTATCATTATTATTTAAAATAAATAAAAATAGGAATTCATGTCGACTGCAATCGACGCAAATTCACACAGAACCCCTCTTCTTCTTCCCCGTTCATAGAACAGAAATGAAAATTTTTGAGAAAAAAAATCACAACGGCCAGGATTGAGTGGCCTACCTTGCTTGGTACAGGGGCCATGTTGCCCTCATGAAGTAGCCGGTGGGGAGCGCTTCTTCTCTTTAACCCTGATTCTTCTTCTTCCTCTTCCTCTTCATCGTCTTCTTCTTCATCACCATCTTCTTCAATTTCACCTTCATCTTCACCGTCTTCTTCTTCTTCTTCGGAAGTGTCGTCCTCAGCTTGGGGATCCGTTGGAGCCCCCGCCGCCACCGGAGGAGCTCCTCCTCCTCGCCGGGGTGTTCTTCTTCCTCCTCCACGAGAACCACCACGGGAACCATCACCCCCCGCCGCTTCCCGTCACCGAAGTCGCTCGTAGAGGCCATGGGTAAGACACGTGGGAGAGATTGGAGATGGATGAGAGTGAGTATGAGAGATTAGAGAGGGGTCATTGGTGGAGGTCGCCAATCTTAATCACCAGAGAAGGTTGCAGAGCGTAATGGACAGATGAAAAGAAAGAATGGGAGAGAGAAAAAAGGAAAGGGGTTTAAAGTTTAAGGCGGTTTTAATTTCGAAAGGAATTCGCGTCAAGGTTCCTGACACAAGTTTTTAAAGTTGCGACGACGTGTAAAGGTGCAGATTCAAGAATTAACGTCAAGAGGACAGACGCCACTTTTAGAAATTAATTCTTTTATTAATAATAATTGAAATTACGTCTTTTAGGCTGACGTAAATTTAAAAAAAGTTGTGCCTTCTAGGTTGTACGCCAATTTTCACATAACTCCATTTTTTTGACAGAATCATAGAACTTTGGAAGAATTATTATCTTAGAAATATTAAAAGGGCTCAATTGAGGAATAAATCTTTTATTCATTACAAAAATAATCAATTACATCATTTTGGAGCCACTTTGGGTCTTAAATTCCTAAGAGCTATTACATAGGTCTTCCAGTGATCACGGTCTTCTTCGATCTGCTCCTTGGGCCATTGAAGGTTGTTGATCCGCCATTGAGCTTTAATCGTCTTAATTTCTTCATCGTTACCATTTGTGCCCAACTACCTCTTCTTGATCGGCGGAAGATGATATGCTTCTTTGAATATATGGTGAGGGAGGCCGAGTTGAGAAGGGCATCGGTGCGCGTTGTAGAGGACGAACTCGGTCACCCCGATCAGCCGGAGCTCCACCCCGGAAGAGAACCTAGTGGGGAGGTCTTGATATAGAAGGGCCCCAGGTGCGCAAGTGAACATGTTTTGGGCCATGAACTTGAAGTGTTCGCGCCACTCCACCCGCTTCATAAGCTTTGGTACACGGTTGGTCACTTTCTCACTAAGCCCCACCGTGCTAGTCTGATGGGATCGGCAAGCGACTTCAACAAAACTATAAAATAGCTATTTATGTTTTAGTTGTCTCATGTTAATTGGGTCATATGTATGAGCCTAATGGGTCATGTTTTATGTTTATAGTAATTATGTCTACAATAATCATGTAAGAGTCTTTTTTATTTTGTGTCTTTTAGTCTTCCCAAGAGAGTTATGATGAGTAGGTATTATGTGTTAATGAGTTGTCTTTTGGTTTTCCCTAAAGAGTCTATAAAAGGTCATGTAACTCTTATTTAGAATACAATATAGTTGAATCAAAATTTTTGGAAACCACCTCCAACGTGAGGCCCATACCCCACCCCCCTACCTCTCTCTAGGAGTGGATTCTCCTAATTCTCCCTCTCTCCATTTTTCCCATGACTCTCCCTTTTCCCTCCCTCTCTTGGCAAAGGCCTTCACTCCTCCCCTCCTACGTCTCTCTCTCCACCTTCCCTCTCACTCATTCCCTCATCTCCTCTCTCCTTCGATCTCCTTCTCCTCCACCATCTCATTTCCTCTGAGACCACAACACTCCCCACACCGCAACGCCCATTCACCTCTCCGAGAGCCTCTCGATCTCCCTCGTCTCTCTCCCTCTCTCTAAATATCCCACAGTCAAGGCCACCAACCGGCCTCTCTCCCCCTCCTTCTTCATCTCAACAGCATTCCTGTTCTCCCCCTCCCTCTATCTTTCTCCTTTCCCACACACGTAGCCAACCACCACCGGCAACCTTGTTCACCCTCACCACCCGCGGACAGCCACCACCGACGATCCCTGCAAAGTGCGACAGTCACCCTGGCATCCCCCCCAACCGCACTCCACTGTGCCACCCCGTTCGTGAACGGCTCCCCCTCCCTACTCACCTCACCCCCCCTCCCTGCCACCTGCAGCGTAACCATCGGCACCCCCTGTCCACTGCGAGCTCGCCATGGCCACTGCCTGCACGCCGTGAACGTCTCCGATTACCCTGCCCAGCCGTGCGTTGCCAGCAGCGCCCTTCCCCTTCCCAAACATCACCACAGCGGCTCCAACCTCCTGCAGCCACGACCGAGCACATGTTAGCCTGCCGATGGTCGCTAGCACCACTACCGCGTACACCGAGCAACCCATCCCCGCTGCCGGGCTGGCCGCCCATGGTTCACCGTCCACACGCGTCATTTCCCGGCTGGAGTTCACCCCAAGCCACCTGCGTCCACGTCCGGGCACGCCAGCTCACCAGCCACGTCTCCCGAGCATGGCTGCATCACCCCTCCAAGCTGTAAGCAGAGCTCCCGCAGGCCGCTCCCCTCCGTCGCTCCGCCAGCAGGATGCCCCGGCCGTCCTCAAGCACGGCGTTCTGCCCGTTCTCTCCGAACCTGCCTGAGGATAGAGCCACCGTCGTCTCCCTTGCCCTTGCATGCCTCCTTCACACCTCACCCAGCTTGGCAGCAGGAGGAGCTCGCCGCGCCACCCCCCCCCATACGGCCATGCACACCTCGCGGTAGCGACCTCCCCTCCTTTGTCTCTCACCCTCTTTCTCTCACTAGTCCCCACCACACATGGCTTCCCTCCCTCTCACTCACTCTCTCAAACCACGAGACCGGTCCCCTATTTGGAACAGGGGCACCGCCGGTGCCCCCGTCTCCCTCCCCTCTCTCCCCTTACGGCCATCCACACCCCCTTCTTCTCACCTCCCCCTCCCTTTCTCTGCTACACAACCATTGCGGCAACCCCCCCTCCTCCTTGGCCGTTTCACCTGCGGACATCTCCACTGTCTTCTCCCTCTTCTCCAACTTCTCTCTCTAAAACAGCCCCTCCCCATCGGCATGCACGTTGCCATTCCTCTCCCCATGATAACTCAAGCTCTTGCACGTCCACCTATAGAGCCATGCAGCCCATATCCTCTCCCACACCCCTGCATAACCACCTGCTAGCACCCACACCCTGCCCCTACAGACGTCGGTTGCGCCTCTTGCCCCTACAAGCAGTCGTTGTCATGTTCAGGACCGTTGGCCACCCTCCTTTACTCCCGTTCTCCTGCCAAGGATCGCTGCCACCCAAGTGATCCGCCACCACTCCAAACAAGCAGTTTACCACCACTAGCATGCCGCTATCACGTCCGAGAACCCCACCCCACCGTCCGCCGTTTGTCGACTCCGAGTAGAACTCCGTCGGCACCCCAATTTGGTTTCTATTGCGCCAGCGACAAAGCTCCACTCGGCGGCACCGGTGACCTGCTGATGCGGTCTGCTTCAGCATCCCCGACCGCTCTCGCTACCAGCCCCAGTGGTAACATGTGTTGATAAGGTGCAGTCCGGTGCGTCCATGGAGATGCTCTGGCCAGCCGGGAGTCTTGAGCAATGATACCTACCGAAGAACATCAACAACTTACGAAGAATATTGCGGCAAAGTGAGAAATGGAGACTGACTTGGAGATATTGAGAAAGAAATAGAAACATCAAAGACTCTCAAAAGAAAATGACGATGCAATGCACTAGTGGTACCCCAGGCACATCCAAGGGTGTCGTTCACCCACTCAAAGGCGCAGGTTCAAATTTTACGAAGGGGATAGGAGTGCCTCATCTTAGCACTCTCTGCAAGGCCTGCCCGTACAACACGTGCATGTCTCACTTACCTATTCCCTTATGACTAATGATGAAGCATATTTCTTGAAAATAAGAAAGAAAATCATAGACTTGGGGTTGGTTTCACATCAAATGGTATCAGAGCTTAGGGAACCGGGTTGCTCCAACCAACCGGGATCCTGAGCTACGAGGTTTGAGGTCGAACCTACTCCAAGCTGAGGGGTTTGATGGGATCGGCAAGCGACTTCAACAAAACTATAAAATAGCTATTTATGTTTTAGTTGTCTCATGTTAATTGGGTCATATGTATGAGCCTAATGGGTCATGTTTTATGTTTATAGTAATTATGTCTACAATAATCATGTAAGAGTCTTTTTTATTTTTTGTCTTTTAGTCTTCCCAAGAGAGTTATGATGAGTAGGTATTATGTGTTAATGAGTTGTCTTTTGGTTTTCCCTAAAGAGTCTATAAAAGGTCATGTAACTCTTATTTAGAATACAATATAGTTGAATCAAAATTTTTGGAAACCACCTCCAACGTGAGGCCCATACCCCACCCCCCTACCTCTCTCTAGGAGTGGATTCTCCTAATTCTCCCTCTCTCCATTTTCCCACGTCTCTCCCTTTTCCCTCCCTCTCTTGGCAAAGGCCTTCACTCCTCCCCTCCTACGTCTCTCTCTCCACCTTCCCTCTCACTCATTCCCTCATCTCCTCTCTCCTTCGATCTCCTTCTCCTCCACCATCTCATTTCCTCTGAGACCACAACACTTCCCACACCGCAACGCCCGTTCACCTCTCCGAGAGCCTCTCGATCTCCCTCGTCTCTCTCCCTCTCTCTAAATATCCCACAGTCAAGGCCACCAACCGGCCTCTCTCCCCCTCCTTCTTCATCTCAACAGCATTCCTGCTCTCCCCCTCCCTCTATCTTTCTCCTTTCCCACACACGTAGCCAACCACCACCGGCAACCCTGTTCACCCTCACCACCTGCGGACAGCCACCACCGACGATCCCTGCAAAGTGCGACAGTCACCCTGGCATCCCCCCCAACCGCACTCCACCGTGCCACCCCGTTCGTGAACGGCTCCCCCTCCCTACTCACCTCCACCCCCCTCCCTGCCACCTGCAGCGTAACCATCGGCACCCCCTGTCCACTGCGAGCTCGCCATGGCCACTGCCTGCACGCCGTGAACGTCTCCGATTACCCTGCCCAGCTGTGCGTTGCCAGCAGCGCCCTTCCCCTTCCCCAACATCACCACAGCGGTCCAACCCCCTGCAGCCACGACCGAGCACATGTTAGCCTGCCGATGCTCGTCTAGCACCACTGCCGTGTACACCGAGCAACCCATCCCCGCTGCCGGGCTGGCCGCCCATGGTTCACCGTCCACACGCGTCATTTCCCGACTGGAGTTCGCCCCAAGCCACCTGCGTCCACGTCCGGGCACGCCAGCTCACCGGCCACGTCTCCCGAGCATGGCTGCATCGCCCCTCCAAGCTGTAAGCAGAGCTCCCGCAGGCCGCTCCCCTCCGTCGCTCCGCCAGCAGGATGCCCCGGCCATCCTCAAGCACGGTGTTCTGCCCGTTCTCTCCGAACCTGCCTGAGGATAGAGCCACCGTCGTCTCCCTTGCCCTTGCATGCCTCCTTCACACCTCACCCAGCTTGGCAGCAGGAAGAGCTCGCCACGTCACCCCCCCCATACGGCCATGCACACCTCGCGGTAGCGACCTCCCCTCCTTTATCTCTCACCCTCTTTCTCTCACTAGCCCCCACCACACATGGCTTCCCTCCCTCTCACCCACTCTCTCAAACCACGAGACCGGCCCCCTATTTGGAACAGGGGCACCGCCGGTGCCCCCGTCTCCCTCCCCTCTCTCCCCTTACGGCCATCCACACCCCCTTCTTTTCACCTCCCCCTCCCTTTCTCTACTACACAACCATTGCGGCAACCCCCCCTCCTCCTCGGCCGTTTCACCTGCGGACATCTCCACTGTCTTCTCCCTCTTCTCCAACTTCTCTCTCTAAAACAACCCCTCCCCATCGGCATGCACGTTGCCATTCCTCTCCCCATGCTAACTCAAGCTCTTGCATGTCCACCTGTAGAGCCATGCAGCCCATATCCTCTCCCACACCCCTGCATAACCACCTGCTAGCACCCACACCCTGCCCCTACAGACGTCGGTTGCGTCTCTTGCCCCTGCAAGCAGTCGTTGTCATGTTCAGGACCGTTGGCCACCCTCCTTTACTCCCGTTCTTCTGCCAAGGATCACTGCCACCCAAGTGATCCGCCACCACTCCAAACAAGCAGTTTACCACCACTAGCATGCCGCTATCACGTCCGAGAACCCCACCCCACCGTCCGCCGTTTGTCGACTCCGAGTAGAACTCCGTCGGCACCCCAATTTGGTTTCTACTGCGCCAGCGACAAAGCTCCACTCGGCGGCATCGGTGACCTGCTGATGCGGTCTGCTTCAGCATCCCCGACCGCTCTCGCTACCAGCCCCAGTGGTAACATGTGTTGATAAGGTGCAGTCCGGTGCGTCCATGGAGATGCTCTGGCCAGCCGGGAGTCTTGAGCAATGATACCTACCGAAGAACATCAACAACTTACGAAGAATATTGTGGCAAAGTGAGAAATGGAGACTGACTTGGAGATATTGAGAAAGAAATAGAAACATCAAAGACTCTCAAAAGAAAATGACGATGCAATGCACTAGTGGTACCCCAGGCACATTTAAGGGTGTCGTTCACCCACTCAAAGGCGCAGGTTCAAATTTTACGAAGGGGATAGGAGTGCCTCATCTTAGCACTCTCTGCAAGGCCTGCCCGTACAACACGTGCATGGCTCACTTACCTATTCCCTTATGACTAATGATGAAGCATATTTCTTGAAAATAAGAAAGAAAATCATAGACTTGGGGTTGGTTTCACATCATAGTCATATAGTGGAGTGGACTTTTATGGAAAATCCTAGAGGAACTTTGGGCCACCTCGCATAGATCGAACTTGAAGTGGAGGTCTACCCAACTAGAGAAGAGTAGCATATAACCATAGAGAGGTCTTCCCATACTCGCCGAGGTGAGCCCACTATAGAGGTTGGCTAGGACCACCGGCCCAATTATCTTACCTTCCCAAATTTTGCATATCACGCTTAATTGTTCTTCTTCAAGGAAATCATCCACTGAAGGGAAGAGGGGCGCTCCCACTACACATATCACAAACACCTTCATGAGCTCCTCCATGTTCTCTTCTTTGGCTTGTTCCAACACCTTGAGAGTCCGCGCCACGAGATTCTTCAAATTGATTCCTTTAGTGGCGCGAATTTGGTCAATCATCTTTTGGCTCGCTATGAGGCTTGCCAACACTTCTTGAGAACTTGCTCTTCTTGGCATGTCCGCCATGCCATCTTCCTCACCTTGCTTCAATCCCTTCAATCCGAAAAGAACTTCCACTTCTTGTAGGAGTATAGTGGCCTCAAAGGTAGAAAAGAGGAAGGTGTGGGTTTGAGGATGCCATACCTCTATAAGAGTGCCCATAGCAGCTCAATCTAGATGGATTTCATGATAGTGTTTGCCATGGGTGACTAGGCCTAAGAGATGCCACTTAGATAGAATGGACCTCATGTCAAGATTAATTTTGGAGGTGTGAAGTGTAAGCCAATGTATTTTAGAAAATCTTCTAGGGCCCGGAATAAGCGGATAACCCAGAAAATAAAAGAAATGAAAAAAGAAAAGAAGAAGAACAAAAACAAAATGAGAATTTGCTGAAAATTGAACTAAAAGGGAAAGATAACAAAATTTAATGCTCACATGCTTAGCCTCGATCCTCCTACTCACATGACCTTTAATCTCGGTTATTCTTTGAAAGCCAAATTTGTTTCTCTTCAAAAGAAACTGGACCAAACTCTCCATCTTCAAACTTTAGAGAGCTCCATGTTCTTCCCTATGATTCTTCCTTGTTTTTCTTTACCTTGAACCTCTTGGAGCCTTGGGATCACTTGTTTGATGCAAGGAGGGGTCAAGGAGGTGCTATTTATAAAGGGGATTCCTCAGTTCGCTGGGTATGCTCGAATTCAAGAACGATTTGGCATCAAGAACCTATCGAGCAGGAAACGGAGTGCTGTTGCTGGAAAGAATTCGTGTCCGGGGTAGTAGGCGCAAATTCTTTTAATTAACATCTACATGGTAGATGCCAATTCTTTTAACGGCCAGAGCTTCGATGCAACATCTTTTTGCACCTTTGTGCAAAGACGCTAATTCCCTGCATTTTAAACTCTAATATTCTGGCTGAATTTGGTGAACTGCATTAACATTCCCTATATAAATTGTGATAGTTTGGCTGAATTTATTCAAAACTGTTGGACTGACATCTTTAAGTATAGAAAAATTGAACATTATGTAGGTTACGAAGGCGCTCTGGCCTTCCTCCACAATGTCATATGTTATATACATTTTTAGAGAATATCAAGTGTAAGACCCTGAGTCTTTCGGATCTTTATCGGAAGTTTCAGATCGATTTTATGGGTCCTGAGTTGTGTTTTACGATTCACGTGAGTTTTTCTCTCGTACAAGTTACGGAACGCCGCGGTGAGTTTATTATTCAATTCATCGACTCGAGGACGCTACAGTTGCGTTGCACTCTTTCCGATGATCGTTTAGACTATTTTTCATATTTTTCTAAATTAGTGCATTTTTGGGCTGAAAATTAGATTTTTCAAAAATTAGGGAAATTCCTAATTTCCTTTCCTTTTTATTTCTCTTTTCTCCTTCCTCTCTCCTCATTCTCACGTCACCTCTCTCTCTTCTTTCTCTCTCCTCTCTCCACGGGGCACGCGACCGTGGCGAGGTGGCTGAGGCAGGGACGTCGTGGAGTTGACCTGGCGCGTGATGGGACGAAGGATTGAGCGTGGCGTTGGCGCGATCCCATTTGGTGGATTCAAAGCCAGCGTGTCGAGCTCGTGAGATGATTTTCTATGTGGTTTAGTCACTTCGGTGCGCTAGAACTTCGGTAAGGGTAAGGGTAGGGAGATGGACGCCCTACTCTTCTTTTACGTTTCCTCACAGTTTGGAGCCGAATGGTGCGCGTATGAGCGGGTTTGGCCTCGGTTTGGGTAAAGCATGCTTTGGGGGGTGTGAGACGAGTTTCTGTTGAATCCCTGGAATTTTTGACGGGTTTGGCCTCTTTCGACTACGATTTCTAGCCTAATTAGTTTCATTTGAATCCCTGGCATGTCTGCATTCCATTGCTGTTGGTTTCGTTGCGATTGGTGGTCATTTGGGACAGGTATGAGCCCGGGAACCCATGTGACTCAATTTGGGTCAATTCGGTAGAATTGCCCGTTTCTTGTCGTTTATGCGTTGTTTGGACCCCTTCCGGTTTGTGGAAGGCTTGTATGGTCATTAGGGTTGTATCCCCTTCGTTTAGGAGTGAACGGGGCGTGGAACGGCCGGGATCGGCCATTCCTCTATTTTACCCGCCGTATCGCCTTAGCGGTCCTTTCAGTGACCGCATGTTTTTCGAGCGGCCCAGTGTATGACCGCTAGGTTGCCTTGGGCGTCGAGTCAATCTTATGTCGGTTCGGGTCTTCGCGATCACGCGTTTGACTATTTGTGTCGGCTAGCGGCCTATAGTAGGACCGCTAAGCCTAGTGTGGCGGTGCAGAGTTAGACCGCTACGTTTTAGTGTTATGTCGGTTTGGCCAAGCGGCCTTACGATAGACCGCGAGGCTAGCTGTGGCGGTTCATAGTTAGACCGCTAAGCACTGTTTATGTGGGTTCAATGTTTTTAAGTCGGTTCAGGCTAGTGGTCCTAGCTCTGATAGCTTAGTGACCTTGGCGGCCCTTCGGGTGACCGCTTAGGTGGTCTGACTGATTTATGTCGGTTGGGGGTAGACTGGGTTTAGCGGTCATATGGACGACCGCTACTGTTCCCTCGCGGTCCTGCGATAGAGCGCCTACCCTTGTGGAATTATGTTTCATCCCTTTGAGTCTCTGAGTAAAGTGGCCATGCCCTGGACCGCCTAACTCAGTGAGACGGTTTGTTTATAAGCCAGTTGTCTTGGTGCGGCTCTTTCTTGACTGCCCAGTGTCTAAAGTCTCTGTGTGAAGGTAGCGGCTCATGAGCTGACTGCTTGGTTTACCTAGCGGCCCGGTATATGACTGTTTACTTCCCATAGCTTTGTTTTCCTGATATTTGGCCTCCATTTATCTTGGCTTTACCTTGTGGTTTGCCCATAGTCTCATGGATATCTTGGATGTCCTATGAGGGCGATGACCATGTTGAGAGGTGGTCGGGGAGTGCCATTGTATTTCGTGGTGTTTCATACTGTTTCAGAGTAATTATTGGTGTCTGGTCAACCCGGTGTGATCCAGTGGTTGACTTATGACCTTGTGGTTGTCTCGTTGGTCCTGTATGGATCGAGAGATGATGTTGGACGCCTTGAGGTATTGTCTTACCTCAATTTGTGTGTCCATGTGCTTTGAGGGTCTTGGTGACCCCTCCAGTCTCCGTGATTCGTGTTATGCGGAGGCATGGATCAGGTGATCCGATGTCATTCCTTTATCGATGTTTTCTCGTGATGTGGCTTAGGGACTAGGCTGATTGGCGGCTTGTTACTGCTATGTGCGACGATCTTGACCCTGAGTCTTCTGACTCAAGGATCGTTGTGTCAGTAGGTCTAGTTGTCTATCCTGAGTCTGGTGGCAGTCTGTTGTGCTACCTTATGTCTGGTGCTTCGTAATACGTGCGATAGTGCTTGCGTAGCCTGTCTGTACTTTAGCACTGAGGTTTTGGAGTCTCTGTGTGTCTAGTGAGCCTCCACTAGTCGTAGCCTGACAACTCACGAGTTCCAGTGTGTCGGCCCACCTAGGAGTGGTGGTGGGGCAGTTCCCGATATACGGTTTGTAAGCTAGTTTCTGTGGGCTCCCTTGCCTTACAGTAGCATCCTACTGGGGGAGAAAACTAACTAGAGGCCTGGCTCAAGGCATTGAGCTTGTGTGTGCACAAGTGGTCAGGGGCAGTTGGACGAGCGCTAACGAGCATGTCCCTGACAAGTCGCTCATTACTGTGGTACCCTTGTTCCTGGTTCTGTGGCACCGTTGCTCCTTGTACTTGGTACGGTAGTTCCTCGTACTTGGTTCTGTGAGTGTCTCCGTTACCATCATTCCAGACGTGTGGGAGATACTTGTGGCGCAGTGTAAGATGTCAGTGGACGCATCTGGCTATTCTTCTAGTGCGGAGGTGCTCCTGTCACTTGACGCTGATGTTGACACCCGTTTTATGACCAATAAGTTGGGTCATCTCCTTGTTTATTCTATATGATGCTCCAAGCTATTCATTCTTCATTAAGCCCTCTTGATTAGTTGGAGGCTTATTTCATGGGTCTTATCCTCTTGATTGAGTATGGTTTCCTCGGCGCTTTTCGTTTGGATGAAGCTTAGCAAGCTCTTATTAATTTTTATCCCTATTGTCTCTAACGGTCCACAACAGGGGCGTTACATCCTTTTAACGTGTTCACGCATGGCCGTTACATCTTGCAGAGTCCTACGACTTAAGGCCTTTGTTTCAATCCTTATCCTTTAGCTTATCCGTTGATTCTAACGGTCTGTCGTGCAGCCGTTACAGTCCTCTAACGCGTTCACCCATGGCCGTTACATTCAATCAAGAGTCCAACTACTTTGATCTTCTTCCCGTTGATCTTATCTCTTTAGGGATAAGGTTAGTGTGAAGGTCTCTCCCTGAGGCGTTACGTCAATGTGACGGTTTGTCGTGCAACCGTTACATTCAATAGAGAGTCCTGGCTGATCTGGTCTTTTCTCTGCCACTCCGTGGTCAAAATAAGAGTTTGATCGTGTGATTTCTCTTCCAAATCTGATCCTCAGGACCTTCTGTTTGATTCTATGGACTCTTGGGAGTATTATCTTCAAGAGTTTGCTAAGAGTTATCCTCTTTTCTTGCTGGATTATCCTATGCTCGACCAGAGATTTTGAGGGCCTATAAATAGCACCCTTAACTTCATGGCCAAAGGAGGAGAAATCTGGAGTTCGGGTTGAAGTGCTGCCGCTTTTTGGAGCCATATTCATCCAAGGGGAATTGATTTTCTACGTCCATCTACATCACAGTCAAGGGAGTACTTCGGTTTTGGGTTTTAAAGTTCATAGTTTGCACACGTGTGTTCCTTTCTTCCTCCCCTCATCACAGCGTTGTCCCACTCCTTTCTCTCACGTTGTTCATCTGTTTTAATCATCTAAACATCCTTCCTACGTTTTAAAACGCCCAGAGGGGTTAAAAAACTAAACCTTCCCCGGTATTCTCCTTTCCTTTTGCATGATCTTAAGTTCTTTAAGAATTGATACTACACTTGTTTGAAGGGCTATTCTTGTGTTTTACGTTCTTTGGCAGGTTTACATGGTTCATAAGACAAGGCCCAAGCTTTCTGGCCGGCGGGAAGGTTTGGAGTTCAAAGGATTCACAAGTTATTTCTGTAGGATCTCTGACGGTCTTGGTAAGACGCGTCAGGCTTCTCTAACGGTTTATCGGGCGATCGTTACACTTCTGTGACGCGCAGGCAGTGGACCGTTACATTCAAGCAGATCTGCAGATTTCACTGGTTTCTCTCTCCCGTGGGCGGGTGCATCATCCTCCTATTTCTAAGGTATTGATCAAGTCTTTGGCTTGTTTTATTACCTTAGTGGCGATCACGTTCTTTCCTTAGTATTGGGCATTGATTTCTCTTTCTCATATCTCTTATTTCCCTTGCTTGTTCCACCCACGTGGTGTGTTTTTATTTACTCCTTGCTCCACGCTCCGACGTGTGTTTTTCTTTACCTTCTTTAGTTTAGTTTGATTGAGATAGCATTGCCCATGCTAGAGCATGTTCTGATTGCCTAGGTTCATGGTCCACATGTTCATAGGTTGATTGATATCATTATCATTTGCTTATCATATTTATCATTTATCACATAACCACAAGAGAGGAAGAAAACAAATCAACAGATAATTTTTTGGCGATCACAGTGGGACATCTTGTGCCAATCGTGCTTTTTTGATCTCTGTTAAACCTGCCATCATTTTCTTGTTTGGTTTTCCCCGGATTTCCCTTCTATTTTCTTGCTATTTCTGGTTCCCTGGCTCATCTAACGGTCTCATGTCCTTGCGTAACACTACTTCTGATGGTCTGGTATTCGACCGTCACTTACCCCTGACGCAGGTCCTCTAGACCGTTACATACTCCAGATAGGTACGCATCCCGAGGTGCATTTCCTTCCGCAGTTTCTGCTGTGATATTCTTACTTGGGTGTTATCTGATCTCCTCCATGGTTGGTCTATATATCTACATGATTTTGTGCATACTTGTTTGCTAGATTCTAGGTTAGAATTTGCATGCACTCTGGTGCGCATAGGTTCATGCATGTTATCATACATTAGATTGTATTTTCCTACCTTGGTGTGCGGACCTCTCGTCTGCATATTCCTTGGGGCCGACTAAGAAATCACATCAGGGACCTCCATAAGTCTCCGCGAGCCGTGGTTTCCCACACGGATGCCGGGCCGGTTGTACCTTTCCACCCCGTGTCTAGGATTGCATAAGTGAAGGAGTGATCACATTTAGAGTCAAATCGAGCCTTATACCCTCTCCTATCAGGAACCTATTGTTGAGAGCACATCCTAATCAATCTACTAAAGTTCCAAAGGAGAAATCATAAGAATCTTGAGGCATCATCTTAAGCAACTTGGTTGACTTCGAGTGTCTTCATTACTTTCTCACTTGCATCTTTGCTAGAAATTGTCTAAGTTTGGTTGCTTATTGTGTGATTGTTTGTTGTCTTGTTTGCATCTAAGGTTGTCCGTTGCATGTGGAGTCATCTCCGTCCGTTAGGAGCATCATCACCTGGGGGCGAGTCCCTCTCTTCATCCTATTTCAACCCACTCTTCGAACCCCCCATGGCTTCTTTTGATCTTCCTCGGTCCCAAGAGGAGTCCCTTCCTCAAGGGCTTCTAGAGGATCCCTCTAGAGTTGTCTCATTCCAGCCTCGCGAGGGGCCCATGCTTCCCTCATCCTCCGTCCCCATGGACAATGCTCCGTCCACTCAACATCCTCCTCTTCCGTCCGCCAATTCTGTCCTTCAGATGATGGCCCAATTAGACCCGGCCCAGCTTCAAGCGGTCTATCAGGCTATGCAGGGGTCCAACACCCCGCCCTCTCCTATTATCTTTGGTCATTTCAACCCGTCCGTCGCTCAACCTAGAGCCGATGGGCCCGCTATCCAACCCACCTCTATCGATCTCACTACGGTCCAACCTAGGACCCTCCGCTTCTCCAATCTTGAAATGGGCCAGTCTTTTGGTTCGGCCCAGCAGTTCCTTGATAAGGGAAATACCTTTGTCCCTTCTTTCCTGTCAGATCATCATACCTCAGGCCCAGCTGTGCCGCAAGTTCTTGTTGGTCCAAACGATTTTATGCCCCCTCAGCAAGGGGCAGCCCAGGTCCAATCTAATATGGGTCATCCTGCGATCCATCATCCTTCTTATGGTCCGTCTCCTCCATCTGCTTACCCTTCCGTTCCTCAGAATCCATCCTTTACTGTCCCTGCTCCCTCCCGAGAGCAGGAGTTGCTTGATAAGTGGGCCGCCATGCAGCAGCAACTCGACTTTTTTCAAAAGCGGGTTGGCCCTCAATCTTTGGCGGACGTTCCAGTCCCTAGTTTCCAAAACATCCAGTTCCCTCCACAGTCTGAGCTCCCCAGTTATAGAAAGTACGACGGGAACAACAACCCTTTTGTTCATGTGAGGGACTTCTTATACGAGTCGGCTCAATTTCAGTACGATGATCACCTCATGGCGTATCTATTTCGCTGATCGCTAGATTGTGGTGCATTGGAATGGTTTTATTCTTTGCCATTGGAAGATGCTGAGAGTTTCAAGACAGTGAAGGATAAGTTTATTCAGCGGTTCCAAGATAGAGTTGGCCCAGAATATTCATTTACGGATCTAGTAGCCGAAAATATGAAACCAGATGAGGAATTTGCTACCTATGCAGACCGATGGAGGCAGATGGCCGCTAGAGTGCCCGGCCACATTCTGGAGGAAGAGAAGGTCAAATTGTTAATTTCAAATGCCACTCCGACCTTCCGCAATATTCTAGCCATGAATGACATAGCCAACATGCATCAACTTTATAGCTGAGCGTGCTTTATTCAGACGCAGTTCAAGGATTCCCCCATACACTCGCTCTTTGAAAACCAAAATCCCAAGTACCATAAGAAACCTCAAGGGCCTATTACCGAGGGGGTCCAGACGAACGATCAAGTTCAAGCCGTTGCATTCCCATTCCAAGCCGCACCCTTCCGCTTCCCTCAAAACCCCCGCACTCCATAGAATCCCGCTCCCCAAAACTTCCAGGCCACTCCACAAAACCCTCCGCCCGCTTTCACCATTCCACAAAATACCTTCGCCGCATCGCAGCAACCACCACAACCTCCACAATACCACAACGTCCCTCAACCCAACGGCTATAACAACAACAGCAATAACAAGAGCCCGGCTCCTAAAAGGGCACAATACCCACCCTTGCCAGAAACTCTCACAGATATCTTCTCGGCTCTCATGTCAATCAATGCTATCCAACTTCCTCCGGAACGGCCCAACTGGAACCCGGCCGTAGATCAGACCAAGTATTGCATGTTCCATAGGCAGCCGGGCCACACGATCGAAGGATGTTTTCAGTTCAGGGACCTGGTATATGACCTTCATTGATGTGACACAACCTAGGACTCAACAAGCAAGCACAATTAAGCATTCAAAACGGACCGATAATGGCAACCGCTCACCCGATGCTCACTAAGACCCGGGGGTAACTTGGCAATGCCAAGGGGAGGTTGTGTGGGCTGGGCCCTTGCTGGTAGAGGGCCAGCAAGGCCAATGTTTGATTCCCCAAGGGTATGGCTTCCCAAATCAAGGGTCCGACGAAGTGCCAAAGGGCACGGGTTCCACTCTCTTCCCACGATGATCACTTATAGCAAATGAGCTTAAGGATCGGGCTCTCGTCACGGCCAGCGGAGTTTATGAACTAATATTGAAAGAACAAGTATGAATTAGAGCAAAGTTTTGGAGCACTCACTCGACCGGTTTGAAGAAACCGGTCCCGCTCGGAGACAAGGGCGAGCGGGGAGGCGAGTGGTTCCCCACACGCTGCGGTGGTGTAGCTTGACCTGCCCAAACAAATTACAACACTACACCTCTCGCAGGAGGGAGATCTTGGGGTGGGGGTTAATGGATTACAATCAAACTACCTCCACGCAGGGAGGGGCCTTCAGCCGGCCAAGCGGGGTGGGGAAAACTAGGGCTAAAACAATGATGAAGTGAAGATGCCGAATCTGTCTTCTCTCGGCAATTGTGGACAGATAGTCGGTACTGTGGCTGTAGAACTTGATCAGGAATTTTTCCGAGGGCGAAACTAGTGAGAAAATCTTGGTTACTGGAACTGGAGTGCCTCTGAATTTTTCCGAATTCTTCTGGGGTCGCTGCTGGCCTGGGCAGGAGCTCGAACAGGGTCTCTGATTCTTGGACTGACAGCAACTGGTTACTAACAGCAGGAAGAAGAGGTTGCCCCGGCTGCTCCCGAACTCCGAATCAGGTGCCGTCAGAACCGTTGGAACCGTGGATGAGTCCTATTTGTAGTAGAATAAACGGGGATGCCAAAAAATGCCGGAGACGATCAGTGGATCCAGAAGAGTCAGGAGAGGTCGGTGCAAACTGTGGGGAAGCAGAGTCGCAATGATGAGGAAGAAAATTGATAACTTCTGCTACCGGATGCTGAACAGAATTCTGCTTCTTGATTCTGAAAGTAGACAGGAAGGAGAAGAACTTTTTAGAAGGGCTCGTGGCCTGGTTCCTCCTAGGTTTGTCGTGGTGAAGCTTTTTCTCCGGCTCAAAACCTCTGCAGGGACAGATCTGCGCAGTCGTGGAAGAATGGGCCTCCTAGGCAGCACCGAGCTCGGAAGAGGACGAAACCACTTCTGTTGCGGAGAAGACAGGTAGACGCTTCTGTGGATGCCTCTTGCGCCTTCAGATTCACTGGGATGTGGTCGGGGTCGCCTCTGCAATCTGCTACTCTTCTGCTGTCTGCGAACTGAAAACTGGAGGTTGAAGATGATGGGGGGAAATGGGGTATATGGGAGGGGAAATGGGGGTGGTTGAGTGTGGGAGTGACCTCTGGTTGTAAGGGGGTCTTGGAGGGGGTGTTCTAAGGTGTGGGAGGGGGAGAATAAGGTCTGGAAGGGGGTCCAACAGATGGTGGGAGTGGGGGCTACGAATTTGGTTGGAATGGAGAGAGAGAAAGGATATTTGAAAATAGGTTTAAGGGTGGGGTTAATTTTTGGTCTTGGGGGATGGGAAGAGGTGTGTGGGGAAGGTAATAGGTGCTTGGGGTAGTGGGAAGGGTGCTTGGGAAAGTGGGAGGGGTAGTTGGGGGTTGGATGGTGAGGAGAGGATTGGTGGAGGGGGTCTTGGGAAGGGGAGGAGTATTGATGAGGGTTGTGGGGAATGGGAAGAGGCTTAAATGGGGTAGGTGGGGAGTGGAGGTGGTTGGGAAGGGAGGAGAGAGAAGAAAATTCGAATTTGGGTGTGGAGGAGAGAGAAAGTGGAGTGAAAAAGAGAGATTAAGAGAGGGATGGGTGGGATTCTCTCCCTAAGGCTTCTCACCTCACTAATGGATTCACTCGACCATAAAAATAAAGATAGAACTCACAAAATGGCAATTTTTTCATTGATTGATTCATTAACTTCAAATGGGGGGGAATGGGGCCCTATATATAGGCAAACCACATTTTACAATAAGACCCTGACAATTGACTCAATGACAAATAACCGAGGGGGTAGGGGGGAGTCCTTGGGCCAAGCCCAATGAATTGGGCCTAATAGCTAACTAGACAACCTAATGACACTCAAACTTAGGGAAATGAGCACAAGACCTTGGAACATGACTCAAATAAAAGGGAAAATACATCAAATGACTCAAATAAAAATTACATAGGACTCAAAATTAAATGACTAGACCATGCCGGATACAACCGGGGCGAGGGGACGAGCTGTGAAGGTGGGCATGGGAGGTGATGTCCCCATCATACTCCCGGGGTGCGGAGAACTCGACTCCGTCGAGTAAGTGTCCTTCTCTCCTTGGAGGGTGTAGAAGTGGTACTGCCCTCAAGTCTTCCGAACGAGACCGATCCATCCACCTGTCGAGATAGCGCTCGTATACCTTGCTCCTGGTGGTAGTGACCTGTTCATCCAATATTCGTTCAATGCGCTCACGCTGGGCTCTCTTGGCTGGTGGACTCTCCTCACGGGTGGGTGCTCTCTCAACGGAGGGAATAGGCTCAATATCCTCACTAGGTACCACCGTGGGTCCCTTGTATGGCACTAGATCGACGACACTGAATGTGGGACTTATCCCATATTCTTTGGGGAGATCTAACTCATAAGCATTTGCACCAATGCGCCTCAGGACCTGGAAGGGACCAGCCCCACGTGGCCTCAATTTGGAGATGGCTCCCGGGGAGAGCCTCTCCGTCCTTATCATCACAAAGTCACCCTTATGGAATTCTTGGTGACGTCGATGAGAGTCGGCTTGCCTTTTATAAGTCACATTCTTCTTGCTAATGTGCTCGCGGATCTCTTTATGCAATCTTGTGTATGCAGACATTCTGGGGGTGATGGGTGGACTTGGGCAACCAAAAGTAGACCTATCGTGTAATGATGCAGTGTAGACTTTGGTTAGCCTAGGTGGGCCGGGGCACCCGTAGGTGGCCCTATCATGCAAATTGGTGATAAATATTGGGGGACCCGGACATCCATAGATGCCTTTGACATGCTTAAGACCCATGATGAATGAAGGTGGACCATGACATCCGAATATGGACCACTCATACTTTCTACTTGACATGTGGGTGATATGAATGAATGTACCCAAAATAGTGTTCATGCCAAGGGGTATGGTAAGCCTAGACACATGCATGCTTTTCCCAAAGGTGACTTCCATGTGTATAGGTGTGGGAAAACCTTTGAACTCCCATTGGAAAGGATCGAATGGATCTAAGAAGGTGGTCATCATGGGGTGGGGCACAACCTTATTACCTAGGGATATGTGGCCCAAGGTCATGGCTCCCAAGGTGTAACCCGGGTCTAGGATGGGGTGGATTGGATCAAACATGGTGGGTTGGGATAGGGAAAGGGGGTGGTGGATAAGGTGGTTGGGTCCCATAGGTTCTTTGACCCCCATTGGAAGGGATCAAAGGGATCATAAACAGGGTTATCGAGGGGGAGGGGCCCTATGTCCTCAAGATCCTCAAGTGGTGGTGGGTCATCCTCCTCTAATGAGACAATTGGGCCGAAGTTCTTTGTGAGTGGGTCGACCATGAGGGAAGGGCTTGACTTTCCACCCGATATAAGAAGCTCCAAATTGAGGAGAAGGTCGGGCTCCTCGGGTGTGGGGAGGAATGGAAGGAGGTCACTAGTGTAGCATCCAATGGTGCAAACCGAGGTGATAGACCCGACACAAAGGTGTAGGAGGTCAAGGCTCCTAGATTGGTGGGCCATGGGGGTCAACAAGCCGGTCAACTCATATTGCCAAGCTAAGCCCTTGAGAAGGTCCTCTAAGGTTTCCACTTGATAGGATGTTTGGATTATGGTGTGATAGGAGGAGATGTGCACTATAGGAAGGTTTTCGTTTATGGGAAGGCAATCGTGGGCCGTGATCTCTCTTATTGGGCTCTTCTTTAGCCAACTAATAAGGGGTTCCTCTAAGATGAGTTTGGCCCTAACTAAAGAGGGTGGTGTAACGTGAAGGTCACCATGTGATGCTTCTTCTTCTTCTTGGTCATGGGTTTCCTCCAAGGTAGGGAGTGGTTTGGGGTGTTCACCACTATTAGATCGGGTATGGGTTCTTCTTCCAAGGAGGTGAGAGGGGCTTTTGAGGGTGTGGTTATGATTGGGGCATGGTGTATCCGGAGTGGTAGGTAGTGAGAAACTTGGGTTAGGATAGGTAAGGGTAGTAGTGGAGGCTTTGGTGGGAGTTGGATTGGGGTAGGGAGAGGAAGATGGGTGGGTTGAAGGGGTTTGGGTTGATTGGTTTTGGGAGGAGTGTCCCCTTTTGGGGGTGATGGAGAGGTAGTGGTGAGGGTTACCATGGGCCTAGGTGGAGAGTTGGCCATGGGGCCCAATTGGGTATGGGGACCTATGGTTGTGGTGTGGACTTGGAGGTGGGGTGTAAATGTAGTGGTTGGGGTGGGAGAGATGGGAAGTGGTAGGGAATGGGTGATTGGGGTCTTGGATTGACCGGGTGGGGATGAAGGAGTTGAAGTGCTCCTTGGGCTTTTGTGATTTGAGTAGGAGGGAGAGGGTTGGAGAGTGTAGGTTTTCCTAAGCTCGACCTTCATCTCATCCCAAGTGCTAATGGGGGCCTCCCTGCGGATGCTTCTTAAACCTTCCACAACTAACCAATGAGTTTTAGCTTGTTTGGAGAGGTGTGCCTTGGCTAGCCTCATTCTCCTTTCTTCGTTCAAGGGGCAACTTTTAAAGATTTGGTCTAGGGAAATCTCCCAATCTAGGTAAAGGCTTGGGCTGTTGGATCCATCAAAGGCGGGGGTTTTGATTTTCAAGTGTTCTAAAAATGCGGTTTCTAGATCTCCCCAAAGGTCACTCTCATTCACTCTTGGTGTACGGCTATTTCCTTCAAGTCGGTCGAGTCGAGACATGATATCTTCAAGCCGATTAAGGACATTAGGTAGGGCTTCTATGATAGAGGTGTTGCTACCCACTTTGTTGGCAATGGAGCTTCCATGAGAATTTGGGCTTCTTGGGAAAGTTGATGGGGATGGATATGACGGGTATGAAGTGGCCATTCTAGTAGACATGGGAGATGCAACCGAGGACTCTAAATGCATAAACATGCCCTAGGACCAACTTGTGGAGAGACAAGTTGTGAACCTGGCTCTGATATCAATTGATGTGACACAACCTAGGACTCAACAAGCAAGCACAATTAAGCATTCAAAACGGACCGATAATGGCAACCGCTCACCCGATGCTCACTAAGACCCGGGGGTAACTTGGCAATGCCAAGGGGAGGTTGTGTGGGCTGGGCCCTTGCTGGTAGAGGGCCAGCAAGGCCAAGGTTTGATTCCCCAAGGGTATGGCTGCCCAAATCAAGGGTCCTGACGAAGTGCCAAAGGGCACGGGTTCCACTCTCTTCCCACGATGATAACTTATAGCAAATGAGCTTAAGGATCGGGCTCTCGTCACGGCCAGCGGAGTTTATGAACTAATATTGAAAGAACAAGCATGAATTAGAGCAAAGTTTTGGAGCACTCACTCGACCGGTTTGAAGAAACCGGTCCCACTCGGACACGAGGGCGAGCGGGGAGGCGAGTGGATCCCCACACGCCGAGGCGGTGTAGCTTGACCTGCCCAAACAAATTACAACACTACACCTCTCGCAGGAGGGGGATCTTGGGGTGGGGGTTAATGGATTACAATCAAACTACCTCCACGTAGGGAGGGGCCTTCAGCCGACCAAGCGGGGTGGGGAAAACTATGGCTAAAACGATGATGAAGTGAAGATGCCGAATCTATCTTCTCTCGGCAATTGTGGACAGACAGTCGGTACTGTGGCTGCAGAACTTGATCAGGAATTTTTCCGAGGGCGAAACCAGTGAGAAAATCTTCATTACTGGAACTGGAGTGCCTCTGGATTTTGCCGAATTCTTCTGGGGTCGCTGCTGGCCTGGGCAGGAGCTCGAACAGGGTCTCTGATTCTCGGACTGACAGCAACTGGTTACTAACAGCAGGAAGAAGAGGTTGCCCCGGCTGCTCCCGAACTCTGAATCAGGTGTCGTCAGAACCGTTGGAACCGTGGACGAGTCCTATTTGTAGCAGACAAACGAGCATGCCAAACAATGCCGGAGACGATCAGTGGATCCATAAGAGTGAGGAGAGGTCGGTGTAGACTGTGGGGAAGCAGAGTCGCAATGCCGAGGAAGAAAATTGATAACTTCTGCTACCAGATGCCGAACAGGATTCCGCTTCTTGATTCTGAAAGTAGACAGGAAGGAGAAGAACTTTGTAAAAGGGCTCGTGGCCTGGTTCCTCCGGGGTTTGTCGTGGTGAAGCTTTTTCTCCGGCTCAGAAACTCTGCAGGGATAGATCTGCGCAGTCGTTGAAGAATGGGCCTTCTGGGTAGCACCGAGCTCAAAAGAGGACGAAACCACTTCTGTTGCGGAGAAGACAGGTAGACGCTTCCATGAATGCCTCCTGCGTCTTCAGATTCGCTAGGATGTGGTCGGGGTCACCTCTGCAAGCTGCTACTCTTCTACTGTCTGCGAACTGAAAATTGGAGGTTGAAGATGATGGGGGGAAATGGGGTATATGGGAGGGGAAATGGGGGTGGTCGAGTGTGGGAGTGACCTCTGGTTGTAGGGGGGTCTTGGAGGGGGTGTTCTAAGGTGTGGGAGGGGGAGAATAAGGTCTGGAAGGGGGTCCAACAGATGGTGGGAGTGGGGGCTGCGAATTTGGTTGGAATGGAGAGAGGGAAAGGATATTTGAAAATAGGTTTAAGGGTGGGGTTAATTTTTGATCTTGGGGGATGGGAAGAGGTGTGTGGGGAAGGTAATAGGTGCTTGGGGTAGTGGGAAGGGTGCTTGGGAAAGTGGGAGGGGTAGTTGGGGGTTGGATGGTGAGGAGAGGATTGGTGGAGGGGGTCTTGGGAAGGGGAGGAGTATTGATGAGGGTTGTGGGGAATGGGAAGAGGCTTAAATGGGGTAGGTGGGGAGTGGAGGTGGTTGGGAAGGGAGGAGAGGGAAGAAAATTCGAATTTGGGTGTGGAGGAGAGAGAAAGTGGAGTGAAAAAGAGAGATTAAGAGAGGGATGGGTGGGATTCTCTCCCTAAGGCTTCTCACCTCACTAATGGATTCACTCCACCATAAAAATAAAGATAGAACTCACAAAATGGCAATTTTTTCATTGATTGATTCATTAACTTCAAATGGGGGGGAATGGGGCCCTATATATAGGCAACCCACATTTTACAATAAGACCCTGACAATTGACTCAATGACAAATAACCGAGGGGGTAGGGGGGAGTCCTTGGGCCAAGCCCAATGAATTGGGCCCAATAGCTAACTAGACAACCTAATGACACTCAAACTTAGGGAAATGAACACAAGACCTAGGAACATGACTCAAATAAAAGGGAAAATACATCAAATGACTCAAATAAAAATTACATAGGACTCAAAATTAAAGGACTAGACCATGCCGGATACAACCGGGGTGAGGAGATGAGCTGTGAACGTGGGCATGGGAGGTGATGTCCCCATCATTCATGAAGGACAGAGAATCGATTGGGCCGAAATGCACAAGGCCATTGTTGAAATCAAGGAAAAGAGAAGGCAGCCGCTGAGGCAGCAAGTGCAGCAGCAACATGCACCGCAGCCATAGCAACAGCTACAGCAGCCAGTTCAGGATCTGGGAATCCACCAGGACCCGATGCCAAACCATCCTCCCGCTCCACAGCCTCAGCCACCGGCACCAGCTCAGGTAAACGTAGTCCAACCCCCGGCTCCTAACGTCGGGTGGTCGTTTGATGATGACGGCGCTACGCCACAGATAATGGCCCTCCACCATAATCACCGCAATCCCCTTGCTTCCTCCATCATTTTACCTACACACCCAATACCTTCCCCGCTCGTTCTCCCATTCACACCCGCTCCAGTAAATCCACCGCCACCCGCAGTTCCATCACACCCACCGCCAATTACCCCCACTACCGTCATTACTCCGTCACCCAACCATCTGCCCGTCGCTACACCTCCGCTAGCCTTTCCACCGTCCATACCGACACCCATCATCACCACCCTGCCTTCCACCAATCCCTCATCCATCGTCCGTTCATCACCACTTATAACCTCCACCAACACCACATCCCACCAGATCCTTCCTCCCACACCACCTATTCCACTCATCCACCCCACCGGGCCAATCTTGTCATCTCCTAACGCCGTGCCGGCACAAAACCTTGCCCTACAGAGTGGGCGGTTATTCCATCGGAACTATCCCACTACTTCCAATCCCCAGTCTTCCTAGCCGGCGGCTAAACAAGAAGAAGTCGAACCTCTGCCGGGCACCCAATACAACCAACTACATCATCTGGATAGGGTACCCGCCAAGATTTCTGTTCTAGAGCTTATCAAGAGATCTTCCCTTCACCAGGATGCTCTCAGAAATTTCTTACAAAAGGTGATGGTTAGTGAAGACATGGCGGTCGACAGTCTACCCATGGCACTTGCAACAATTACCAAAGGGCCGGCAATTACATTTTCTGAAACCGAGCTAGCTCCCCCAGAAGCTCGGCAAATGCCACTTTGTATCACGATTACTTTGAATAAGGTCAGCGTTGAAGCGGCATTGGTAGACACAGGGGCATCGATTAACGTGTGCCCACTTAGTACTCTCTGAGCTTGCAACATATATGAAGAACTACTACGGCCAACCCCCACCACCATAGCTGCATATGATAATTCGAGGCGAGCATGTCACGGGGTGGTCACTATTCAAGCAGAGCTTGGGCCTCTTACTATGCCCGTGGAATTCTATGTGCTAGACATTGACCCTATGTTCAAGGCTATCTTGGGTCGTCCATCGATTGATACACTTAGTGCTGTACCCTCCACCACGCATCAATGCATAAAATTTCCTTTTCAAGGGATGGTCGTCAAAGTGAAGAGTTTATCCATGATACAATCTGTCAAGGATATCTCAGACAAGATTCTTTCCACATTATGGCCAAGCAGTCGGCTCGTTATGTCAGTGCTGGACTTGAACTTCCCTTGGGCTTATACACCCCGCAGGCCCGTCACTGCTGCGATTAATATCAAGATGAAGCCCCAGATCCGAGACTCCAAGGGCTGGGACATTATACTGAAGCTAGGCTACCAACCGGGGAGAGGCCTCGGCGCTCAATTGCAAGGAAGAACGAAGCCCCTACCCAAGGGCAGAAAAATGAACGGGAGAGGTCTCGGCTACCGAGAGACTGCATTGTCTATGATGGGTGATTCTGGGCCACTCACCTGGGATTACCGTCAACATTTTGTTCGAGGGCCTCTCCAGCTAGACATATTAGCTCCACAGCCAGTTCTGCCAGGAAGAAAGGATTCAGTCTGTCCAGTTGCCAGTCCCCCTGTACCACCAAGAGGGCCAGTTGATGACGTGATTGACTATGGTCAGGCCCTTCAGGGGCTATTTCATGAAGAAGACTGCCAGAAGCATCAAGAGGTTCGGCTCGTCCAATGGAGGCTGAAGAAGCAGCCAGTTCAGCATCCACAGAAGGAGAAGAGCTCGCCGATTGCCTTATCTTGGTCTCCCTCCCGTCTTCAATGTCTCCTTCAGCGATGGGAACTCATACCCCGTCCCCCTCCCATTGTGATAAATCCGTCCTTCAATGATCCGTTTGAAATCCTGTTCGTTCCTTGCGCCTGTGGGCGTTGTCCCCCTATTAATTTGGCCGATCTATTCACTCCTCCTTCTTCCACCACTCCACTCTACGAGATGTGGTTTCGGTCCTCCGATCCCTTCTTCGATTGCATCTTCCCTGAATTGTTCCCCATGCAACTCCCGCCTCCTCCGTCCTGCTATGTGGTCTCCACTGGTCTCCAAAAAAAAAACGTCAAATTCGAAACAGAGATTTCGGTGGAAGATTATGCTACCTTGTCTCCATCCTCCTCCCAGGGGCACGAGTCCCCTGCTTCTTCCTTTCTACTAGATTTCCTTTCTCCTAGGTTAGGCGTAGGGTCCGTCGGGTCTAGGGAAGTAGAGTCAGTTAGGTCTAGAGAAGTAGGGTCTTGTTCTTGGTCGTCCAACCCTTCTGAGCTGCGCCCGCTTGCACGTCCTCCCAAATCCGTTCCTGATAGATTCCTGTAAGATCTAGCTCAGCGTTGTCATGATCTTTTGAAATGTCCAGAATTTGTTGCTACGGCAATTATGATTGAAGATGAAGAGGAAATAGAGGTGTGGAGTGATGACGGACTCGGTGTCTATGAAATCCTGGATGAGAAAGACCTGATTGATGATGAGGACAGCAACGTAGATGACACTGCCGATTTGTATGCGCAAGGACTAAAGAGATTCGACGAGCCATCGTCGGTAGTGGATGAACCTATGAAGGAAATAAATTTGGGAACTGAAGAAGACCCAAGGCCCATCATTATTGCCGCTAATCTCCCTTCGCAAGTAGAAGAAGATTTAATCAAGGTTCTAAGGGAGTATAGCGATTCCTTCGCCTGGTCTTATGAGGACATGCCAGGTCTTGACCCCTCTTTAGTGGAACATCGACTCGTGCTTAAACCAGGGGCAACACCTGTGAAACAACGGTCAAGAAGATTTCACCCCCACATGGCCTTGAGGATTAAGGAAGAAGTCGACAAGTTGTACAAGGCCAGATTCATTAGAGTTGTTCTATATCCTCAGTGGGTGGCAAACATAGTCCCTATTATCAAAAAGGATGGAAAAGTGCGTATCTGCATCGATTTCAGGGATCTCAATAAAGCATGTCCCAAAGATGATTTCCCGCTGCCTCACATCGACGTCCTAGTGGATAACACCGCCGGATACGAAGCTTTATCGTTCATGGATGGATACTCAGGCTATAATCAGATCCATCTCGCTCCGGAAGATCAAGAGAAAACCTCCTTCACCATTCCCTGGGGCACGTACTGTTACGTTGTTATGCCGTTCGGTCTGAAGAACGCGGGTGCCACCTACCAAAGGGCAATGATGGCTATTTTCCACGACATGATGCATATCTATATGGAAGCCTACATAGATGACATTTTGGTGAAGTCGAGGACTAAAGAAGAACACCCCTCTATCCTGGCTAAGGCGCTGCAAAGAGCTAGGGAGTACAAGCTTAAAATGAATCCGAAGAAATGTGTATTCGGAGTCTCTTCAGGGAAGCTGCTAGGTTTTATAGTTAGCAAACGGGGGATTCAGATTGATCCTAACAAAGCACATGCCGTCATGGACATGCCTCCGCCGAAGAACATCACGGATCTTCGAGGACTGATTGGTCGACTGTAATTCATCAGAAGATTCATATCCCAGCATTCTCAAAGGTGCCGCCCGTTTTATGAATTACTTAAGGCGGGGGTTAAGTTTGAATGGAATCAAGACTGTCAAAAGGCCTATGAGGACCTAAAGGAATATCTATCCAATCCCCCGGTTTTGCAACCTCCTATCCCTGGGAAACCCCTAATCCTATACATCTCAGTCATTGAGGACTCCCTAGGGGCGGTCTTAGCACAAGTAGATGACGAAGGGAAAGAGCGGGCTGCTTATTACCTCTCTCGGTTATTTAACCCGGCTGAGGCCAAATACACCGCTATGGAGAAGACTTGTGCCGCCTTAGTGTGGGTAGCTCAGAAGCTTAAACACTACTTCCTTGCCCACCCAGTTAGGTTGATCTCTAGAATGGACCCAATCCGCTATCTCTTAGAAAAACCCATCCTTTCTAGTAGGTTAGCTCGCTGGCAGAGCTTCCTTTCTCAATTCGATATCACATTTGTCGTTCAGAAGGCGGTCAAAGGGTACGCCATCGCTGAGCATCTTGTCCATCTCCCCATCCCTCACACTGACTCTATTCAGGATGATTTCCCTGATGAGCATCTCTCTGCTATCTCTCATCATCCCTTTTGGTCTCTGCACTTCAATGGTATGCTCAATTATCAAGGCCGAGAGATCGGCGCTGTTCTGCTCACTCCCGAGGGAGTGACGATTCCCTTTGCTTATCAACTTTGATTCCCTGCTACCAACAATATCGCCGAGTATGAAGCTCTCCTGGCCGGATTAAAGCACGCCTATCTTCTAGGCGTGCGCTATTTGAATATCATAGGAGACTCTCAGCTCGTCCTGCGGCAAGTTCTGTCCACTTACCGCACTCGTGACCCCAAGCTCAAGCCTTATCAAGATTTGGTCACGCTCCTGGCAGGGCAATTCCGTAAGCTGATCTATATTCATACTCCTAGGTCTCAGAACATTCTAGCTGATGCCTTAGGTTCGCTTGCTTCCTCTCTGTCTTTCCCTCTCAGTTGGAATACTGAGACTATCGTCGTTCAGAGATTGGACGCGCCCTCCCTTCAGGATCCTTGGTATATCAACCTTAGGAAAACTGTAGAGACTAAAGCTGAGAAGGAAGACCTTAAGGAAGTATCATTGATGGACCTAGAAGAGATCCTGGAAGAAGAAGAATTGCCCTGGTATCACGAAATTGAGTTGTTTTGCAATGACGGATCATTCCCAGAAAGGGCAAATGCCGAGCAGCGCAAGTCGATAAGGAGAGCCACCTCAAGGTATACCATTGTTGCAGGAGAACTATACAGGCGTGCTACTAATGGAATGCTCATGAGATGCTTAGATGATGATGAAGCTTGGAAGGTGGCTGAAGCGGCCCATTCTAGCGAGTGTGGGGGTCATGTCAATGGCCATGCTCTAGCAAAGAAAGTCCTTAGGCAGGGCTACTATTGGCCCACTCTAGAGGAAGATTGCTCCCTCTACGTCCGGAGGTGTCAATTAAATTCCGAAATTCATTCATTTCAATTAAAATTCAAATTTTTAAAATCGGGGTATTACATCCTCCCCCACATTAAGGAATTTGGTCCCCAAATTCATCGGGTATTACCAATTATTTGAATACTTGAACTAAGATGATCTTATTTATCAAAATAACATGTTAATCATACAACTAATGACGAAAGAATTTAGCTATAGCTAGGGATAAAAGAGAACAATACCATATATAATTCTTCATTCGATAGAAGTTGGTTCCGATTCTTCTTATATTTTTGCTTGTGGAAGTAACTTAGGACAGTTAGCCATTGTATGATCCTGATTTCCACAACGCAGACACGCTCCGCTCCTTCGCAAGCACTCCTTTACGAGATGACCAAGTTTGTGACAGTATAAACATTTCATTTGCGTAATACTACTCTTCTTCTTCTTATTACTTCGGGTTTCCTTACGACGGACTCGCCAGCCTCTAGCGGAACCGAATCTTAGCTTACCCATGGAACCACTCGGTTTCATTTTAAGAATGGCTTAGAGACCTGCAAGATAGTTATATTGTTAACTTTTTCCTTACCCTTACGCATAACACAACGCAATCTTGCATATATTTTATTACTTAACCCAAGATATTACCCAATCTCACTAGGTGACCAGGGATGACACGGGTCTTAAGACTTAGGGAAACCTATACTCTTGGACAAAATCCAAGGACTCAGGCAAGGAGGCTCTGATACCACCTCTGTCACGCCACGAACCGATAGCAGCGGGAAGCGATGCTCGGAACGTGGCAGTTAACAGTCATGATAACAAGAGCGGAAGATAAATAACCACAATTAAACACAAGGAGGCCATACACACATATTGAAAAAAATACGGGCTCTTATTAATATTAAAAAGGTCACTTAACAATATTAGATTCAAATTAAGGGAAGAAAGAACAAAAAGAAATAACCAGACTCACGACACTAGCTAGACTCAAGAAGATAAAAAAGGACAGACTCCAAACTCTAGGTTCCAGGTTCACTCAATCACACTGATCTGATTCCCATTTGCAACGTACCGTTTACCGCATTACCTGAAAAGGATTGGAAGTAGGGGTGAGCAAGAAGCTCAGTAGGAATTATACTCTATCATCAGGCATAGTTTAAGTGATTAACCAATTAATGAATATGCATGATTAACGCGATAAAATAAGCAGAACTAAATAATCACTAAGATAGAAAGAGTAATGATAATTAAAATGGAAGAAATAGTTGCATGTCGAGATATCAAGCAAGATTAACAAGATTTTATAGTGAATGGCCATTTGCAGTCAATTTCAAGTCATGTCAAGTAAGCAAGCAAGCAAGTACTTCATACTTTAAGCATGAATAATAATAAGTTTCACGAGAATGTAGAATGTCGTAGACCCAACACGCTAGATAGTACCGGTGCCAAATGCCACACCTAATCATTCACCTCCCCGGGGATCAAGTACTTTTCGGGTGCTCCTCCCAGGACCAGACTGGGCCCTTCCTTTGTTTGCCTTGGCATTGATTTCTTTTTGGATCGTAGATCCCACAAGACTAGACATTCACAATATTTAATGGCCAAGGGTTCCAAGGTCAAGTTCATGTAGTCAAGGTAAAGAACATAAGAATAATGATTCTTTAAGAGTCCAAACAATAAGCTCAATAACCGAGAGGAATAATTGTCCCAAAGGACTATAATTAATGATCAATAGATCTAACAATAGGTAAATTCACAAAATACCATAGCCTACATTGGCTTGGTTAGCTCACACGATTCAAAATTCATGAAATAACAACTTTTCAGAAAACTGTCATATAAACGGTCAGACAAAGGCCGCGCATGTCCGGATGTCATTAAGACCCATGAACAAGATATACGGTCCATACTGGGCCGTATTACGGATATGCGGTCGCTATTGGGCCGCCTATGAGGATATACGGGCCACTACAGGCCGCGCATACCTCTCTTAGCCCAATTCGATCCAAAACTTAAACCAGCGATTCGGTCACGTAAATCGATGTTCTGGTGGTTCATTAGTTCATAACAAGGGTATAAATAAATCTCGAGATGATGGTATGTTCTCCGGATGGAGTTTCCGGTGATAAGTTCAAAGTTAACGCAACTTAAAGGGGCTAATGACTTACTAGAAGTCCGTAATTTGGTCAACGTTCTACTGGAATAGAATTGTTATCCAGCAACTAAAAGTTCATGATAAACCTAATTTCCATGTTAAATCATCAAGGATTAAGTTTTACTTTTAATGTATTTTCCAAAAAGATGAATCAAGATGATAAGATAATGAACAAGATCGCGTAGGAATGAACAACATGCAATTAACAGAATTTTAGTTACATAATTAATCACTAATCCTGTGGGTTTCTAATTAACCATTGTGTGTGTTGAAGTGGAGATGGTAATCGGAGCGGTTCATACACTTTAATTGAGTGCAGGGACCATTGTTCTTCAATTTTGGATTGAGGAACACCGGGCTTAATTTGAGATCAATGGGTTGTATGTATAGGTCATTGGTTCCTCAAAATATGGTTTCCAATTGGACTAGGTTGAATGGATTGATCCCCTTACGGTCCGGATCAATCCTCAGGTCGTAAACACGTAACCCGGGTCTGCCAGCATATGGGTCGACCTAATGGGTCGACCCCTGAAAAATCCAGGGATCTGCCTGCGTGTGGGTCGACCCCAGCAAGACAGACTGCTGTCTGCTGAATGGGTCGACCCCATGTGTCGACCCCCTCACATTCTGCCTTATGGGTCGACCCCATGGGTTGACCCTCACCTGCCCGCTGTATGGGTCGACCCCATGGGTCGACCCCCGCACGGTGCTGTATGGGTCGACCCCATGGGTCGACCCTCGGGCAGACAGGTTCTGCTTGAGGATGGGTCGACCCATGGGGTCGACCCCTGCATTCACAGAACCGAATGTGACTTCCGGAAACCAACTAATCTCACCCAATTGGGGTCTAATTGGACTAAGATCATAACCCCATGCTCCTGGGTTCTTGATGGACATATTAGGGTCATAATACAAGAGTTTGGAACACGAAATTCACCATAAAATTAATCGAAATCACAATCTATCTAGGAAGAACACTTGAAAACCTAGTTTTAGCATGCTTCTAATAAAACACGAAATTCTCTAAGCATGGTCTATGAAAATTGGGGCTTTATATATCAAAAGAAAGAGAACTGAAAGCTTAACATTTCGATATATTACTTGCGGTTTGAACCCGAGAGAACCTACCTCAATCAGAGAAGAAAGGAAGAAGAAAGGAGGAGGAACAGACGCCGACACGTCACCACTAAACTCCCGAGATCTCCCTAGATCGATCTCCACTGCAACCGCTACTACTACCAAAGGATTCTAGGGTTGCATAGTTTCATTTTTATCGCTCATACACCTTCTGGAGCCTTCGGTGCTGAGAGAATTAGTCGAAACAAGTTGATTGTTTGAAAACGGCGCCGAAATGTTTGACCTAGCCAAAGCTCGGCCGACACCACGTTTTAGGGCTAGGGTTTCGATCAATTAACAGAGGGGAAATGATCCTTAGATCGTGGCCTTCCATTTGCCACCGATTTGGGGTCATTTGGTTGAGTATTAAGCTCTAATTTCGCGTTTTAAGTTAAGGTTAGGTAAGGGTTAGGTAAGTGTGCATTTTTGACATAATCCACTAATTAGACCTAATTACGGATTTTTGCTGGGTCGACCACAGAAGACAAAGTTGTTAAATAAATGGTCCTTAACCCAATTACCATTTTTCTAGATTTTTATAAGGTAGTCGAAATTTTACTAGTTCTATTTACTAAGGAATTAAATATTAAATTCTGAAATTCATTTATTTCAACTAAAAATTCATTTATTTTAATTAAATTTCATATTTTTAAAACATGGGTATTACAGGAGGTGTCTTAAATGCCAACTCCACGCTGACAAAATCCATGCTCCAGCTTCATCTCTCCATCCTCTCTCCGCTCCTTGGCCATTCTCTATGTGGGCTTTCGATGTCGTCGGCCAGCTCGGTGATTCTAATTCTCAGATCAAGCAGAAATCCTTTATCCTTACCGCCACTGAGTACTTCACCAAATTGGCCGAAGTGGAGGCGTACGCAGAGATTAAAGCTACAACGGTGTGCCGCTTCATCATGAAGAATATCATCTCGCGGTTAGGAGTGCTAAGCGGCATCATCACCGACAACGGACCCTAGTTCGTCTCCCAAGAGCTCAAGGACCTATGTAAGAAGTTCAATATTGCATTGCATCATTCATCTCCATATTATCCTCAAGGAAACGGTCAAGCCGAGGTCACTAATAAAACCCTTCTTAAAATCATAAAAAAGACATGCGAATCTCATAAGTTTTCCGATTGGCCAGAAAGATTAGTGGAAGCTCTATGGGCTTACCGCACCTCCGTCCGTACTCCTATGGGACAAACTCCCTATGCTCTTACCTATGGGATGGAGGTGGTACTCCCCTATGAGATCTTGATCCCTTCCCTTAGGGTGCAGCTCGATAAAGAACTTAATCTCGACGAACGTCGAGAGGCGTTGCTTGGTCAGCTGGAACTCTTGGATGAGAAGAGAATGAACGCGGCCGATCACGTATCCGTTTATCAAAAGAGAGTTTCGCGTTATTTTCAAAAGAAGGTGATTGAACGAAAATTTTAAAAAGGTGATATGGTTTTGAAACGCAAATTCATTCGGTCTGCAGGTCCTAGGTCTAAATTACAACCTAACTGGGAAGGACCGTTCGTTGTAAAAGAGGCTTATCCAGGGAATGCTTATCGTTTAGTGAACGCGGAAGGTGAGGAGGTCTCTCACGCTTGGAATGGGTTGTATCTTAAGCATTTTTTTCCTTAGAGTCTAATCAGTGCCACCCCGGCAGTAAGGTGTTCCCTCCCTTTCACCATGAAGAGTCCCGAGTACGGTAATCACCCACCACACAACATCCCTGGTCAGGTTTCCTGCTTTGTAGACGTCGTTTCTCCTCGGCCATGCTTTGGGGGAAAGTTGAAGTCTCTGTTCGTTTCCTTCCTCGGCTGAATCCAGGGGCAAGAGGTGAATAAGGAGGCGATGACCAATCTAGGCACCCTGACGAGAGGAGGTCTCAAATAGGGACAGTCCGTTATGACCTGACGCCACAAGCAAAGAAACATACAAGCAAAGAAAAGAAAAGAAAGCAAAGGAGCAATCTTTGTGACAAAAGCAAAGGCATTATCTCAAAGTCTACCCACCAGAATTCCAAAGCTCCGAAAAAAGAAAGAAAGCTAGGCATGGCAAAGAGTGTCAGTATAGTTCCCCGCGGGACGAATGAGCCCGGTCTCATGTATGCCTAGAGTGGACTAAGGTTCGATGACGGACACAAAGCCCCGGCGCAACAGACCAAATCTCTAATGAATTGTCTGGAGAGGAACCCAAGTCCTAAAAACTTCTATATCTGGGCTAAGCTTACCACCTTGTTCTGTTTTCCTTTTTAGGATCAAGACTAGTACCCTGGGTATGGCCCCGGTAGAGACACCATCATGCAAGTTGGGCCTTGGTCAGGGGTGGTCATCCTGTTGCACGCCAACCTCGGGGACTCTCAATACAATAAGAAGGACCCACGTTGTCGGGGGGAGGCGCTGGTTTCCAAATTCCAACAAAAAAAATCATATATTTCCCAAAATCCAACAAAAAAATCATATATTTCAAAATCTAAAAAAATCATATGTTCCGAAATCCAAAAAAATCATATATTCCAAAATCGAACAAAAAAATCATGTATTTCTAAAATTAAACAAAAATATCACATATTTCAAAATCTCATAAAAATTTAGATATTTCCCAAACCCCAAAAGCACCATCATATGCATTGCATGCGTCGCATTATTTCTGTTATATTTTTCGCCTATTTAATAAGGCTCCACCCCTTGACCGAATATCAAGAAATGGTCATTTTCTAACTTGCTTTAAGGCAAGGGGTTGAGTCTAAGAACAGATCTAACTTGTCTCTTGTCTAAGTGTGTGCAGAACGTAGGTTCAAGCCCAGGACTGAAATCTCACAACTATGCAGGTTCATGAATGTGACGCGCCAGGTTCAGGCCATCACACTCATCTAACGGTTCATCCTAGACCGTCACTTCGTCTTCAGGCATTGGCTTTCTTCTCTCAGCAGCTCTCTCTCTAACGGTCTAGGCCATGACCGTTACGCCTTCTAACGGTCTGTCATTGGGCCGTTACATCCTCCAGAGAATTCAATTCTCAGTCCGTTCCCCTGACGGCCTATCTCCTCACCGTTACATACTTCTAGCGGCCCTTCTCAGGACCGTTACACTCTCCAGAGGCTTTGTTTTCAGGTTCATTCTAGCCAAGTCAAGCCACAACTCATGCTCATACAACTAAGGCATTCCCATCTCATTCAAATGAACTTGATGAAACATAAGATTAATGAAATATCAATTCCCATTATCAATTACAGCAACATCTTTTATGAACAAATCAAATTACATTCAGTCTCCTATCCGCAAGAGGGCGGATCTTCCTCAACTCTTTCACGTAGCCACGGCGTGCTTCGTCGTTCTCTTCCACTTCTTCTTGCCACGGACGCATCTTGCTGATCTCCCACATGGTCAGCGCGTTCCGAACCGCTCTTTCATCCTCCTCGGTCCCCATCTTCCTAGGTAGAAGGGGAGGCTAGTGTGATAGTGCAGGAGCTTCAATTCGAGGTAGTTCGATCTGAAGATGGCACCGGTTCGGGTTGTAGATCGCCATGGTAGTATTTCCCACTAGCTGGATGTCCAGGCCTTGACGTCGCGGTATTCTAAGCAAGGTGCTCCGAAGGATTCTTGGTCGCATTGTGAATTTCTCCATTGCCAAAGTGTTGAAGAAAAGGCGCCATTCATCCCGTGTTTTCTTGTCCACCGTCTTGCATTCAACCTGTGAAAAAAATCCAAACGCTCCTCCAATAAAGAACAAAGGGTGGCTCCCGAAGATCCGGCTGGCAAAAGTTATGTCTTCCTTGGGTTGGAATTTGATTCTCACTCCCATCCAACGCTCAAGGAGTATCATGGAACCGAATAGAGGCCCTCCTAAGCAAGCAGAGCTTAGTCCTTCATAGAGATATGAGAGGATCGCTTGAGAGATGGACATTCCCCGCCACAACCCGCTAATAATGCTGAGATTTTGGGTATCTAAGAGGTGGTCGGTAGTAGTGAAAAGGAAGACTCCGCATAAGCAAACTGACACCACCTTGGCTATTGCTTCATGTCTCTCCCACTTGTTTTTGTAATGAGAGACTATTCATTGTGCCATGGGTATCAAGTGAATGTGGTGCAGGCTGGTCATGGTCCTCACGTCCTTCGGATTATAGATGAAATCACTCAAGATCAAGGATGGGTCGATGGGCTCCACCATATAGCAAATTAGGTCTTCATTTCCTGCCTTAGTCTTAGGAAGGGCTAGGTAGGTTTCTACCTCCTCTAATAGGACTGTAGTTTCAAAAGAAGGGAAGATGAAGGTATGTGTTTGTGGATGCCACAAGTCTATGAGGGCTAAAATGCTTGGCCAATCCAAGGATAATTTCTGAAAGTTCTTGGCTAAGACCAAAAGAGGTTGGAGGTGCCATGCCCTAAGGATTGCTAAGACTTCTAAGGGGAGTTCCTTGATCATGGGAGCTGCCCACTTCAGATTGGAATAACATCTTAGACCAGGAAGAGGCTAAGATAAAGAAGAAGATCATGAGGAAAGATGAAGTGCAGAGAATTATGGATGAACTTGGCTAGGGTATGAAAGCTTACCACTCTTTGAGCATTGGAGCTCAGATGTTTGGAAATCGAGGTTAGCCTTTGTAGCTCTCCGTGTTCCTTTCTCGCAGCCTTAGGTCCGGTGTAGATCGTCTCCTCCATGGCCATCACCTCGAAGCTTCTCTTCATCATGTTTCCTACCTTTAGGGGAGGTTCTTCAGCCTTTCTAGCAGAGAATTCAGCAAAGTTACGAATTTTGGTTGTGTTTCCAAGTTTTAAAGGCTTGCTTTTAGCTTTGGAGTGATAGGATTTGAGTTGGAAGGCTTTATCTCGAGTTTAGAAGAGTTCTAGTTGGGGTTTGGGTCATCCGTCAAGATTGGGCTCTCACGGCACAATCCGTCTCAGAGTACACTTCATTTTCTGACGGTCTATCGTAGGGCCGTCACTTGGCTCTGACGCCCCAGCTCTGGGCCGTCACATTTCCTGTGGGTTTCTTTTGACCCAATTTCGTTCTGTCAATCCTAACGGTCTAGCATCAGGCCGTTAATTCTTGTGACACATGGACCCTGAGCCGTCACATTTTATGCTATTCGGTCTTGGCTTCTTCTCGTTCAATCACTCCTGACGGTCTGATCACAGCCGTTACATGGCTCTGACGCTCACATCTGGACCGTCACATTTTCTGCAAGTTGCCCTGGTATAGCATTGCTCTGCCATCTTTAACGGTCTAGCATTTGACCGTTACATTTATCTCACGCTCCCTAGTGGACCGTCACACTTTCTGCTACTTAATGTTGCAGTTTGGCCTGTCATCTCTGACGGCCTCCAGCTGATGCGTTACAGGGGTCTGACGGTCTGGATCTAGACCGTCACTTTGTCTGCTGCTGTATTTATGCTAATCCTTTCTACCTATGATTAAACCTGGCAGTCTTACACTCTTTCCATGCATTTATCCTGCCCATTCTTTCATCCACACATCACGTCTCATCCATGCCCATTTCATGTTGCACAAATTAATCCATTCTTTTCCACATATCCACGCACATTACTCTATTCACACATCTTCACATTATCTCTGCATTTCCATTCACATATTCTTGCATTTCACGCGTTCACATGTCCATTTCCTGAATTCACACTCATTTTCATTCGCATTCACACATCCATTCATTCACATAAAAACCACAACAAAACACAAAAAAGATTTTTATTTCATTTCCATTTACATGTACAAGTAATAAGAAAAACCCAAAACAAGCTCACTCGGCCGGCTTGTCTGCCGAGCCGTCATGGTCATCACCATCCTCGGGTCTCTTCACCGGTGGCGCTATGGAGGCACTCTCCTCCTGCTGTCCTCTCTCTGCCCTCTCGTTCCTCCGCTGTCCGGAGGAACTGGTGAGAAAATCTGCTACTGATCCGCTCGGGGCAACACTCCTCCGCGCCCCACTCTGAGAGGTGCTCCGCTCCAGTCCTCGGCCCATCATCCTCACTGTGTGCTCCATCGTCCGTAGCTCGATCTTCAACTGGAAGATCTGATGCCGTGTCTCTCGGGCCTCGGTCCGGTAGCGATCCAAGTCTGCTGTACCGGTCCGTAGTCTCTCCACCTCGGCTCGTGCCTGAGCCAGAGTCCGGAGTTGCTCTGCCTCTGTCTGAGCCTTGCCTCGCCTCAGCCACCGCCGCAGCTAGCTCTCTCGCCTGCATTGTGCATTGTCAGTATATTAAGCATTTGCGTAAATCAAAAGCATTCAGGTCTAAAGAAGCATTTAGCATCTTACCCGCTCCGCGAGGGTGGCCTCCGCCTCCTCGGCCCGAGCAACTGCTCGAGCGAATTCGGCGTCCCGCTCAGCTCTGCCCCCGACAGGCTGTGATGACGATGATGGGGCATCCGGTCCGGCTCTTTGGGCTCCCTCAGCCCGCTGCATTAGAAGTCATAGTCAGTCAGTCGCATTTGCATCATTTGCATCATAAGCATGAATCATTTAAGTCTAAGGTTTTGGGAATTTTACCAGTAGCTCCAAGGCGGCCCGGTACTCGTCCCACTGCTGGATGGTGGCGTGGAGTAGCCCCTCGAGCTCGGCTATCCTTCCCTTGGGGTCTAGCTGCATTTAGAAAGCATATGAGTCAGTGCATATAGAGTAATTTTCATATAAGAGCATTCAGAGTTCAGGGTTTAGAATTGGACACCGGTCGTCGGGTACCTCGGTACACCTGGTCCCCGTACCGCCGAGCGAAGGCCTCCAAGTACGCCTCGTCGCTCTCATCCTACTCTTTCACCGCTCTGCCCCGCCTGTTCCAATCGTGGACATACTTCGCCTTTCGGGCGCACCAATCCACGTCACCGCTAATACCCTTTGATGACTTGCCCGAGCGCTCGTTACCGCGGCGTGGAAAGGTCACCTCGGGCTGGTGTAGTCCCCGAGTCCGCAAGATCAGCCGGTAGTGGAGTGGCTCGATGACATGGATGCAGTGCAACCATATCTCTCGTCCCCGGTACGAGAGAGCTGCCTCCACCCATGGCTATCCCTCGTAGCTCTCACCTCGGTGTGGGGTCCATCTCACCTAGGAAGCATATAGTCCATGTCATCATATTCATCAGCATATTTCATTTAAAGCATTTAGAAAGCATTTTTGAGTTCGGGCTTACCGCTGTGTGCGGGAAGGAATCCAAGTCGTCCTAGATCGCCCAGGTCAATCTGGTAATCGACCCCGGGTCCCTCGTAACCACCCATCGTCTGGCGATCGGGATCCGCCCGGGGTGGAGTAGTGTGCCTCTCCCGATGCCCGGGAGGTACATGTAGCTACAGATCTGCATTTAGAAGTCTAATGTCAGTCACATAATCATTTGCATTGGCATAATCATGAGCATAATAAGAAGCATTTAAGTTAAGTTTACCTGTAGGAAAGGCGAGAAGCCACCCAGCATGGTCTGACGGTCCGTGGTGCTGAGCGACTCGAACAGAAAGGCTAGGACTGCCGCCCCCCAGGCGTACTTTCCAACTCTACCTAAATCTCTGATCATCGGTAGCAGCCTGCAGCTGATGACATCCGCTCTAGTCGCGAACAGGAGCTTCCCGAACAAAAGCATCAAGAACCGCCTCAGGGCGATCTGCTTCCTGTCCCGCCTCTGCCGCCACATGTGGGCGCACCTGCTCTATCACTCGGTCTATGTGCTCCTTCGATAGCTCACCCACGGCTATGGATGCTCCTCTCAATCCTAAGCTCTCCTACAATCGCGATCTCGAGAGCTGGGATGATGTCTGGCCCGGCCTGATCAGATCTAGCCCCAGCAGCTCCTGGGCCATCTCTCTGTAGTCCCTGTAAGTCCACCCCGCCACTGCGGCTCCGTGCACTCTCAGCCCGGCGATCCTCGCCATGTCTTCCAGCGTGGGGATCATGTGACCCCACAGGAAGATGAACGCCCTACTGATCGGATCCCATCTCTCGTGCAAAGCGTATAGCAGCGGCGTGTCCATCCTGATCACCTCGATGCTCAGCACCTCGGCGAACCCCATCGCTGCGAGTCTCTCGCTCTGGTAATCGGGCAGTGCCTGGTAGATGGCCCGGATCTGCAGCCACGATATCCTTGTTCGTCTCTTCCCCTGCATTCATTTAGGGCATAAGTTAGTCAATTGCATCATAGAACCATTGCATAACATTCATATAATGAAGAAAAAAAATTGAATAATTGAAAACCTAAAAATCAATTTTGGGTCTCTAGTGGATGTAACGGCCCTGGGGTGGGGCGTTACATGGCTCTAACGCACCAAGGGTGATGCGTTAGGGTTGTGACGGTCGTTGGAAGGACCGTCACATTCTCTGCTAATGGGCGATTTTCCTTTTGTTTTCGTTGGCTTCTCACCTTGGCTAAAAGGCCTACAAATGGATCCTAATGGGTTCATAGACCCATTTTCTACCCCCCCCCCATTCATGCATGCATCCAGATAAAAAACTCATAAAAATCAAAATTTGAAAATTAAGGCGAAGGGGCCTACCTCCCGGTCTTGCCCCCTTTTCCTCTTTTGCTCCATCGCAATGGGCTCTCCTTCGTCCTGGGGTGCTTCCCCTTGGTTCTCCTCGGCCGTTGGAGCCTCCTCCTCCTCTCTTGGCCCTCTCGTCGCCGTCCGTTGCTTCTCGACCGGTGGAACCTCTTCGCGGTCCACTCGAGCCCTAAACCGCCGTATGGCCTTCTTCTTCACACCTTTCTCCCTCCTCTCCGGTGGTGGAGGCTCGTCGCCGGCCATTTCATCGGTGGTCGTCGGTGGTCGCCGATGATTGCTCTCGGTTGGGGTTTTTGGGGGTGTTAAGGGCGAATGAGTGTGTGAATGAAGGGTCGTGACCGTTCGGTTTGTTTTTTTGAACGCTCAGGAAATGTGATGGTCTATCACCAGACCGTTACATTCTCTTACGCATATTCCTTGGACCGTCAGGTCATTTGAAGTTATTCATTGAAGAATGTGAACCGCCATTGTCTAACGGTCCTTTCCCAGACCGTTACTTTGTGTGACGCACCCTCAGTAGGCCGTTACAGATTGCAAGTTTCTTGATGAATAAAATGGTCTATTTGATGCTTGAATGATTAAATTTTTTACCATGGTGCATATTATTGATGCTTCTAATGCGTACAAATGGTTATGCCTTGTTTCACACTCATATTATCCTTGGCTAACCTTCTGTTCATGGATGAAGTTATGAACAAGCATCATGCTTTGCCATTCGTCAAGCAGGTAAGTCAGGTATTGTATCTCGATCTCTTGTCCCTTTAATACATTACTATATGGTATCTATGATATATTATCTCGAGAACCGGCTGGTCATTCATGTGTTCTGGGATCTGATGTTCCCCTTAAACAAAAATGATGATGATCTAAGTACACATGTTTAATCGTTGGATAGGCCGTTAGGTTGGAAAAGTTTGGGGACGATGGTTCTATCTTGCACGCCGTGGTTGCAGATGGTGTCCTGACCCTGATTTCTCCGGTCTAGCAATATTATTCTCGAGTATCTTGTTATTTTATCTTTCTTTGCATTCATTTTAATGATTTCTTTTTTCCTTTAGCCCAGCATGCATCATGCGCATTCTTTGAGCATTCATGAATCTCCATCTGTTCAAGATGTCTCAATGATGGTGAATAGCTGTGTTCTTTATCTCGAATGAGGAGAATCAATTCCACTCGGAATTAGAAGGTTTCCTTTGGTCTGTTCACTTGATCTGGTTAGCTGAAGATTCTTGTCTGGAGTTTAGTCAGTTCTCTTTTCTTTCCGTTGCCTCCGCGGCTAGCTGTGTTCCTTTCCTTAGTTGGTAGTTCCTCCAGACACTCATCCGTTGGTTGGCTATTTCCTTATGATTAGTTCGAAGTTTTCCAGAAAATTCCTATCGCTTGTTGGTTAAAAACGGGTGTCATTTGCCTTAACGCCCGCTTTTCACTCCGCTCCGCTTCATTTCCGCTTCATCTTCATGTTCCATTTCACTTTCGCTTCACCTTCGCTCGCTCCCCTGCAAAGAGGATGTTAAGGAGGGGCAACTGTTGACACCCGTTTTATGACCAATAAGTTGGGTCATCTCCTTGTTCATTCTATATGATGCTCCAAGCTATTCATTCTTCATTAAGCCCTCTTGATCAGTTGAAGGCTTATTTCATGGGTCTTATCCTCTTGATTGAGTCTGGTTTCCTCGGCGCTTTTCGTTTGGATGAAGCTTAGCAAGCTCTTATTATTTTTGATCCCTATTGTCTCTAACAGTCCACACCAGGGGCGTTACATCCTTCTAACGCGTTCACGAATGGCCGTTACATCTTGAAGAGTCCTACGACTTAAGGTGATGTGACACAATATGCAGCGGAGGACAAAGATATCAATTTGATGTGTCGCGACTCCCTTGGACCTAGGATAGCAAGCAGCACTATGAGTCGGCAACGTCGCACATGCGGTTTCGCTCGCGGAAGCACACTCGGATCCGTAGAAGGACCGGCGATGGTGGTGAGGGTCCGAGGTTGGACCTCGGGGCTCCAAGGGTCGGCCGGATAGGGATAGATCCCAATGGGCCAGGGATGCCCGATTTCAAGGGCGGCCGGCACGCCGAGGGCGTGGGATGCAATGGCTCTCTCTCAACTCGCTCCGCGGTGAACACTTGATTGGCTTGAATTATAGATCGAGCGCTCGTCTCACCTCCGACGGACAACTAAGAGCGATACTAAGCTAGCAATGGTAATAACCAGCAGCGAAGAGTGGCCAGGAGCTCACCTGATCGGCGTGAAGATGCCGATCCCGGTCGGAGACGAGGGCGAGCCGGGAAGTGTGCTCCCCGCACACTGCGCCGGTGAAGCTTCAAAACCTGTTCAAGAGTACAATTACTACACCTCGCGCAGGAGGGTGATCTCGGGGGTGGGAATTGGTTAATTACAGACAAACACTACCACCACGCAGGGTGGGGCGGTAAGCCGGCCAGGCGGGGATGGGAGGACGGACCGAAGTGGTTAAAAAGGAAATCAATGTGGGTTCATCTGCAATCTGGACTGCTGGATAGGGTGCTGTGGTTGGCTCTGTCCCGGGCTCGTCCGGACTCCGAATTGAGCGAAACCCCCTCGCAATTATTCCTGACTTGAAGCCAGTGTTGTCTGAATTTTTGGGCGGCCTCTGGAGCCAGGGACTGGCGACACCAGCGACTGAACCGAGTCGGAAGATGTGGTCTCTGGCCGGACCTGTTCTGTAGCAGCAGGTTGGAGAAGCTGTTGTGAGCTCTCCCGAACTCCGAATGGCACGAAACCAGCGTCGTCGTCTCCGTGGTCGAGGTAGCTTTCAGCTGGAGTCGATGGGGCTGCGATCCAAGGCCGTGGACGATCGGTGTGCCCTGAAGAGTAGGCACTGGTCGCTACAGACTGCAGGAGGCAGATCCGCGCGACGGAGGGATAAAATTTGTAACTCTGGATCCTGGATGCCGAATGTCGTTCCGTTTTATGTTTCTGGTCGTGGACAGATGGAGGAAGAATTTTGAAGAAGAGAGTTCAGCCTGATTCCTCCACGGTTAGTCGTGGTGCAGCAACGAACCAGGTTGCAGACTCTGGCCACAGCGGCTACAGAAATGAACAGTGGATTGAAGACGTTGTCCCGGCCGCTCCCAGATGCCAAATCTCAAGCCGCCAGAGTTGCTGGAACCGTGGACAATCCCTCTGCGCTGCTAAACTGATGAGGAAGCCGTCTGATGTTGGGGTGGACTGGGGGATGCCAATGAGTGGAGGTAGGTCACTGCCCACTGTGGGAGGCAGACCCGACCAGTCGAGGGAGAAAGACCAAAACTCTGACCTCCGGATGGCGAACGCACTTGCGCATCTTGATCCAGTAAGAGGACTTGTGGAGGAAGATATTTGTAGAAGAACTCACAACTTGAATCTCTCACCGTCGGCCGTGGTGTAGCTTTGAACAGGGTTCAGGGGCTCTGCTGATGGAGCTCTGCGCAGTCGGGGTAGAACAGCCTTCCCAGACGGCCACGAACTCAGAATGGGGTGATTCCACCTCGCCTGCGAAGAGGATAGGGAGGCCTTTCCAGAAAGGTAGGCCACGCCCCCTGAAGCTTCAATATGTTGTCGTGGTAGTCGCTGCAACTCGAGGCTGGTCTGCAGGTCAGCCTGCAGACAGAACTGAAGTTGACAAAAGGGGGGGGGTGGAGGGGTCGGCCAAGGCAATGGGAGGGTGGAGAGGGGTTGAGGGGGTCGACCCTAGGAGGGAGGGGAAGGGGGTGGACGGCCTTGGGAGGTGAAGGGGCTCCTTGGGGAGGGGAAAGGGCCCTTGGGAGGTGGGAAGTTGCTTGGGGAAGGGGGAGGGATGCCTTGGGAAGGTGAAAGGGTGCTTGGGGAGGTGGAGTGATTAATGGTGAAGTAATGGGGGTCTTGGGAGGTGAAGAGACTTGCCTAGGTGGCAAGTGAGGTGGCAAGGGGTGAGGAGAGAGGGGAATTTCGAATTTTAGAGAGAGAGGGAGGGAGGAGAGAGAGGGGGTTCGCCCCTAGGAGAGAGGGAGAGAGAGAATTAGGGAGAGAGAGCTAGAGAGAGAGAGAGATAGAGAGAGAGGGAGAGAGATAGACTCAAGGGGATTGAAGTGGATTTCAAGCTTTCATTCATTCATCAATTACCCTCTTCAAGTGGGGGATTGGGGTCCTTATATAGGAAACCCACAATTTACAATAAGTCCTCACATTGTGGACAACTGACAGAAGACCAAAGGTTGGGGAAGGGGGGCGCCCATGGGCCAGGCCCAATGAACAGGCCCAATAACCTACTAAGCTAGTTAATGAAACTTGGACTTAGGTAAATGACTAACTAACTTAGGTAATAGATTCAATAAAAGGCAAAATTACATGATAATGACTCAAGAAAATTGTGGAAATTATATAGCTAGACTCCAAAAATCATGGCGAGCAAAATGGCGAGTAGCAGGACCCTCGGAGGTATGTGAAGGAGTAAGTGATGTCCCCATCATACTCCCGGGGTGCGGAGAACTCGACTCCGTCGAGTAAGGGCTCACCGGGGGAGCAGCTCAGGGCGTCCTGCAATCTCCAAAACCAACCTGCACCTGCGACCAGGGGACGGCTCTTCATCCTCTCAAGGTGGCCCGGACACACCCTCATGCTGGCGATGGAACCCTACTTGCATAGTATTGCCCCTCTGTGTACACGTCGGGCTCTCAAGGCTGTTTTGTGGAAGCACTCCGGGGTGTCCCTCTTAAAGGAAGTTATAGGCTCAAAGTACTCACTGGGATTCACCGCGGTGCCCATGTAGGGTGCCGGATCAGTCGCATGATAATTGGGGTATATCCCATAGCCCATTAGTAAATCTAATCCATAAGCCAGGTTTGCCAAAGCCACTCGGAACATGAAAGGTCCAAGTCCTCGTGCCCTTGATTTGGAGGTGGCCCTAAGATAGAGTCGTTCCAATGCCACCATCGCGAGGTTTCCTCCTTGGATTTCAAAGTGCCACCCGTGAGTTATAGCCCGCTCATTATGATCGTCACTACCCATATTTGGATGCTTACTTGAATGAGTATGCTTTGAGTGATGGTGCGGTGGGGGTGGGAAGTATGTGGTATGCAAAGGGGGACCGGGGAAACCATACAGAGACCTATCATTCATGGATGTGATGAGGCATCTTGTGGACTCAGGGGGGCCTGGGAAACCATAGGCGGATCTATTGTGTATGGCTGTGAGAGTTACCGGGGGACTCGGACATCCACGTGTGTTCCATTCAAGTGTAAGGGCTATGAAGAATGTGGGTGGACCAGCACAACCAAATGTAGGCCAGTTATGCATTGAGCCTAAACTGTGCGTGACATGCATGGGAGGGCTGGACTCATGACCCTTGTCGAATGATGTGACATGCCAAGATGGGTGCTTTCTTCTCCTAGAGATGATGACCATGTGTGTGGGTATGGGGTGGCCTTTAAGCTCCCATTTGTAAGGGTCGAAGGGATCATAGTAGGTATGCATCATGGGGTGGGGCACTACCTTGTTCCCTAGGTGTATACTGCCCATGGTCATGGTTCCCTTGGTGTGGGCTGCGTCTAGGACGAGGTGTGTTGGTTCTAGCATGGTGGGTGAGGGTAGGAGGGAGTGGGTGGTGGGTAGGGCGCTCAGGTCCCATGGGTTCATGTCTTCCATAGGGTGAGATCAAAGGGGTCATGGAATGTGTTACCAAGGGTGAGGTGTTCTTTCACCTCAAGGTCTCCAAATGATGGTGAGTTCTCCTCCTTAAATGTAGTAATTGAACCGAAGTTCGAGGAGGGTTGGTTGGTCATGATTGGAGGGCTTGGTATCCTACCCGAAATAAGTAACTCCAATTCGCGGATAGCATCGGGCTCTTCGGGAATGGGGAGGGATAAAAGAAGGTCGCTAGTGTAGCAACCCACAGTGTAAATGGAAGAGATGGACCCGACACATGGATGTAGGAGGTTAAGACTCCTAGGTTGGTCGGCTACAGTGGTCAACATGCCAGTTAGCTTCATTTGCCAAGTTAGACCCTCAAGAAAATCCCCTAATGTTTCCACCTGATAGGATGATTGGATTGTGGTGTGATAGGTGGATAAGGGTACTATAGGAAGGTTTTGCTCCATGGGTGGGTAAGCATGGACCATGAGATCTCCAAATGGGTTCTCCTTTAGCCAACGTGAAAGGGGTTCTTCTAAGATAAGCTCGGTCCCTATTAAGGAGGGTGGTGTAAGGTGAAGATCACCATGTGAAGTTCCTTCTTCTTCCTGGACATGGGCGATCTCTATGGCGGGGGTTGGTGTGTTCACCTCTATGGGGTCGGGTATGGGAATCATGGGTTCCTCTATCAAGGAGGTGAGATGGTTCCTTGAGGGTGGGGTGGTGAGGGTAGGTGTATGGTACCCCCGGGGTGGGAGGTAAAGGGGAACTTGGTTTGGGATCGGTAAGGGGAGAAGTGGGGGCCTAGGTTGGGGTTGGGTAGGGATTGGTAGTGGAAGATGGATGGGTTGAGGAGGATTGGGTTGATTGGTTTCAGGGGGTGTGTCTCTTTTAGGGGAAGATGGAGGGGTGGTTTTGGGGACCAAGGAAGTTTGTGGAGTGTGGGTTGGTGGGAGAGTTTTGGGTGGGGTGGTGGTGGTCATCACGGGCCTAGGTGGAGTGGACATGGGGTCCATACGGGTCGGAATGGTGAGGGTGGAGTGAGCCATGATGCTTCCTCCACTTGGGATGAGAACTTCTTGGCCTAACCCATGATATTGTGATTCATACTCCTCTTCCCATTCGGGGGAGGCCTCATATTCCTCAACTTCAATCTCATTCCTTTGTGGTGTGGGGGTCTTGCTCTCCAGGGGAGTGGGAAGGCCTTTTGGCGATGGGGTGGTGCAAGTTGGAATTATTTGGGGTGGTGGAGTTTGGACCCTAAGGGAGGTGAAGATATTCTTAATCTCAATCCTTAGTTCTTCTAATAAGTCTCGGGGTCTTTTGGGTGGTGGGGTTTGGGTCCTAGTGGAGGCCTTGGGTTGACTGGGAGGAAAAGGGGGAGTGGGGGTGCTCCTCGGGTTATGCTCCTCACGGTAGGAGTGGGACGGTCGGGGGGCGTAGATCTTCCTAAGCTCACTCTTCATCTCTTCCCATGAGTGAATGGGCTCTTGCCCCCAAACCCTTCTGAATCTCTCTTTGTGTTCCCACATTTTCTTAGCTAGACCCCGAAGTCGTGCCTTGGCCCTGCGGACTCTCTCGGATCCATATACCCAAGTACTTTCAAAGTCCCTTTCCATGGTATTCTCCCACCTAAGATAGGCATGAGGATTTCCATCAAAATGAAGGTCCTCATCTACAATGTAGTCCATGTGGATGGGGTCAATCGGACCATTTGGCCAACGAGGGGTATGCATGATGATCGGGTGATGAATGCAATTGACCTAGGACAAGACTTAGTAGAGACAAGTCTAGAACTTGCTCTGATACCAATTTGATGTGACACGATATGCAGCGGAGGACAAAGATATCAATTTGATGTGTCGCGACTCCCTTGGACCTAGGATAGCAAGCAGCACTATGAGTCGGCAACGTTGCACATGCGGTTTCGCTCGCGGAAGCACACTCGGATCCGTAGAAGGACCGGCGATGGTGGTGAGGGTCCGAGGTTGGACCTCGGGACTCCAAGGGTTGGCCGGATAGGGATAGATCCCAATGGGCCAGGGATGCCCGATTTCAAGGGCGGCCGGCACGCCGAGGGCGTGGGATGCAATGGCTCTCTCTCAACTCGCTCCGCGGTGAACACTTGATTGGCTTGAATTATAGATCGAGCGCTCGTCTCACCTCCGACGGACAACTAAGAGCGATACTAAGCTAGCAATGGTAATAACCAGCAGCGAAGAGTGGCCAGGAGCTCACCTGATCGGCGTGAAGACGCCGATCCCGGTCGGAGACGAGGGCGAGCGGGGAAGTGTGCTCCCCGCACACTGCGCCGGTGAAGCTTCAAAACCTGTTCAAGAGTACAATTACTACACCTCGCGCAGGAGGGTGATCTCGGGGGTGGGAATTGGTTAATTACAGACAAACACTACCACCACGCAGGGTGGGGCGGTAAGCCGGCCAGGCGGGGATGGGAGGACGGACCGAAGTGGTTAAAAAGGAAATCAATGTGGGTTCATCTGCAATCTGGACTGCTGGATAGGGTGCTGTGGTTGGCTCTGTCTCGGGCTCGTCCGGACTCCGAATTGAGCGAAACCACCTCGCAATGATTCCTGACTTGAAGCCAGTGTTGTCTGAATTTTTGGGCGGCCTCTGGAGCCAGGGACTGGCGACACCAGCGACTGAACCGAGTCGGCAGATGTGGTCTCTGGCCGGACCTGTTTTGTAGCAGCAGGTTGGAGACGCTGTTGTGAGCTCTCCCGAACTCCGAATGGCAAGAAACCAGTGTCGTCGTCTCCGTGGTCGAGGTAGCTTTCAGCTGGAGTCGATGGGGCTGCGATCCAAGGCCGTGGACGATCGGTGTGCCCTGAAGAGTAGGCACTGGTCGCTGCAGACTGCAGGAGGCAGATCCGCGCGACGGAGGGATAAAATTTTTAACTCTGGATCCTGGATGCCGAATGTCATTCCGTTTCTTGCTTCTGGTCGTGGACAGATGGAGGAAGAATTTTGAAGAAGAGAGTTCAGCCTGATTCCTCAACGGTTAGTTGTGGTGCAGCAACGAACCCGGTTGCAGACTCTGGCCACAGCGGCTACAGAAACGAACAGTGGATTGCAGACGTTGTCCCGGCCGCTCCCGGATGCTAAATCTCAAGCCGCCAGAGTTGCTGGAACCGTGGACAATCCCTCTGCACTGATAAACTGACGGGGAAGCCGTATGATGTCGGGGTGGACTGGGGGATGCCAATGAGTGGAGGCAGGTCACTACCCACTGTGGGAGGCAGACCCGACCAGTCGAGGGAGAAAGACCAAAACTCTGACCTCCGGATGGCGAACGCACTTCCGCTTCTTGATCCAGTAAGAGGACTGGTGGAGGAAGATATTTGTAGAAGAACTCACAACTTGAATCTCTCACCGTCGGCCGTGGTGTAGCTTTGAACAGGGTTCAGGGGCTCTGCTGATGGAGCTCTGCGCAGTCGGGGTAGAACAGCCTTCCCGGACGGCCACGAACTCAGAATGGGGTGATTCCACCTCGCCTGCGAAGAGGATAGGGAGGCCTTTCCAGAAAGGTAGGCCACACCCCAAGAAGCTTCAAGATGTTGTCATGGTAGTCACTGCTACTCGAGGCTGGTCTGTAGGTCAGCCTGCAGACAGAACTGAAGTTGACAAAAGGGGGGGGTGGAGGGGTCGGCCAAGGCAATGGGAGGGTGGAGAGGGGTTGAGGGGGTCGACCCTAGGAGGGAGGGGAAGGGGGGGGACGACCTTGGGAGGTGAAGGGGCTCCTTGGGGAGGGGAAAGGGCCCTTGGGAGGTGGGAGGTTGCTTGGGGAAGGGGGAGGGATGCCTTGGGAAGGTGAAAGGGTGCTTGGGGAGGTGGAGTGATTAATGGTGAAGTAATGGGGGTCTTGGGAGGTGAAGAGACTTGCCTAGGTGGCAAGTGAGGTGGCAAGGGGTGAGGAGAGAGGGGAATTTGAATTTTAGAGAGAGAGGGAGGGAGGAGAGAGAGGGGGTTCGCCCCTAGGAGAGAGGGAGAGAACTAGAGAGAGCTAGAGAGAGAGAGATAGAGAGAGAGGAGAGAGAAGACTCAAGGGGATTCAAGTGGATTCAATTTTCATTCATTCATCAATTACCCTCTTCAAGTGGGGGATTGGGGTCCTTATATAGGAAACCCACAATTTACAATAAGTCCTCACATTGTGGACAACTGACAGAAGACCAAAGGTTGGGGAAGGGGGCGCCCATGGGTCAGGCCCAATGAACAGGCCCAATAACCTACTAAGCTAGTTAATGAAACTTGGACTTAGGTAAATGACTAACTAACTTAGGTAATAGACTCAATAAAAGGCAAAATTACATGATAATGACTCAAGAAAATTGTGGAAATTATATAGCTAGACTCCAAAAATCATGGCGAGCAAAATGGCGAGTAGCAGGACCCTCGGAGGTATGTGAAGGAGTAAGCGATGTCCCCATCATAAGGCCTTTGTTTCAATCCTTATCCTTTAGCTTATCCATTGATTCTAACGGTCTGTCGTGCAGCCGTTACATTCCTCTAACGCGTTCACCCATGGCCGTTACATTCATTCAAGAGTCCAACTACTTTGATCTTCTTCCCGTTGATCTTATCTCTTTGGGGATAAGGTTAGTGTGACGGTCTCTCCCTGGGGCGTTACGTCTATGTGACTGTCTGTCGTGCAACCGTTACATTCAACAGAGAGTCCTGGCTGATCTGGTCTTTTCTCTGCCACTCCGTGGTCGAAATAAGAGTTTGATCTTGTGATTTCTATTCCAAATCTGATCCTCAGGACCTTCTGTTTGATTCTATGGACTCTTGGGAGTATTATCTTCAAGAGTTTGCTAAGAGTTATCCTCTTTTCTTGCTGGATTATCCTCTGCTCGACCAGAGATTTTGAGGGCCTATAAATAGCACCCTTAACTTCATGGCCAAAGGAGGAGAAATCTGGAGTTCGCGTTGAAGTGCTGCCGCTTTTTGGAGCCATATTCATCCAAGGGGAACTGATTTTCTACGTCCATCTACATCACAGTCAAGGGAGCACTTCGGTTTTGGGTTTTAAAGTTCATAGTTTGCACACTTGTGTTCCTTTCTTCCGCCCCTCATCACAGTGTTGTCCCACTCCTTTCTCTCACATTCTTCATCTGTTTTAATCATCTAAACATCCTTCCTACGTTTTAAAACACCCAGAGGGGTTAAAAAACCAAAACTTCCCCGGTATTCCCCTTTCCTTTTGCATGATCTTAAGTTCTTTAAGAATTGATACTACACTTGTTTGAAGGGCTAATTTGGGATTGTTTTCTTGTGTTTTATGTTCTTTGGTAGGTTTACAGGGTTCATAAGGCGAGGCCCAAGCTTTCTGGCCGGCTGGAAGGTTTGGAGTTCAAAGGATTCACAAGTTGTTTCTGCAGGATCTCTGACGGTCTTGGTAAGATGCGTCAGGCTTCTCTAACGGTTTATCGGGTGACCGTTACACTTCTGTGACGCGCAGGCAGTGGACCGTTACATTCAAGCAGATCTGCAGATTTCACTGGTTTCTCTCTCCCGTGGGCGGGTGCATCATCCTCCTATTTCTAAGGTATTGATTAGGTTTTTGGCTTGTTTTATTACCTTAGTGGCGATCACATTCTTCCTTAGTATTGGGCATCGATTTCTCTTTCTCATATCTCTTATTTCCCTTGCTTGTTCCACCTACGCGATGTGTTTTTATTTACTCCTTGCCCACGCTCCGGCGTGTGTTTTTCATTGCCTTCTTTAGTTTAGTTTGATTGAGATAGCATTGCCCATGCTAGAGCTTGTTCTGGTTGCCTAGGTTCATGGTCCACATGTTCATAGGTTGATTGATATCATTGTCATTTGCTTATCATATTTATCATTTATTACATAACCACAAGAGAGGAAGAAAACAAATCAACAGCTGACTCTTGTGACTTGTGTTTCTGTGACCGGTTTCCGAGTAACCTGTGCGTGGCTTCACTCGAGGTCTAGTCTTGTGTAACATACACGATGATCTAGTTGTGTATGTTCATGCCTTTGCCTGTGTAGGTCTTTTATAGGGCTTTTGCCTGTTTTGATAGGCTTTAGCTTTGGAGCTTGTGTTTGGTTGACGGATCGGTAACGCCCGAATTTCTGAGATTGGGGTTGGCCTGTCTGTTGTCGTTTGGAGTAGCTTAGAGGGCCGTGGTTTAATCGGCTGCCGTGATTCTGATTAGTACGGCTTTACTCTTTTCTTCTGCTATTGTCTTTACTCCTGCTTTTTTACAGCTTTACTGTTGTAGTTACTACTGTTGCTCCAGTTCTTTACTGCTTTACTGTTTAACGCTATTTAGCGTGTTACTGCGTTGTTTCCATTGGGGATCCACGTGACCCCTACTGAGCCAGTGACACGAGACTCACCCCTACTTTTGAGGTGTGGTCGCTCTTCTTCCTGGTGGTTCATGATGCAGTGCATCAGTTCGTTGTAGCCAGCTTTGCTAGCGTTCTCTGCGTCGGGCTTTCCTCGACTTCAGTGTACGTTTTAATTCTTGTTGGGATGTACTTGCCTTTTATTTGGACTGAACTTTGTTAATTGAAAAAGAAATTTTATTTCTTGCTACTTTAGCAAACCTGATCAATGAAATATTAATTACTTACTACTTTATCTAGGACTTCAATGTACCCCAGTCACTCCTTTTATCCCTTTGGAGCTTTACCGCTCCTGGGAGGTCTCGCAGGATCCAAGTGTTATCGGGTTTACCCAGTATCCGGAGCCTGGGTCATCAGAGATGGTATCAGAGCAGTGATTGGGTATGGTACATGGGAATTCTAGATATTGTAGTATTCAGAGTCCTTAAAGTCTAGTACAGCCGGCAGTTGGCATTAGCGTTGGCAATGGTTTTATGATTGTTTGTCGCTTTGTTTTCGCGTGTGGTCTTGTGTGTGCTGTGATTGGCACTGTGCGAGATGGTTTTGCTGTCGTCAGAATGTGACAGAGTGCCTTCTTTTTGCCGTGGTATTTGTCTCGGTTATGATGTACTTGGCAGAGTTCGTCGATAGGCGTGAATCTGTGGTGTGGTGTTCGAGATGGTTCTGTGATTTGTTCAGGTGGCCGGTGATTTTCTCGTTGTTGTGATGGCCGCGCACATTCTTATGTTGCCTTGGTCGTCCCAATCTGAGGTTTGTGCACCCCCTGAGGTGTTAAGCTTGTGTCGAGGTGTTCGATTAGATGCCTTGTTTGGAAGAATGCCTGAGCAAACTCAGGAGCGAACCTAGGATTTTCCTTCCTGGTGCACTACTGTTGGTTGAGCTTGATTCTTCTCCTCATGTCTGGTGGCGTCCATTCGAGGTAAGCCTTGGAAGTGCTGTTGTAGCAACCCTAGTGAATTAAAGGAATAAAATCCTAAATGGATTAAAAACTAAACCAATGTTCAAGGCCCAACCCATATATATACTTAAACCTACATATATATATTTATATCAAATGGGCCTTACACTTAAACCATATAACAAAGGGGCCAAAGATGAAGGGCGCCTCCTCTTAGGGTGCCATTTCATGAATTGAAGACCCCGCATGGGGGCGCCAATTACATGAAGGGTGCCCCTATCTTGGTCGCTAATTACATGAAGGGCACCCCTATCTTGGTCGCTAATTACATGAAGGGTGCCCCTATCTTGGTCGCTAATTACATGAAGGGCACCCCTATCTTGGTCGCTAATTACATGAAGGGTGCCCCTCCTGTGGGCACTATTTCCTTGCAGTAGGAAAATTGGTAAGTCGACTGTAGTGTTTGGTTCGAACTGGGAAGCTAACTGCTACTCCGGATAGTATTAATCTAGAAAGGTTGGATGCGTGGAAAGTTTAAAAACTAGTAGGATTCCTTCCATGGAAACTTTGATCCCAATTGAACTCTTAAACCCCATTAGGATTCTCTACTCTATAAATACCCTATTACTTGCAACAAGCTCCGGTTACAGCTATTCGTGCGATCCCTTGTTGCTGAGAGAGGAACTAGTTGCTCCCCTTCATCCCGACGTCGACCTATGTACTGCTTCACCGAGCAAAGGAGAAGGAAGCCTTCTGCTTCTTTTGTTCATGTGTTGCCGTGGAGAAGCTATGAGTTTCTTCTTTTGAAGATTTCCTTTGAAGAAAGGAAGAAAGCAGGAAGCTTTCTTCCCTTTTCTTCATCCCTAAGGCTGTCGAGGAGTTGCTGCTCTTTCTCTTGCTACTGTTGTTGTCACTCCTTCTACCCAGTTCTCTGTTGCAAACAGAGTATCGTTTCTGGGGTTATTCTTGTTATTGATCTTCAATATCTTCATGATTCTCTCATCCAAATCACTACAAGGTAGGTGTTCTCAAGTACAAGCCCAATCTAATAAATATCATATCATGATCATGCATATAGGTCTATTAGATTGTTTCCATAAGGTTTTTTTGTAATGTCTGTGAGTTTCAGTAAGAGGCGCCTCCCTCTAGGGCGCTATTTAATTTAATTACTATGTAAACAGTCGTTATTCCTTCAGTAATTTAATAAACACACACATGTTCAAAATTTAATAACAGAGAGCCATGATATCTAATCTAATGCATGAGTATACTGCTAGATTCCTGCTATTTTTCTCTACCTGTCCATGTACTTGTTCCTGTGAAATTATTTTTAATTAAAAAGTACTACTGTTCATGACCAAATACAATAACCTATCACTATTCTATATAGCGCCCCTGACCTGGGTGCTATATTCCTATAAGGTGGCAGCAGCCAGGGTGCTGCATTTCTAGAAGGTGGCAGCAACCAAGGCGCCATTCACCTAATTTCTGGAAATTTGATACGTGTACATATCTTGATATATATAGCGACTCAATGAAGAGTCTTTATTTAATGAAATAGTGACCCTATCTAGGGCGCTATTTAATGAAATAAAGACTTGACCCCAGGCGCTATTTTACCTGATTTCTGATTTTCGTGGTTTTCTGTAACCCTTGACAGTGGGTTATGTATATAGGCACTATTTCGTGAGTATGGTCCCACGTTTCACAATGTTTTAACGATTACCCCTCAACTCTTGGTGACATACGAGCCCTCCGTTGGACATTCCGTTCCTTCAGACTGGTAAGTTAGTCATTGGGACCTCCGTAAGACTCCTTGTAGCCTTGGATTCCCTCAAGGCCGATTGAGCAGGTTGTACCACTAAAACCTATAACACTTTTTGATTGCCATGTCACTCTAGGGAAACATGGTAACTCGGCCCTCATGGTATGCTAGTTGGATACCTTGAGAATGTTTCTTAAATTAATGGAATGGAAACCATAACATTGCCATCACTCAAAGATTTAGTGCCCTACATGTGGACACTAGTTCTTCTTACCTTATCATGTACAAAGGGCGAGCAATCATGAGAATATGAGTGATTGTTCTTGTTCACATGGGACCCACTAGGGAGTCAAATCCACCCAGTTTCTATGAGTATCGTGATTGTACCGACTTGACCTTAGTATGTCCCTACTTAAAAGTTCTATCCTTGTGATTCTACTTCCACAAGATCTACCTTATATTCCTACAAAGGTTCATTCCGTTGAAATTCTATATTGGCTATAACTAAGGTGGATGTCGAATTACATGACTCAATGCTGGCGCATATAAGGGCCCGATCTGGTCCTGGGAGGAGCACCCGAAAGTACTTGTGCCCATGGGAGCTAATATTGATCACGGTGTGACATTGCACTGAAGTACTCATTGTTCTAGATAAATGGCATTTCATAAACTCTTGTACTTATACTTGACTTGACGTGACATAACATACGTGGCCCAAGAAGGGTATTTACTTGCTTGCTTGAAATAGCCAATTCTGGATATGACTTGATAAATATACATGCTTGTGCTTCATGATATAGTTTTCATGAAATCTTGAAAATTCTTGCTAGTCCATGCTATTATTCCTTGCTATACACTCTCTCTACTATCGTTTCACGATAACATGCATAGTTATACTTGCATTCATGCAACATGTAATTTACTTAAAGCAAGTTAGCACTTGAGATATAATTCCTATTGGGCGTTCGCTCACCTAGTATTTTCCCCTATTTTTTAGGTAATTCCGATGACGAGACTCATTCGGATAGGGATGGACAAGAGTGAAGAGTTTAGAGCCATTCCAACCATCAAGCGTTATCTACTCCTGTCTTTTCTATTTTCTTGAGTCATTCATTGTACTTTTTCTATTTTGAGTCTTAGTGCTTTTCGTTTAGAATTGTAATAGAAATACTTTAAGGTTTATGATTAATAAAGGACTTGGTTATCATTACTTGTGCGCGCTCTGTCTATCTGTGTCGAATACACTTACGCTCTGATTGACATGATTGATATAAACTCGTCACGCATCTCTGGGCTCCTTCCGCACTCGGGGCGTGACTGTGCATGTGGTATCAGAGCCTAGGATATTCAATTCCTAGGAAACCTGATGGGGTCATCACCATCCGTCCTGACACTCTCGACTATTCTCGTCACCCCGGAGGCGTACATCATGGTCTAGTCATTTATTTTGAGTCCTATGTATGTTGCTTTATTTTATTTGAGTCATATCATTGTAATTTCCCTTTTATTTGAGTCATGTCCCTAGGTCTTGTGCTTATTTCCCTGGGTTTGTGTGTCATTAGGTTTATTAGTTAGCTATTGGGCCCAATTCATTGGGCTTGGCCCATGGGCGCCCCTATCTTGTTGGTTATTAGTCAATGTGTCAAAAGTCAGGGTCTTGTTCTAAATTGTGGGATCCCTATAAATAGGACCCCACTCTCTCCATTTTGAGGTAATGAATGATTGAAAGAAAATTTGAAATTCCACAACAATTGTGAGAATCTCTCTCTCTCTCTCTAAGGGGTGGATTCCCCTCTCTCTCTCTCTCCTCTCTCTCTCTAAAGGGGGCGAACCCCATTCTCTCTCCTCCCCACCCCAATTTCAAAATTTTTCTCTCTCCTCCCTTCCCAACCACCTCCACTCCCCACCAACCCCATTAAAGCCTCTTCCCATTCCCCACAACCATCATCAATACTCCCCCCTTCCCAAGACCCCCTCCACCAATCCTCTCCTCACCACCCAACCCCCAACTACCCCTCCCACTTTCCCAAGCACCCTTCCCACTACCCCAAGCACCCCTCTACCTCCCTAGGCCTTTGAATTTTGAAATCCCCCTTCCCTCCACAGCCCTAGGCCGCCCCCCCTCTCTCTCTCATCTCCTCCACTCTCCCATTGTTCTTCTCCATCACCCCCACCTTCCACCATCTAGACTGGCAACCTGCAGAGGATCACCTGCTAGCAGCGGCCACCCCGACCACCTCCCTACGAATCTAAAGGCCCAAGAGGTACCCACGGAAGCGTCTGCCTGTCTTCTTCGCAACGGTGGTGGTTTCGTTATCGTCCGAGCAACGAGCTGTTCGGGAGAGCCGTTCTCCCTCGACTGCGCGAAGCTCTCCTGACAGAGCACCTGAACGTGATTGGAAGCTCTGCCACGACAAATCCAGTGTGAATCAGGACAAACGTTCTTCTGCAAAGATCTTCTTCGACCTGTCTACTTTCAGAATCAAGAGGCGGAACTCCAATCGGCATCCGTTCGCATGAGTTATTAATTTCTTCCTCCAGGCGCTCGGATCTACCTACACTCAGTCTGCACCGACCCCTCCTTAGTGTTCAGAACCCATCGGTCGACCCTGACATCAGCTGACATCCCCGTTAGTCTTGCATCGAAGAGGACTCATCAACGGTTCCAAAGACTCCAGCGGTACCTGATTCTGACCTTGGGAGCGGTCGTGGCACCATCTTCTTCCTGCTATTGGGAACCTGAAACTGTCAGATCTGAGGGTCTTCCACCCTGTTCAAGCCCCCACCCCGACCAGCAGCGGTGCTTGAAGAAATTTACAAAATTCTGGAGTCACCCTGTTCCAGATACAAAGATTCTCCAAGTGGTTTCGTCCCCAAAAAAATTCGGGGGAAGTCACAGCAGCAACATCTTCGACCGACTATCAGCACTCGCAAAAAGAAGACTGAACTGATCTCGGTCTTCATTCGGCATACTTTCCCTGTTTCTCCCCTCCCCGCATGACCGGCTGAAGGCCCCTCCCTGCGTGGAGGAATATTTTGGTTATAATTTGAACCTCCACCCCTAGTCCAACCCCCTTGCAAGGGGCGTAGTGCATGTAAATCTTAAATTTCAGGTTCGAAGCTTCATCGGCGCGGCGTGTGGAGAACACACGCTTCCCCGCTCGCCCACGTCTCCGACCGGAGCCGATTTCTTCAAACCGGCTAGGTAAAATCTCGACCCTTGCTCTCAATTATCCTTGTTAATTTAATATTCTCCAATTGCGCCATCGGTAAGGAAGAGAGCGCCCGATCTTAAGGCTCCACCGCACTGTGTGACCACCGTGGGTGTGAGTGAGTGATCCGCGTCCCTCGGCCAAGGCCAACACCTTGAGTTGAGTATCCGCCCCTCAAGAGGATGTTTGCCTTATACTTTGCTGGCCCTATACCAGCAAGGGGCTTGTCCCATTTCCTCGGCTCGGCATCCCCGAGTTACCCCCGGGTTAAGTGTGTGCGCCATACGAAGGTCCGCTTACGTAGGCTTCTTAGCCTTGTGGTTGTGCTTGCATACTTAGGTCCGAGGAAGCATTGGTCTTGTGACCATCACCCCAAGGTGGTGTCACATCAAGTGGTATCAGAGCAAGTTCACAACATGTCTCTATCAAGTTGGTCCTAGGGCATGTTAATGTATTTAGAGCCCTCGGTTGCATCTCTCTGTCCACTAGTATGGCCACCTCATACCGACCTTACCAATCGGCCCTCTCCATAAGTCCAAACCACCAAGGGATGCCTACCACTAACACACATAACCTCCCTAGCCATGTCAACTACCTCATGAAGGCCTTGACCCATGCCAATGAGCGGCTTGATAATATATCGGGTCGACTCAACCAATTTGGAGAAAATGGGCCCGCCCCAAGGACGGACGATAGAAGGACATGTTCCCCACCTCCCATATTTGATGGAACTCAACCTAGTGACTATTTAGAGTGGAAAGTCACGATGGACCATTACTTCACTTGGTATCCCATGTCCGAGGATGAGAAAGTCCGATTTGTGAAATTGCAACTTATCAAACGGGCGCACACTCATTGGTTGAAAATTGAAGGCTTAATGATAATTAGAAGGGAAGCTCCCCTCGCAACATGGGGGGACATGAAGGAACAACTTAGGGCTAGATATATTTTCCCCTCCCATTCCGAACACCAAAGCCTAAAGAGCATTTCAACTCCTTCATTTCCCCTTGGCCAACCCAAGACCCTAATCACGCATTCCCCACCATTTCCCACCTCTCCTACTCCAACCACAACATCTACATCCTACATCCAAGTCCTCACCACAACCATATGTCCACATACCCAATTGGACCCCATGTCCACCCCTCCACCTAGGCCCATAATGGCCACCACCCCCAAATCCAAATCCCCTCACCAAACTCGTACCCCATAAGCCCCCTTGGCCACCACCGCAACCTCACCATCGTCCCCAAAAAGGGACACATCTCCCAAAACCCATCAACCCAAATCTTGTCACCCAACCCACCTTCCACTTCCAACCCCAATCCTACCCCAACCTAGGCCTCCACTACTTCCACTCCCAAACCCCACTCTACCAATCCCAATCAAAGTTTCCCTTTACCCTCCACCCCGGGAGTACCACACACCAACCCTCATCACCCCAAAAGACCACCTCACCTCCTTGGTAGAAGAACTCATACCCGATTCAATAGTTGTGAGCACTCCAAACCCACCCCCCACCTTGGAGGAAACCCAAGTCCAAATTGAACAAGAAACCTCACACGATAGTCTTTACCTTACACCACCCTCTCTAGTTGGGGCGGAGCTCATCTTAGGAGAACCCATGTTAGTTGGCTAAAGGAGAGCCCAATTAGAGAGATCCCGTCCCATGTTTTCCCTCCCATAGAACAAGACCTTCCCATAGTGCCCTTCTTCTCCTATCACACCACAATCCAAGCATCCTATCAAGTGGAGACCTTAGAGGACCTTCTCAAGGGCATAGCATGACAATTAGAGATGACTAGCATGTTGACCCCTATGGTCGAACAACCTAGGAGCCTTAGCCTCCTACACCTATGCATAGGGTCTATCACCTCGGTTTGCACTATTGGTTGCTACACTAGTGACCTCCTTCTATTCCTCCCTACACCCGATGAGCCCAACCTTCTCCTCGATTTAGAGCTTCTTATCTCGGATAGAAAGCCAAGCCCTCCACTCATGGCCGACCCACTTGTCAAGAACATTGGCCCAACTATCATGGAGAAGGATGACTTAGCACCTTTTGAGGATCTTGAGGACATGGAGTTCCTCCCCCTAGGTAACCCATTTTATGATCTATATGATCCATTCTAATGGGAGTCAAGAGACTCGTGTGACCCAAACACTTTATCCACCACCCACCTTTCCCTACACCAACTCACCATGTTTGACCTAATTCACTCCATCTTAGACCCGGGTTACACCTTGGGAGCCATGACCTTGAGCCACATATCCCTAGGTAATGAGGTTGTGCTCCACCCCATGATGACCACCTTCTTAGATCCATTCGACCCTTTCCAATGGGAGTTCAATGGTTGTCCCACACCTATACACATGGAAGTCACCCATAGGAAAAACATGCATGTGTCTAGGCTTATCACACCACTTGGCATGAACACTATGTTGGGTCCATTCATTCATATCACCCACGTGTCAAGTAGAAAGCATGAGTGGTCCATATTCGGATATATTGGTCCACCCTCATTCATCATGGGTCTTAAGCATGTCAAAAGCATCTACGGATGTCCGGGTCCCCCGACATTCATCACCACTTTGCATGATAGGTCCACATATGGTTGCCCCGGCCCACCTAGGCACACCAAAGTCTACATGACAACATTGCATGATAAGTCCACATATGGTTGCCCCGGCCCACCAAGGTTCATCAAGGTCCATATGGCATCATGACATGATAGGTCCATCTATGGTTGTCTAGGTCCACCCATAACCACTAAATGGACAGCATTCACAAAATTGCATGATAACCTTGCAAGCGCATCAACAAGAGTCATGAAATCTATAAAAGGCCGACCGACTCAATGGCGTCACCAAGAAATCCAAATGGGTGATTCCGGGATGGTGAGGAATGAGAGGCTCTCACATAGAGACAACTCAAGATTGAGGTTTTGTGGGATCAGCCCCTTCCAGGTTTTGAGATGCATTAGCCCCACTACTAAGTTAGGCCTCCTCAAGGGATACGGAGTTAACTTCAGTTTCAATGTGGAAAGTCTTGTGCCACACAAGGGACCCACGGTGGCACCAAGTGAGAATTTCAAGCCCCCTTCCTCCCTTGAGAGAGCACCCACCCCTCCCCATGTGAGCACCATCAGCCCAGAGAGTCCGACGTAAGCAACTTGAGAGAATATTGGCCGAATAGGTAAACATCACTCGGAGCAAGGCGAACGGGCTCTACCTCGCTAGGTGGAAGAATCGGCTTCTTTTGGAAGACATGTGAGCGGTACCACCTCTTACTCGACGGAGTCGAGTTCTCCGCACCCCGGGAGTATGATGGGGTCATCACCATCCGTCCTGATACTCTCGACCATTCTCGTCACCCCGGAGGCGTACATCATGGTCTAGTCATTTATTTTGAGTCCTATGTATGTTTCTTTATTTTATTTGAGTCATATCATTGTAATTTCCCTTTTATTTGAGTCATGTCCCTAGGTCTTGTGCTTATTTCCCTGGGTTTGTGTGTCATTAGGTTTATTAGTTAGCTATTGGGCCCAATTCATTGGGCTTGGCCCATGGGCGCCCCTATCTTGTTGGTTATTAGTCAATGTGTCAAAAGTCAGGGTCTTATTGTAAATTATGGGATCCCTATAAACAGGACCCCACTCTCTCCATTTTGAGGTAATGAATGATTGAAAGAAAATTTAAAATTCCACTACGATTGTGAGAATCTCTCTCTCTCTCTCCTCTCTCTCTAAAGGGGGCGAACCCCATTCTCTCTCCTCCCCAACCCAATTTCAAAATTTTTCTCTCTCCTCCCTTCCCAACCACCTCCACTCCCCACCAACCCCATTAAAGCCTCTTCCCATTCCCCACAACCCTCATCAATACTCCCCCCTTCCCAAGACCCCCTCCACCAATCCTCTCCTCACCACCCAACCCCCAACTACCCCTCCCACTTTCCCAAGCACCCTTCCCACTACCCCAAGCACCCCTCCACCTCCCTACGCCATTGAATTTCGAAATCCCCCTTCCCTCCACAGCCCTAGGCCGCCCCCCCCCTCTCTCTCATCTCCTCCACTCTCCCATTGTTCTTCTCCATCACCCCCACCTTCCACCATCTAGACTGGCGACCTGCAGAGGAGCACCTGCTAGCAGAGGCCACCCGGACCACCTCCCCACGAATCTGAAGGCCCAAGAGGTACCCACGGAAGCGTCTGCCTGTTTTCTTCGCAACGGTGGTGGTTTCGTTATCGTCCAAGCACCGAGCTGCCCGGGAGAGCCGTTCTCCCTTGACTGCGCGAAGCTCTCCTGACAGAGCACCTGAACGTGATTGGAAGCTCTGCCACGACAAATCCAGCGTGAATCAGGACAAACGTTCTTCTGCAAAGATCTTCTTCGACCTGTCTACTTTCAGAATCAAAAGGTGGAACTCCAATCGGCATCCGTTCGCACGAGTTATTAATTTCTTCCTCCAGGCACTCGGATCTACCTCCACTCAGTCTGCACTGACCCCTCCTCAGTGTTCAGAGCCCACCGGTCGACCCAGACATCAGCTGACATCCCCGTCAGTCTTGCTTCGGAGAGGACTCGTCAACAGTTCCAACGACTCCAGCGGTACCTGATTCTGAGCTTGGGAGTGGTCGTGGCAGCATCTTCTTCCTGCTATTGGGAACCTGAAACTGTCAGATCCGAGGGTCTGCCACCCTGTTCAAGCCCCCACCCCGACCAGCAGCGGTGCCTGAAGAAATTTACAAAATTCTGGAGTCACCCTGTTCTAGATATAAAGATTCTCCAGGTGGTTTCGTCCCCAAAAAAATTCGGAGGAAGTCACAGCAGCAACATCTTCGACCGACTATCAGCACTCGCAGAGAGAAGACTGAACCGATCTCGGTCTTCATTCGGCATACTTTCCCCATTTCTCCCCTCCCCGCTTGGCCGGCTGAAGGCCCCTCCCTGCGTGGAGGAATATTTTGGTTGTAATTTGAACCCCCACCCCTAGTCCAACCCCCTTGCAAGGGGCGTAGTGCATGTAAATCTTAAATTTCAGGTTCGAAGCTTCATCGGCGCGGCGTGTGGAGAACACACACTTCCCCGCTCGCCCACGTCTCCGACTGGAGCCGGTTTCTTCAAACCGGCTAGGTAAAATCTCGACCCTTGCTCTCAATTATCCTTGTTCATTTAATATTCTCCAATTGCACCGTCGGTAAGGAAGAGAGTGCCCGATCTTAAGGCTCCACCGCACTGTGTGACCACCGTGCGTGTGAGTGAGTGATCCGCGTCCCTCGGCCAAGGCCAACACCTTGAGTTGAGTATCCGCCCCTCAAGAGGAGGTTTGCCTTAGACTTTCCTGGCCCTCTACCAGTAAGGGGCTTGTCCCATTTCCTCAACTCGGCATCCCCGAGTTACCCTCGGGTTAAGTGTGTGCGCCATACAAAGGTCCGCTTACGTAGGCTTCTTAGCCTTGTGGTTGTGCTTGCATACTTAGGTCCGAGGAAGCATTGGTCTTGTGACCATCACCCCAAGGTGGTGTCACATCAAAACCCAAGTCCAAGGATAGGTTTAAACCATTACCCGGTGAGAATTGGGTAGAACCATGGGTTAAGGTAACTTAGGTACTCAAACTTTTGGGCAATCTCATATTGATTAGTTATTAAAATTCTTGTATGACGATGGCTGCCGAACGTGCCCAGTGGCGTAACATGCAATGCACTATTCAAGGCATGACACAGGCGCTACAGCAAGTTGTGCAAGGGGCGGGAAACCGTGGAGCTGGTGATCTCCACCGTAGTTTCAGAAATATGAGCCCCCCCAAAGTTCGTTGGCTCATCAGATCCCGATGATGCCGAGCATTGGCTCCGAGAAGTGGAAAGGATATCTCGTGTTATGCAATGCACGGATGAAGAGAAGGCATTGCTATCTACTTTCCAATTAGAAAGAGACGCCCGTTCCTGGTGGGAGTCCGTAGAAGCCACCCTAGGTGAAGAACCAAATACATGGGCAGAGTTCACCGAGCACTTCAATAACAAATACTTTTCCGACCGAGTGAAGAAAAGAAAGCCGCAAAATTCATCTCACTCAAACAGAGAACTCTACCAGTGGCTGAATAAGAGGCCCAATTTTCTAGGCTGTGAAGGTACGTGAAACATTTAGTAAGTATCGAGAAGATGAAAACAAGAAGATTTCTCAATGGGCTTCGACCTCAATATATTACCCAACTGGCACCAATTGACATTCAAGTCTATTCGGATATGGTTCGAAGAGTCCAATTATTAGAAGATGCCACGGAGCTGTCCGATAAGATCCGTGGGAAGAACAAGAAAGAGCCTATTATAAGTCCTGGAAATTTCAAGCCCTCCTTCACTAAGAAGAGAGCCAATGATGGAGGTACTCCATCCCAAGAGCAAAAGTTCAAGAAGTCCAAACCTTTCTCCATTACTACCACACCTTCTAAGGAGGTGTGTAAACATTGTGACAAGACCGACCATAGGGCCGAGGAATGCTGGAGAAGACTAGGAGCTTGCCTCTGTTGTGGGAGCCGTGAACATCGGATTCCCGATTATCTGTTACTCAATGATCAAGCTGGAGATGAAAAGCACTCGGTGAAGAAGAATGCACGTCTTCAAGCTCTTCAGGAGACAGAACAAGAGGAAGGCAGACTAGTGGAAGGTACACTCATGATTTGTTCCAAGTATGCTCATGTCTTGTTTGATACCGGTGCATCACACTCTTTTGTTTCAAAGAAGTTTGCTGACCCATTACTTATGGAACCAGAGTGGATTGACCTAGTAATTGCAACCCCACTCGGAAATGAATCCGAGATCTCACACCACTATTCCAATTGTACAATTGTGGTAAAAGGGAAAAATCTGCCAGCAGACTTAATATGTCTAGACTTAAAGGGATATGATGTTATATTAGGAGATGATTGGCTATCTACACATAAGGCCGTTGTCGATTGCCGTGAAAGCAAGGTAACTTTTAAGGAGTTTTCGGAACTTTTCTATACTAGCCCTAAGAGTCGGAACAAGTCACCTCTTATTTCGGCTCTTCGAGCTAGTAAGCTTATAAGGAAAAGATGTGTTTCTTTCCTTGCTTTTGTCACCATAAAGGAGACTAAGGAGACCAAGATAGAAGACATCCCGATAGTTCGGGAGTTCCCAGATATATTTCTAGAAGATTTGTCTGGATTACCCACACAAAGAGAAGTGGCCTTCACCATCGACCTTGTCCCTGGTGCTGGTCCAGTTTCTAAGGCACCTTATAGGATGTCCCCTGCTGAGCTCAAGGAGTTAAAGGAACAACTGATGGAGCTTTTGAAGAAAGGATTTATCAGACCAAGCACTTCCCCGTGGGGAGCACCTGTATTATTTGTTAAGAAGAAGGATGGATCCATGAGGCTATGCGTCGACTATCGACAGTTGAATCATCTCACTATCAAAAACAATTATCCACTACCGAGAATCGATGAATTGTTTGATCAGATATCTGGATCCAAGTATTTCTCAAAGATTGATCTCAGGTCAGGATATCACCAACTGAGAATCAAAGATGAGGATATTCATAAGACCGCGTTCAGGAGCAGGTATTGGCACTATGAAATTTTTGTTATGTCTTTTGGACTAACAAATGCCCCTGTCGCATTTATGCAGTTTATGAATAGCATATTCAGGCCTCATCAAGATCAGTTCGTAGTGGTCTTTATTGATGAGATATTAATCTATTCAAATACCAAGGAAGAACATGAAGAACATTTGAAGATTGCATTACAGATATTGAGGACAAATCAATTATATGCAAAGCACAGCAAATGTGAGTTCTAGTGGGAAGAAGTATCTTTCTTAGGACATGTAATCTCCAAGGATGGGTTATCAGTAGATCCATCAAAGGTGAAAGCTGTGAAGAATTGGGAAAGGCCAACCAATGCTAGCGAGATCCGAAGTTTCTTGGGTCTTGCAGGCTATTACAAGCGATTCATTAAGGATTTCTCAAAAATCGCCGTGCCACTTACTAGGTTAACCCACAAAGAGATCTGTTATGAGTGGAGCGAAGATTGTGAAAGAAGCTTTCAAGCTCTAAAGGATCACTTGACTACTGCCCCGATCTTGGCCTTACCAATTGAGGGAGAGAAATTCGAGGTATATACCGATGCATCTGGCATTGGCCTCGGATGTGTATTAATGCAACAAGGAAGAGTCATAGCTTACTCTTCCCGACAACTAAAGAAGCATGAAGAGAACTACCCGGTCCATGACCTAGAATTGGCTGCGGTAGTCTTTGCATTAAAGATCTGGAGCCATTACTTATACGGAGTGTAATTCGTTGTATACTCCGATCATAAGAGTCTCAAGTATCTATTCTCTCAAAAGGGATTGAATATGAGACAGATATGTTGGCTGAAATATCTTAAGGACTTCGACTTCACAATCCAATATCATCCTGGAAAGGGTAATCCTATAGCCGATGCTCTCAGTCGAAAGCGAAGAGTGTTATAAGCCAATTGTATAATTCATGAGTGGAAAGTGTTAGAACAATTCTCTAAACTCAACATAAGTATAGACGAGGCAAACAGATGTATTACTCTATCACATATGAGGATACAACTTGATTTATTCTCTGAAATACAAGGTCTTCAGGACAACGACCCAGTATTAGTGGAAATCAAGGGCAGGATAGAAGAGCAATCAGATTTCAAACTAGCAACAGATGGAAGACTATTATTCAGAGAGAGAACTTGTGTACCATATTGTGCAGAACTAAAAAAGAAGATATTAGAAGAAGCCCATAGATCAAGATACACTATTCATCCTGGATCTACCAAGATATGCCAAGACTTGAAGCGGACATTTTTGTAACGACTCGAAATCCGAACACCGGGAAGGCCCGATAGCCCGAATCTCGAACCGCCACCCTCGAGCCCGAAGACTCGGAAGGGTTGAAAGGATGGTGTGAAGATACACAAGAATCTAAAATAATTGCAGAGCTACGCAGATTAAATGAATTAAGCAGGAAGCAATAAATAACATTAATTAAATTACATGGTCCACAAAATAACAACAGTCTAAAAAAGACAGTAGTCCACAACTAGTACAGTCCAAAGAAAAGTACAACTATACGGGGCATACCCCGGAACTGGCAACTAGTAACTAACCTTGGGCACCTGAAACACGTTGAGTCTCTGAAGCGCTCCCCTGAAGCCTCGTCTCACTTGAAACACAGTGAAAACACGCAGGGAATGAGCCTCAAAACACAAGGCTTAGTATGGATCATCCGGTCCCCACCTCACAAACCGAGAAATTATGCGGAAAGTAACTACAAGCTACTCCGATAGCTAGTACCGAACACACGGCACAAAAACTGAGACAACTCGTCAAAAGCTAAAGAGTCACTACCAGACAAAGACGGGAGTACCAACCCACTAGAAGCAAGGCCGGATGCGTCCACTGATGACTTAAACCGCGCCTCAGGTGTCTCCCTCCGGCCCAGCGGGAACTGAGACACAGTACAAGTAACCACAGAACAAATGACTAGCTAGGGTCACACTCGTCAGCGTGGGTCCACTGCCCCCAACCACGTGTGCACACACAGACCATACGTCCTAGGTCTGGTCCTCTGACTGGGTTTCCCCTCAGCCGGACTCTGGCGTCAAACGTGGGGCCCTACGGAAACCAGTCAAAAAACCATCTCTCGGGGTAGCCTCACCACCATTCCCTAGTGGGACCACTCGCGTGTCGGAAGGCTACTACTAGTGGCGGGTCGCTGAAAGAGTAGTCTCTATAGTCAATGGAAAACAACGTCTAAACCGGACAAAGTACAAGGGTCGCTCCTCTTACCGACACCGACTCACGGTGACACGAGCCAAGAACACCAACTCCCGGGATCCCACGGCACCCTCACGTGTGGCCCCCACATGATGCCCAGCATCAGTCAGGCCACGGGTCAGCACGTAGATCGAGATCCATTAAACCGAGACTCGAATCGGTAAAGCATAATTTCAGTTGGACATAAACCCCTGGCAGTCCAACTTTGGGCCGCCATAGAGGCTAGCGGTCCATGATTGGGCCGCCACATGGATTGTAGTGGTCCAGCTCTAGGTTGCCACAGTCTGGGTTGTGAAAGAAATGGTGGCCCTACCTAAGTCCGCCACAATGATGAGGCGGGCCTACCTTCGGCCGCCACACCCCAAAAATCCCCAACGGTCGAAAATCAACGGTCAATTCGCCCTCTGGCGGTCTGACCTTAGGCCGCCATACCCTCTGGCGGTTTATCATGCAGCCGCAAGACGACATGGGGACTTGCCAAAAAAATAGTGCCCTGTGGCGCTCCCACCTTGGGCCGCCACAGGCTCTGGCACAGCTACCTGGGCCGCCAAAGACTCTAGCGGTCTCTGGAAGGACCGCCAAACCAACCTGAGAACGGGCCGGTGGGAAGAAATCAAAAAACTCGTTCCATGCCCCGATCATCCACGGAGGAGGGGAAAAACAAGGGGGAAGCTCCCCTATAACCCCTAGCATGCATCTACGCCCTCGAATCGGTCTGAAACGCGACGAAACGGTAGATCGGCACACAACCCCCAAAACATGGATTATGCCCTACCCGGCTCAAAAATGCCCCTCTCGACCTCTCCTCGGCCTACAAATCACGGGGGATGACGAGATGAGCATGGGGATTCGTCTCCCTACCTCAATGGAGCTATAGCTCCGTCGAATGCAAAGAAGAAGCTTTTAGAACCCTCGAACCCTCACGAAATCCCATGAGCCGCACGCCGCCACGATCACCTCGCCACCGCCGTTGCCGCCACGTCGTCGCCTCACTGCTGTCTGCAGCCTGAGGGGAGTGCCGTCGTGGTCACGCCGGAGGAAGAGAGAGGGAAAGGGGTGCGGTCGCTCACGGGAGGAAGAAGGAGGAAGAAAGAAGAAGAAGAAAAGAAAAAGAAAAAGGAGGGGTATTTATAGAAAATCCAGATTTTCTGAAAAATACAAAAAATTAGGAAAATATACCACCGTGATCGTTGGAACGTGCTGATCACTGTGGTACCCACCCTGAGTAGGTGAACGACTCAGTTTACCCGCTATGGGGTTCCGTAGGTCCTATCAGGGAAAAACATGGGAAACCGCAGAACACGTTTCGGGACCTCCGAAACTGATCTGAAACGCACGGATCTGTTAGGGTGCAATGCCCGGATACAGAGGGGGGTGAATGTATCCTTCTACAATTAGTACCCAAATAAAAACTCAAGTGCTGGACGCAATCTCCAAATAAAACCAAATTCAATTAAACCAATGAGCAAACACATGAGACGCGCCTATTCAAGCATCTAGAGGAAGCACACTCACAATGCAAACCACTGCTCAAGAGATTTTTAGGTGGTTCGGTCCTCCAGACCTACATCCACCCCACACTCAAACCGAGTGTGGCTTCACTAACAGCTGGGCAACACAGCTTGCCAACAGAAGCTGATACACAGCTTACCCAAGGGAACAAACTCCCCTCTTCCTCCTACCTGGAGGGAACCTCTAGCAACCCAAAGTCACTAGAAACCAGAGACTCGCGTCTCTCTTCCTCTATAGCAAGAGGGAACCCCACTGGTAGCAGCCCCACTACCAGTGAACCAGCCAGTAGCACTCTGCTACCAGCAACCCACCAGAGGCAGAGCCTCTCTTCCTCCTAACCGGAGGGACCCCTGGACTTGCAACCCACAAGCCCAGAACTGGAGACTAGTCTCCCTTCTCCTGAGACCACAGGAGGAACCCGACCTCAGTCCAGAGGATCGGAAACAAAACAAGGACAGTAAAGAAAGATCAAAAACACTAAACGAAAAAGATACAGCAGACTGAATGCTGGAACGATGAAACACGGAGTATAGCTCACAATAGAGCAAACTGGTTCGGATTTGATCCTGAAACCAGAATCTATCTTCTTCTTCTTCTTTCTGAACTCTCAGCTTCGAGCTCTCTCTCTCTCTCTCTCACTCTTTCTGCTATTCTCTCTTCTTCCTCTTCTTCAGTTTTTCCTCACCTCTCTGTTTTCTTCTCTTCTTTTTGCTGGATCGAACTCTCTGCACTTCTGCCTTTTTTCTTTCTCACCTTTCGATCACCCTTCATCTGTGGGCGAAGGCTTCAATATATAGCAGCAGCAGGTGGATAGGGTACAAAGTGCGTGTGCCTCCCACGCTCGATCCAGAACCTTCCTGCCACGTGCCCTTATCGAATTTGTTCCTCTAGTATTGGATCACGTGCAGCCCAGTTATTGGGGAATATTCTTCCTCGGACCTGCAAGGAGATAAAAACCATTAATACTCAGGGTTCGCTATATATATCTACCTGAAATGAGTCGGTTGACACTCAAGCTGAAACTGCACGAGGTATGTAGGAACAACAAGAGGTGCACTATACTGAGAACGACACGAGATACAGTGGTGACAAAACAAACACTACAAAAGAGAACGACACGAGGTTCAAGGGTGATAAAACAAATACTAAAGAGAACGACACGAGGTCTCATGAGAGTAGCACGAGGTGAGAAGGAAGTCTCACGGAGTGAAACGGTAGACACACACGCGATCAGAGGGAACCTGGACGAAGATAGAAAGAAACAACACGAGGACATAAACACAAGAAGACACGAATACAAAAGCAACACGAAGACACGAATACAAAAACAACACGACATAACAAACAGCAAAGAGAACGGCACGAGGTGAAACGACACTTTACTAAAAAGACTTGAATACACATGAAAACAACTCGAGTACTAAGTTGCTAGAACGTACGAACGACTCGAAGACGAGGACGACACGAAAACAACATGGACTGAAACCAACTCGAAGATGAAAACGACACTGACATGAAGTGTGGTCACAAAATAAGAAGGACACTTGCAACGTACAGCCTTCATATGATGAGGCGAAGTGAAGACATTGCGTTCAACTGGATGTATAGACTTGGAACGGCTTCAAGGCAACGCAATCGAATGTATGGACTTTCACAAGGTATAGACTTGCCAAAGAACTGGATGATGTATAGACTTGAACAAGGCAAAGTCTGTACAGACTTGAGGGTTCACAACGTATATACTTTGGCAAGACAATGGCTGTACATACTAGAAGTGAAGACCAATGTATAGACTTCAAAGTTCAGCTGCCAATGAATAGACTTGGAAAGCTTGAAGGCCAATGTACAGACTTGGAAGCTTAAACCAATGTATGGACTTAGCTTCGAACATGCTACAGTGCATTGTATGGACTTTGAAGACTGATGCATGACGCTAAGACAATGTGTAGACTTTGGCTTGGAACGAAGGTAAAGATGAGGCTGTATAGACTTGGCCAGAACATAAGACTCGAAGACATAGGGGTGACACAGATGGAGCGACACGAGGTGGCACAGAAAGCAGCACGAGGTGCTGCAGTGATCAGCACGCGATGGAACAAGTAACGACACGAAGACAACCCCTGAAAATAACTGAAGTGACTCGAAGGATTATTTTATCGCAGAGAAACATTTTTGTTCACAAAGGCTCATAGTGTTGTCATCATCAAAATATGTAAAAACTCAACAGTCTCCCCCTTTTTGATGGATGGCAACACTATGAGTCTTGAGTCTTTGCAGGAAAAATTTTCAACCTATTCAAAGCTAAATAACATAACATCAGCACCATCATTCAACATCATTAAAGAGTCATTAACCAACATCATTCTCTATAGCAAGCAAAGACTTAAGTTCTCCCCCTTTGACATCATCAAACAAGAGGAAACAAAAGGAGACAACAATGCGATATAATTAACAAGTCCAAGAGTGTGAGAGAGAGCCTCAAAATGGGCAACAAGATACAGATGACTGTCTTTTTAAGGATTAAAATATTTGGTATGTCTGCTGGAAGGGCCACGCGGCCTGCCTTGTGGTGGTCTCCCCCTAGGAGCAGCATAGGTATATTCTTGAGGTGGAGTTCTGCTAGAGGAAGCCTGACCAGGGGCTGAACCCGAGGTAGATTGAAATTCCTTCAGGTCATTGGACAATTCAGCTAGCCAATACACCACAGCGCTTCTGACATTTGCCACTTCAGAAATGATGTCTTCTTGGCGAATATTAACAGTTTCATATCTGTCAGTCAGAGTTGTCATTTCTGATACGAAAGCGATCAATTTATCATAGATCTTCTGGACATCAGGACCTAGGGCACTAAATGACCCCTTCAAAACTTCTAAGGATGTCCTGATCTCAAAACAGTGATTTATAATGCTGGCAGATGACTTAAAGGAGGAAATTTGAGCATCTTGTAATTCACGAAGTGCTGTTGCGATCTTTGAACATGCCTCCTGCAAGCCTGTCATCAAGGACCTGTTGGCCTCATCTGAAGCTTTCTTGTTTAACAGAAACCTTTTCCATTCAGTTAGGAGAGAAATTTCAAGCTTCAGTAGCCTGGAATGAACTTGATTGATGTTGAGAGTGACATACTTGAGCAGATCATCCATTTTCTTATCTTGTCTTTGCATTTGCTGAGTCAAATTTATAAGAAGTTCTTCAATATTTGGCGCCCTAGCAGATAGAAGTCGAGGTTGACCTAGAGGTGTACCAAAAGATTCACAGCCAGGTGCAGTTCTCTCATCTGTTTCTTCTTGCACTGGCGTTTGGTTGTCTACTGCTGGAGCCTGATCTTCATCTTCAGCTTGGATGTTTTTGTCAGGAACTACATTTTCAGGTGCCTCTTCTTCACTTGATGATTCAGTTTCTAGGTCTATGATAGGAACTTTCTCCTGACACTCATCCACTATATCTTCCATGAGATCATGATCTACAGGACTTTCAACAGGTGCCTGTTCTAGAATTTCAGATGTAACCACATTGTCAGCCTCTTCCAAGCTTTTCTCCACAGCTTCTCTTAGAATGACATTAACAAAATCAGCAAGTTCTTGATCATTACGTTCTTGCTCTTGATCAGGCTGTTCCACGGGCACCCTCACTTCTTCTGATGTCTTCCCAAAAGAATCAAACAGACCATCAATGTTTGTATCTAGATCAGTCTGAATGCTGTTTTCAGACAACCTGACTTCTTCAGATGCAATCTCGACAAGCCTCTGAAAAGAAAAAGATACTTCAGTGGGTGCAGTAGACATAGTAGACTGTGGTTGTTCAGATGGTGTTTCCTGTAGAGCAACCTCAGAAGCTGATGCTAAAACTGTTTGGGTTGAATCTTGAGGGTGTTCCAGAAGCTCCCCCTGAGCTTGTGATTCCTTAACTTTCTGGGCCTTAACCTGCCCCAAGAGAGAAGAGCCCTCCAACCCCAAAAATACTGAAACAAAATTCATGTTAAAAATGTTTCGAGCCCTAACTTCTGACATGGCCTCTCCATCCAAGGGAATCTTTGAATACTTGAAGATGTCTGTCAAATGGGCGGCGTAGGGCAGATGTCTTTTGGATCCAATACACCCCTTCATGACATTAAAAATAATTTCAGGCAAACAGATCTTTACATTCTGAATCAGACAGAACAATAGGAACCTCTATGTGTCTGTGATTCTTCCTCTAGCTCCAGTCTGTGGGGTGACTATTAAAGCAATGATGTTCTGAAGAAGCTTGTGAAGAGGGGGAAATGACGAGGTTTGGTAAGCTTTCAGCTTCAATTGCCCCTTGTCATGAATGTTACTGGGTTTACCAGTAATGACCGAAAAGGCTTCATGCAGACTATATCTATATCCTCTCTCCACTTCCCCTTTTTCTGGAATACTAAGAGCTTTGTGGAGAGAGTCACATGTTACTGTCATCTCAACCCCTTTAACAGACGAGATCAAAGCAGACTAATCTCAGCTCAAAGACAAATTATTGTAAAATTCCATTACCAGGCTAGGGTAATAAACACGGTGGTTTTCTAGGAATTTCCTCTATTCCTGAAACTCAAGAATCTCCAAAAGTGCTGGAAACTTCAAAACCATGGATTCATCGCTGAAATCTACTATCCTCGGAGGAATGATTTTCCCACTCTCTAAAAACACGGTAGACTGAGAGGGCCTAGTACCTTGTGCTGAAGACATTTCCGCAGCTGTTTCTGGTTCAAGACATCTTTGCTGCTTGGACAAAGGCTCCTCATCTATTTCTTTTCCCTTCCTCTTCCTTTCCACAGGAGCGACGGATTCTAGCTGATCCATTTGTCGTAACTCTCAGAGTATCAACTCTTTCTTGCTGGTTGCTGCTGGAAATGAAGCTAGACCCAAGAACGGAGGAGAACTCTGTGGTGGAGATGAGATTTTAGTGAAGAAGAATGAGCGGGAGAGAAGGGTTTGAAGGAGCACACGAGACGAAGCGGAACGAGGAGGAACACGAGGCGGCAAGGGCACACGAGGGTTTTTGGATGAAACCTGAGGGACATGAAGGGTTTTGGTGGGTCACTTTATACTCTTATCAAACTTTTTTCAAGAATTACCCAGACTACCCTTATTCAATATGTAACACAGCCATTGTCCGTTAAAGTACGCTCTTCAATATATGGATATATTATATTCTTCCGAGTACCTTGGTCAGTTACCTCAAGACGTTAAATCAACATGATCACAAAACTAGCTGTTAAAGGTACTTAGCCTAGAGAAGGTTACGATTAAAATACTCCTTATGTTTGTCAGGCAAAGAAATACCAAATAGATAGTTAAGCACGGTTCATTACTTCATTTAAAGTACAAGAGAGGGCACACAGAGTCAACCAATTTGTTGAGCACTTAGGTAGAACTGTCCCTTTTTACACAAGGAGACATGTTTATCAGACACCAGACTCCCTGGTCAGGACAGGCTACCTCAATGCTAATGAAAACCAATGAATATATTTTTGACTTTTCTTTCCCTTTCCCATTTTTTTTATTTTAATTTTTTCTATAATTTACAGAGATAGCTAACTGTATCATGGCAGAAACTCTAGACTTCTTTGATCTAGAATATCTATTTCTCCACAATTGCCATTGCTCTGTCACAAAGTATGGCGTATTTCCTGGTAACACCTCTCAAGATCTTAGACACAAGACAGAACCCTTACTTAACACAATTTTTTATCTCACAGCCCTCTTCACATAAGTTTCAGTTAAAACGAAATCCTCAGCAAGGTTTTTCCATTTAACAGAAATTTTTACAATGTGTTGACCAACAATTGAGGAATACCTTGGAAGGATTAAAGGACAAAATATAACCCCCATACATTAAAGTTCTTTATTAACATGTATAACTTGTTACAATAGATTTTGGGTGGTTTAAGGTATTCTGATCAAATCTGATAAGAGTGACAAAGCTATAAGAAGGAATTTTCCTTCAAGAGAATTCCTGAACCAAAGGGGATAAGACAAGGATAAGAAGGTGACAAACAAAATGGAGAGAGATGAGATGAGATGAGAAGATCTCCATACAGCAAAGTAGCAAGTGAGAGATAACTCTAGAGAGTAAATACCAAGGAGCTCACAAAAAAAATCTTCCTAAGGAGATTCAATCTAGTAACCAGAGAGTGCTCTTGAGCAATAAGCTGCAACCTCATGAGATGACTGAACTCAGCACCAATTAACCACATTGGCAGACAAAGGTTCTTCAGATACCAGATGACATGACAAGCTCCTTTTCAGCCCACGCAAGGACATCTCACACACAACTCTTGGAAATATTAATTATTTATTGAATGACATGCATGCTATCAGTTGAAATGCAATACGTTGAAGCAAACTTATGTTTTTTTTTTCAAATAAGTGGAATGTAATGCAATGAGCACGAGTCAGTAAATTGACACAAAAATAGCATGCCTCCCCCTGACTATGAGCATGAAGCTTCCCCTGAGAGCATGCAGTGTTTGCCATGAAAACTAAACAAATGAATTTGTGATTCATGCACATTCAGGCTGCCCTGTTCAGTAGAATGACCTATGGTACTAGGCGGGGCACTTGGTCTGAAGGACCACTTCACACATAGTAAGCACCTCCAGACAGATTTTCCCTGCCTTTTGATAGCTTACTATTTGATATACCATAATGGTCAAACATGATGATCAAAGGGCATGCCAGACAAGTAAGATTGATCTAATCATGATAATCATGTCTAGTCTAAAACAGGCAGTTTATATGTTCAACAACAATCATCAGTCTGATGGATTAAGAATTGAATTCAGATTAGGAAGGCAGCAGTAGATTTACCTGAAGCGTTCAGGCATGGGGTCGTTTTATGTGCCCTGGTTTATTACCCCTTTATTCCATCCAAGGCACACTTGTCAGGCACCTTCCTATTTTCCACTAGTAGGTACCCAAGTGGTCTTGGGTCTTGCATAGTAATTGGCCCCTTTTGGGACTGCATGCATCCTTTTCTGTGCCAAATAGTCGTCAGAGTTCATGATAAAACAGTTATGCATTGAATGCCCAGACAGCCCACAATAGTGGCATGAACTAGCATGTTTCATGTTCCTCTTATGTACACTAGAATGAACTTGAGCATTATAAGAGTGAGCATGAGGGTTTCTGTTATAATTATGAAATTTTTTTCTTTCATGACCAGCCACCCAGCAAGCAGCAACGTGGTGGCCTGGTTTTCTGCAATTTGAGCAAACAGGAATTCTTTTAAGAACATGTTTGTTCCTACCAAATTCTTTGAAATTTCTATTCCTACCCTGGACATGCCAGCAGTCCTTGACTGCATGGCCATGCTTCCCACAATGGGAGCAGAAAGGAGACTCTCTTCTAAAAGAGCTTGCCCAACATTCAGTGGCCTTGTGCCCAAGCTTGTTACAATTAAAACATTTGACATGCTGGTTCAGAGAAGCAGTTTTGTTGATATTAAGAGCATGTTGGTTAGCATAAGATTTAGCATGATGTGAGAGTGGTTTTTTCTTTCCATTAGCAAACCAACATTGAACAAAGTGTGGCCTAATCTACCATAATGCGAGCATTCACTTTTCTTTGAATGAGCAGCAGGATGTCTATCATGATATTTCCCAGCATCCATCATTTCAGCATTTAAATCATCCAGTTCTTTTAATTCACACTCATGCATCAAATGGCCTATCTTGTGATAGTAATGACATTTCATGATTTCCCTCTTATGTGCATGTCTCGGTATATCAGTGTGTTTTACAGCATGCACATTTTCAGTGTGATCCAATCCTTTCTTCACATGACTGTCCTTATCAATAACTTTTGTTTGTTTCTGATTCTTCTGAACATTTGGTTGTTTATTTTCTGAGGTGGTGGCTACATCTGATGCTTTGATAAAAGATGTCATTAGCTTATTTTTGAAAGCCTTTTTATTTATATCGTTGTAGCCTAACCCTTCCTTTTGAGTATTGACCTTAACACCTAACAACCTGTCCAGATTTTCTTGTCCTTTCACAAATTTTGACAGGGATTTATTCAAATCTTCAATTTCATTTTCCAGAGAAACGATGTGTATTTCATAAATGACAATTTCTTGTTCATTACAATTTACACATTCGCTTAACACTTTGTTTGTAATTTTGCAATCCTCAACTTCTTGTTCCAGATTTTTCATTTTTTCAGATTCTTCAAAGTAAACAGATTTTCCTTTTTCTAAAGCTAGAAGCCTCTCAGACATAGTGGAGTTCAGCATTTTTAACTTCTCATTTTCTTCCTTAAGCTTGTCATTCTGAATTAACTCATTTATTAAAATCTGATCTTCTGAGTTAGTTTCAAGTTTTCTTCCAGCCATAAATTTCTTCAAATCTATTTCCTTCTCTTCAATATCTTTCTGTAATTCCACATTCACAAATTTTATGGCTTCAATTTTCTCAATCATCAGAATGTTCTCTTTTTTCAGTTTCTCTAAACTTTCTTCATTTTCTTTGGAGAACTTTCTAAGAGAATTATCTTCAGATTTCAGCTTATTTAGATCAGATTTTACACATTCACATTCCTTCATCAAGTTTTCGTTCTGATTTTTATACCTACGAATATCAGATAGACAGGTATCATGAAGTTGCTTGATACTGGAGCAATTTTCGCATGGGGATCTAGACCTTTCTAACCCAGTATTCTTTTTTAACTTTTTATACTGACTTCTTAAGCTCTCATGTGATTCTAGCAATTCAACATATGCATTTTCCCAATCATCTACAGTATAATTTTCAAAAGGATTTACCTCATCATCTTCATCTTGAATGCTGCCTTGATTATTTCTATCAGCCATCATGCAGCTGTCCTTATTTGTCTTCTGAATTCGCTTCAGCATGTTCAGAATATCTTTAGCAGAGCTGCAATCATGAAGACAAGACCATAAGGCTCTGTCAATAGCTGCTTTCATCAGATTAAAAGCTTTCTGATTCTCTTCATGCAAGGAGGTATGCCTGTCAGTCCATTTGGACTTTTTCTTTGGTAGTTCATGAGGACCGTGTGAAATTACTTTCCACAGGTCTGGATTAATAGATTTAGCATAACTCTTTAGATTAGCAAGCCATGCACTGAAGTGTGTACCACTAAAAATCGGTGGATTAGCCATGGGAACAAATAGCAAGTAGATTCTAGGCAACAAGAGTATTGATGCACTAAAAACAGATAAGCATCGAAGACTACAAGATCGGATCTGCAGGTCGCTGGACCTTCTAGGCAGACACCCGCTCTGATACCAATTGTTAGGGTGCAATGCCCGGATACAGAGGGGGGTGAGTGTATCCTTCTACAATTAGTACCCAAATAAAAACTCAAGTGTTGGACGCAATCTCAGAATAAAACCAAATTCAATTAAACCAATGAGCAAACACATGAGACGCGCCTATTCAAGCATCTAGCGGAAGCACACTCACAATGCAAACCACTGCTCAAGAGATTTTTAGGTGGTTCGGTCCTCCAGACCTACATCCACCCCACACTCAAACCAAGTGTGGCTTCACTAATAGCTGGGCAACACAGCTTGCCAACAGAAGCTGATACACAGCTTACCCAGGGGAACAAACTCCCCTCTTCCTCCTACCTGGAGGGAACCTCTAGCAACCCAAGGTCACTAGAAACCAGAGACTCGCGTCTCTCTTCCTCTATAGCAAGAGGGAACCCCACTGGTAGCAGCCCCACTACCAGTGAACCAGCCAGTAGCACTCTGCTACCAGCAACCCACCAGAGGCAGAGCCTCTCTTCCTCCTAACCGGAGGGACCCCTGGACTTGCAACCCACAAGCCCAGAACTGGAGACTAGTCTCCCTTCTCCTGAGACCACAGGAGGAACCCGACCTCAGTCCAGAGGATCGGAAACAAAACAAGGACAGTTAAGAAAGATCAAAAACACGAAACGAAAAAGATACAGCAGACTGAATGCTGGAACGATGAAACACGGAGTATAGCTCACAATAGGGCAAACTGGTTCGGATTTGATCCTGAAACCAGAATCTATCTTCTTCTTCTTCTTTCTGAACTCTCAGCTTCGAGCTCTCTCTCTCTCTCTCACTCTTTCTGCTATTCTCTCTTCTTCCTCTTCTTTAGTTTTTCCTCACCTCTCTGTTTTCTTCTCTTCTTTTTGCTGGATCGAACTCTCTGTACTTCTGCCTTTTTTCTTTCTCACCTTTCGATCACCCTTCATCTGTGGGCGAAGGCTTCAATATATAGCAGCAGCAGGTGGATAGGGTACAAAGTGCGTGTGCCTCCCACGCTCGATCCAGAACCTTCCTGCCACGTGCCCTTATCGAATTTGTTCCTCTAGTATTGGATCACGTGCAGCCCAGTTATTGGGGAATATTCTTCCTCGGACCTGCAAGGAGATAAAAACCATTAATACTCAGGGTTCACTATATGTATCTACCTGAAATGAGTCGGTTGACACTCAAGTTGAAACTGCACGAGGTATGTAGGAACAACAAGAGGTGCACTATACTGAGAACGACACGAGATACAGTGGTGACAAAACAAACACTACAAAGAGAACGACACGAGGTTCAAGGGTGACAAAACAAATACTAAAGAGAACGACACGAGGTCTCATGAGAGCAGCACGAGGTGAGAAGTAAGTCTCACGGAGTGAAACGGTAGACAAACACGCGATCAGAGGGAACCTGGACGAAGATAGAAAGAAACAACACGAGGACATAAACACAAGAATAACATGAAGACATGAATACAAAAGCAACACGAAGACACGAATACAAAAACAACACGACATAACAAACAGCAAAGAGAACGGCACGAGGTGAAACGACACTTTACTAAAAAGACTTGAATACACATGAAAACAACTCAAGTACTAAGTTGCTCGAACGTACGAACGACTCGAAGACGAGGACGACACGAAAACAACATGGACTGAAACCAACTCGAAGATGAAAACGACACTGACACGAAGTGCGGTCACAAAACAAGAAGGACACTTGCATCGTACAGCCTTCATATGATGAGGCGATGTGAAGACATTGCGTTCAACTGGATGTATAGACTTGGAACAGCTTCAAGGCAACGCAATCGAATGTATGGACTTTCACAAGTATAGACTTGCCAAAGAACTGGACGATGTATAGATTTGAACAAGGCAAAGTCTGTACAGACTTGAGGGTTCACAACGTATATACTTTGGCAAGACAATGGCTGTACATACTAGAAGTGAAGACCAATGTATAGACTTTAAAGTTCAGCTGCCAATGAATAGACTTGGAAAGCTTGAAGGCCAATGTACAGACTTGGATGCTTAAACCAATGTATGGACTTAGCTTCGAACATGCTACTGTGCATTGTATGGACTTTGAAGATTGATGCATGACGCTAAGACAATGTGTAGACTTTGGCTTGGAACGAAGGTAAAGATGAGGCTGTATAGACTTGGCCAGAACATAAGACTCGAAGACATAGGGGTGACACAGATGGAGCGACACGAGGTGGCACAGAAAGCAGCACGAGGTGCTGCAGTGATCAGCACGCGATGGAACAAGTAACGACACGAAGACAACCCCTGAAAATAACTGAAGTGACTCGAAGGATTATTTTATCACAGAGAAACATTTTTGTTCACAAAGGCTCATAGTGTTGTCATCATCAAAATATGTAAAAACTCAACAGGATCCGAACCCGAAAGATGTCCGAAAGATAACCCCAGGCAAAATGAGAAAAAAATCTCTGAGAAAGTGGATCTGAGACCCAAGAAGAAGGATCTGAAGGGTCCGGGATATTACAGCCCTCCCCCCTTAAACAAATTTCATCCTCAAAATTTAAAACAAAGCACAGGGGAAGAAAAAGGGTACTCACTCAAACAAATAAGGGAACTGCTGACGCATCTCGTCCTTACGCTCCTAAGAAGCCTCGCCACAAGGGTGGCGCTGCGACACTACCTTAACCAGAGGGATAGCCTTGTTCCGTAGGTGCTGCTCACGCCGATCCTCAATACGGATAGGGAACTCCAGTAGAGACAGATCGGGAGTCACCTCGGGCCAAACCGAGTCCTCCAACACATGAGAAACATTGGGCAAATACTTCCACAACATCGAGACATGGAACACGTCATGCACCTCTGCAAACTCAGGAGGTAGCTGCAACCGATAAGCAACCTCGCCGATGCGCTCCATGATGAAGAAATGACCAACATAGCGTGGACTCAACTTCCCACGCTGTCCAAATCTCATCACTCCCTTCATGGGAGAAACCCTCAAGAATACTCGATCACCGGCCGCAAAATAGAGTGGCTGCCTTCTCCGATCGGCATAACTCTTCTGCCGACTCTACGCCACCAACATGTTCTGATGGACCAGATTTACCACATCAATGCACTGTTGCACCAGCTCCGGCCGCGTCACAACATGCTCACCAATGTCAGACCAATCGAGCGAAGTCTGACATGGTCACCTGTACAACACCTCATAAGGAGCCATCCCAATGCTCGAATGATAGCCATTATTGTAGGCAAACTCCACCAACGGTAGATGGTGAATCCAACTCCCTTGCCATTCCAGGTAACAGGATCTCAACATATCCTCTAACATCTGAATGGTTCTCTCCGACTAACCATCTGACTAAGGATGATACGCTGAGCTAAACGCCAACTCCGTGCCAAGAGCTCGCTGGAAACTCCTCTAGAATCTAAAAGTAAAACGTGGATCTCGATCTGACACAATGGAAATGGGAATTTTATACAAAGGTACGATCCGCTCCACATAAAGATGAGCCAACTTAGACACACTCCAGCAGACTTTGATCGGTAACAACCAAGCAACTTTCGTTAGCCTATCCACCAGCAACCAAATACTATCCTGCCCGCTTGGGGTCCTCGGCAATCCCACCACAAAATCTGTGGTCACGTGATCCCATTTCCTCGTGGGAACCTCCAAGGGCTGAAGAGTACCTCCTGGTCGTTGATGCTCCACCTTCACTTGCTGACAGGTCAGGCATCGGGCCACATACTCGGCAATATCTCTCTGCATGCCAGGCCACCAGAACTGCCTCTTCAAGTTTTGATACATCTTTGTCACACCCTGGTGCACAGTGTACCGACTCCCATGAGCCTCCAATAACACCGCAAGCCTCACCTACACCTCGGCGGGGACGTACAGCCTACCACAAAATCTCACAGCTGCATCCTCGCCAAAGCCCACATCAGCCAAAGCCAAAATCCGGGGCAACTCAAGGTCTGCACGCTGAGCATCTGTCACCTGATGATGAATCGCAGGCGTGACAGTCAAGCTCGCAAGAACAGCTGACCCCAGCTCTTGGGGAACCTTGAGCCTAAATGGCATGGCTGGCACCTGTTCCCAGAGACTCCACTTCCTCATCATCATAGCGCTGACCATGACCTTCCTACTCAAGGCATCGGCAACGACGTTCATCCTGCCCGGTTGATAAGATAGGGTGAAGTCACAATCCTTCATATACTCGATCCATCGTCTCTGCCTGAGGTTGAGGTCCTTATGAGTGAACACATACCACAAACTTCTCACCATACAGATAATGCCTCTAAATCTTCAATGTAAAACTCAAGGTCATGGGTGGGGTAGTTCTCTTCATGGGACTTTTGCTACCGAGATGCATAAGTCACCACTCTACCGTGCTGTATCAGCACAGCACCCAACCCGACCCTAGAAGCATCTATACACACCATAAAACTTCTCAATCCATAAAGTAACACCAACACTGGTGCCGATGTGAGAAACTTCCTAAGCTCCATAAAGCTATGCTCACACTCACCAGTCCAGACGAACGACACATCCTTCTACGTAAGCCTGGTCATCGGGGCTGCAACACGAGCAAAATCCTGAATGAACCTCATATAATAGCCTGCAAGTCCCAAGAAACTCTGAATCCCTTTCACGGACATTGGCCTCGGCCAATACCATCACTAGAAATCACGTGCCCCAAAAAGTGCACCTCGGTAAGCCAAAACTCACACTTGCTGAGCTTAGCATACAACGGGTGATCTCGCAAAGTCTGTAACACAACCCTCAAATGATATGCATGCTCATCTGCAGACTGCGAATAAACAATGATGTCGTCCATAAACATGACCACGAACTGGTCCAAGTAAGGATGGAACACCCTCTGCATCAAATCCATAAACGCTGCCAGGGCATTGGTGAGCCCAAACGGCATCACCAAAAACTCATAATGCTCGTATCTCGAGCTGAAAGTAGTCTTCTCCATGTCAGATTCTCAAATCCACAACTGATAATAATCGGACCGCAAATCAATCCGCGATAACACTCGAGTAGACAGAAGCTGGTCAAACAAGTCATCAATCCGTGGCAACGGATACTTGTTCTTAACGGTCACCTCATTCAATTGCCGATAGTCAATGCACAACCTCAGACTACCGTCCTTCTTCTTCACAAACAACACTGGCGCACCCCAAGGACAAAAACTAGGACGAATATACCCCTTGGCCGGCAAATCTTGCAATTGCGCCCTCAACTCAGCGGGAGCCATACGGAAGGAGCCTTCGATAAAGGTCCCGTACCAGGCACAATCTCGATCACAAAATCAATCTCCCGCTGGGGAGGCAATCCAGGTAAGTCATCGGGAAAAATATTGGGAAACTCGCATACCACCGGAATGTCCTCGACATCCGGCTCCATCCGGTCTACCACGACCACAGAAGCGAGAAAACCCTGACAACCTGCATCAAGCAAATGACGAGCCCTAATAGTCGAAATAAGAAAGCGGGAAGAGGAAGACCTAATACCTTGGAAATAGAAGGTGGGTCCACGAAGCTGCCGGAAATAAACCCTCTTCGAGCCATAATCCACCAAAGCATGATGTGCCTCAAGCCAATCCATGCCCAAAATTACATCAAAGTCCTGAAGTGTCAACGCATAATGACTGGCCGACAAACTCCGCCCTTCAACCCACACAGGAACCTCATCGAAACAATACGGAGTGATCATAAAATCACCAGAAGGCAACTCCACTGCCAATTCACAGGACAACAGGGTCACCGGCTCCTCGATACTCAGCGCGAAATCCTCCGAAATAAACTAATGAGACGCGCTAGAATCAAACAAAACTCGAGTCGCACAACCCAAAATCCGAACAGTAGCTTCCACGAGCTATGACGCCACTGCCTCTGCCCTGGTCATGTGTGTAATCTGACCTCGGGATCTCTGCCTACCCCCCACACTCGCTGACCTGGGTAGTGGCAGATACTGCCCCTGCTGCTGCTACTGCTGCTGCTACCTCTGTTGCTGGGGGTACTGCTACTGCTGCAGTATCTGGGGATAGTCACGCGCCATGTGCCATGGCTGGTCACACCTGAAACAAATCCTCGGTGCCGTGCACTGCCTGCCTGGATACGACTCGTCACATCGGGGACACGGTCCCCGCGATCCACCCACTGATCCCTGACGCTGAAATGGAATCGGCTACTATACACTGCCAGTAGATGCCTGCCTCTGATCCTTGCGCTTCTTATAGAAACCCTTCTTGAGAAACTTCTTGACCTTGGAGCCAAAAGATGCAGATCATGTCACTGATGCTGCCAGTGTCGATGCTCCCGAACTACCCACAGTGTGCTAGAAAGTACTCTGCTACTGGGTAGCCGTGTGCTGACTACGGCCCGACTTGGACTGCCCCTGGCCTCCATGTCCTCGGACCATCTGCATATCCAGCTCCAAAGATGCCGCCACATGAGATGCTATCTCCAAATCAGTAGCAGCGTTCACCATCAAGAGGTGCCTCAGCTCCTGCCTCAAACCCTGAACGAACCACTCCGTCTTCACTCCCTCATGCTCCATGATATGGGGAGCTTAACGACCTAACTCCATAAACTGAGCCTTGTATTGTAATACTGACATGTCACCCTGAACCAGCTCCAAAAACTGACGCATCTTCTGCGTACCAACATAGGATGGGCAGTAAGTACGCTCGAAGACCGTAACGATGTCCTTCCACACGATCTCCTGAAGCGAACGAGACTGAAAGGACGTCTTACACTCCGAAGATCACCAATCTTGAGCCGTACCCTGCAACTGGTTACAGGCCAACATCACCATGTTTTCCTCAGCACAGTGCATGGAACTGAACACTCTCTCCATCTCATCAAGCCATCTCCTGGCTACATCGGGGGCTGGTTGGCCCTCGTAATAGGGTGGGTGAAACTGCAAGAAGTCCCTCACAGCACGACTGGGTCCACCCATAGTCGACGAGCCCTCGCCAGCATCAGCACCAAACTACTGAACCATGGCCTGAAACATGCTCCGAAAGAAATCCTCGGCCCTCGGAACTCACGCTGCATCCCCTGCCTTGGTGGAAACTGGTGGCACTCTGCTATGCTCCTCCTGCTCCTTCGCCGAGTGTCCCTGCTGAGAGTGAGTCCTCCGCCTCGACGCCATACTTGCCTACTGCAAAAAGACAGAAGACACGAGAAACGGCAAAATCAATAAAACACGCAATGCCTTAAGCCAATGCTGACTGTACATCATCATTGTGGACTAGTGGACCACTGCAACCATTTACGATTCTCATATATATCCACAACCGTGCTCTGATACCAGCTGTAACGACCCGAAATTCGAACACCGGGAAGGCCCGATAGCCCGAATCTCGAACCGCCACCCACGAGCCCGAAGACTTGGAAGGGTTGAAAGGAAGGTGTGGAGATACACAAGAATCTAAAATAATTGTAGAGGTATGCAAATTAAATGAATTAAACAGGAAGCAATAAATAACATTAATTAAATTACATGCTCCACAAAATAACAACAGTCTAAAAAAGACAGTAGTCCAGAACTAGTACAGTCCAAAGAAAAGTACAACTACACGGGGAATACCCCGTAACTGGTAATTGGCAACTAACCCTAGGCACCTGAACCACGTGGAGCCTCTGAAGCGCTCCCGTGAAGCCTCGTCTCACCTGAAACATAGTGAAAACACACAGGGAATAAGCCTCAAAACACAAGGGTCAGTAGGGATCATCTGGTCCCCACCTCATAAATCGAGAAACTGCGCGGAAAGTAACTACAAGCTACTACGATGACTAGTACCGAACACACGGCATGAAATCGAGACAACTCGTCAAAAGCCAAAGAGTCACTACCAGACAAAGACGAGAGTACCAAACCACTAGAAGCAAGGCCGGATGCGTCCATTGACAAATTAAACCGCACCCCGGCCCAGTGGGAACTGAGACACCGTACAAGTAACCACAGAACAAGTGACCAGCTGGGGTCACGCTCGTCAGCGCGGGTCCGCTGCCCCCAACCACATGTGCATATATAGACCATACGTCCTAGGTCTTGCACTCTGACTAGTTTTCCCCTCAGCCAAACTCTGGCGTCAAACGTGGGGCCCTACGGAAACCAGTCTAAAAACCGTCTCTCCGGGTAGCCTCGTCACCACTCCCTGGTGGGACCGCTCGCGTGTCGGAAGGGTACGACTAGTGGAGGGTTAGTGAAAGAGTAGACTCTCTAGTCAACGAAAAACAACGTCTAAACCGGACAAAGTACAAGGGTTGCTCCTCGTACCGACACCGACTCACGGTGACACAAGCCGAGAACACCAACTCCAGGGATCCCACGGCACCCTCACGTGTGGCCCCCACATGATGCCCAGCATCAGTCAGGCCACGGGTCAGCACGTAGATCGAGATCCACCAAACCGGGACTCGAATCGGCAAAGCATAATTCCGGTTGGACATGAACCCCTGGTGGTCCAACTTTGGGCTGCCACAGAGGCTAGCGGTCCATGATTGGGCCGCCACATGGACTGTAGCGGTCCAGCTCTAGGCTGCCACAGTCTGGGTTGTGAAAGAAATGGCGGTCCTGCCTAGGTCCACCACAATGATGAGGCGGGCATACCTTCGGCCGCCACACCCCAAAAATCCCCAACGGTCGAAAACCAACGGTCAAAAATCAACGGTCAATTCACCCTCTAGCGGTATGACCTTAGGCCGCCACACCCTCTGGCAATTTATCATGCAGCCGCCAGACGACATGGGGACCTGCCGACAAAATAGTGCCCTGTGGCGCTCCCACCTTGGGCCGCCACAGGCTCTGGCGCACCTACCCGGGCCGCCAAAGACTCTGGCGGTCTCTGGAAGGACCGCCAAACCAACCCGAGAATGGGCCGGTGGGAAGAAATCAAAAAACTCGTTCCACTCCCCGATCATCCTTGGAGGAGGGGAAAAACAAGGGGGAAGCTCCCCTATAACTCCTAGCATGCATCTACGAATCGGTCTGAAACGCGACGAAATGGTAGATCGGCACACAACCCCCAAAACATGGATTTTGCCCTACCCCGCTCAAAAATGCCCCTCTTGACCTCTCCTCGGCCTACAAATCACGGGGGACGATGGAATGAGCATAGTGATTCGTCTCCCTACCTCAATGGAGCTAGAGCTCCACCGAAACACCGCCGAATGCAAAGAAAAAGCTTTTAGAAACCTCGAACCTTCACAAAATCCCACTAGCCGCACGCCGCCACGATCGCCTTGCCGCCGCCGTTGTCGCCACGTCGTCACCTCACCGCCGTCTGCAGTCGGAGGGGAGTGCCGTCGTGGTCACGTCGGAGGAAGAGAGAGGGAAAGGGGCGCGGTCGCTCACGGGAGGAAGAAGGAGGAAGAAAGAAGAAGAAGAAAAGAAAAAGAAAAAGGAGGGGTATTTATAGAAAATCCAGATTTTCTGAAAAATACAGAAAAAAAGGAAAATATACCGCCGCGATCGTTCAAACGTGCTGATCGCTGTGGTACCCCCCCTAAGCAGGTGAAGGACTCAGTTTACCCGCTACGGGGTTCCGTAGGTCCTTTTAGGGAAAAACATGGGAAACCGCGGAACACGTTCTGGGACCTCCGAAATTGATCCGAAACGCACGGATCCGAAGCCGAAAGATGTTCGAAAGATAACCCCGGGAAAAATGAGAACAAAATCTCTGAGAAAGTGGATCCGAGACCCAAGAAGAAGGATCCGAAGGGTCTGGGATATTACAATTTTGGTGGCCTAACATGTAAACAGAGGTAGCAGACTTCGTGTCTCGTTGTCTCACTTGCCAGCAAGTTAAGACGGAACACCAAAAACCTGTCGGTAAGTTTCATCCTCTGGATATTCCTAAGTGGAAGTGGGAGGATATCAGTATGGACTTCATAATGGGTCTGTCTAAATCTAAAGGAGGACATGATGGAATTTGGGTCATCATAGACCGATTTACCAAGTCGGCACATTTCTTGCCAATCAAGAGTCAATGGTCAATTAACGTTCTTGCTACACTGTACATCAAGAAGATAGTCAGACTTCATGGAGTTTCTGTTTCAATCGTGTCTGACCAAGACCCTCGTTTTACTTCTCATATTTGGAAGGGTCTACAACATTTGTTGGGGACAAGACTCAGCTTTAGGACAGCCTTTCATCCTCAGACGGATGGTTAGACCGAGAGAACAAATCAGGTAGTAGAAGATATGTTCAGAGCTTGCATCATTGATTTTGGTGGAAGCTGGCATGATCACTTGCCTTTGGTCGAGTTTGCATACAACAACAGCTACCAGGCAAGTATACTGATAGCACCTTTAGAAGCCTTATACGGAAGGAGTTGCCGATCACCTTTGTGCTGGGACGAAGTTGGCGAGAAACAACTACTAGGTCCAGACATGGTTAGAGACACTTTCGAGAGGATCCAACTAATTAGAGAGAGACTTCAAGTAGCCCAATCTAGACAAAAGGCTTATGCCGATACCCGAAGGAGAGATCTCGAATTCCAAGTCAGAGATCATGTATTCTTAAAAATTTCTCCAGGCCAAGGAATCGGGAGATTTGGTGTTAAGGGTAAGCTTACACCAAGGTACTTAGGATCTTTTGAGGTATTAGAAAGAGTTGGCGAGGTTGCCTACCGTATTGCCTTGCCTCCTCAATTGTTCGACATCCATAATGTTTTTCGCATATCTATGTTGAAGAAATATGTGCACGATCCATCACATGTCATAGATCATGGAGACCTGGTGATACAAAAGGATCTCACTTATAAACAAAAACCCATGAAGATCCTTGATCGCGAGGTACGTGCATCAAGGAATAAGATATTTCCCATGGTCAAGTTTCAATGGAACAAATGCTCGGAATAAGAAGCCACGTGGGAGATCGTGGAATCCATGAAGAAGAGATTTCCCAACTTATTTACGAATGGTATGTACTCTGCACCCTCCACGTCTATATACCATTGAATTTGGGGACCAAATTCTTTTTAAGTGGGGGAGGGTGTAGCAACCCTGGTGAATTAAAGGAATAAAATCCTAAATGGATTAAAAACTAAACCAATGTTCATGGCCCAACCCATATATATACTTAAATGCACATATATATATTTATATCAAATGGGTCTTACACATAAACCATATAACAAATGGCCTAAAGATGAAGGGCGCCTTCTCTTAGGGCGCCATTTCATGAATTGAAGACCTCGCATGGGGGCGCCAATTACATGAAGGGCGCCCCTATCTTGGGCGCTAATTACATGAAGGGCGCCCCTCCTCTGGGCGCTATTTCCTTGCAGTAGGAAAATTGGTAAGTCGACAGTAGTGTTTGGTTCGAACTGGGAAGCTAACTGCTACTCGGGATAGTATTAATCTAGAAAGGTTGGATGCATGGAAAGTTTAAATACTAGTAGGATTCCTTCCATGAAAACTTTGATACCAATCGAACTCTTAAACCCCATTAGGATTCTCTACTTTATAAATACCCTGTTACTAGCAACAAGCTCTGGTTACTGCTATTCGTGCGATCCCTTGCCGCTGAGAGAGGAACTAGTTGCTCCCCTTCATCTCGACGTCGACCTACGTACTGCTTCACCGAGCAAAGGAGAAGGAAGCCTTGTACTTCCTTTGTTCGTATGTTGCCATGGAGAAGCTATAAGTTTCTTCTTTTGAAGATTTCCTTTGAAGACAAGAAGAAAGTAGGAAGCTTTCTTCCCTCTTCTTCATCCCTGAGGCTGCCGAGGAGTTGCTGCTCTTTCTCTTGCTGCTGTTGTTGTCACTCCTTCTACCCAGTTCTCTGTTGCAAACAGAGTATCATTTCTGGGGTTATTCTTCTTACTGATCTTCAATCTCTTCACGATTCTCTCATCCAAATCACTACAAGGTAGCTGTTCTCAAGTACAAGCCTAATCTAATAAATATCAGATCATGATCATGCATATAGGTCTGTTAGATTGTTTCTAGAAGGTTTTTTTGTAGTGTCTGTGAGTTTCAGTAAGAGGCGCCTCCCTCTAGGGTGCTATTTAATTTAACGAAATTTAATAAAGACACACATGTTCAAAATTTAATAATTGAGAGCCATGATATCTAATCTAATGCATGCGTATACTGCATGATTCCTGCTATTTGTCTCTACCTGTCCATGTACTTGTTCCTACGAAATTATTTTTAATTAAAAAGTGCTACTGTTCATGACCAAATACAATAACCTCTCACTATTCTATATAGCGCCCCCTGACCTGGGCACTATATTCCTAGAAGGTGGCAGCAGCTAGGGCGCTGCATTTCTAGAAGGTGGCAGCAACCAAGGAGCCATTCACCTAATTTCTGGAAATTTGATATGTGTACATATCTTGATATATATAGCGACTCAATGAAGAGTCTTCATTTAATGAAATAGTGACCTTATCTAGGGCGCTATTTAAAGAAATAAAGACTTGACCCCAGGCGCTATTTTACCTGATTTCTGATTTTCATGATTTTCTGTAACCCTTGACAGTGGGTTATGTATACAGGCACTATTTCGTGAGTATGGTCCCACGTTTCACAATGTTTTATCGATTACCCCTCAACTCTTGGTGACATACGAGACCTCCATTGGACATTCCGTTCCTTCGGACTGGTAAGTTAGTCATTGGGACTTCCGTAAGACTCCTCGTAGCCTTGGATTCCCTCAAGGCCGATTGAGCAGGTTGTACCACTAAAACCTATAACACTTTTTGATTGCCATGTCACTCTAAGGAAACATGGTAACCCGGCCCTCATGGTATGCTAGTTGGATACCTTGAGAATGTTTCTTAAATTAATGGAATGGAAACCATACCATTGCCATCACTCAAAGATTTAGTGCCCTACATGTGGACACTAGTTCTTCTTACCTTATCGTGTACAAAGGAAGAGCAATCATGAGAATATGAGTGCTTGTTCTTGTTCACATGGCACCAACTAGGGAGTCAAATCCACCTAGTTTCTATGAGTATCGTGATTGTACCGACTTGACCGTAGTATGTCCCTACTTAAAAGTTCTATCCTTGTGATTCTACTTCCACAAGATCTACCTTATATTCCTACAAAGGTTCATTCTGTTGAAATTCTATATTGGCTATAACAAAGGTGGATGTTGAATTACATGACTCAATGCTGGCGCATATAAGGGCCCGATCTGGTCCTAGGAGGAGCACCCGAAAGTACTTGTGTCCATGGGAGCTAATATTGATCACGGTGTGGCATTGCATTGAAGTACACATCGTTCTAGATAAATGGCATTTCACAAACTCTTGTACTTGTACTTGACTTGACGTGACATAACATACGTGGCCCGGAAGGGTATTTACTTGCTTGCTTGAAACATGATAGCCAATTCTAGATATGACTTCATAAATATACATGCTTGTTCTTCATGATATAGTTTTCATGAAATCTTGAAAATTCATGCTAGTCCATGCTATTATTCCTTGCTATACACTCTCTTTACTGTCGTTTCACGTGAACATGCATAGCTATACTTGCATTCATGCAACATGTAATTTACTTAAAGCAAGCTAGCACTTGAGATATAATTCCTACTGGGCGTTCGCTCACCTAGTGTTTTCCTCTATTTTTCAGGTAATTCCAATGACGAGACTCATTCGGATAGGGATGGACAAGAGTGAAGAGCTTAGATCCATTCCAACCATCAAGCGTTATCTAGTCCTATCTTTTCTATTTTCTTGAGTCATTCATTGTACTTTTACTTTTTTGATTCTTAGTGCTTTTCGTTAAGAATTGTAATAGAAATACTTTAAGGTTTATGATTAATAGAGGACTTGGTTATCATTACTTGTGCGTGCTCTGTCTATGTGTGTCGAATACACTTACGCTCTGATTGGCATGATTGACATAAACTCTTCACGCATCTCCGGGTTCCTTCCGCGATCGGGGCGTGACAGCTGTCTTGGTGAAGCCTTTGTCCTGTGTCTGCTTAAGTGTGGACTGTGTTAATTCTGAACCTGATTTGCCTTTGTTTGACGGTTGCTTGGCTTTGGACCTAGATTTTATGTTTGGGAGATGTTGTGCACCGTGTCCGATGTGCCGTGTTTGGCGGCTGTTATGCTGTGAAGGTTCAGTTATCATTTTCAGACGTAAGGATAAGCTAAGACATGTGTTCTTTGTGCTTTGTGCTGAAGCTGGTGCCCTTCTTGGTTTGCACTTTGGCGACTTGTGATCGGTTGTTAGCAGGATCAGCACTTGAGGCGTGGTATATTACAGTTCGTGAATTGTGATGGCACCGAGTGTGTGCTGAGATGCAGATGCCGAGTTATCCTTGATGCATGTGTGCGTGTGTTGAGCGTGCAGCGGAAGCGTGTGGGCTGATACCCCACTGGTCGACGATCGTTTGGTTAGAAGATTCTGACTGGCTGAGAAGTTTGTTCTCTCGGCGTGTCTGTCATATTGGCTATGTGTGCCTTGATGTTGTTGGTTGTCGTGCCGTTGCTGGAGACATTATGGTTGTTGGCACTGGCATGTGTGAGGATTAGGGGAATTTGTCGGCATGTTTGCTGGTTGATTACCCTTCCCTTCCTTTGTAACTTTTCTTGGACATTGTGCTCTCGAGACATGACCGTGGTCCTCGAGATGCGTTCCCTAAGATTATCATTGTGTTTGTTGTGGGTCCTTATTGGTGAGTTGTTCGTGGCATGGCTTGTGCATGTTAGCCGTGTGTTTAGTTGTAATTGTGCCTTGATGTGGCCTAGCTTGTAGTTGTGTTCCGTGGTTCTGTGTTGAGAGCGGAGCCGGGATTCTGCAGGTGTTGTTGTTGTTGTTGTTGTTGTCGTCATGTTGTGCTCAGCTTGGCAGGAGTTCCATGTGAGTCTGATTTGGCATTGTGTGGATCGAGGTCTTGTCCGTTGGTTTTGTTGTACTCTTCTATCATGGTAGAGTTAGCATGTAACTCGAATCAAATGTTATGTTTGAGTGAGGACTGACTTGATTGTGCTCATGGTCCAGTGCTATCGTTGGCGTTCTACGTGCCAGTCTTGTTGTTCTTGGCGCGGAAGCTGATGTTGTTGAGCTGTCAGCGGAGGACTATGTTTCCTTGTTTAAGCTGATGCTTGTTATGTTTTGTCGAGTGTTTTTCTAATAGATGTTTTCGTGGCATGAGTCATGTCTCCGTTTCCTACGAGACGGAAGCGATGTTGCCTTATTTCGGAGGTGTCGGACTAGTTTTCACTTGGGTGCCGTGCTTGTTCTTTGCATCTATTTGCCTTGTGATCCAGAGTGTGTACCTGTGATTGTGGTCTGGCAGTGTTCCTTTGAATTATATTTTTTGAGATTTGTGTTACCGTGTTCTAGGTGTTGGTGTTGGCTGATGCTTGGAGAGCGTAGCCAATGTTTGGGTTTGTTCTTCCCAGCTTCTTCCTTGTTAGCTCTTTGAATTTGTAGGATGAAATTCTTGTAAGGGGGGAGGACTGTAAGACCCTGAGTTTTTCGGATCTTTATCGTGAAGTTTCAGATCGCTTTTGTGGGTCCTGAGTTGTGTTTTATGATCCGCGTGGGTTTTTCTCTCGTACAAGTTACGGAACCTCGCGGTGAGTTTATTATTCAATTCATCGACTCGAGGACGCTACAGTTGCGTTGCATTCTTTCCGAGGATCGTTTAGACTATTTTTCTGTATTTTTCTGAATTAGTGCATTTTCGGGCTAAAAATCAGATTTTTCAAAAATTAGGGAAATTCCTAATTTTCTTTCCTTTTTATTTCTTTTTTCTCCTTCCTCTCTCCTCATTCTCACGTCACCTCTCTCTCTACATTCTCTCTCCTCTCTCCGCGGGGCACGCGACTGTGGCGAGGTGGTTGAGGCAGGGACGTCGTGGAGTTGACCTGGCGCGTGATGGGGCGAAGGATTGAGCGTGGCGTTGGCACGATTGCGTTCGGTGGATTCAAAGCCGGCGTGTCAAGCTCATGAGATGATTTTCAGTGTGGTTTAGTCACTTCGGTGAGGTAGAACTTTGGTGGAGGTAGAGAGATGGACGCCCTACTCTTCTTTTACATTTCCTCGCAGTTTTGAGCCGAACGGTGTGCGTATGAGCGGGTTTGGCTTCGGTTTGGGTAAAGCATGCTTTGGGGGGTGTGAGATGAGTTCGCCTCTTTCGCCTACGATTTCTAGCCTGATTAGTTTCATTTGAATCCCTGGCATGTCTGCATTCCATTTCCGCTGGTTTTGTTGCGATTGGTGGTCATTTGGGACCGGTATGAGCCTGGGAACCCATGTGACTCAATTTGGGTCAATTCGATAGAATTGCCCGTTTCTTGTCGTTTATGCGTCGTTTGGACCCCTTTCGATTTGTGGAAGGCTTGTATGGTCATTAGGGTTGTATCCCCTTCGTTTAGGAGTGAACGGGGCGTGGAACGGCTGGGATCAGCCATTCCTCTATTTTACCCGCCGTATCGCCTTAGCGGTCCTTTCAGTTACCGCAAGGGTTTTTCTAGCAGCCCAGTGTATGACCGCTAGAATGGGATGGGCATCGAGTCAATCTTATGTCGGTTCGGGTCTTCGTAGTCGCGCGTTTGACCGTTTGTGTCGGCTAGCGGCCTATAGTAGGACCGCTAAGCCTGGTGTGGCGGTGCAGAGTTAGACCGCTACGTTTTAGTGTTATGTCGGTTTGGCCAAGTGGCCTTACAATAGACCACGAGGCTAGCTGTGGCGGTTCATAGTTAGACCGCTAAGCGCTGTTTATGTTGGTTCGAGGTTTTTAAGTCGGTTCAGGCTAGCGGTCCTAGCTCTGACCGCTTAGTGACCTTGGTAGCCCTTTGGGTGACCGCTTAGGTGGTTTGACTGATTTAAGTCGGTTGGGGGTTGACCGGGTTTTACGGTCATATGGACAACCGCTACTGTTCCCTCGCGGTCCTGTGATAGACCGCCTACCCCTATGAAATTATGTTCATCCCTTTGAGTCTCTGAGTGAAGCGGCCATGCCCTGGACCGCCTAACTCAGTGAGACGGCTTGTTTATAAGCCGGTTGTCTTGGTGCTACTCTTTCTTGACCGCCTAGTGTCTAAAGTCTCTGTGTGAAGGCAGCGGCTCATGAGCTGACTACTTGGTTTACCTAGCGGCCCGGCATATGACTGTTTACTTCCCAGTGTTGTGGCCCTGTGATTTTGATGATAGCAAACACTGTCAGTCACTATGAGTCACTATTATATGATTGCTGAATGATTGCATATGATGATTGCATATGGTCCTTGCATACCCACTGGTCATATATCTCTATTTAAACTTTAGGCTAATGCATACATTTAGGGTCAGTGCATCCTCCTGATACTATGTCTGTCTGCATTGCATGAAGTCCGTGCATTCCTTATCATTGTGCATTTCAAGGTCAGTGCATTCACTTATGTTCAGCAGACTAGGTCAGTTCACTTCATTGCTTAAGTCAGTGCACGATTGATTGTCTAAGGCTAAGGTTCATGCATATCTCAGTTAGGCTGCACAATAACCACAGTGCATGTTATTGTTCATGTGCATAATGGTCTGTGCGTCTTGTCCTTACACGCTGCCTTACGAATGATAGTCGGTGCAATGTGCACTCCATCCCTGAAAAGTCAGTACAGTCCTTGCATTAGGCTGGCATCATGTCGATGTAACCTCTATATTGCATGCTAGCTAAGTTGGTGCAACCTTTGTTGCTGCATGCGACTAAGTCCATGCATGCTGTATTCTAGGTGCAGCAAGTCAGTGCAATCCTCGTTGCTACACGCGACCAAGTCCGTGCATGCGTAGTCTAGGCTCAATAAAGTCGGTAGAATACCTATCGTCGCATGCAATCAGAGCCGGTGCAACATCCATCTCTCGCACGAGAAAAGTCTATGCAGGACATGTCATAGCATACTATGTCAGTGCAGCTCATTCATACCGCATATACGAAGTATGTGCATATATCATGTGATGCATAACGTAGTCTGTGCATCACTTAACTCTTGCACTGAGCACATAAAGTCTGTGCACACTACTTTGGGTTGTTTGTGCTTATCTCGCATACTGCATAGCAAAGTCTGTTCAACTTTTGATTCTTGCACGCGTAAAGTCTATGAAAGACTGCTCTCGGCATTCGTAGCCATGCATCTTTGAGCACTGCACTTAAAACAAGTCTGAGCACTTGTCCCCTGTGTGAACACTGAGTCCGTGCATATGTGCACTTATGACATATTAAGTCTATGCATGGTTGCCTTGATGTCTCAGCAAGTCTATACAATCTCCACACTTATCTGACGTTTATATGTCCTAACACACTGATAGGTCAACTGCTCGTGACTATTAAGAAGGGCACGTGAAGCAAGGTAGATCGTCCATGACAGATGATTGCCACATGGAAGCTACAGTGTCCAGATTCTGACACGTGGCCAAGACATTCCTGAAGCTTCCTGGCGGGAATGTTCTCTCCACACTCCTAGGGCGAGTGCTCGTGGGTCACAGACAAAAACAAATATAAAAGACATTCCTCCTGCGAACAAGAAGCTAATTCCAGCGAAAAAGAAAAAGACTAGAATCATCTGAGAGAAGTAGCAGAGCAGAGAGAAAAGAAGAAGAGTTACAGAGAAGATAAGAGCAGAAGTGAAAAGAGAGAAAGCTCGTGAGATCAAGATAGAAGAAGAGAAAGAAAGATAGAGAGAGTGAAGAGAGAGTTCGAGGAGAAGAAAAGAAGATCAGAAGATCTGTCCCTACTGGAATCTGGATCAAATCAATCCAGTTAGCTCCATGGGAGCCACATCTGTGTTGCTATCGTTTACAGCTTTGAGTTGCTGTGTTTTCTCGTCTTTTGTGTTCTTTTGAACCTTATTTCAAGCTGTTAGTCAGAAGAGCAAGCTTTGTCGCTCAGTGGTTTCAGAGGAGGATTCCTCTGGTTGGCTAAGCTGTATTGTCCAGCGGGTCAAGCTGTTAGGCAACGGATGGCTAACCTGTATTGCCCAGTGGAAGCAAGCTGTGATGCTCAGCGGTTGTAGGCAAGATGTGATGCCTAGCGGTTTAAGCTATGTATCAGCGGGAATCCACACTCTGGTTTGAGTGTGGGGTGGACGTAGGTTTGGAAGACCGAACCACCTAAAAATCTTCTGTCCATCGTGGTTTGATAGCATTGTTGATTCGCTAGATGTATGCCTAGGCTTGATTTCTATTTATCATCTGGCGAGTTTTCAGTTTGCTCACCGAGCATTTGAATCTGGTCTTGAGAGAATCACCTTAGATGCTTAATTATTGTTACTAGAGAGCTTGACTGTTTTTAATTCCGCATCTCTGATTGTTACAGTCAGTTTTTAATTGGGGGAAATTTTTTAGAAGGGGATTCATTCACCCCCCCTCTATATCCGGGCCTTGCACCCTACAGTTGGTATCAGAGCATACCATCTAGGTCTCATTTGACCCTATCAATTGGTATCAGAGCGGGTCTCTGTGTATTCAGATCCAACGATCTATAGAGGATCCTGCTGCTTTAGGTGCTACTCGTTTTGCTGTTTATCTGGTTGTGATCGAGGGCCATTGGCACACTGCTCATTGATTGCTTTGTGTGTTGAAGTTGTTTGGTGTAAGTCTTTATGGCTCGTCCCTGTGCTTTTGATGGTTCCAACTTTAGCAAGTGGTTGGGAGGCCTGTGTATCTATATGAATTCCATTGATCCAGATCTATAGAATCTCTCATCAAAAGGCCCAAATGATTTGCCTCGAAATCAGACTAAGTGGTTTAATCAGGACAAATCAAAGAACCGTGATAATGTCACGGTTCTTGAAATTTTGAGAGATGTAGTGAATACTGACAAATTTCCCTTTGTTCGCAGGTGTGCGTCTGGAAAAGAAATTTTGGACAGAATCACTGCTGTAAACAGGGAGTAAGAAGAAAAATGTTTGATGGCCTATCGGAGAGAGAATGATGATGATACAACTTCTCAGGTAAGCTCCGGATCAGAAGAACCTTCGTTTGATGAATTGGTTGTGATGAATGAAGAACTGTTAGAAGTGTCTAAGAAAATAAAATCTGAAAATAAAAGATTGAAGAAAAAGATCGAACAAAGTAAATCTGAATTTTCTTGTGAAGTTTGTCCTACTTTGAAAAGGTCTTATGATATGTGCCTGGTAGATGTTCATAATAGCAAGGAACAGATTTTGTCCTTGAAATATGAGAATCAAGAATGCTTAAATAAAATTTCTGAATTGGAAGATCAGCTAAAGACTAAGAATGATGAACATCAAATAAAATTGTAGGAGTTGAATAAGATGAACTGTGAAATGGACAAACTGAAACTTGAAAACGTAGAATTTCAAAAAAATAATGAAAATCTTGAAGCTAGAATAAATGAAATCAATGGGGAAGTTTCACATATTGCGTCTGTAGAGTCAGATTGCAACAAATGCTCTTTTCTAAGAGAACGCAATGAAGAACTATACAGTGAAAATGAATGGCTGATGAAGCTGATTGCCTCTCTTAAAGAAGAAAATAAAGATTTATTGAATGAGAAAATTAAAGTCGAACAAAGAGAGGAGGAACTAATTGAAAGACTGGATTCTGTATCCAGTGGTGAAGAAATTGAGAAGTTGGTCGAAGAAAACAAAGAACTGAAAGAACAAAACAAGAAACTCATGGTCCTAAATGTTGTTATTTCAGAGAGGCTTCTGTCTATGGAGAGAGAAAGATCTGCTAATAAGGAAATTCAAGCTGAAAAACTTGAAGAGGAAAACATTGAATTGAAAGCTGAAATTGAAAAATTAAAATGGTTAAACACTGATATGTTCGACAAACTTCTCATCTTAGAAAAAGGAAAAACTGTTTGTAATGAAGAATCTAAAAAATTGAGCAATCTGGAATAAGAAATTGAGAAATATAAAATTACACACAAAGTACTAAGTGAATGTGTTAATTGTAGTGAACATGAGATCGCTAGTTATGAAATTCACATTGCCTCTTTGGAAAATAAAATTCATGATCTAGAAAACTCAGCACCCAAGTTTGCTAAATATGAAGGAAAAATGAAAGTTTTCATGAAAGGTGAGGATGATAATTCAAAAAAGGGGATAAGTTACAGTTCTGATGTTAAGGAAATTATTAGAAACCAACTATACACCACTTTTATGCATTGCTCTGATGTAGCTGGTACCACAAGTCAATCCCCAAAACAGAATAAAAATCTGAAAACACCTTCATCATCAGTATTTCAATTCAAGGCTCAGAGAAATGAAAAACAAACAAATGCTATGAAAAAGGGCAAACAACTAAAAAAGAATGCTTATATGAATAAAGTCAAGGTTGTCCCTACTTATGCTGTTAACTCTGCTAGCTCTGTGGAATCTGATAGATTAGTGCATGATGTTCATAAGTCTGTTACTCATTCGCATGCACATGAAAAGAATGATTATTGTCATTACTGTGGTAGGCATGGTCACTTCATGAATGAATGCTTTGTCATGGAACAAGATGATAGGATGCATGCTAAATCCTCTGCAAATTATCATGGCTCTTATAAAAACAAACATGCCTCAAACCAGCACATCACATGCTTTAACTGTAACAAGCATGGTCACAAGGCTATTGAATGCTGGTCAGGGTCTCATTGGGGTAAAGGTGGCTCCAGTAGTAAGCACATTAGGTGCTTTGAGTGTGGGAAGCAATGCCATACAGTCAAGGACTATTGGCATGCTCAGGGAAATTCAATAAAATCCAAATTTGCTAAATTTCCTGTAAAAAGACATGAGCCTGATAGGAACCTTAAAGGAATGAGCTTTTCATGTTTCAATTGTGGAAAGCCAGGTCATAAATCTATAAATTGCTGGCTAAATAAAAATAAGAGATAAAATATTCATGTAAACAACAGAAATTTTCATGCTCATGCACATAGAGTTCATTCTTATGTTGATGTGCATAATAAGGTCAAAAACTCTGTTGGTACATGTAGAAACTGTGGAAAACTTGGACATTCAATGGATGACTATTCTCTGATGAAATTTGATAATCATCTAGCTAAGAAACTATTTAAAACACCTGCTGAGAGTAATACAGCACCCAAGGCTACTTGGGTTCCTATTGGATCAAAATAATTCAATTTTTGCAGGTGTGCCTTGGAGGTTGATGAATAAAAGGGTTAATAATCCAAGGCACTCAAGAATGAAATCCCCAGGGTTGCACTATTCAGGTCAGTTCTGAAAACCTGTATTAAATTCTGTTGTCTAAAATTGTTTGCTTTAGATGTTTGCATATCATATTAATCTGCCTGTGCTTAATTGAAATCTCTTGAAAATTTGACTGTTCTCGCATGATGTTCATGCTGCTCATGACCAGTTTCGTTGCATAGTGCATATATACAGTGTGATGCATTGCATATAATCTAAATTGAAAAATCCAAAAAGAAATAACTCATTGCATCTAGACAGGGGGAGTATTTTAGACTCACTAGTCGTTCACCTCTTGAACCCTTCCTATCTAGCTATTCGGCTCACTTTCATATTCATGTGTGTTGATTTCATTTTGATTTGAAAGTTGAATTGTTTGAAAAATTATCATGTGTCAGCCTATCATTGATTTCTGAATAAAGAATGTTCTGATGTTTGAATAATTGTTTTGCACAGCTGAGTGTCATATGCATGCTTTGCATAGTTGATGTTTCAAATTGATGTATGTATTGCACTGAGTTTAAATCAATGCATTTTCGGCACATAGTCGATGTAGTGTGTGAGCATTTACAGTCGATGCATGTATTGCACCGAGTATAGGTAGTTCCATGTCTTGCATATAGTTCGTGCATCTTGTGTTTAAATAGCATGTAGGTCGTGTTGGGGAGAATGTTGTGCTAAAGTTGGGCATGTGTGGAACGTGAGTGTTTCTATTGTTTTGATGATGTCCAACTATGACTCAACTAATGATTGGTTCTATTGTTTTGATGTGATTCCAACTATGACTCAACTATGACTCATTTCTAGTGTTTTGATGATGTATGTCTTTAGAGTCATTTTGCTATTCATTATGCATTTGATAAAATCCATTTGCATACAATTCAGGTCATTATATTGCCAATTCAACATATCAAGAATGGCTTGCAACGCTTAACCAATTGGCCGCACAGAAATCAAGATAGATCCAAAGGCGCCAAGATCACTCAAGATGCAAAGTGGAAACTCATGATGCCAAGTGCATGATGCCAAGTACACTTTGATTGGAGTGGAAATATCTACTGTGAAAGCTCAACAGAATGCAACCAAAGAATGGAATGGAGGTGGCGAAATGAAAGTGAAATGAACACGTCCAAGCAAGGCCAAGCAAGGAAGAAAAGGCTCTAGCTAAGCAAGGCCAAGCAAGAAAGAAAAGGCCCAAGTAATGAAGCAAAGCTTCTACAAAGGACTGAGCATTCATCCAAGATGATCAAGGTTCAAATCCATGGTTCAACATGTTCTAAATTCAAAGAAACCAATGCCACGAAGTTGAATGGGTTTACGAAGGTGAAACGGTTGAAATCTGGAAAATTCCTAGCTAGCGGTTGACCTACAGCAGCTAGCGGTCGACCTAAAATTCCAGGGACTGAAACTCTACATGACAGGTGCTAGCGGTCGACCGCCAGCCCGTAGAGGTCGACCGCCAGCCCCGAGTGCAGCAAAGTTTGACTCGAATTCCACCTCGTGGGCTGCCTAATTCTCATGATTTCTTTAATCCCAAAGAACCCCAAAGTCTCCCAATCACCAGCAAATTGTGGATCTGGTCTAGGGGTTCTCCAAGGACCATTCAAGGTCTATAAAACCAACACATTGGTGGAGGCAAAAAAAAATTGCTTCATTTGGGATTAAGGGTGGCTGCAAGAGGGGTTTTCAAGAGAGAGGAGATGAAGTACTGTTCATATGAACAGTAGTTCGTGAATGAGTTCTTCATCCACTCAAGAGTTTCATGTTAAGATCTGAAGCAATCCTGAAGCAATCACCTTCTACTCTTCAATCAACTTCCAAGAAGGAGAAGAAACAAAGCTTTCAAGGCGATCCAAGAAGCTCATTTCTCAAAGTGATTTTCTTCATCCTTTCAAGTTCATCCAAGGTGATTTTTAAAGCAATCAATCTCCTACAAGCTATTGAAGAAACAAGATTCAAGGTAGAATCAATTACTCTCTTCATCCACTTCAAGAAGATACAAAGAGAAGATCAAAAGAGGAGATTGAAGAAAGAGTTATAGTTCATGTGAACAGTACTCCGTGAAGAACATCTTCATCCAATCCAAGGTATTCAAGCTCATATCAAAGCGATCATCTTCCAAGATCTGTGAAGAAGGAAGCAAGGATCAAGGTAGCATCTATTCACTTCTTCATCCATTCAAAGAGATCAAAGAGAGAAGATCAAGAGAGGAGATTGGAAGAACAGTTATTGTTCACATGAACAGTACTCCGTGAAGAACAATCATCCATTCAAGGGTGATTACAAGAAGATTGATTTGCAAGAAGAAGAGATCCCTATTACTGATCAACAAAGCATATCGATACAAGGGCCAATTTCTTCTTACTCAATCTCTTGTTTTAGTTCCTTCACATTTGTTCTACTTTCAATATTGTTAAACATTGATGTTGTGATTCGTCCCTACCGGTGGTTAGTAGGAAGGTAATTGGAGGGTGTTCCAATTTGCGATTGACGTCCCTACCAGGTGGTTAGTAGGAAGGCAATCGGGAGTTCTCCGATCTGCGGTGTAGCCGTCCCTGCCGGCTTTGTGTGTAGGAAGATAGAAAGATGGTTTGCTCTATTCTGTGGTTTTGGGCGTGTCCCCAGGTCAAGCTGTGAGTCAGCAAGGAAGCCTCACCGGGTTTTGGTGAGTGGTGGACGTAGGTTGCGGGGTTGCAACCGAACCACCTTAAAATCCATTGTGTTCATGGTTTGTTTGTGTGATTGCTTGTGCTAGATGCAGGCTTAGGTTTAATATTCACATTACTTATTCATCTTGCTAAGCAACTCATTGTGCTCTTCGTTAAACTAGTTTTTATTCCGCTGCGATTCTTGCTGTCTAGCTTTATAGAGGGTTGAATTGCGAAAAGAGGTGCAGATCTATTCACCCCCCCTCTAGATCAGTCAGCCACTACCCAACAAGTGGTATCACAGTACACAACAAGTGGTATCAGAGCCTAGCTCTGCTGTTTTCAGATCCTACGATCTGCAGGGAAAGATCCGGGTTCATTGTGATTTAAATGGCTTCTTGTGCTACACGTGCTTCGATGGTTTCTCTGCCCATTTATGATGGTTCAGATTTTTCTACATGGCTAGGGAGATTGTTCATCTATGTTAGCTCAATAGATCCATAATTGTGAATCTTATATACAATGGTCCTCATGAGCTGCCATCAAATTCAATTGATTGGTCAGCCGAACATGAGACCAAACACAATGATAATCTTGCTGCATATAACTTAATTATATCTACAATTGATATTAGACTAACTCACATTGTGTCTTCTTGCAGCACAACCAAGCAAGTACTGGACAAGTTGGTGAAAATCCATGAAGGAAAAGAACAAGAACAAGAATGCTTCATGGCCGACCGTGCAGAAGAGTCAAGCAAACCATCCTCATCAAAGGTAAATTCTAATTCTGAGGAATTCACTTTTGAAAAACTTATGGAATCCTATGATGAGTTGTTTACACAATACAAAAAGGCAATATCAGAAAATAAAAAGTTGAAAAAGGATCTCAAGAAAAATAACCAACATGAAAGCTTGATTTGTAAAAAGTGTTCTGCGTTTGAAGAGCTCTCTTTTGATCTAGACACACATAAACAAAGCATTGCATGTCTAAGAGATGAAAATGAAAATCTTCATGATGAAATCACTAGGTTGGAAGAAATTGTAATAAAACTTGAAAACCAACCTAAGGTAATCTCTAATGATCAAACTATGGCCGATGGGCTTATTCATGATGAGAGGTTGATTGAAGAAAATAAAAATTCTGTTTCATGCTCTGCTAATTTTGCATGTGAAAAATGTTCATTCTTGAGAAGCATAAATGCCGGTCTCCATGATGATCTTGAATGGAAACAAAATTTGATTGATTCTCTAAAGGAAGAGAATAAAGAGTTGTTGGAAAAGAAAATTGAATGTGAAAAAGTTGAAGAAGAATTGCATGAAAAATTGGCTGCATATGAAAAACGCAAATCTATCATTGATGATCGCTCCGAAACATTGCATACTTTAGAACAACAAAGTCAAAATCTTAAAGCTGTAAATGCCATGCTCAATGAGCAATTGGCAGCATGTGAAGAGGGTCTTAATGAGTCTAAACAGCATATTTCTTCACTTGAAAATGAAATTCAATGTTTGAATGATTTCCTGTCAATGTTTGCCCAAATCCAAGATTTTGGCTCACCGGAAGCCACCACTTCATGTGGTCACCAAAAAGGGCATACTGCTCGAAAGAAAAGTAAAACTCAGCATTCTCATCCAAACATGCACCATAACATGTTCAATGCTAAATATCATGTTTTCCACAAAAAGAATGTCCATTGTTATTATTGTGGTAGACATGGTCACACTGTGCATGATTGTTTTATCTTGAGAAATAATGAGCTTAGAGCAGGACAGCAAGTGAAAGAACAAGGAAAGGAAGAAAGACACCACCCTCATACCATGAAAGGTAAGAATCATGCTCGCCCACAAAAGTATAGGCCACATGCACATGCACATGAACATAAAAAGGATAATCAATCTTTTGTGCGTGGTTTCTACTGTGGTAAAAATGGGCATGAGATGTATGGTTGCCATACAATGAGGGAAGATGATTTGATTGCCTTGAAAAAGATGAGTCAAGATGCTAAACCTGTTGCTAACCCACAAGGACCCAAGCAAGCTTGGGTACCTAAAAATTCCAAATAAGAATTTTGGGTGCAGTATGCCTTGGAGCTGAATAAATGAATGGTCAGGTAAATAAAAGCTCAAGGCACATATATGTACATAAATCTTTTAATTTCAATCATCTTGCATGTTTAGTCCTAACATGTAGATAGTGCATCATAAGTCTGCCAAATGTCATTAAATTCTGCAAACTGAATTGCTCTTTGAAATGCTTTACCCCCATGGTGTGAGATGAACTTTTGAGCTAGATTTCTTGCTCATACCATGCTGGACCACAGCTGCTTAGTTCATGAAATACTTATTTTGCTGATGTTGCTGATATGATGATGAGTTGTTTAATTCTTGCTACCAACCATGTGAAATTCCTAGATTTTGGTTTTGATGGTGTATACCATGGTTGCAATTTTCAACTCATTAATTCACGATTAGTATTGTTCAAAGGGGAGTCTAGCAATTGGCATCATCATGTTGCATTCAGTTCAAAATAACTTGTGAATGATTTGTGTTTGCATCATCTTGTGATCTTATATACTTTAATGCAAATCATGTTTAGAAAAACAAAACAAAACAAAAAAAAATGTGTGCAATCATCCATGCAGCATCTGCATTGCATTGTGTATTCATATAGTTCATAGGCTGCACATTTAATAGCAAACCCTTGCATAGATCTAGGGGGAGTCAACATCAAAACTCTGTTTGCATCATTCTACACATTGTTGACATCCTTGCATAGAATGCATAACCTCAGCGGGAGTGTTCCTTCATTCATTCCTATTTATCATTCATGCAACACTCTCTCTCATTCATACCAGCCAACTGCATTTTATTGATACACTAAATCAGATTGCTAAACCTCAGGCTAATGGAAATTGAAATAATGATCTTCTTCAATTTGATTGTGTGTTTTTACAAATTGGTTTCCATGCATTGTTCATCTGTAAAAATGTCATTTGCATATGGTGTAGCATTGCATGTGGTTGCATAATAAAACTGAATTGCTTGCTTGAGAATGATTTAAACTTGCATTACACCCGGTATATAAAAAGGTGTCGCCCGACCGTTAGGTTACGCCTATTGGAGAGGTGATTCACTTGCGTGAGGGGATCCTTGGATTCTGTAACTCCGCCAAATACCGGATAGGTCTAGGTGCATCATATTACATAGTCCGTGCTTGTCTAGATGCACTCACCATGCATGAAAATTCTCCTTCGCTATGTACCATGTGTCATTCTTGCATATAGGCCATATCGTTAGGGGGAGTTGTCTCCTTGCCGCATTCATGCACATGCTACATACCATGAGTCGGGTCATAGCATTCATGCATATTTCTTTTTGCCCATCTCATGAGTGATCTAGCTATTCCATGCACATCCTAAGGGGGAGTCTTGCAATCTGAACATTCTTGGGTAATTGTCTGATAATGGTGTAAGAGCCTTCTATTATATGCACTGATGATTGTCCATCAAATAATAATGGTTCAGATTTAATGATTTCTTTGAAATTCTGATAAATATGTTTTTGAAATCATCTATGTCACGTAGTCTTTAATAGACTTTAACTAGAGGTTGCATGTTGTGATTTGAATGATATTTCTGAAATCTGAAAATTCAAATGTCATAGTCAAGTTGGTTGAGTTGCTACAGTCTCGTATTGTTTTTAAACAACTTGACATATTGGAATTCATAAAGGAAAAATTTGGCAATGTAATGACATTAGGTCACTGAGAAACATGTCTTCTCATCAAGGAAATGAGGATAGATATGTCATGAAGTGCCTTTGTTATCTTTGTTATCTATAGCTTAGACTCAAGGTAGAGCAATGACTAAATTGCTGAGAAATATATCTCCTCATCAAAGATATGAGATCAGATATGTCATGAGGTGATTTCAGCTATCTCTGTTCACTATGAAGCATAACAGTCAGTTTTACCGAATACCTAGGAATACGGGCGTCTAAACAACGTGTATTCTTACGGCTAGGAGGTATGACTTAGACTCGATTGCTCGTAAAATATGAGTCTAATGATATGACTTTCATTGCAGAAGATTATGGAAAATATGTTGAATCAAAGCATTCCTTATAATTGTCATGGTTGTTTAACCTCAATATAAGTTGTGCTTTTTCCGATGACGATTATGAATATGGCTGTGTAAGACAATGGAGGATTACCATTGCTAGAGCATGCACTTTTGGTTCACTTCTATTAAACCATGGATATAGCTATTTTTTAAATTCTCTTGTTAATTCAGAATTCATTAGCTTTGAACCATACATATTCATCACGGCATGTTTCTAGTTGCTTATAATGGTTTGCTCTATACTCCTCTTTCCCTCAGCTTCCTACATAATTTGTTCATTCATTTAGATAGGAGGAGAAAGTTTGCATTCATTTCTATAAGGGGAGAAGGCTTGGTGACTTGGTGAGTCATTCATCATATAGGGGAAGAAGAACGAGAGGTACATGTCATCTTGTGAGCAAGGGGTTGCATAGCATGTGTTCATTCATTGTCATTGCATAGCATGGGTTAATTCATTTGAGAGCATATCATACATTGAGCTCTTTGCATTCACATGCTCTACCTCATCTATGCATATCTGTGTTCACTCATGCATACATATTGGGTGAAATCACTTTGTGCTCATGCATACATATTTGCATTCTCATGTTTTGATCATCCTTGCATTGCACATATGGCTTGCATCTTGCCTTCCCATGCATTGCATAGAAAATCCTGAAAACCATAAAAAGCTAAAATCTTGAAAACCTCTAAAAATTAAAAAATCTGAAATCAAAATTACTTTTTGGCTTTCTTATCTATCTCTTCTGTTGGACCATGTTGGCATACTTCATCTCATTCATTGGTCTCACAAATGCAAAGGGGGAAAAGATTTGATTCCTTCTTGCTGATCCCTTCTTGCTGATGGCAAAGGGGGAGAAGATTTGATGAGCCATTTCAAAGATTTTTGTATTCTTGGTGTGGAGTCGATTTGGTTGAGCCATATGAATGTTTTTAATGAGCCATAGTGTTCTTGAATGTTCTTGAATCTTTTTATGACTCATAGTTGCCATCATCAAAAAGGGGGAGAATGTTGGGGAGAATGTTGTGCTAAAGTTGGGCATGTGTAGAACGTGAGTATTTCTATTGTTTTGATGATGTGCAACTATGACTCAACTAATGATTGATTCTATTGTTTTGATGTGATTCCAACTATGACTCAACTATGACTCATTTCTAGTGTTTTGATGATGTATGTCTTTAGAGCCATTTTCTATTCATTATGCATTTGCTATGCATTTGATAAAATCTATTTGCATACAATTCAGGTCATTATATTGCCAATTCAACATATCAAGAATGGCTTGCAACGCTTAACCAATCATCATTATATTGCCAATTCAACATATCAAGAATGGCTTGCAACGCTTAACCAATTGACCGCACAGAAATCAAGATAGATCCAAAGGCGCCAAGATCACTCAAGATGCAAAGTGGAAACTCATGATGCCAAGTACACTTTGATTGGAGTGGAAATATCTACTGTGAAAGCTCAACAGAATGCAACCAAAGAATGGAATGGAGGTGGCGAAATGAAAGTGAAATGAACACGTCCAAGCAAGGCCAAGCAAGGAAGAAAAGGCTCTAGCTAAGCAAGGCCAAGCAAGAAAGAAAAGGCCCAAGCAATGAAGCAAAGCTTCTACAAAGGACCGAGCATTCATCCAAGATGATCAAGGTTCAAATCCATGGTTCAACATGTTCTAAATTCAAAGAAACCAATGCCACGAAGTTGAATGGGTTTACGGAGGTGAAACGGTTGAAATCTGGAAAATTCCCGGCTAGCGGTCGACCTACAGCAGCTAGTGGTCGACCTAAAATTCCAGGGACTGAAACTCTACAGGACAGGTGCTAGCGGTCGACCGCCAGCCCCGAGTGCAGTAAAGTTTGACTCGAATTCCACCTCGTGGGCTGCCTAATTCTCATGATTTCTTTAATCCCAAAGAACCCCAAAGTCTCCCAATCACCCACAAATTGTGGATCTGGTCTAGGGGTTCTCCAAGGACCATTCAAGGTCTATAAAACCAACACATTGGTGGAGGCAAAAAAAAATGCTTCATTTGGGATTAAGGGTGGCTGCAAGAGGGGTTTTCAAGAGAGAGGAGACGAAGTAATGTTCATATGAACAGTAGTTCGTGAATGAGTTCTTCATCCACTCAAGAGTTTCAAGTTAAGATCTGAAGCAATCCTGAAGCAATCACCTTCTACTCTTCAATCAACTTCCAAGAAGGAGAAGAAACAAAGCTTTCAAGGCGATCTAAGAAGCTCATTTCTCAAAGTGATTTTCTTCATCCTTTCAAGTTCATCCAAGGTGATTTTTGAAGCAATCAATCTCCTACAAGCTATTGAAGAAATAAGATTCAAGGTAGAATCAATTACTCTCTTCATCCACTTCAAGAAGATACAAAGAGAAGATCAAAAGAGGAGATTGAAGAAAGAGTTACTGTTCACGTGAACAGTACTCCGTGAAGAACATCTTCATCCAATCCAAGGTATTTAAGCTCATATCAAAGCGATCATCTTCCAAGATCTGTGAAGAAGGACGCAAGGATCAAGGTAGCATCTATTCACTTCTTCATCCATTCAAAGAGATCAAAGAGAGAAGATCAAGAGAGGAGATTGGAAGAACAGTTATTGTTCACATGAACAGTACTCCGTGAAGAACAATCATCCATTCAAGGGTGATTACAAGAATATTGATTTGCAAGAAGAAGAGATCCCTATTGCTGATCAAAAAAGCATATCGATACAAGGGCCAATTCCTTCTTACTCAATCTCTTATTTTAGTTCCTTCACATTTGTTCTACTTTTAATATTGTTAAACATTGAAGTTGTGATTCGTCCCTACCGGTGGTTAGTAGGAAGGCAATTGGAGGTTGTTCCAATTTGCGGTTGACGTCCCTACCAGGTGGTTAGTAGGAAGGCAATCGGGAGTTCTCCGATCTGCGGTGTAGCCGTCCCTACCGGCTTTGTGTGTAGGAAGATAGAAAGAGGGTTTTCTCTATTCTGTGGTTTGGGGCGTGTCCCTAGGTCAAGCTGTGAGTCAGCAAGGAAGCCTCACCGAGTTTTGGTGAGGGGTGGACGTAGGTTGCGGGGTTGCAACCGAACCACCTTAAAATCCATTGTGTTCATGGTTTGTTTGTGTGATTGCTTGTGCTAGATGCATGCTTAGGTTTAATATTCACATTACTTATTCATCCTGCTAAGCAACTCATTGTGTTCTTCGTTAAACTAGTTTTTATTCCGTTGCGATTCTCGCTGTCTAGCTTTATAGAGGGTTGAATTGCGAAAAGAGGTGCAGATCTATTCACCCCCCCTCTAGATCAGTCAGCCACTACCCAACAAGTGGTATCACAGTACACAACAGGTCGGTGCATCTTATGTCCACGCTGCATGCATGTCCGTGCACTTCGTGTGCTTCACATGTCAAGGTCGGTGCATTGTATGCTTCATGCATGATTCAAGTTGGTGCATCATAATGTCAGGGAAAGGGTAGCAATGTCTGAACGTGGTGTATCAAGTAGTCTCCCTCTCTCTGATTGCATTGCACGTCTGATCCATGAGCACAAATCATAAAACCATGTGTTAGGTTTTCATTGAATTCAATGCATTTAGTTAGGGGGAGTAGATGGATGTCTTTCAGAAAATTCATTTCATAAGATGACCCATTGCATCCAGACAAGAGGAGCATTATTGACCTATTAATCCTTTTCAATCTAGACTCTTCCTGTCCAAACATTTGATTTACACTCTTGCTCCTGTGTATTTCACTCGAATTCTTAACTATCATTACATGACAAGCTGATCTATCTGTACTCCAGACTCAGCTACCATATTTTGATATACATAACTTTGATGCTTTCTTCTTGGTTGCTGTTATTTGGATGGCCAGCTTTTCCCACTCACTCACATTCCTTCAAGCTGGTCTGACTGGTTTGGTTCCATGCTGTGAATATCATAGAGGTCTTCTCCCTTGATTAATCATCTGCTGAAATTCTTTAAAAATATGTTCAAATTCTTTCATATCAGAATTCTGTGCTCTAGTGTGGATAAGTTGTTCAGTTGCATTGATTGGATTGATTTGAGAAATCTAAGTTGTGTACCATGTTTATATGTCTGAAACCTTAGAAGAAACTCCTATCATACAGAGTTAAGAATGTCCACTGATTTAGATTGGTATAAGTCTAATGTATTCTCAGATTTGAATTTGAATGTTTGAAAGTATCTGAATCATAAGTTTTAATAATTCTTAACCACCCATGTCATAAAATATCTAGACTCTTTCATTTGAATTCTGAAAATATGAGATCAAGACTACTTTGGTAGAGATACATGGAGCTAGTATTATTTTTAAACATCATGTTGAAAAAGGTTGTCTAAGAAGAAAAATAATTATCAGAGCAATGACCTTGATTATTGAGAAACTAGGTCCTCTATCAAAGAAATAGAGTAAATCTAAGTCATGAAGTGCCATAGTCATCTCTGGTGGAAAAATAATTAAAAATCTGACAGAGCAATGGCACGGTTATGTTGAGTAATTGGGGATTCTGGCCTCTAATCAAGGAGTCTCCTCATGTAAAAAAATACTTCTATTGCTAACTCTGGTCTCACAATTGAGAGGCAATGTCAGTTATCACACTGAGTAACTGGGTCACTTCACCTAAGACGTGTTGTGACTCATGTAAAATTGTGTTGATTAACTAAAATTGCTCAAGAAAGATAATGTGCTGATCAATAGTAAATATCTTGCAAATTCAGTCAACCTCACATTCTAGTAAAGGTGGTTAATCTCAATACTACCATATGTAACTCTCAAAGGTGTCATTGAGAGAATTTGAGTAAGTTGGAAGATGATTGAATTGGAGCATTGCTTGACCAGTTGGTTAATCTTTATTAAAACTTAGTTTCAGATATGAGTAATGAATTTAAATTGGCAGATTCAGCTTACATCATGCTTAAACCAGGTGGATAATGTAGGTTAATTCATAACCCCTTATGATAGGAGAGTCTATCCTTACATAGACTTATAACTGTGGTACCTGCTATATAGTAATTTCTTCTAATCAGGTTCACCTCTGACAACTTGATCATCCACTTGTTGGTCACTTCCTGCTCTATGACTGTCATATCCTGCTCAATCTCTGCTGAATGATTCTTGAAAAATCTTGATCTACTCTTCCAGTGATATCACTCTATCTCTGGCTATCCTTACTGAGTTTACATCACCTGTTTCATTCTCCACACTGTTAGAATCTTCCATCTTGTTTCTGTATTCCTGAAAAAATACTCTTGTAACCGATTCTGGTTCTGTGGGCCTTCCACATGCATTTTTCTGACCATTCAAATGTGAGGTGCCACTCCCAATACTACCTTGTTCACTTGCAGCCTTCTGAACTTTAGAACTCCTATGGTGGTGGATTCCATATTGATTCATTGGTCAACCAGAGTTCATCCATGTAGGTACACCCTATGTCTTGATATCACAAGCAATAAAAGGTTTCAAGCAATTTTGACTACATTTCTTGCTTCTCACTATCCTTGTGATTTCTGATTTCACTCATGTTTTCTGGGTGAGAAAAGCTTCTATATGCATTAATGTTGGAATCAAAGGGGGAGATTGCATATCTATCATTTCATACTGCTTATATTTCATTCTAAAACTGGTTTCTTTTTGATGAAGTCAAAGGGGGAGAATCGCTTGACATGAGACAGTATGACTCATAGTGTTGCCATCATCAAAAAAGGGGAGATTGTTGTGCCCCTGTGATTTTGATGATAGCAAACATTGTGACTCACTATGAGTCACCATTATATGATTGCTGAATGATTACATATGGTCCTTGCATACCCATTGGTCATGTATCTCTGTCTAAACTTTAGGCCAATGCATACATTCAGGGTCAGTGCATCCTCCTGATACTATGTCTGTCTGTGTTGCATGAAGTCCGTGCATTCCTTATCATTGTGCATTTCAAGGTCAGTGCATTCACTTATGTTCAGCAGACTAGGTCAGTTCACTTCATTGCTTAAGTCAGTGCAGGGTTGATTGTCCAGGGCTAAGGTTCGTGCATATCTCAGTTAGGCTGCACAACAAACTTAGTGCATGTTATTGTTCATGTGCCTAATGGTCTCTGCGTCTTGTCCTTGCACGCTACCTTACGAATGATAGTCGGTGCAATGTGCACTCCATCTATGAAAAGTTGGTATAGTCCTTGCATTAGGCTGGCATCATGTCGATGCAACCTCTGTACTGCATGCTAGCTAAGTCGGTGCAACCTTTGCTGCTGCACGTGACTAAGTCCATGCATGCTGTATTCTAGGGACAGAAAGTCGATGCAATCCTCGTTGCTGCACGTGACCAAGTCTGCGCATGCGTAGTCTAGGCTCAATAAAGTCGATACAATACATGTCGTCGCACGCAATCAGAGTCGGTGCAACATCCATCTCTCGCACGAGTAAAGTCTATGTAGGACAGGTCACATCATACTATGTCAGTGTAGCTCATGCATACCGCATATACGATGTCTGTGCAAATATCATGGGATGCATAACGTAGTCTGCGCATCTCTTAACTCTTGCACTAAGCACATAAAGTCCGTGCACACTACTTTGGGTTGTTTGTGCTTATCTCGCATACTGCATAGCAAAGTCTGTGCAACTTTTGATTCTTGCACGCGCAAAGTCTGTGCAAGACTGCTCTCGGCATTCGTAGCCTGTGCATCTTTGAGCACTGCACTTGAAACAAGTCTGAGCACTTGCCCCCTGTGTGAACACTAAGTCCGTGCATATGTGCACTTATGACATATTAAGTCTATGCATGGTTGCCTTGATGTCTCAGCAAGTCTATACAATCTCCACACTTATCTGACGTTTATATGTCCTGACACACTGATAGGTCAACTGCTCGTGACTGCTAAGAAGGGCACGTGATCCAAGGCAGATCGTCCCTGATAGATGACTGCCACATAGAAGCTACAGTGTCCAGATTCTGACACGTGGCCAAGACATTCCTGAAGCTTCCTGGAGGGAATGTTCTCTCCACACTCCTGGGGCGAGTGCTCGTGGGTCACAGAGAAAACAAATATAAAAGACATTCCTCCTGCGAACAAGAAGCTAATTCCAGCGAAAAAGAAAAAGACTGGAATCATTTGAGAGAAGTAGTAGAGCAGAGAGAAAAGAAGAAGAGTTGCAGAGAAGATAAGAGCAGAAGTTAAAAGAGAGAAAGCTCGTGAGATCAAGATAGACGAAGAGAAAGAAAGATAGAGAGAGTGAAAAGAGAGTTCGAGGAGAAGAAAAGAGGATCAGAAGATCTGTCCCTACTGGAATCTAGATCAAATCCAATCCAGTTAGCTCCATGGGAGTCACATCTGTGTTGCTATCGTTTATAGCTTTCAGTTGCTGTGTTTTCTCGTCTTTTGTCTACTTTTGAACCTTATTTCAAGCTGTTAGTCAACAGAGCAAGCTGTGTCGCTCTACGGTTTTAGAGGAGGATTCCTCTGGTTGGCTAAGCTGTATTGCCCAACGGGTCAAGGTGTTAGGCAGCGGATGGCTAAGCTGTATTGCCTAGCAGAAGCAAGATGTGATGCTTAGCGGTTGTAGGCAAGCTGTGATGCCCAGCAGTTTAAGCTGTGTATCCGCGGGAATCCACACTCTGGTTTGAGTGTGGGGTGGACGTAGGTCTGGAGGACCGAACCACCTAAAAATCTTCTGTCCATCGTGGTTTGATAGCATTGTTGATTCGCTAGATGTATGCCTAGGCTCGATTTCTATTTCTCATCTGGCGAGTTTTCAGTTTGCTCAATGAGCATTTGAATCTGGTCTTGAGAGAATCACCTTGGATTCTTAATTATTATTATTGGAGAGCTTGACTATTTTTAATTCCGCATCTCTGATTGTTACAGTCAGTTTTTAATTGGGGGAAATTTTTTAGAAGGGGATTCATTCACCCCCCCTCTGTATTCGGGCCTTGCACCTTACAGTTGGTATCAGAGCATACCATCTAGGTCTCATTTGACCCTATCACCTAGAGCTTTGTTTTCCTGATATTTGGCCTCCATTTATCTTGGCTTTACCTTGTGGTTTGCTTGTAGTCCCGTGGATATCTTGGATGTCCTATGAGGACGTTGACCATGTTGAGAGGTGGCCGAGGAGTGCCATTGTATTCCGTGGTGTTCAGTGCTGTTTCAGAGTTATTATTGGTGTCTGGTCAACCCGGTGTGATCCAGTGGTTGACTTATGACCTTGTGGTTGTCTCGTTGGTCATGTATAGATCGAGAGATGATGTTGGACATCTTGAGGTATCATCTTACATCAGTTTGCATGTCCATGTGCTTTGAGGGTCTTGGTGATCCCTCCGGTCTCCTTGATTCATGTTATGCGGAGGCATGGATCAGGTGATCCGATGTCATTCCTTTATCGATGTTTTCTCGTGATGTGGCTTAGGGACTAGGCTGATTGGCGGCTTGTTACCGCTATGTGCGACGATCTTGACCCCGAGTCTTCTGACTCAAGGATCGTTGTGTTAATTGGTCTAGTTGTCTCTCTTGAGTGCGGTGGCAGTCAGGTATGCTACCTGGTGTCTGGTGCTTCGTAGTACGTGCGACAGTGCTTACGTAGCCTGTCTGTACTTCAGCACTGAGGTTTTGGAGTCTCTATGTGTCTAGTGAGCCACCACTAGTCGTAGCCTGACGACTCACGGGTTATAGTGTGTAGGCCCACCTAGGAGTGGTGGCGGGGTAGTTCCCGATATACGGTTTGCAAGCTAGTTTCTGTAGGCTCCCTTGCCTTACAGTAGCATCCTACTGGGAGAGAAAACTAGCTAGAGGCCTAGCTCAAGACATTGAGCTTGTGTGTGCACACGTGGTCAGGGGCAGTTGGACGAGCACTGACGAGCGTAACCCTGACTAGTCACTCGTTACTGTGGTACCCTTGTTCCTGGTTCTGTGGTACCGTTGCTCCTTGTACTTGGTACGGTAGTTCCTCGTACTTGGTTTTGTGAGTGTCTCAATTACCATCGTTATAGACGTGTGGGAGATACTTGTGGCGCAGTGTAAGACGTCAGTGGACACATCTGGCTGTTCTTCTAGTGAGGAGATGCTCCTATCACTTGACACTGACTCTTGTGACTCGTGTTTCTGTGACCAATTTCTGAGTAGCATGTGCGTGGCTTCACTCGAGGTCTAGTCTTGTGTAACATACACGATGATCTAGTTGTGTATGTTCGTGCCTTTGCCTGTGTAGGTCTTTTATAGGGCTTTTGTCTGTTTTGATAGGCTTTAGCTTTGGAGCTTGTGTTTGGTCGACGGATCGGTAACGCCCGGCTTTGTGAGATCGGGGTTGGTCTATCTGTTGCCATTTGGAGTAGCTTAGAGGGCCATGGTTTGATCGGCTGCTGTGACTCTGATTAGTACGACTTTACTCTTTTGTTCTGCTGTTGTCTTTACTCCTGCTTTTTTACATCTTTACTATTGTAGTTATTGATGTTGCTCATGTTCTTTCCTGCTTTACTGTTTAACGATGTTTAGCGTGTTACTGCGTTGTTTCTAGTGGGGATCCGCGTGACCGCTAGTGAGCCAGTGACACGAGGCTCACCCCTGCTTTTCAGGTGTGGTCGCTCTTCTTCCTAGTGGTTCGTGACGCAGTGCGTCAGTTCGTTGTTGCCAGCTTTGCCAGCGTTCTCTGTGTCGGACTTCCCCTGACTTCAGTGTACGTTTTCTTTTCTGTTGTGCTGTACATGCCTTTTATTTGGACTGGACTCTATTAATTTAAACTATTAATTGAAAAGGTAATTTTATGTCTTGCTACTTTAGCAAACTTGATCGATGAAATATTAATTGCTTACTGCTTTATCTAGGACTTCAATGTACCCCAGTCACTCCTTTTATCCCTTTGGAGCTTTACCGCTCTTGGGAGGCCTCCCAGGATCCAAGTGTTATCGGGTTTACCTGGTATCCGGAGCCTGGGTTGTCACATCAAGGACCTTGTGGCTTTGATGAACCTGAAATTTGAGTTCCCCTTCAACAAAAATTGTGATAGTTCCAGGGGAGTCTTGGTCGCACGGATAGGCCATTGAGTCATCTAAGGCTAGGAACGATGGCTCCACTTTCTAAGTTGATGTGCGGATAAACGGGCTTCCGCTTAGTGTCAGCTTCAGAAACGGGAGCCCTAACCTGGTCTGGATAGCTTAACAATATTATCCTTAATTATTTTCTATTTTTGGTTTATTTTAATTTTTCTTTTAGCCCAGCATGCATCATGTAGGAATTTGATTTAACTGCTGAAAAATCCTCATATTAAATCAGTACTAAGGGCCACTAGCTCTGGATTTGAGCTGACATGAGATATTCCACTCGAAATTGAGTACTATGTTCTCTGTGAAGCCACTTAGGTTGATTTTTTGAAAGCACATTTGATTGGATTCTTACCTTTACCTTTTTCCTAGAAATTCACCTTAGTTGTAGCACGTCCACATTGGCTAGTAATCGCTCTCCAATGGTGTATCTATCTCTCCCTTTTGTGCTCATGTGGACATTTTCTAGTTCGATCTCATTCAGGCAATTATTACTTTCTGGCAATCACCCAGAGTCGTTTCACTTAGAACCATGGAAAGATTTCTAACACTCAGTGTTGAAGACGTGTCACATCACAACTTTCAATCTATTTTTCAGTTCGTTCTCACTTCATTCCACTTTGTTACATCATCATTCTGCTTCACTTCATTTCGTCTCACTCCCCTACAAAGCAGACGCCAAGGCGCGACAGTTGTAGACACGCAAAATTGACACTAAGATGAGCAAATCCCAAGTCATATCTTAATGCCCCAAAGTGAACCTCATTGCTGGTTTAATCTGATGTTTTTTCTATTTTTATGGACATTTTAGAATTTGTGTCCTTGATGTGGATGGTAATTCTTTGAATTCACGCCTTCATGGTTGACACAAATTCTTTTATTTTTCATGTTTTATTCAAATTAGAATTTGCATCCTTGACCAAGGCGTCAATTCTTTGAATTTACGCCTTCGCAGAGAGGTGTTGATTAATTAACATCAACCTTCATGATGTGTATTCTTTCTCTCTCTCATTTTTAAGTCTTATTCAAATTAAAAATTCATGTCCTTGACCAAGACGACAATTCTTTAAATCTGCGCCTTCGTAGAGAGGCGTTACTTAATTAACGTCCGCCTCCATGACGTGAATTCTTTCAATTATTCAAAATGTATTTCAAATTAAAGTTCATGATTTCAGGGAATTTGCCTCTCTTTACAATGACGCATATTAATTAGCTTCCATATCCTAGATGCCAATTTCCTTGCTATTTTAGATTTTTTAACCTAAAATTTGTATTCCAAGAAAATCAGTGCCTCTTTACGAAGACACAAATTAATTAACGTCTTGGTCATGGACACTAATTATGGTTTTTAATTTTGGAAAGTTTTTATTTCCTTATTTTTCCCAAGAATCTGCGTCGTCTGTAGTGGACGCACATTTAATTAACGTCAACTGACCTGACACCATTTTTGTTTCGGCCCCGGTTCGATCGCAACCTTCTTTGCGTGGCTTTCCGAGTAGGATTGGGATCCTTTGTGCTTCGATGGAAGGTGATCCACGTCGTAGGGAGGTTACCCTATTCTAAAACCAATTAGAACAAATTTTTTTGCCCTATAAATATCCCATTAGAGTTCCTGGTTAAAAGGTTACAGGAGGTTACGGTTACGTAGAGAAGAAATAGGTTGAATGCTTTTGGAGGGTACACACGGTTACTTAGAGAAGAAGAAAAAAAAACATAGAGAACAGTTGCATGGTTTTAAGTTCTGAAAGCTTGAAGGTCGAAAGGAGCTCCACGAGCTCGATCCCTCTCTCTCTCTGTGTCCCTGCGTTAGAAGAGAAGTTCTGCTATCCTCCTTTTGCTGGTAATCAAGATAAGAACACTCTTCATCGGCCGGCCGATCGGAAGAGGAAAGTGGAACTCACAAATTCCCCACTTCACAAGGTATTTAGCGATCAGTCCGGCCCTTCTTTTTTTGAGGTATTAACATTTGGCGATCACTCTCCTATAGCATCTACATGCTCCCTTCCCCACCACCTTTTACTTTATTTCTATTAGTTAATAATTAATTTCTTTTTTTTCTTTTTAAATCTTTGTGACATTCACAATAGCTACTTAGTGTCTCTTTTATTTCTGCCTTCTCAAGTATTCATTTCTCTCTCTTTAAGAAATTTTAGTTGGTGTGATATTATTCTATTCATTCAATCAATTTAGTGTAGTTGTGTAGTGTTGTCTAGTCTTTTCTGCCATTGTATCAGAAGTTAGTGAATTTTTTTCAAAATTTTTACTAATAAATTTTATGCTATTACATTCATGAAGACATATTATGGGCTTAAAATAGACAAATATGGGAGATGTTATACAATTATTGTTGAATCGAATGAATACAGATCTAGAGGGGGTGTGAATAGATCTACCCCAAATTAAAATTGATTCACAATAATTAAAAGAAATGCGGACTTAAGAATTAACTACTGCAAATCACACAACTGAACCAATATGAATCATCATCTATGGAATCAATAATTCACTGAATTGATAACTCAGTATGGTACCAGGCGGAGGGTAGATTAGATAATCTCCTCACGCAAGGGTCAGTTTTCCAGATAGATGTAATCTATCCTTCTGACTTAGCCTTTTTATATACCACTGAGTTATCTATTATATACCAAAATTATGATGAAGAAATTTAATCGAATTTAGAATATATTCAAACTTCAGCGAACGGGCACGATTAATGGTAATCAATCGAATATGGAAGACTTTAGATGAATACGTAGACAGATAAGAGAAATTAGTACTGGGCTTTCCTAGGCATTCATATAGTCAAGTGGCGAAAAGCAGATAAGCAGACACACAACGAACAAAGCAATTTTAGGTGGTTCAATCTAGAGCTCGAGATCTACATACACCCCTTACTCAACCGAGTAAGGCTTACTGCTGACTCATAGCTTGAATCTGTTGATCCACAGCTTTGGGGACTATATCCCTACAATCAGCTGAGCTTCACAGCTTGCTAGACCGCTGATTCACAGCTTCAACCGCTGAGCTTCAACCGCTGAGCTTCACAGCTTACTGTCAGAGGATTCAACCTCGCCTGCTGAGCTTCACAGCTTGCTCTACTGATACACACTTACAAGAGATTTGAAAAAAAGAAAGTAAAATAAAGAACGATAACAGAAATGCAAATGTAGCACGCAACTGAGCAATTTGACTCTAGATCTGATCTAGTAGTCAAGATACAACTCACTCAGATAGCAGACGCTCCGATACTCTATTTTTCCCTCAACTTGCTACAACTGGCTTTCACAAGCTTCCTCTCTGATTCCTCTCTGATTCCTTTCTTCCTCGGTTGCTCTCCTTCCCTCTACTTCTCTTTTCTCTCTGCAAGTGCTCTCTTAGATTTATATGCTCTACTTCTTCTGCTTCTTTCTCTCTGGTATTTTAATTGAGCGACATGGCTGTTGACACCCGTTTTTTTCTGATAAGTTGAGTCATTTTTCTTACTCCCATTTGTTGATGCCTCAAGTTATCCGTTACTCGCTGGGCTATTTTTCTGGCACGTTCTAGGCCAATTTTATGGGTAGCCTCCCTCCCTGGCTAAGTCTGCTTCAATTCAGGGCTTAATGGGCCTTGATTTTGGTTAGTCAAGCATTTTCATAGATTTCAAGTGTCTAGCGACATGTACGGTTCATACCTGGCCGCTCAACGATGTGCGGTTGTCTATACATCGTCCATACATTTATGGAATATTTTGATTAATTTTCTGAATTTCCACCGACATGCTTTTGTGCGGTCTCATATTAGCCGTTCAAAATGATGGATGGGCTAATTGTAGCCGTTCTTCTCCCAGAGTCCTATGCTTCGTTATTTTCTCAGATAATTACCCAATTAATCTATTTATCACCGACAGGGCTAGAACGGTCGGCCTTTGGCCGCTCTTATTCTTGAACGGTCCAATCCTAGCCGTTCATCTGTGAGAGTCCAACGGCGAGGTTCTCGGTTGGTTTAATCGATAAATGGTTGGATAATTCCTTTATATTTTAGTTTCCATCGACAGGTATGGACAGTTTAGTGGTAGCCGCTCAACAAGATGAGCGGTCTATCGTAAGACCGTTTAACTGCTCGCATCCTGAAGAATTAAGAGATTTTCTCTTTCCATTCGTGGATTTATCCCCCAAATTCATCCAGCCATTTCTCCACGAATATTGAGTCATTTTTGGTGCCGTTTCTTCTGGTTGAAAGATAATTCAATTGTCTTTAACTTCCCTATTATTATCTCGACTTGAAAATGGCTAGAAACCTTAATTTCGAGCTAAGACTCCAGGTGCTCTATAAATAGACCCTGAGGCCCAGCTTTAAAAAGGGGGGAAGATTTTTGGTCGACGGTGAAGCCCTGCCGAATCTTTGAGCGACGTAGAACCAGGGAGGGAGGTCTTCTACATCCACACAGGCCTTCGGTTTAAGGGAGTATCTCATTATTTGTGTCTTTAGTTCATTAATCTGTCGTTCTCTCTTGTTTGCATGCATCATCTTCTCCACGTTTCTTCCATGATTTTCTCATTCTCATGCATCATTCACACATCCTCCTATGTTTTTGACGCCCCCGAGGGGTTTAAAAATCCCTAGGTATCCCCCATTTCATTTAGTCATATTCATTTCTGTCCATTTTAGCATTTGCTACACTAATTCTAATTTGGTTTTCCTTTTGTGTTCTACACGTTATTTTGCAGGTCAGCAACACACTAACGCGAGGCCCATTCTTTATGGCCGGCTGGAAAGGGTGGAGGTTGGACTCTTACAACTTCTGGCGTGGTGGCATTGCACGGCTCCCAACTGTCCGTTCAAGGAGACGTGCGGTGGTATCTGGACCGTTCTTCTTCTCACTGCGGTTGGGTCAGAGCCGTTCATCTGCCAGAAGTTCTTTATCCCGCGTCCTCTGCAGCACCTTTAGACGGCCTGTCGTGCGGCCGCTCATCTTTACAGGCGGTTCCTCCTGAGCCGTACATCATCTCAGCGCTGCTCTTAAGGCAAGTACCTCTTCCCCTTTCTAAGATACGGCGTGTTCATCACGTTCGGCATCTTGGTGGCGATCACATACACTCCTTCCCCGACCCCTTCCCCTTATTATTTACTTATTGCTTAGTTCTTCACATTACACTAGTAAAGAAGGGGTTGGAAGGGTCGTCAAAAGGGGAAGAGTAGGAAAAACATGTCAACAATGGCCTCCTTTTATAGGCTCGCGAGAATGTGGCGCATGGGAAACACGTTCCCGCCCAAGGAAATTCAAAAGGGAATGCTCCGCTAGAAGTCCATGTGTCAGGTGATGAAGGTGCGCTGTCCACATGGCAAAATCTTCAGATGAGATCCCTATCTTGGATCACGTGCCTGTAACTAATCACAAACCACATTACTGCATCTTATAGTTAAGCCTGTGTTGTAAGTGTTCGACCCTGATGGTTGTAAGACTCTTCACACTTAAGCTCCTACCAACAGTACCTGAGACATTTTATCAAACACTTTGTCAGCATAGGTGAATATTCAATATGCACAGACCTTAGTTCAAACTGTGCAGGATATGCACAGACCTTAAAGGTGCATGTGCTCCGGCTTGAGTGCATATGGTTCGACTTGTATGAAACATGTGCTCTAACCATGCCTAGTATGCTCTGACCTGATGCCTTCATGTGCATTGACTATAGTAAAGGTGCTCCGACCTTGTAATGCACACTAGCACATATGCTTAGACCTTATAGTGCAAGCTACACATATGCTCAGACCTAAGAGTGTGTGCTCATGCACATATGCTCAGACCTAAAATTGCACATATGCTCAGCCCTTAGTGTGCGCTCATGCACATATGCTCAGACCTAAATTGCACATATGTTCAGACCTTAGTGTGCTCTCATGCACATATGCGAGGACCTAAATTTCACATATGCTCAGACCTTAGAGTGGTGCACCAACCTGCATAACTAGATTATGCGCATGTGCTCTGACTTGAAGAAACGTGCTCAGACCTTATGCCTATCTCTAACACATATGCACCGACCTTAGTATGCAACAATTATAATGTGCACCGACCTTTGTAAGCAACAGTGACAATGTGCACCGACCTTTACATGCAGCATTTTCTTCATGAGCACTGACCTTTCATGCAACACTGAACATGTGCACCGACCTTAGTATGCAACAGTGACAATGTGCACCGACCTTTGTATGCAACAATGACAATGTGCACCGACCTTAGTATGTACAAATGACTATGTGCACCGACCTTATGCGCTTATATGCCGACATGCACTGACCTTCATATGTGACATGTATGAACATGCACCGACCTGCATATGCAACACTATGAGCATGCACCGACCTTCATATGCAGCATGAATGAACATGCACCGACCTTATGCAGCATGTATGAGCATGCACCGACCTACATATGCATCACTATGAGCATGCACCAACCTTCATATGCAGCATGTATGAACATGCACCGACCTTTATATGCAGCATGTATGAACATGCACCGGCCTTAGTGAGAAACACATACACACTTGCATGAGAAGCTATAAGATACTAACAGTGTTGCCATAATGAAAAGTAGATTCAGAATATCACAATTTGCTAGTATCGAAAAGCTGAAGATAAAATGTATTGTTGCCAATCATCAAAACTTAATAAGAAATTAAATTCAGAGAATCAAGTTAAAGGAGACAGAACATGAGACACATTATCCCACAATTATGAAACTCACAAACTTTAAACTCAAAAAAGGATATCTTATTGACCTTCTGTTGACAATTCTGACCGACCAAATGAGCTCCAAAATCGATTCCATAATTCTTCATATTTACTCTTCTTTTCTTCTTATATGTACGTCGACGCACTAGAATTCTATGTCGACTCACTCCTTCACATTTGCTCCTTTCTCTTCTGTTGCATTGACTCCATAAAACTTTGTGTCGACTCATCCTTGACTGACTTCTTCAATATCAGTCTACTCGTACGCACATCAGTTGACTGACACTTACTTCGGTCGACTGATTTAAAGTTCTGACTTGTTTACCTGTTGACCCCATAGAAAGATGTAAAGTTAGATATTTTGGGACACAATTTTGACTTTAATATTAACTTCATCAGGTAATTACAACAGTATTTGAAGATCTTATACCAATGATTTATAATTAGACATCATCAAAACTAGGGACATAACATTCTCCCCCTTTTTGATGATGAAAACTATGAGTCATTGCCATTTGGAAACATTCACCAACGTCTTTCATTTCACACATTGAACAGCACAACACACATTAACACAATAATTTTATTCAATTTAGAATGCATTTGTACATGTATGAGCTATGAATGAGACTCATGAATATTAAACACAGTGCATGACCCTCACAATCACCATGATTACAGACCAAGGCGACTACAGACCAAGATAGACCACAATGAATATGAATGCATATGACTATCACTGACTCACTCTCCCCCTTTCACATCATCAAAATAAGACATGGGGAGTTTTGAAAACCGAGAGAGAGAGGTGGAGGCATTCTCTGTTAGATACCAATGTTCTCATAGAGCCAGAATTAATTTATTTTGGGCGCCCTCTTTTAAAGAAACAAGTGATCGGACCACATTTTTCTGAGTGGTTGAAAACTAATAAACCTTAAAGGCATGATAATAAAAGACCTTAGTAAAAATCTGCATACAAAGTTAATGAAAGAAGAAATCATTTGTCATATTAATGTCCTTACAGTCCAACATTCAACTTTACTCATAAATTTCCAGGGACTTCTCTAGGATGAACTTCAGCTAGTGTTGAGGACAAACACCTTAAACAATCTAGACTTGTGTTTTCTTTTTAGGCATGATTGTGATGTTTTGCTATTTGAACAATGTTTCAAAATTTGTTTGCAGAACTTTTTCTCATTGAGGAATTAGGTTTAGTCCACACTTTTTGACATGAGGAGACGCATTGATTAGATGCAGGAATCCCCAGTTACTCAGTATGTTAACCTTTTTCCTTCTCATAAGAATAGAGTTAACAATTGCAATACCTTTTTACATGGGACAAAACATGTCTTAGGTGAAATGACCCAATTACTCAGTATGCAATGTCATTGCTCTGCCATGACTTATTATATCAGATACAAGAATTTTTAAACAGAGTTAGCTTGGTTTTTCACTTCCTAACAAAATTCACTTCACTTCTTGGTGAAAGATATTTGGTTACTTAGTAAACCAAAGCGATTGCTCTGCACCTAATGGCCCTTTTCAAAAATGTTCACAATGTTTGATATTTGAAAATAATGCTAAACATGAAGTTTTTCAACCAAAGTTGCCTCTTTACTCTTAATTTTCAAGCATAAGAGGATTTCAGGACACAACATTCCAATACTATTTTTAATTCTCAATAAATTTGTATATAGACATTTTCAAGGTGCTTTTTGGTCTCAGTCTTACAGGGTTATAAACTTTAAACCACCAGATTATTTGGTGTGATCAAAGATTGAGAGTTTCCATAATGGAAGGTCCTTGTATTAAACTTCTAACATCCTATGAGAACAATTGTTAGAAAGAGATGTCTCAAAAGCAATTGGTAGACTAAGATGAACTGGCAGTCAAGCAAAAACAGAATAGATATCAAAATCTATCGACAAACCGAATGGGTTTGTTAAACAACTCAAGACTTATGTTCGCAGAGAAACCACTCTAACTCCCCCAATCTAAAGCGAGTTATGAACTTTTTATTTTTATTTTTAAAAAATATCAGACCAAACTGGAAGCATCAACTCCCTCTAACTACATGAGTTGACTATCTTTTGGTATGAGGCAGAGAAGTGGATCCAAAGATCATCTCATAGATAGTGATAGTTTTTACTTTGACCTAATCCAACCTTCCATAAATCACCATTTTATATACCAAATAGAAAGTTATGCACAAGCAGTAGAGAGTGGAAGAACTCTGACAAGGATATGATCAATAGACAGACTCCCCATTACTAAATGCACTAGAGGACTGAAAACAAACACAAGGATCATGCAAGGGAATTTTTGGGTTTAGATTCATGAAGGTCTGCAAAGCCCTAGTTCTTTTCTCAAATATGAAAACCTTTCATTATTCAGTGGCTTTGTAAATATATCAGTAATTTGATTCAATGTATTAACATGGTGCAATTCAAAAATTTCTTGGATACTTCATCACTTAGAAAATGGTGTCTTGTTTCAATGTGCTTTGTTCTTGAGTGCTAGATAGGTTTTTTAGTGAGATTAATTGCACTAGTGTTATCATACAATATGGGTGTACAACCAAGATCTACATTGTGTTGGGTGCATTGTGTTTCGATGATGTCTTACTATAAGTCATTAGCTAGTCAAACCTCAAACATCTTCTTTATTGGCTGATTGTGAAGAAATTAACTAAGTCTTCATGAGTGCATCGACTCACATTCTCACAAGAAGAAGAATAGCTAGAGTGCTCTTCAGCTGCGTTGACTCAAATGCTCCTGTGCATCGACGCATCTTCAAATTGAACACCACTTACTAGGAATTCCTCCAAGGCTACGTCGACTTAGGCATCCCTGTGCGTCTATGCAACTTCAAAGCAAAACCAATTATATTAGAAATCTCTACGAGGCTGTGTTGACTCCAGCCACTTCATACTCTTGGATGCGTCGACTCTAGGCAGCCTCCACAAGCAGCTTCAAGTGTACATCAACAACAGTGTCAATGCAAGCACCTTAATGTGTCGACACAGCATCAACTCCAGCACCAGTCATATGGGTGACACTCTTCAGCTGTGTCGACACTATATTCACATTATGTCGACACATGGCTCACTCACAGAAGTCGCTTCGGGTGCATTTTTACAAGGGTGCATCGACGCACACCTCAAGGCTGTGTCGACGCACACTGGTTCTGCTCGCAGCAACCCGAGCAGATGGGAGGATGCGTCGACACACACCTATGGCTGCGTCGACGCATGATCGTTCAAATTTTAGCATGGCTCACAGTAGCCTAAGTAGACGGGAAGTTGCGTCGAGGCAGGGCACCAGGTGCGTCGACGCACATGAAGATTTTTCGTCTGATTAAAGCCCATTCGTACAAACACGCAACCTTTTCAAAAGTCAATGACGCAAGTTCCCAGAACACGCGCCTCAGGGTCTGAAAAAGGTCCTAGGATAGAGAATTGTCCTTTTTAACATGAGACAGTCAAAATACCTTATTGTGAGACGGATCTGTTAGATAACATATTTGAGAAAGTCACTTTTCATAGTGTCCTCCTTTTTGCAATGGACCGATCAGATTTCATCCCTGAAAAGTTCCTCGAACAGAGACCCATCCTTTTTATCACAAGCCAATCCAAGGACAGATCTGGAAAGGTTCTATAACAAAAGAAGCTTATTTTATCTAGGACCAATCAAAATGTAGATTTTGAAAGGAAAAACTTTATATGGTCCTCCTCCATAAATAAGGGCTTTCTACATGAATAAAGGCCGCTACAGCCCTGGAGAAGAGAAGAGGAAAAACTAGAGAGTGTCTGGGCCTTCAACAAAAATTCTGTGAGAAGGAGAAAATAAGAGACATTAGCAGCCAGAAGCTGGTCCGAGCTAGTCTAGTGACTTTGCAGTGCAGTTTCAGACCAAATTTTACATCTTCGTTCTACAGCTTCTTGAATTATGTCATAAGCTACATCTTAGTTTCTTTTATTTTGAGCTTTTGTTTTTGCGATCCTTCTCTTGACTTTTTGGTGTGTGTGTGCTAAGCTCTTCTGCGGTTTTTCGATACCTTGTCTTAGAGAACAGAATTTGTTTTGGCTGCTATGCGGCCGTGTGTGGTCGGGGAGCTTGCTCCTCTTACAAGCTATGTGTCAGTTGTTGTAGTGGAGTAGCTCTGTGTGTGTGTGTGTGTTCTCTTCAGCCAAGTGTGGAATCCTCACCAGGTTGGTGAGGGGTGCACATAGGTCTACTAGATAGCAGTGGAAGCACCTTAAAAATTCCTATGTTGTGGTTTGCTATGGCGCACTCCATTTCATCTAACTCCTTGACAGGTGCTGTGACTCAATTAGTGCGTGTCACATCCTTATACTTCAAACAATTCATGTGTTAGCCTACAATCATGCTTGAGACCATTCCTTATGCTTGACAGTTTCTTTTGGTTTTCAGTTAAAAAAAACAAAAAAAGTAGTTAAGAATCGAATCTGGCGATCTATTCACCCCCCCTCTAGATCCTCTCATACCACTCATCAATTGATATCAGAGCAGGTTCCTTAGAGATGTGGTCCAACGACCAGGGAAGATATGATGGGAACGTCCCTCGCAGCATCATAGCTGAGGGTCATTCTGTCAATCGACTCCCATTCTTTGACAGGGCAAATTACACATATTGGATAAGCCGGATGGAAGTTTTTCTTCATGCCCAGGATCATCTGATCTGGAGGGTAGTCAGTCGTGGCCTTGTGAAATACCTAAAGATGATGACACCTAGACTGCAGACCAGATCAAGAAGTCCACGGTTAATTGGAGTGCGATGAACGTGATGCAATGCTCCATCCATCTTACGGAGCACTCCAGAGTATCAACCTGCAAATCAGCAAAAGAACTGTGGGATCGGCTACAGCTGATCTATGAAGGAACCTCTGAGGTAAGGGCCACCAAGGCCAATATGCTGATTTTTGACTATGAAATGTTTAAAATGAAACCATACAAGTCTATCTCTGAAATGTATGCTATACTTACACAACTAACAAATTGCTTAAAATCATTGGTTAAAGAATATTCTGATAGTGAACTGGTTAGAAAGATTCCTTGATCTCTTACACCAGCCTGGCATACTAAGGTGTGACGACCCAGGGTCTGGATACTGGGTAAACCCGATAACACTTGGATCCTGCGAGGCCTCCCAAGAGCGGTAAAGCTCCAAAGGGATAAAAAGAGTGTGTGTGGTACATTGAAGTCCCAAATAAAGCAGTAAGCAATTATATTTTCAATGATCTGGTTTGCTAAAGTAGCAGAAATAAAATTACATTTTCAATTAACAATTTAAATTAACAGAGTCCAGTCCAAAATAAAAAAAAGTACAGTCCAACAGGAAAGAGAACGTACACTGAAGTCGGGGGAAGCCCAACACAGGTAACACTGGCAACTACGAACTGACGCATTGCGCCATGAACCACGAGGAAGAAGAAGACCACACCAGAAAAGCATGGGTGAGCCTCGTGTCACTGGCTTAGTAGGGGTCATGCAGATCCCCACTGGAAACAACGAAGTAACACACTAAGCAACGCTAAATAGTAAAGCAGGAAAAACAGAAGTAATAGCAGTACAACTACGACAGTAAAGCTGTAAAAGTAGGAGTAAAGACAACTAAAAAGGAAGAGTAAAGCCGTACTAACTAGAAACACAGCTGCCGATCGAACCACGGCTCCCTATGCTACTCCAAACAGCAACAGAAAGGCGAACCCCGATCTCACCAAGTCGGGAGTTACCGATCCGTCGACAAAGCACTAGCTTCAAAGCTGAAGCCTACCAAAACAGGTAAAAGCCCTATAAAAGTCCTACATAGTCAAAGGCACGCACATACACGAGCGCACGTCGTGTATGCTACATAAGACGGGACCTCGAGTAAAGCCATGCACAGGCTACGCGAAAACCAATGATGAAAACACGCATCACGAGAGTTATGTGTCAAGTGACAGAAGCACCTCCTCACTAGAAGAATAGCCAGATGCATCCACTGACGTCTTACACTGCGCCTCAGGTATCTCCCACATGCCTGGAGTGGCGGTAACTGAGACACTCTCAGAACCAAGTACAAGAAACAACTATAACGAGTGACTTGTCAGGGTCACACCTGTCGGCGCTCGTCCAACAGCCCCTGACCACGTGTGCACACACAAGCTCAATGCCTTGAGCCAGGCCTCTAGCTAGCTTTCTCCAGCAGTAGGATGCTAACGCAAGGCAAGGGGGCCCACGAAAACTAGCTTACAAACCATATATCGGGAACACTCCCCGCCACCACTCCTAGGTGGGCCGACACAAAGGAAAGTATCATCAGGCAATGACTAGTGGAGGCTCACCAGACACAGAGACTCTGAAACACTAGTGCTGAAGTACAGACAGGCTAAGCATGCACTGTCGCACGTACTACGAAGCACCAGACACAGGGTAGCATACCAGACTGCCACCGGACTCAGGATAGACAACTAGACCTGCTGACACAACGATCCTTGAGTCACAAGACTCGGCGTCAAGATCGTCACACATCACAGCTCATGCTATTAATCAGCCTAGTCCTTAAGCCAAGGTCACGATAAAACACATGTAAAGGAAATGGCATAGGATCATCTGATCCATGCCTCCGCATAACATGAATCACGGAGACCTGAGGGATCACCGAGACCCTCAAAGCACACAGACACACAAACAGAGACAAGATAGCACCTCGAGGAGTCCAAAACCCTGTCTTGATCCACACCGGATCACTAAGACATTCACAAGGTTACATGTCAACCACTGGATCACACCGGGTTGACCAGAAACCAGTCATGACTCTGAAGCATCACGGAACACTACTCGATATAATGGCACTCTCGGCCATCCCACAACATGGTCACAGGCTTCATAGGACATCCAAGACATCCACAGTATTGCGGGCAAACCAGAAGGTCAAGCCAAGACAATTTGGAGGCCAAACAATAGGAAAACAAGGCTCTGGGAAGGAAAAGGTCATATACCAGGCCGCTAGGTAAGCCAAGCGGTCAGCCAAAGGCCGCTAGCCTCACACAGAGAACATAGACACCAGGCGGTCAAGAAGGGTCGCACCAACATATAAACGGTCTATCATAGGCCGTCTCACTGAGCTAAGCGGTCTAAGACATGGTCGCTTCACTTAGAGACTCAAAGGTGTAAAACTCCAAATCCACAGGGGCATGCAGTCTATCACAGGGCCGCATGGAGTCCTAAGCGGTCATGGATGTGACCGCTTGACTAAGTCAACCCCCAAACCGACATTACCCAGTCAAACATCCAGGCGGTCTCCAACAGGACCGTCAGGAGCACCATGCGGTCAAGGCTAGGATCGCTAGCCTGAACCGACATAAAAACCCATTGAACCGATAATGAAGCCTAGAGGTCATCTACTGAACCACCAGGGCTAGCCTTGCGGTCTATCGCATGACCGCTTGGCCAAACCGTCATACACTCACAATCCAAACGGTCTCCAATAGACCGTCTCACATGGCTTAGCGGTTTCCCAATGGGCCGCTAGCCATCCCAAACGGTCTATCGCATGACCGCTTAGACTCTAACCAACATAGAACCGACATAGACCCAAATAGTCACCTACTGGACCGCTGGAAGCACCCAAACGGTCACTGGTACGACTGCTTAGGCATCACGGCGGGTAAAACAGGGGAATGGCTGAATCCGGCCGTTCCACGCCCCGTTTGCTTCTAAACGAAGGGGAAACAACCCTAATAACCAAATAAACCTTCCACAGACCGGAAGGGGTCCAAACGACACCAAAAACACAAGAAACGGGCGATTCTACGAATCGACCCAAAATGAGTCACATGGGTTCCCGAGATTACATCAGTCCCAAATGACCACCAATCGCAATGAAACCAGCGGAAATGGAATGCTGACATGCCAGGGGTTCAAATGAAACTAATCTAGCAAGAAATCATCGCCGAAAGAGGCGAACTCGTCTCACACCCCTCGAACATGCTTTTGCCCAAAATGATACCAAACCCGCTCATACACGTACCGTTCGGCTCCAAATCGCGAGGAAACGTAGAAGAAGGGTAGGGCATCCATCTCCCTACCACCGAAGTTCTAGCACGCCGATGTGACTAAACTACGCCGAAAACCATCTCACGAACCCGTAACGTCGACTTTGAATCCATGAATGGGATCGCACCAACCACACCTCGGTCCTCGCACCATCACGCGTTACAGTAACTCCATGGCGTCCTCGCCTCGCCCGCCTCCACCTCAGTCGCGCGCCCGAGGGAGAGGGAGAGAAACGAGAGAGAACGGAGAGAGAGTGTGAACGCAAGAAATGAGAGAGGAGAGAGGGTGAAGAAGAAATAAGAAAAAGGAAATTAGGAATTTTTGCAATTTCTGAAAAATCTGATTTTCAGCCCAAAAATGCACTAATTCAGAAAAATACGAAAAATAGGATAAACGATCCTCGGAAAGAATGCAACACAACTGTAGCATCCTCGTGTCGATGAACTCAATAATAAACTCTCCACTAGGTTCCGTAACTTGTACGAGAGAAAAACCCAAGCGGATCATAAAATACAACTCAAGACCCACAAAAGTGATCCGAAACTCTCCGATAAGGATCCGAAATACTCAATATATTACATAAGGGAACTATAATTGAAGACTTGAAGGACCTATCCGTGATGACAGTTGATGGGCTGATAGGTTCGCTCATGACATATGAGCTCAACTTGAGAAGAAACGAAGAAGACAACAAGAAAAAGAAGCCAGTGGCTCTCAAAGTTTCTGAGAGCACCGACCAATCCGATGAGGATGAAGAAGATGACATTCCAGAAGCAAGCCTAGGTGATCATGCTATATTCACTAGGCAGTTTAAGAAATACCTGAGAAGTAGAGGTAAATTCCAGAAGAAGAAATGGCATTCTCAAGTAAACAAAGTCTCCAACTTTAAAACTGATCCAATCAAAAAGTCTGACAAAGTCTTATGTTATCAGTGCAAGAAACCAAGGCATATGTGAGGAGAATGCCCTAAGCTACTTAAGAAGACATCCAAGACCAATGGAAAGAAGCCCAAGGCAATGATCTGCACTTGGAGTGACGGCGAGGAGGAAGATGAGAGCTCCTCTGCAAATAAAGATGTGGATAACCTCCGCTTAATGGCCAATGAAGAAGAAGATCAAGTAACCACTCCCTTTGACATTTTCTCTGCTGGAGAATGGGAAGAGGCTTACACTGATTTATTTGAAAGATATGAAGTCTATAAGAATGAAAACAAGCATATGAAAAAGAAGATCCATGCGTTGGCTCATGATAATCCAATCAACAAAAATCTGGAAATCCTAAAAGCTGAGAATGAAAGACTATGAAAATAAATCGATGAATCTGGGTCTAATAGCTCAGAACTGGAAAACATAAAAGAGGAAAATGAGAATCTTAGAAAACAGTTAGATGAAGTTAAATTGAGATGCTAGGAATGTGTAAAAGAAAACTAACTAAACCTTGAAAAATATGAAGCCATAAAAGCCATAAATGTTGAAATGCAGATAAATCTTGAAAAGGCTAAAAGTAACTTGAAGGACAAATAGTCTGTCCTAGAAAAAATGGTTCAAGGAAAGTCTAATTTGGACACTGTCTTAGGACTGCAAGTGAATTTCAGAAGAGAAGGGCTAGGGTTCAACCCCATTGAGAAAAAGGCACTTGAGATAAAGACTATCTAATTCTGCCCTGAAAAAGGCAAAAAGGAAGTTGATAACGGAAGAACCAATGAGGAAGAATGTCCCTGAGCCAAGAACTATTAAAATTCAGAACATTCAGGGCAAAGGACAAACATCAAAAATCAAAGAAACAAGAACTTGAGCAACCTACAATCTGCTCACCAAAAAATGGGTTAAGTCACCAGGTCGACACACTAGACAGCCAAGTCAACACATTGGGCAGATAGGTCGATACATCCCTGCCAAATCAGCTTTTGAATCTAGAAAGAATCCAGCCCGACCCGCCTATAGAAAACAACACAAAACAAGAAAAAATCAAGGATATCAAGCAACTTTTGGGAGATATGCTAAGTCTATCCCTGCCTACCTAAGACCAAACAAGAACCAGTGCGGGACTAAGTTCAACAAGAACTATAATTTTCACTGTGATCAGAAAAGGAATAACTGGTTCAATAGCAAGTGGAACAATAAAGGAAAACTCAACTGGCAATCAAACATGGGTGTCCACCAAACTAAATTCTACAAACTCAGAAATCAGAACACAAGACCATAATTTGATCCATATTTTATCAAACCTGCCTGCCATACTTGTAACCGATCAATATATACAAGCAACCAATGTTGGTCTACCCAGAACATCAAATCATTCAAACAAGTATGGATTCCAAAATGTTTATTGCATGCTTTCAATAATGACTATGGACCCAAATTTGCTTGGGTTCCAAAAGTCTCTGCTTAATTTGTCCTGTGCAAGAATGCCTAGCAGCCCACCACAATCGATGGTACTTGGACAACGACTACTCGAGGAACATGATAGGCGATAAAAAGAAATTCAGTCATCTGATTAAGAAAGAAGGAAGATAAGTAAGATTTGGAGGTAAAGACAAGGGCAAAATCATTAGCACAGGAACCATAGGTAACAACTCATCCAATCTCATTGAAAATGTCATGCTTGTAGAAGGCCTTGAGAATAATCTGCTCAGCATAAGTCAACTGTGCGACAAAAGCCACAAGGTATTATTCGATGCCAATGAGTGTAAGATATTTGAACAAAATTCTGATTCTGTGAAGTTTGTAGGTCATAGGATAAATAATGTCTACATGGTAGACCTTGATAGTTCATTTTCTGAAAATCTTTGCTTATCTGCCAATCAACTTAATGATGCATGGTTGTGGCATAAAAGGCTAGGGCATGTTAGCTATGGTGTTCTACACAAACGAGTAAAACATGACATGGTAAAAGGTCTGCCTAAGCTATCTTTCAATAGGAACACCAAAATCTGTGAAGCATGCTCCCTAGGAAAGCAAACCCAAAAATCCTTTAAGCTTAGAAGTGAGCCATTGTCATCTATGCCTTTTGAGTTTCTACACATGGACCTGTTTGGTCCAACTAGAATAGCCAACCTCAATGGAAAAAGATTTGGCTATGTTTTAGTTGATGATTTCACTCATTTCACTTGGATATGTTTCTTGACTCACAAAAATGATGCCTTCTCTGAATTTTAAAAGTTTTTCAGAAAAATAAAGCAGGAAGGTAAGTTCAGGATATCTACTACGTTATCTGACCATGGAGGACAATTTGAAAACTCCTCATTTTCTGAATTCTACAACCAAGAAGGACTGATTGTAGCATCCCGGTAGAGCATTAAATAAAAATAACAAGAAATTAACAAGGAAACCTACGGAAAATATGGTAAGTAAAATTTCAACCAATTTATAAAAATATAGAAAAATTATAATCATGTAGAGTACTAAAAATGTATGCAATTTGTCTTCTACAGGAAACTCTAATTAAAATCTTAAGCCAACCGAATGTAGGGAGTTAAGGCAAAATTCACGCTTAATTCTACTGGACTTTGGATCGTCTCATTCGGACCCAATACTCAACCAATTGAGCTCAGATCAGATCCTATCGAACGGCCTTGATGAGGATATTGTTTCCCCTCTATTTCCCAGCCGTAACTTAAACCCTAGGGGTAGAATTTTGAAGTTGATGTCAGCGGTGGACTCGGTCAAGTGGGAAATCAGTGCGTGGTGGGTTGTGGACTCTATCCAGCCCCCACGTTCGCTCCCAGTTCAAATTTCCTCTATAAAACTAACCCTAGGCCAACCTAGAAATGATTGGATGTTGCGACGGCCAACAAGGAGCATGATCGAGGGAGGATTCTGGAAAGATCTTGGAGTTTTCTCCGCGCGTCCGGCCGGTGTCTTTGTCCCTCTTCTTCCTTAATTAACGTAGGTCCTAGTAGACCAAACCTCAAGCATAATACACTACTAGATTCGTCTTCAAGTCTCCATTCTTTTGATAGTAAAAGCCCCAAATTCTGTTTAGTATCATGTGAGTATTGTTTGGTTTAGTCAGGAGCACATCAAAATTAGGGTTAGCCCTTTTCTTCGATTAATGTCAGGATTAGCAGGCTTCATGTTTTAAAATTAATCAGTTCATAGCATGCATCTTTTCGTTCTCCTTCTAGTACCATGATTTTGCCCAAATTTCATTCATTATATGCCATGAATTTCGTATTGCAAGTGAGGTTGGTCAAGATCATTGAAGTTCGGGTTCTGTAATTTATACGCAGTCCTAACAGGAACCGCTTATTACTAAGCAGCCCCACATTAGATCGCTAGGTCTAGAGCGGTGGTCGTGGGTTTGACCGTTTATGTGTTATTCTGCATTCAGACCCCACGTTTAGTGGCGGCCAACTATGGACCGTTTGGAGAATTGAGCGGCTGCCCGATAGACCGCTTAGGGTGCGGTTGGGTTTCAAACCCCTATGCCCTACACGGCCTATCGATCGACCGCTAATCTTGTTCAACGGTTCTGGTTCGACCGCTTATATCTCGCTGTATTTCTTTTCAAGCATGATTAGTTCTTAATTAAACTAGGCAGGTAACAACCCACAATTAATTGGTAAAATAAAAGATGATTAATGTTCATCTTGCCTATATTACCTTGATCTTCCTTGTCAATCATATCTTCCTTGCTTTTATTAATCAAGGAATGCATAAACTTTAAATTATGTCATGTATCGGAAGGAATTCTTATTAGGGAATGTTTGACAGTCACTCCACTCCGGTGGTGTTGACTGACCACCATATATCCATTTTCTGATGTGTTATAGCCCTTTAATCTTGTAATGGTTGGGACTCTCCGTCGGATACTCCTTTCGTCGGACTAGGACCTCCATTATAAGACCTCTGTAAGCCCCCGCGAGCTTGGGATTCCCACTAGGATGCCGGGCGGGTTGTACCCCAAAAACCTAAACCTTTAGACTCGATCGAACCGCGTGATTTTTCCCAATCCCAAAATTGGGGCTGTCCTGTTAATAGCGGCCCTTCTGGGACCGTTCTGTTAGTGATCAGTTCAGAAATAATCACTTGTGACTCTGAGCGACCCTTGGAGTGACCGTGTACTTCCATCATATGCACCGATCTTCCTGGATTGTGCATCGACCGCTGGGTACGTCAACCTCCATTTGTAAATGGCACCTTTTAGACCGTTCTATGTTGGGTGGCCCAGTTAGGACCGTTTACACTTGCTTGAGGCCAGGGACCCTCTCGTTCTAAGCGGCCTCCATATTGATCGTTGCCATGGTGGAACGGCCCATTTTGGACCGTTTATACTCTTAACTCTGGGTTCTGTTCAATTGAAGCCTAGTATTGCTTGAAGCGGTCTATACTAGACTGTTCTATTATTCGCACGGGCCTTATTGGACCGTTTACGCTTGGCACTGAGCTGGGTTATCCTTTGACCCAGTTCAATCCTCCGCGGTCCAATATTAGACCGTTTATGTTATAAGTGGCCCACATGAGACCGCGTGGCATCCGAAGATCAATTTTTCTTGCTTTCATGTGTGCTACTAAAACCCTGGATTTATTCTCCTAATTCCAGGATAGCTTGATGAATTCCATTCATTTCCTTGGCCGAATCTAGTGAATGTCTAGACATAACTTGGGATCTTGGATCCACCAAATCAATGCCAGCGCATCTTAAGGACCCCGTCTGGTCCTGGGAAGAGCGCCCGAAAAGTACTAGTGCCCCGGGGAGTTGTAATGACATGGTGAGCCATTGCACCAAGTGCATGACTAGCATGATGTCTATGACATTTCATATTCCATTCATCTTCTTGAATTCAAGTTAATTAGATTCCTACATGGAATTATCTACATGACTTGCTTATTACATGTAAGACCCCAAATTCTTTAGAAATTTATTTAGAAAGTTATTTGTAATTATTTGGAATTTATTTGAAATTATTCGAAATTAATGAGAATTATCCAAATTAATTAGATTAATTAATTAATTAATAGAATAAGTCATTTTTCTACTATTTTCTAAAAATCCCCAAAAATCACATCTTGTAGAATTAATTTTGTTTATCAACTTTGTCTTCTACAATTAAGCCTAATACAATCGTTTATTAAGCCGAATTAGCGAACTAATTCTTCCGAACTTAATATTTAATTAATTACGGAATAGTAGAAATGGAATTTTATCTAACATATAAAAATTCATAAAAATAGTAATTAAATAATAGATGCTTCGACTAACACTTTTGTCTTCTTGGAGTAAGCCTAATTAAATCATTATCTAGGTCTAATCAGTGGATTAAGCCTGACTTATAACCCACCTAACCCAAATTCGAATTTACTATTCACCTAAACTTTGAACATCAAATTCGAGCTTGATTCTCAACCAAATGGGGTGATTCCAGAGGCAAATGAAAGGTATTAAATAGAGGAACATTTATCCTCAATCAATTTGAGGTAAACTTAGCCCCAAAATGTGCTGCCGACATAGTTTGGTCAAGTCAAGGATTTCGGCGCCGTTTCTAAACTCGTAGCTTGCAGCAGCAAATACTCCCAATTTAGAAGGCTCCAGAAGCTCTATGAGCTATCAAAATGAAGCCCTACGAGTCTTCTTTCATTTGGCTGCTGTGGGGTTCGCTGAAATTTCGGATCTGGAGAGATCTAGTTCGATTTGTGGAGGTCGGTCAGTAGGCCGTTGGCTACCCTTCATCCTTCTTTGATCAATCTATTGAGGTAGGAATTCTCAACCAAATCTTGATCATGAGTATAGCAAATTATACCTCTCATCGAGCTCTTTCCATTGGTGGCAAAAGCCCCAATTTTCATTAGGTATCCGTGGAGATATCGAAGTTTTAGTGAGGTGCTGTCAAGTTGTTCTTTATTCTAGGTTTCGAGTTCCTTCTTCAATTTGAGGTAGGTGATAACAGCCCAATTTATAATTAACGTACATGAATGTAATCAATAGCATGTTAGCTTTCTTTTGACATCAAAATCCCCAATTTTTATAGATCATGTCTAGAGTATTTTGTGTGTTATTAGAAGCATGCTAGCAAGCTAGACTTTACTTGTGTTCTTCATAGAATAGGATTTATTTCATTGGATTCTATCAAAATTCGTGATTTAAAATTGTGTTTCATGACCCTAAGATGCATATTAATGACCCTAGAGTCTATGGTTATGATCCCAATACATTTAGACCCCAATTCATGGAGTTTTCATGTTTTTTTTTAGGCCTTTTTGGGTCTGGAAATCAAGGGGTCGACCCACGGGTCGACCCATTTCAAACCCTGCAAGCAGCAATGCTGCCTTGCATGGGTCGACCCAATGGGTCGACCCACAACCTGCAGGGGTCGACCCATGGGTCGACCCATGTAGCCAGGATTGCAGGGGTCGACCCAGGGGTCGACCCATCCCTGGAATTTTTCCAGGGGTCGACCCAAAGGGTCGACCCATGCATTGTAAACCCGTTTTTTTTGATGATTTGACCCGGGGATCAATCCGAATCATCGGGGAATCAAACCATTCAACCTAAACACTTTGAAAACTACATTTTTGAGGAACTAATGACCTATTCATGTACCCTTTTTAGTTTCAATTAACATTGGTCCATACATGTAAACTTAGTGTAAAAACACACCGTTTATCATCTTCATTTTCAATGCATACAAGATTAAATAGAAACCCACATAATTAGTGGTTAATGGTGTAACTAAATCTCTGTTAATGCATTCTATTTCACTCCTGTGGGAGTTGTTCTTTGCCTTATCATCTTGAATCAGCTTCTTGGCAATTGTCTTAATGCAAATGATAATGGTTAAATCATGATATCTTAACTTGATGATTAGGATTAATATGTTGATTAGCTTGTTTGATTGCTGCTGTTGTACAGTAGTGCAGCACGATTAACTCTTGTTGTGACTTGATTTCAATCTCCTTGATGATTATACTTACCTTGAAATTCTGGAAATGAATCTCCTTCCTACTTGAAGTTGTTATTGCTACTTAGTTTAAACCTTGGAATTCTGGCCATAAACTGTGGAAGTCTAGATTCGTGGGATCTTTGATCCAAAGAAATCAATGCCTGGCAAATAATTAAGGGCTCGGTCTGGTCCTGGGAAGAGCGCCCGAACACTACGTGTACCCCTGGGAGGTGAATGACTAGGTGTGGCATTTGGCACCAGTACTTGACATGTGTTAAATCTAGGACTGTCCACTACTCTCTCCACTACTCTCTACATTACTTTCTACTACTTTTCACTTTCCACTCGTCACTGTTCTATACTCTACTTGTGGTTACTGTACTTGCTCATTACTTGGACGTGGAAATGAAATTACATACGTGCTTGACATGACTTGAATCGACTTGATATGGCCAACTTTTTATCGTTATCTCCTGTAGTAAATTCTTGTCTTAACTATTCTATTCATTATATTTCTTGACCTTGCAAGATCTTTGAATTTCGTTTCGTGATATCATCGTTATCTTTTTTATTATTTTTATCATTTGTAGCATGACATTTTGAAAATGTAATTAAACTGTTAATCACTTATACATGTCTGTTATTTCCTACTGAGTGTTAGCTCACACCCCGTTGTTTCCCCCTTTCCAGGCTTTTCAGGTGACGCGCTTACCGATGGGGAAGGGCAGGAGTGATGTCTTGAGTGTATCAATTCTAGTGTGTTAGTAGTGTGTTATCCTTCTTTAGTTGTGTTTTGGAGAGCTTTTAGTCTCAGTCATGTTATTGAGTTTTAGTGGTTGATTATTCCAGTTGTATTAAGTTGAACTTGAGGATTATTATATTAGTCGTGGTTTATTATTAATCATTTAGCATTTCCATCTTGTAGCACTTGTGTATTGTTTTAGATTTAATTCCCTCTCTTGCTAGCGTGTCCCTAACTGTACGTCCCGATACTTCCGCCTTGTTCGGGGCGTGACAGTTTAGTTGGTATCAGAGCCCTAGGTTTCACATTCCTAGGTTTCCTAAGTTTAAGTTTTCTTGCATTGCATCCCAATAACCGGTATATAAAAAGGTGTTGCCCGAACGTTAGGCTACGCCTATCGGGAAGGTCGCACACTTGCGCGAGTGGTCTTCGGACCGATTACCTCCGCCAGGTACCGAGTTTTTGGTCGTGTCTAGGTGCACTAGATCCCTAACCTTGTAAAAGTCTAGGACCTGACCTGGTGAGATTGGGTAGAACTTGGGTTAAGTTCGTTTCTTAATCGTGTAATTATCTATCTTATTTGAACCTAAGTATTCTATTTCTCGTGTAGATGGCAGCTGATCGTGCTGAATGGAGGAACCTGCAGCGTACGGTTCAAGGCCTTACTCAGGCCCTTCAGCAAGTAGCTCAAGCAGGAGCGGCACAGCATGGCACCGGTGATCTATACCGGAACTTCCGCGGAATGAATCCGCCTAGATTCGCTGGTTCGACTGACCCTGACCAAGCCGAGCACTGGCTAGACGAGATGGGGAGAATCTTTGAAGTTATGCAATGCACCAACCAGGAGCGTGTCCTTTTGTCCACATTGCAACTGGAACATGATGCACGTACTTGGTGGGATTCTATCAAGGCAACTCTCGGAGATCGGCAGGTTATGTGGGAAGAGTTCGAGGAATTCTTCAATAGCAAGTATTTTTCCGATAGAGTGCAAGAGAAGAAAGCGGCAGAGTTCGCGGCCTTGAAACAGTGAGGTTTGTCCGTGGCAGAGTATGAGGCTCAATTCGCACAGCTTTCTCGATATGCTACACATCTCGTTTCCACCGAGAAGATGAAGGCGAAGCGCTTTCTCAATGGTTTGAAGCTTCATTATATCAACCAATTGGCACCGATGGAGATTTCCACTTATTCCGAGATGGTAAGGAAATCACAAGTTCTAGAGGATACTCTTGAAATGACGGAGAGAATCCGTGGGAAAGGCACCAAGAAAGAATTACCTACGGGTTCCGGGAGTGTCAAACCCGGGTATACCAAGAAGAGGCCTGTTAGTGGACCTGGTTCGTGGAGCGGGTCCGGATCATGGAAGGGCAAGATGCCGAGGTATGAAGACAAGAAGCCTGGCCCTATTGTTCCATTCAAGGGCGTGTGCAACTATTGTGATCGTCCGGGTCACAAGATAGAGGAGTGCTGGCGCAAGCTAGGCGCCTGTTTGCGATGTGGAAGCAAGGAGCACCGTATCCCCAATTGCCCTCTCATATCGGAACAAGCTACACCGGTAAAACCTCTAGTCTTCAAGAAACCACAAGGCAAGCTTCAAGCTTTACATGAAGATGAAACTGGGATTTCTGATGATGGCGGACTCGTCGAAGGTACCCTTACTATAATCGATAAGCCCGCGTTTGCTCTCTTTGATACTGGTGCAACACATTCTTTTATTTCACGGAGATTTGCTAAGTCATTAGCTGTGGAACCTGTTTTGATGAATACTCCGTTAGAGATTTCAACCCCTATTGGCACTAGATCAACAATCCAGTATTTCTATCCTTCTAGTAAGGTTATGATTGGTGAACAGAACTTTCCAGCAGATTTGGTCTGCATGGATATGAAGGATTATGATGTAATCCTAGGAGCAGATTGGTTGGCTAAGTATGAGGCCAATGTTCACTGTAGTTCTAGCTCAGTGACTTTTACTGGACATTCTGGTTTATCTTTTACGGGAGTCAAGCACCATAACTCCGTACCACTCATTTCGGCTCTTCGAGCTGATAAGCTTTTAAGGCATGGGTGTGAGGCTTTTCTAGCCTTTGTTTGTGCAACTCCTGAGCAGTAGATGGAGATTAAGGACATTCCTGTTGTCCAAGATTTTCCTGATGTCTTTCCAGAAGAACTACCAGGACTTCCGCCTGAGCGGGAAGTTATCTTTTCTATTGATCTTATTCCTGGCACAGCTCCTATTTCTAAGGCTCCTTATCGTATGTCTCCTGCGGAACTGAGGGAACTGAAGCAGCAACTGATGGAATTACTCGAGAAGGGTTTTATTCGTCCTAGTACTTCTCCGTGGGGAGCCCCTGTGTTGTTCGTCAGGAAGAAAGATGGTTCGATGAGGTTGTGCATTGATTATCGGCAAATAAACCAGCAGACTGTCAAGAACAAATATCCCTTGCCGAGGATTGACGAGTTATTTGACCAAATAGCGGGAGCTCAATATTTCTCTAAGATCGATCTTCGATCTGGATATCACCAGTTGCGGATTAAGGAAGAGGACATTTATAAAACAGCTTTCCGCAGCAGGTATGGTCATTTTGAATTTGTCGTTATGCCTTTTGGTCTAACGAATGCTCCAGCAGCTTTCATGCAGTTGATGAACGATGTATTTCGGCCCTATCTTGATCAATGGGTCGTGGTCTTTATTGATGACATCTTGATCTATTCCAAGAGTGAATTGGAGCATGCTGAGCATCTGAGAATGGCATTGCAACTATTGAAAGATCATCAGCTATATGCTAAGTTCAGTAAGTGTGAGTTCTGGCTACAAGAAGTGTCCTTTCTCGGACATATTATCACCAAGGAAGGTATTTCTGTTGATCCTTTGAAGATTGAGGCAGTGAAGAATTGGGAGCAGCCTACTAGTGCAACTGAAGTTAGAAGTTTCCTAGGCCTGACAGGCTATTACCGAAGATTTATTCAAGATTTCTCCAAGATTGCAGTACCTATGACAAGATTAACCCGCAAGGAGAACAAGTTTGATTGGTCAGATGATTGTCAGCGAAGCTTTCAGACTCTGAAGGAGTGTTTGACTACTGCACCTGTTTTGGCTTTACCTTCTGGTGAAGGAGGATTTGTTGTTTATACTGATGCTTCAGGTATTGGCTTAGGTTGTGTACTCATGCAGCATGGGAAGGTGATTGCCTATTCCTCTAGGCAGTTGAGGAAGCACGAAGATAATTATCCTGTTCATGATTTGGAACTTGCTGCAGTCGTGTTTGCTTTAAAGATATGGAGGCATTACTTGTATGGAGAAACCTTTACAGTGTTTTCAGATCATAAGAGTCTGAAGTACTTATTTTCTCAAAAGGAACTCAACATGAGGCAGCGGAGATGGTTGGAGTACTTGAAAGACTTCGACTTCTCGATTGAGTATCATCCTGGCAAAGGTAATGTTGTGGCAGATGCATTAAGCCGGAAGCCGGTAGCTAGATTGTCAAGTCTCATGTTATAAGAATGGAGATTGTTGGAACAATTATCTAGTCTGGATCTCAATATTGACAATGATCGGATCTTGATTGCTCAGATTCAACTTAAACCTGAAATATTGATAGAGATCAAGTCCTTGCAAGATGATGATCCCGAGTTGGTAGAGATCAAGGGAAGCTTGAGTAGCAGACCTGATTTCATGTTGGCCGATGATGGTAGATTATTATTTAAAGGCAGAACTTGTGTTCCGGATGAGGCTACAATAAAGAACAACATTCTTGAGGAAGCTCATAGATCCAGATATACCATTCATCCTGGAGGCACTAAGATGTACCGAGATTTGAAAAGGTCCTTTTGGTGGCCGAATATTGGTGAGGACACACGGCGCTATCCTCGACGGAGCACCCGGCACACCGCTACCTCCTTGTGGCTCGGCGACGGCGGCACCTTCTAGTTATCTTTTCATCATATTTAGGCCATGTTGGGCCTCAGTCTGGACTTGCTCAGGCCTTGTGGGCCTTGTCTTTTGGTCCCTGCGTGGACATCTTCTTGTTTGGGCACTTATTGGGCCATATAGTGGCCAGTTGGGTTGCTTTGTGGGGTAATGGATCTTGTTATTGGGTCAGGGGCTTATTGGGGCTTGAAGCCCACTTAAAAGAAGCCCATTAGGGTTTAGGGGGCGGCCCCCTCCCTATCTAGAGGAGGAGGAGGCAGCCGCCCACCCCTTCCTAGTTCTACTAGGGAAGGTGGGGGGCGCTCCCCTCTCCCTTCCCCTTTTCCCCTCTCCTCCTTTCCCCAACTCCATCCCTTCCTTCTCCCACTTAGATTCCTTTCTTATTTTTTCTAAGCTTGCTGAAATATGGGCCGCCTTTCTCTCCTTGGAGCTGGGCGCACCCCTCCCCTTCTAGTTAGATTAGGGTTTTCCCATCCCCTATAAGTAGTTCTCACCTTGTACCGATTACAGTTTACACATGAATTTGAATACAAGTGGAGTATTGTGCAAAAGCTTTTTGCGCCCCTCTCTCTCTCTCTTTCTGCTCCTGCGACGGGAGAACGGCGAGGTGTGACGCCTCAGCCCTCGGTGGACTCCGGGGTTCCCTCTTATCCTCGTCTTCTTCCTCGACGGTTCGTGTTCGTGATTCCAGATTTCTGCCCCGACTTGTAGCAGAGCTCGCGCCCCCTTCTTGGACGAGTTTTGCCACGACCTATTTTCCTGGAGATACGTCTGCGGATCAGCTTCGCGTCGGCGCCCGTTTTGCATCAATCGGAGATCGGCACCGCCCGTACCGATTTTCTCCGCCGACCTGCGCCAGCACCACTTTCTCTGCTCGCCCAGCGGGGAGGCCCTGATTGCGAATTTTCCCCAGGCCTCCACGCTGCGTCTTTTGCCCTGGTTTCTTCAGGGTTCGTAGATCTCCGAGTCAACTTTCCAACGCCGCCGACGGCGTCGCGTTTCGACATCGTCACCGTCCGTGGCGGTCGATCTCGTGGGGTTGCGCCAGCGTGTCTGCCCAGTCCGCCCAGCGAACCAGCCCCGACTTTCAGCGACTCCTGCGGCTCGCACCGGCGTCGTCTGCCCGCGCCATTTGGCCGAGGGCGATCTCTGCCAGTCAGTTTTCACCCCCAACCGGCCCGGACTTGTTCGGGCACCAGAAGGCCGATTTCCAGATTTTACCGTCGGCGTGCGCAGTTCTGTGCCCACAGAACCTGATCTGACTTTCAGCAGCGCCCACGGTCACCACCGGCGGATCCAGCGCGCCCCCTTTGGCCGGAGCGTTCCTCCAACAGTCAGCGACGCGTCCTCTCTGACGGTGCCTCAAACGGGCGTCGTATCAGCCCGTGAGACCCCCCCTCCGCCCAGGCGCGCGCGACACCGGTTTCTGCAGCGTTGCACCCGAACCTCCTCGTGGCCGACCCGTCACCGAGTGCGGCCCGTCAACCCGTGTCCGGCAGCCCCGAACGTATTGGTTGTAGCCTTTTACCTCCCTGCGAGGAGTGGGCCGTTATTGGGTTGTATTTTATTGACCTCTGGTGTATCGGGGTTGTTGGTTCACGGCCGGGGTTCCTTCCCCACGCCTAGGCGTGGAGGTACGCGCTCCGACTCCCCTCCTTTTGCTTGCTCTTTTAGTATGTGATCGATTATGCCGCTTGAGAGAGAGTAGGTGCCTAGCCACTTATTGCCATCACCGCGGATCATGAGTGAGAGCATCCATCCCTAGCACTAGTCGAGCACCGAGCTAGGACTCGACTCCCCTTGTCTTTGGAGGTCGACTATACGCCTAGACACGTGCGCTTCCCTCCTTGGGACGGCCGAGGTCGGAGTTTCTGTTGAGAGACGTCCCTCATTCTGTGGGATATCACGGTGGTCAGCCACTTGGCGACCCTTGAGCGTGCTACTGCCGGCCTCAGTTAGAGTCTTTTGTGAGTCTTAGTCCGTGTCGGTCCCCGTCCCGCGTCAAATATGAAAAGAGAAGTTGCAGATTTTGTGAGCAGATGTTTGGTATGTCAGCAAGTTAAGGCCGAACATTTCAGACCAGCAGGAAAATTGAAACCACTCGACATACCCCAATGGAAGTGAGAAAGTATTGGCATGGATTTCATTATGGGTCTACCTAGGACTCGTGGTGGATTTGATGCGATATGGGTGATTGTCGATCGATTGACAAAGTCGGCTCATTTCTTACCAATTAAGTCCAAGTGGACGATTGATGTATTGGCTGCTTTGTATATAAAGGAAGTGGTGAGATTGCATGGTATCCCAGTGAATATAGTATCTGATCGAGACCCCAGATTTACTTCACATTTCTGGAAGGGACTGCAAGAGTCTTTGGGTACTCGTCTGAATTTCAGTACTGCTTTTCATCCACAGACAGATGGACAGACTGAAAGAACCAATCAGATAGTGGAAGATATGTTGCGAGCTTGCATGATTGATTTCGGTGGTAATTAGAGTGAGCATTTGGCATTAATTGAATTCGCCTACAATAACAGCTATCAGTCTAGCATTCAGATGACTCCTTTTGAAGCACTATATGGTAGAAGTTGTCGTTCCCCGTTGTGTTGGGACGAGGTAGGTGTGAAACAGTGGCTTGGACCAGATCTTGTTTCGGAATCATCACAGAACATCCGTGTTATCCGAGACCGGTTACAAGTAGCCCAGTCAAGACAGAAGAGTTATGCCGACAACAGGAGAAGGGATTTAGAATTTCAGGTTGGCGAGCATGTGTTCTTAAAGGTCTCTCCGACGAGAGGGATCCGAAGATTTGGCATTCATGGCAAGCTGAGTCCGAGGTACATTGGTCCATTCGAGATTCTAGATAGAGTGGGAGAGGTGGCATACAGACTGGCTTTACCACCGCATTTGTCTGGCGTACATAATATTTTCCATGTGTCTATGTTACGGAAATATGTGTACGATCCCACTCATATCATTCAACAAGTGGATTTTGAACTGAAGGAAGATTTGACCTATGAGGAAAGACCTGTCAAGATTTTGGACCGGAAGCATCAGCAACTCCGGAATCGTTCGATACCGATGGTCAAGATTCAGTGGAGTCGGCGTGGGACCGAAGAAGCTACATGGGAATCCGAAGAGACTATGCGAAAGCGGTATCCCGATCTATTCTAGGTGAGTGATCTTTTTCTACTCTCAGTTTTAGTGCAGTGAATTTGGAAGACCAAATTCCTTTAAGTAGGAATATTCGAATCAAGACTTGGTCAGAAAGGTGTTGCGGTCCCTCACACCTCCATGGCACACAAAGGCGACTGTCATAGAGGACTCAAAGGATCTCACCACACTCACGGTAGATCAACTCATCAGGTCGCTAATGACTTATGAGATCAACATTATGAAGTCAGCTGAGGAGGAAAGCAAAAAGAAGAAGACGATAGCCTTGAAGGCATACCCAGCATCGTCAGAAGATAGTGATGGGAGATCAAGCATCGATAGTGAAGAAGAAGAGTTAATGGCTCTAGTCACAAGGAGAGCCATAAAAATTTTTAGAAAGGCAAGGCGAGAAGGAAATTTCCCGAGGAGGTTTTTGAGAAGAAACACCATAAAAAAGGGAGAGCCAAGCAAGAAAGAGGAAATAATTTGTTATGAATGTAACAGGCCCTGCCATATGAGGGGTCAATGCCCCGGGCTCCAGAAGAAGCTGAAGAAGGACAAGGCGAAGAAAGGAAAAGCAATAAAGCTACATGGAGCGATGAAGATTCGGATAGCTCAACATCCGAGGGGAACAAGGATGAACTGGACGAGCTGGTCCAGAATTTCTGTTTGATGGCAGATGGGGAACATTTTGAGGTAAATTCCGATTCCTAAAATCTTAGTGCTGAACAGTGGCATCTAGCTTATGTGGAGTTATATCAAAAGTATAGGAAATCTAAATCTAATGTCAAGAACTTGAAAAACAAATTCCATGACTTGATTAGCTCCACAAATCCATGTGCTAGGTGTAGTTTTTATGAAATACAAATTCAAAAATTTAAAGAAGAAAATGAAAACTTTGAATCCAAAATGACATTGTATGAAGATGAAGTGGCATGTTTTGGAAGTTGAAAAATAGAGTGCTTATGAGAACATTGAAAAATTGAAAAATGAGAATGAGAACTTGGTAGTTGAGTTGGATGAGCTTAAAACGAGATTGAGTGAATGTGAGAAATCAATGAAAGAAGTTGAAACCAACTTAAATACCATGCATGATGAACTAAAGAGATTGAAAGAACTTGTTCAAAAGGAACCAAAAGGAAAAGGGAAAATTGGTGAACATGGTGAGACTAGCAATGGAAAGGCTAGGTATTAGAGAATTGATGTGGGACGCTCACCCACAAAGAAAAATTCATTTGCTTGATATGGCTATACTTGTGTTGACTCATGCATGAATTCTTATGTTGATAGATCATACATGCATAAGAGTCGGTTTAGAAAACCAAATGTTACCTATTTTTATTGTGGAATATTCGGCCACTTGATATATGTATGTGATCTAATGAGGGCCGATGATGAATATTTTGAAAAGAAAAATAGACTGCATTTCTCTCATGGTAGGACTAACACTTCGGGACCCAAGCTTTCTTGGGTGCCTAAATCAACTAGAGAGTTATTTTGATTGTGCAGGTCTACTTAAGAGCCAAATGGAACAAATGGTACCTGGATAGTGGATACTCCAGACATATGACGGGAAATAAGGAACTCTTTTGAGACCTGAAGGAGAAGGATGGCGGATTGGTCACCTTTGGCGGGAACGACAAAAGTAAAATTGTGGGAATTAGACGAATAGGTAAGGATTTGAACCAATTCATTGAAGAAGTTTTGCTTGTAGATGGTTTGAATCATAACTTGCTTAGCATTAGTCAACTCTGTGACAAAGGTCACAAAGTCATTTTTGAACATACACACTGCTCAATTGTTCATAGAGATACAAATGAAATAAAATTCTTTGGCCTTAGAGATGGAAACATTTACTCTGTCAATTTTAAAATTTCTCCAAATGAAAATCTTTGCTTAGTTGCTAATAAGTCGGATGATGCATGCTTATGGCATCGACGACTTGGTCATGCTAGTTTCAGTATTCTTTCTAAATTGTACAGAAATGACTTGGTAAGAGGATTACCAAAGCTGAATTTTGCTGTAAATAAAATTTGTGATGCATGTGCTATATATAAGGAAACAGACCAGGGTGTCTTTTAAATCTAAAAACATTGGCACCACCACTAGACCCCTTGAACTCCTTCATCTATATTTATTTGGTCCCACTAGGACACACAATCTTGGCGGGAAACTTTATGGGTTTATTATTGTAGATGATTACTCAAGATTTACTTGGGTAGTATTTTTAACTCATAAGAATGATGCTTTGCAGGAGTTTGAACATCTTTGCAGGAATTTACAAACTAATAAGGGGTATCAAATTAAAGCTATTCGGAGTTATCATGGAAGAGAATTTGATAACCATGACTTTGATGATTTTTGTAGGAAACAGGGGTTTTCATACAACTTCTCAGCACCTAGAACCCTTCAACAAAATGGAGTCGTGGAAAGAAAGAATAGGACGCTCGTGGAGATGGCAAGAACAATGCTTGCGGAAAACTGCTTACCAAGGTATTTTTGGGCCCACGCGGTGAGCACAGCCTGCTACATCATCAATCGAGCCATGGTAAGACATATTCTCAAGAAAACTCCATATGAGCTTTATAAAAGTAAGAAACCAAATATTGCATATCTTAAACCTTTTGGTTCTCCGTGTTTTATTTTGAATAATTCTAAAGAACATTTGGAGAAATTTCCCGCAAAGAGTGATAGAGGTATATTTCTTTTATATTCTTCATCATCTATAGCATATCAAGTATATAACCTACGTACTCTTGTGGTAGAAGAAAGCCCACATGTGATCATTGATGAATACACTTTGAGGCTATCTAACAAGGACAATCATTTTATTAATGTAGGGCATGAAGACGGAGAAGAAAAGAAAGACAAAGAAAATGAAGATGTGGATCAAGCGGAGTCGAGCACCAAAAATGATGAAGCTCCAACCCAAAATGAAGATCTCCCTAAACAATGGACGTTTCATAAGGACCATCCATAAGACAACATCATAGGAGACGTGGAACAAGGCATAAGAAGAAGGGCTTCAATTAGGGAGGTTGAAGAATTTGACAATCTTGCTTTACTTTCTGATATTGAGCCCAAATCTGTAGATGAGGCATTAAATGCCAATTTTTGGATCTTGGCTATGCAGGATGAATTACACCAATTCCAAAGGAATGAGGTGTGATTTCTTGTGCCTAGACCTAAGAATCACACGGTGATAGGAACTAAGTGGGTTTTTCGAAACAAACTTAGTGATCAAGGGGTGATGATTAGGAATAAAGCCCGGCTTGTAGCCCAAGGCTATACTCAAGAATTAGGAATTGACTTTGATGAATCATTTGCACCCGTGGCTAGACTTGAGGCCATTAGAATATTACTTGCCTTTGCATGCACTAGGAATATAAAACTCTTTCAAATGGACGTTAAAAGTGTATTTTTGAATGGTGTAGTGAAAGAAGACGTATATGTTAAGCAGCCATAGGGATTTGAAGATGAGAATAACTCGGACCATGTATACAAACTTGACAAAGCATTGTATGGTCTGAAGCAAGCCCCCGTGCGTGGTATGAAAGGTTAAGTACGTTCCTTTCAGAAAATGGCTTTAAAAGAGGTAACATCAATCAAACCTTTTTCATTAAGAGCGATAATCAACACATGCTTCTTGTTCAGGTATATGTTGATGACATTATCTTTGGAGCCACTAGTGATTCATTAAATGATGATTTTGTTAAATTGATGCAGGGGGGAGTTTGAGATGAGTTTGATGGGGGAGTTAACCTTCTTATTGGGTTTGCAGGTAAAGCAGCAAAATGATAGAATTTTCATAAATCAGAGGAAATACACAAAGGAACTCATCAAGAAGTTCAAATTCGACAATGCAAAGCCACAACAGATGTTGATGTCAACAATGGTGAAATTGAACAAGAATGAGAAAGATAAGTCTGTCGATCAGAAACTTTTTAGAGGCATGATTGGTTCTTTGTTGTATTTGACTGCTAGTAGGCCGGATATAATGTTTAGTGTTTGCATGTGTGTGAGATTTCAATCCGATCCTAGAGAACCACACATGTTGGCGGTCAAAAGAATTTTCAAATATCTGCTAGGCACCACATATTTTGGTCTTTGGTTTCCGTGTAGATACATTTTTGATTTAGTAGCTTACACGGATTCCGATTATGCTGGGTGTTTAGTGGATCGTAAGAGCACGAGCGAGTACTGTCAAATTCCTAGAGGTTGCATGGTCTCATGGGCCTCTAGGAAATAAAATACTGTGGCATTGTCAACTACCGAAGCCGAATATATGGCGGCAGGCAGTTATGCAGCCCAAGTGCTTTGGATCCAACAACAATTAGTTGATTTTGGCATTTCTTTAAATAACACACCCATTCTTTGTGATAACACTTCTGCGATTAATATTTCCAAAAATCCTATTTTGCATTCTCGCACAAAGCACATAGAGATTAGACACCACTTTCTGCGAGATCATTTGAGTAAGGGTCATTTTGAGTTTATACATATAAATACAGAAAACCAACTTGCAGACATTTTTACAAAACCCTTAACTCCTGAAAATTTTAAAAGAATAAGAAGAGAATTAGGAATTTACTGTTTGAATGAGTAATTGCACATATTAGACTTGAATAAATACTTTTGCTTATTTTTCAAATAACAGTTCAGATTGGCATATGGTTAACATTGCATTTCTTTTTGCATGCTTGTGAATATGAATAAATCTTTTCATCATTTTTTTTCATTCACTTGCATATGCTCGTATATATTTGACATACTTACTTGCTTGAATGTCATGATTCTTCGGTATCTCAAATCTTGAGTTGTGGAAGGGTGGATAAGCTATATCTGGAAACTATCTTGATGCGTGAGTTGGGTCTTTGGACCTTCACCTCCGCCATGTACTGAAAATCATAATTGCATGAATATACTTTCAAATCCTTACATGATTGCATGTTATATATTCTAGAAAATCATTTCTTGAAAATTTTTCTAAGACCCCACCTCCTTGTTAAATAAGCATGCAGTGATTTTGATCTTTTTGTGAATCGTGTCATATACAAAGGAAGAGGATTTATTTCCAATTGTGCATGCATTTAGGGGGAGTCATAACTGTGTCCAGGCTAATTCATTTTCTACATTCAAAGCAACTACCCACACACTTTGCACTTAAAATGATGCATATGACTTTAATTGATAAGGATTTCAGAAATTCTTTTCAACACTTAAAGGGAAACAAATTTCTACATAGAAATTAAGAGTAATCGTGAGGAAAAAGCTATCTACCCCATAAAAAATTTAATTAGTGGAATGTCAAACCGAGTAGCCGGGAATCCCCACTGAAATAAATGAGGAAACTCGCGTCAAAAGGTGAAACAAAAATTCACAATGCGTGATGAATCCTAGTGCCTGGAAATCCCATTGAGACACATGAGGTGACTCGCGCCGAATGGTGAAATCATATAAAAAGAAACAAACAGGGGCTGTGTGAAACTACCAAAAGTCGAGGGTCGAAATGGATGTGTAGAAAGGAAATAACCCTCTAGTATTTTCTAGAAATTCTACCCATATCCATATAATTTTGAAGTTCATTACTCATTTCCACATATTTCACTTTTGGGTATCATTGTGATGGATGTGTATTTTCAATTTTTTATTATCATGGTTAATGCAATACCTCTAGCATATGAATGCACAACCTTTTTTTGATTATGCTTCATGTGACACAACTGTATTTTAAATCAACTGCTCACTCTTTATCTGTTTACCCTATTGAGGGGGAGTTATACATATTTAAATGCCTGCTTGACTTTCATGCTCGCTTGCTTGGTTGCTTGCATGAACAGCTTCTCATTTCAGATCATACTTGTTCATAATAATTTTTCCTTTCAATTCTCTTTGGACAACAAAGTTCATAATAATACTTCTTCATAACCCTATTGTCAACCATTTTTTGTTGATGACAATGGTGGGAAAAAAGTGCATGCATAGATCATATCAGTTTTGCATAGATCATATACATGTTCATATAAGTTTTGAATAGTTTGAGGGTTTCTGAGTTTTCAAAAGTTTTGAAATTCATGTGCATATATTTCAATTTCAGTTCTAGATACATGTTTATAGTTTCACACATGCTCACAATTTTATACTTGTTCATGGTTTTAACCACTAAATAAATCGTGTTTTGATTTTCATGCACACGCATGCCCATGTCATTTTGTCAGCATCAAAAAGGGGGAGATTGTTGGATCCCCTAGTTGATTTTGGATAAGTATGTTTCAATGATGACAAACCTTCTGTGTGTGTGTCCTCATGTGGTTACTTGACAAAGGCTTAATCTTCTCAAGTTCATTCATTAGTGCATATTCTGGGTTTGTAGGCAATAGGTGCCGACACCCACTCACCCAGTGTCCACACTCTTTGGTGTTTTGGTTAATGCTTCGACCTGTCAAGGATGTGCATTGACCTGTTAACCAATTTTGATATGAGTTTTGGTTTGGGCTTGCATGTATTTAACCCATTCATAGTACCATCTGGTAGAATGTGGTTCTTATGTGCCATTATCTTGGTTCAATGCATGGTTATTTGATTTTAACGTTTGAATGATGAAAATCGGGTTTTTAATCAGTTTTAATGATGGTTTTATGTCTGTCAAAAAAGTGTCGACTCACAGAGTCGACACTTATTTCCTTTTGTTCTGGTTTTGTGTTGTGTTGTCAAACCAGACAGAAAGTGTCGACTCTGTGAGTCGACACTTTTTATCGTGTGTGCTGGTTTTTGATGTGGACACAACAAGTGTCGATTCTATGAGTCGACACTTATTGTGCTGTGCATTAATTTTTCCAAGACAGAATGTCTAGCAAAAAGTGTCGACTCACAGAGTCGACACTTTTGCTCTGGGTTTCTAATTAAGTGTTCTGGCAGAACATCTTGCAAGAAGTGTCGACTCTGAGAGTCGACACTTTCTCTGAACCATCCGAAACGGGTTTTCCGTAATCGATTCGAAACACATTAAACTCAACCCAAATGTTTCTAAACTTGACCCCTTTGCCCGTAGGGTTCTCCTACATACCCTAGAGGGGTTTTGGAAGGGTTTTGGCATGGGTTTCATAGTCTTTTCATCTCCCTTATGTGCTGCTATATATGACTTGCGAATTTGGGAGAATATACAAGGGATTTCTAATGTTCTATTTTTTCGTGTAGGAGAAGAAAGGGGAGAAGGAGAGGAGCTGAGGGAAGAACGTGGATTTCATCTACTTCCTTATATTTTTGGAGTTCGTGATTGAAGAAAGAATGAAGCGGATTGAGAAGAGGAACACGTGGACGTTCTCATCGTCAGCATCCGACTACCCTCCGACCCGAGGATTAGAGAAGAATTTCTACAGCCCTTTCTACTCATGGGGATTCATTGCTACATCTTATTTGCATTTTGATCATTTCCTATTTGTCTACGAGCTTGTATTGATCACATCTTTAATTTTCAAAACTCCGACTCTATGGAGTGTGTCGACCGTCTGCGAACGGCTGTGATGTTTTTGTGCCGCGGGTGTTGCGGTTTGTTTGTGTGTGTGTCTTGATCCTTCGTGGATCGTGTAGGAGAAGACGTCTCCGTGTTGTTGGAGCGAAAGCTCCTGGCACTTCATTTGAAGCGAGTGGATCCTCACCGATTCGGTGAGGGGTGGACGTAGGGAGCCTGTTGTGGTCCCAAACCACCTAAAATTCTCTCTCGCACTTGTCTACATGTGATTTGCCTATTTATCTTTATCATCTTGATCGTGTGAGAATGGAGAGGTTGAAAGAACTAGCTTGTTAATCTCATCCATTTACATCTTGTTGGTAGTTAATTTTTATTCCGCTGCTAATATTTTAAAATCTACCATTGCACTCTGAGGGGACAATTCAACCCCCCTTCTTGTCTAATCGTTCATCTAAGGACAACATGTGTGTGTGTGTGTGGTGTATCTCCTTCCCTTGTGTGTGTGTGTGTGTGTGTGTGTGTGTGTGTGTGTGTGTGTGTGTGTGTGTGTGTGTGTGTGTGTGTGTGTGTGTGTGTGTGTGTGTGTGTGTGTGGAGGATTTCATCCTCGTGTATGGGTTGAGGACTTCGTCCTCGTGTGAAGAAAGCCTCAGCGGATTTTGTGAGAGGTGGACGTAGGTTGTGGGTTTGCAACCGAACCACCTTAAAAATTTCTTGTGCAATGTGATGTACTTTATGGCCTGTGCTTTCTGCTGTGTGCTAAGTGTCTCAGTCGCGTTATATAGTGATTTGTAGTTTGTGTTCTTATCAGTTGAGATTTTAATTAGGCCAAAGTTTTTCACAGGATCTATTAAGCCCCCCCTATAGATCTGGTTGCACCCCGTGGTACCCAACAATTGGTATCAGAGCCTAGCTCTGTGTTACCCAGATCCAACGATCTGCAGAGTAAAGATCCCGGTGTGTTTGTTGTTGTTTAAATTCCCTTAATCATGTTTGTCGATTGCTTGCCGATGTTTGATGGATCCAATTTCTCTGCTTGGTTAGGTAGCATGTGCAAGTTTGTGATTTCTGCTGATCCAAATCTATGGACCATAATCTCTCATGGGCCACATAAATTGCCTAAGGAGAAGTCCAAACTGACTGAGGATCATAAATTGAAAAACAAAGAGAATGTCAAGGATCTACAAATGATGAGAGCTGCCGTGAACTTTATTGTCGTTCCCTTTCTATCTTCATGCAGCTCTACCAAGGATATCTTGGATGGTCTAACTTCCATCTATCAAAAGGAGAATCATAGATGCATGATGGCCAAAGGAACTGATCAACCAAGGGATGTAGAAAGTGAAGAGGTAAGATCTATCTTTGATAACTTCTCCATAGAAGATTGGCAAAATGCTTATGCTGATTTTCTTGACATGTATGAAAAATCAGGAAAACAGAATAAATCCATGAGCAAGAAGTTAAAAGCATCAACTCACATTGATTCTGACAATGAAGGCTTGAAAGCCCTGAAATATGAAAATATGGATCTTTGAAATCAAATTGAAAAAGCTAAAAATAAATTTAAAGATCTTGAGGAAGAAAACAATTTGATTCTTGAAAATTTGGAAGCTGTTGAAGTGGTAAATGCAGAACTCCAAGAAAATCTTGAAAAATTTGAAACTCAAAACAGAAAACTAAGAAAAGAAACTGAAAATTCAGATTCTGAGAACTCTGCATGCAAGACTTGTTCATTTCTGAAAAAGACAAATGAAGGTCTCCATTCTGATCTTGAATGACAAGAAAAACTAATTGACTCGTTGAAAGAAGAAAACAAACACATGCTTTCAAGGTCTTAGACCTTGAACAAGCTGAAGAAGATTTGAAAGAACAAAACAAGGTGTTGTGTGAAAAGCTGGCTGCCTTTGAAAAAGGCAAGGAAGTTGCTAATGATGGTTCCAATAAGATGCAGGCCTTAGAACAAGAAATAGAAAATCTTAAAACTGTGAACGCCATGCTCAATGAGCAATTAGCTGCGTGTGAGGAGGACTTTGCTAGTTCTGAACTACACATCTGCTCGTTGGAACATGATGTCAAAGACTTAAATGATTCCCTATCAAAATTTGTGCAGGGTAAATAAAATTTGGACAAGATTCTTGGGACTAAGGTCAATCTTCAAAGAGAGGGTTTAGGCTATAAACCCGTTAACAAAAAATCCTTCGAAAGCAAGGTGTACACCTCTTTCGTCTCTGGCTCAAATGAAGCCAGCACCTCTAGTGGTCCCCCAAAACTGCATGCTGCTAAAAAAACAAAAACATATTGGTAAACAGAAAAGGAAGGATCCCAAGCAAAAATAGAAAACTGAATTTGTTGGTTTTGATGTGCATGTTAGAAAAGGCAATGCATGCTAAACACCATGCTTTCCATAAAATGAATGTTCATTATTTTTATTGTGGCATGCTTGGTCACACTGTGCATAATTGCCTTACCTTCAGGAAAGATGAATTAAGAGCAGGGAAAAATGGAAGAAACAATGTAAGAGGTAAAGACAAAGGACATGTCAACACTGGGAGAAAGCATCTTTTGCACACTCATGCTCAAAGCCCAGGTATGAACCTATGCGTCGACACACTCATTCGGATAGGTCGACACACCCCAAGCCCACCAGAAGAAACCCCCCTCCTTGCTACTTCCACTGTGGAAAGGTTGGCCACTTAGTCAAAGACTGTTGGCATCTGAAAGGTAAGACTCATTCTCATGGCAAAAATGGTGGTATCCATGCTCACCCACCAAGGTTTGATGCACATGCACATAGGAAGAATGATAAATCTTTTATACAATGCTTCTATTATGGTAAACATGGACATGTGTTCAATGACTACCATTGGATGAGAATTGATGAAATGAATGCAGCAAATAATAGAAATTCACTTGCTAGAAGTGCTGCTAAGGAACAAGGACCCAAGCAAGCTTGGGTACCTAAAGTTTCCAAATGAGAATTTTTGGTGTAGGGTGCCTTGGAGTTGTACAAGGAACTACTGGAAATAGATGCTCAAGGCATAGGTATGTAAATAAACTTCTCAACTTTATGTTCAAATTCTGCATAGTAGGTTTGCCTTATAGGTCTGTTTTGTTTTCAATAAGTCCTGCAAGCTGACTGTGTCTCCCTGAATTGTTGAAACATCCTCCATGGTTTTAGATGAACATCTAAGTTGGATTACTTGCTTAACACTTGGTTTGAGTTCTGGTATATTAAATGGTGATGTGTAGAAAGACCGATTAAGTCTGTCCAGAACTCTCACCATGCGTGAGTTGGGTCTTCGGCTCAATACCTCCACCCTGTACCGAAAATCTACTATTTCAGTTGTGTAATCCATGAGAAATTTGTGATGCGGATGAAATTGATAAAATGATGAGTTGCTTGCTTCTTGCTACTAGTTAGTAGCCATATGACTTTCCTATTTAGTATTCTTCATCATTGCCTTTGATGATGCTTGCCATGGTTGCACATGTATTTCAACTCATCATTCATATGGATATATAGCATGTTGATTGACTGTCTTAACCTCCATAAGCATTTGACAAAGGGGGAGCTTGAGGGTTTACATTTCAGTTCAGAATGCATAATCCGTGCTTGGTTAGTTTGTTGATTCACTGTGTGGTCTCATGCACTCCAATGCATATCATGTCAAGGGACACAACCATGCATATCAATTGCTATTTTCCCTATTGCATCATGTGCTCACATAGGTCATAGGTTGCATACTCCATTTGTCAACCCATGCACAAGTTTAGGGGGGTCAACATTTAAAATCCAGTCTGCATCCCTGCACACTTTTGTTGACATATGCATTGACTACATCTTCTTAGAGGGAGCTTGTTCTGTGAAAAATGCAGAGATGTCTATTGCCATTGAGCAGGTCGACCTTAGACCAACTCAGGTCAACACCATGGTAGATTCATCTTGAAAATTGTCTTCTGCCTGAGCTCTATGCGTCGACACTATGTGATGCCAGTGTCGACACTCCTTCATCTGCTGGTGATATTCACTTATCCTATCTGAGCTCACTACATATCCTCAGGGGGAGTGTTCAGTGGCTACTTCCAGTCATCTACCCAAGTGCATTTCATGCCTTCTTCAGCCCTTGCATCATGATGATTGCTATGCTTCACTATGGGTCTGAAATATTTTGACTTCTCTGAATCTTCCTGGTATGTCTAGAAATCTGCCATCCCTGGTTTGCTCTATTGTCTGATCCTTCATTCCCTGAATGGTTTTTGAACTCTTGGGAGTATTTCTAACTGTTGCTAAAGGTCACTTATCTGAGTAAATCTTAAAGAGGAATCTTATTTTATGAAGTTCTAGGATTGCCCAGGATGTCAAATTGATTGGCTTAACTTTAATGATTTCATGAGCCTTTTAAGCTAAATGGTCTTGAACGTGGCTGCACTCAGACTTAATGGACTTAAACCATTGTTTCATGTTGTGTCATGTCATGCCTTCTTAAATCTGAAAGTTTATCCTAAGTACAAAGGCATATTTGCTTTTGAAACTTCATTGTAGTATTGCTTTTAAACATTTGTCAAATTTGAAGTTTTCAAGAAAAAGGGTTTCGTTGAATTCAATGAATTTCAGTCATGCCGAGTAACTGGGGATATTGGCATCTGATAAATGTATATCCTTGCGTCGAAAGGTTTATGCTGAGTTCAGTACTTTAAGGCAGAGTAATGGCAATTGTTTCACTAAGAAACTGAGTCCCTTCATCAATGAAGTGGAGTGGACAAGGTCATGAAGTGCCTTGCTACCTCTGTTTCATTTGAAGCAGAATGGTGAGCTACACTGAGTAACTGGGGGTGCCTACGTCTAATCAACATGCACTCTCACGTCAAAAAGTGCATGCTACACTTGACTGCTCGTAAAAATAAAAAGCAATAACAATTGGTATCCGATAATGGTTTCGCAAGAAAAATATGAATTTGTTGTGCTCATGGATAAAATCAGAAACGTCTGGGTGTTTAACCTCAATACTTTTTGTTGTTACTCTCAAAGGTGCTAATGGAAGTGAATAATTAAGATGAGAGGAGGTTAACTTAGGTTTAGTATGAAATTCTGGTTCACCTCTATTAATGACTGAATGCAGATATTTTCAAATGCCTTTTTTTATAGAAACTCAGAAGTCATCAGTGTTAAACCAATCTGAATATTTGGGCTTTATCATTAGAGTTCTATAACTGAAGATTCTGAAAAATATGTAACTCAGCATTTATGAACTTGGCTTCAGGCTGACGAACTTCCATCCTAACATTTCTTGGATCTCTCCTTCCTCAGTTCCAAGTGTCGACCCCAAGGGTCGACATCTTGCCTCCAGACTTCTGTCTGGCTGTCCTAGCACCTATCTTCAAGACAGTCTGGTCTCTTGTTGATAGTTGCTCCTGGCTGCTATGAAAGCTTGACCACTCCTAACCATTTCCAACAATTGATGCTCTTAAACAATCAGTATCATCTTTCTAAGCAATTGGTTTTTGTTCTTCATGCTATTGGTTGGTCTGCATTTCCTTCCTTCATGCATTGCATAGAAAATTTTTAAAAAACATAAAATCTAGAAAACAGAAAACCAACAATTGGTATGATCAAACATTGTGCATATGTGTGTATTTCATGATTCAGTCTGTGCTGCTTTACTGTCACCTCATGCCATCCGATGCCATCATGTGTGAACTGTTGTTGCCAAGCCAAGGGACCCAATCACCAAGGGACCCAATAATTGGTATTTGTATCTAAATGTTCCAGAGCTCATTTCATTTGACTGCTTCAGCTTGGGCACTGTAAATTCTTTTTCCCCACGTGCTTATATTGTGATTCTTGAATTGGCTTTAATCTAAGCCCTCTTTGCTGATGGCAAAGGGGGAGAAGTTTTAATGAGTCATAGTGCAGACTTCATGAGTATATTTCGTTTAGAGATGACTCATAATGAACTCATAATGACTCATAGTAGCCATCATCAAAAAGGGGGAGAATGTTGGGTATGCATAGAACATGCTTGCTTCCCTTGTTTGTTTTGATGATGTCTGACCATGAATCATTGATGAGTCTTCTATGGATTTAATGACGCCAACATGTATAAGTCACAAGTCAAGTCACCACTGGTACATGCATCATGAAGGTGAGCAGAATGAAGATCTCATGCAACAATGTCATATGAGACGATGTAATGAAGCAGTAAGGGAAGAATGAATTCAAGCCACAAACATGTAAGGAACAAGAAGCTACCAAGGTTGAAAAAGAAACTCAAGATACAAAGGCATAGAAATCGAGGCAAATAGACGCACATAAATCAAGGCAGGTGATGAAAAGCTAACATAGGCAAGTGATACAAAAGAAAGGAATTCAAAAGAGAAAGACAAGTTGATTTTAGTCAATGGTTGACCCATACAAGTTTGACCAAGTCAAACTCAACACAAGTCAAGTCAATAGTCAACACATGTCAACCATCTCCCAAGTCGAAGTCAACATGGTCAATCTTGTCATAAGGCAGTTTTTACAACGGTGCTGTTGACCTAACAGAGATGTGGTGTTGACCTCACAAAGTTGTGATGTTGACCTCACAAAGCTGTGGTGTTCACTTCACAAAGCAATTGTGTTGACCTCACAGTGCAGTAGTGTCGACCTCACCAACTCCAGAAGCCATCCGTCTGATGAAGTCTCCAAAGTGGTGTCGACCTCACTATCTCAGAGTGTCGACCTCATAGCCTTTCCAGAACCCATTATAAGACAGATTCTGTGAAGTGGTGTCGACCTCACAGTGCTTCCAGAAGCAGTTCAAGACATGATTTTACAAAGTTGTGTTGACCTCATTGTCTCAGAGTGTCGACCTCACAGTGCTTCCAGAAGCCGTTATGAAAGGGATTTTCTAAAGCAGACAACGACACGACAGTTACAGCAGGTCGACCTCTCTGAAGGAAAATCTTCCAAGTACTCTATCAGCCATGTCTGTTCATAAACCGTATTGAGAGCATTAATTAGAGGCGTAAACCTCCATATGCACACCTTTTCAGGTCTCGAAGAGGCTCCCAGGTCAGAGACTTTGCCACCTAATTATGACAGCTCAGAACATCCTTTTTGCAGAAGATTTGGTCAGTCACCAAGTCCGGAGATACCCTTCTGCCAGAGCTTTATCCTTCTGTCCTATGAAAGGACTGCCCAGGTGCATTGCTTCACTCTATACATTAGACAAAGACATTCCATATGTCTCAAGATGTCAAAAGGGACATCCTTCTCTGCTATGCCAATTAAGGATGGTGCAGACACATCTTTTATTTACTCTAGCTAGTCAACTCCCTACAAAGCATCTGCCTCAAGCCAAGAGAAAATTCTAGAGGGAAATTGGACTGTCTAACTATTTCCTTATATCTAGTGGATCATACCAAGCACTGCTGAAAGGTCAAAGAAGCTACTTTAATTTGAACACCAGCCTATTTCCATTGTAGCTGTTCTTGGAGGGAAAACTTCCACTAGTTCTTCTATTTATATGAAGCTCTCTACATCAAGAGAGATGTTGTTGCTGCTGAAGCCTGTTGGAGTCGCTGCCTTAAGAGAAAAGGCCCACGTCCTCCCTATGCCTTCAATATACAAACCTGTGAGAAAGAAAAAGAAAGGAGTGTGGAGAGCAGCGTAGCCCTGGTTCGAGTCATACCAGTGGTGAGAAAGGAAGAAGAAGCTGAGAGGAGTGCAGCCCCTCCTTCATCTAGGCCGAGTTTGATAAAGCTTCAAGATGTATATCTGAAGCCACGGCGCCTTCTCATTGTGTTTGATTTTTCTTATTTTACATTCATTTTTCCAATCTATAATCCATGTGAGTCTGGTGCTCTTGTGAGAGATCGAAGTGTGAGTGCTGCACTTGCAACTTGTGGTTTTGTGTTCTTGTGTGTGTGTGTGTGTGTGTGTGTGTGTGTGTGTGTGTGTGTGTGTGTGTGTGTGTGTGTGTGTGTGTGTGTGTGTGTGTGTGTGTGTGTGTGTACGTGTGGAGGATTTCATCCTCGTGTGTGGGTTGAGGAGTGAGGAGTTCATCCTCGTGTGAAGAAAGCCTCACTGGATTTGGTGAGGGGTGGACATAGGTTGCGGGCTTACAACCGAACCACTTTAAAAATTCTTTGTGTAATGGGATGTGCTTTGTGCCCTGTGCTTTGTCCTATGTGCTAAGTGTCTCAGTCACATTATGATAGTGATTTGTAGTTTGTGTTCTTATCAGCTGAGATTTTAATCAAGCCAAAGTTTTTGACAGTATCCATTCAACCCCCCCTTCTAGATCCGGTTGCACCCCGTGGGACCCAACAAAAAATTCTTGTGTTGTGGTTTGCTGTGGCGCACTCCATTTCCTCTACGTCCTTCACAGGTGTATGACTCAATTAGTGCGTGTCACATCCTTATACTTCAAACAATTCTTGTGTTTGCCTACAATCGTGCTTGAGACCGTTCCTTATGCTTTACAATTTATTTTGGTTTTCAAAGTAGTTAAGAATCGAATATGGGGATCTATTCACCCCCCCCCCTCTAGATCCTCTCATACCACTCATCACATTGTAGTCTTGGAGTTGGTGCTTTATCCATAAAACATTGGTTCCACAGCTCCCTACAGCAACATACTCAGCTTCTGTTGTGGAGAGTGCAACAAAATGTTGTTTCTTGGAAGCCCAAGAAACTAAGCACCCACCTAAGAATTGATAATATCCACTAGTACTCTTTCTATCTAATTTACATCCAGCATAATCTGCATCGGTATATGAAATTAAATCTATTTGACATGATGCAGGATACCACAGTCCTAAGTTGTGTGTCCCAGCAAGGTATCTAAAAATTCTTTTCACGGCAGATAAATGAGATTCCTTAGGATTGGCTTGAAACTTAGCACATAAATATACACTAAATTGTATATCTGGCCTAGAAGTAGTTTGGTAAAGTAAAGACCTGATCATATCTCGATAAGTTCTTGGATCCATTGATTTACCTCTCTTATCCACTTCTAGGGATGCATTTATACCCATTGGTGTGGAAATGTGCTTCACTTTTTCCATGCCAAATTTCTTCAAGATCTCCAATGTGTATTTTGTTTGGTTGATGAAGCATCCTTCTTTTGACTGTTTGATCTACAATCCAAGGATAAATTACAGTTCACCAACTAAACTCATTTCAAACTCTTTAGACATTAATGTTGCAAATTCTACACATAGTTCAGAATTGGTTGAACCAAAGACAATATCATCAACATAAGCCTGAACTATGATGATTTGGTCATTGGAAATTTTGGTAAAAAGAGTTTGATCAACCTTATCTCTGTTGTAGCACTTGCTGAGCAGGAAAGTAGTCAACCTGTTATACCAAGCTCGTGGAGCTTGTTTCAGTCCATATAGTGCTTTATTCAATTTAAAAACATGGTTAGGTAGCTCAGAAGATTCAAAACCAGGAGGTTGCTCAACATAAACTTCTTTTATGATTCATTTTAAAAATGCACTTTTCACATCCATTTGTTGAACTTTAATGTCAAAAGAGCAAGCAAAAGCAAATAGAATTTTGATAGCTTCCATCCTAGCAACTAATGCATAGGATTCATCAGAATCTACCCCTAGTTCCTGATTATAGCCCTTAGCTACTAACCTAACTTTGTTCTCATTCATTTTATTTCTAAAAATCCACCTTGTTCCTATGACAAAACAGTTATTAGGTCTAGGGACCAAGGTCCAGACTTTGTTTCTTTCAAATTGACCCAGTTCTTCATACATTGCATTTATCCATGATTCATCTTTTAAAGCCTCATCTACAGTTTTGGGTTCAATTTGTGATACCAATGTAACTAAATCCTAATTATTTATTTCCTTGTAAAAGGATCTAGTCCTATGGGGATCATGCAGATTACTATTGACATTTTGAATAGGATGGTCCTTTAAAAATCTAAGATTGTTTAATGACTCACCTTGTTCAGTCGACCTGGGTGCTAGGTCGGTCGACCTACCTTATTCTGGTTCCAATTCTTCTGGTTGTTCAGGCATTTCTACATCTTCCTTGGCTTCCAGAAATTCTTTATTATCATTCTTCCTCCCGTCATCATCAGATTTATAAGTATGATCATTAAATTCATTAGAAATTATATGAGGAGACTCCTCTACAGTCTGATCATTAATGTTAAAAACCCTATAAGCTCTAGACTGTTCAGAATAGCCCAAAAATATGCCTAGACTGCTTTTGGCCTCAAATTTATCTAAGTCCTTTTTATCATTATTATGAATGAAACATTTTGAACCAAAAATTTTAAAATAGGTCAAGTTAGGCTTCTTACCATTTAACACCTCATAGGAGGTTTTATTGTGAATGGGTCTTAGCATGGCACTATTTATAATATAGTAGGCAGTGTTGGCTACCTCTGCCCAAAATTTTTGTGGAAGTTGGCTTACAACCAACATTGTTCTGGCCATTTCCACAATAGTCCGATTTCTTCTTTCCACGATCATGTTATGTTCTGGAGTCCTAGGTAAAGAAAATTTATGAGTTAGTCCTTCCTTTTCATAAAAGTCAGTAAACAATGAATGTTCAAATTCCCCACCATGATCATATAGGATGGTGCAGATTTTATGCTTACCTTCATGCTTTATTCTTCTGAAGAAAATCTAGAATTCTATGAAGGCATCACTCTTATGTGCTAAAAAGAAAATCTAAGCAAATCTAGTGAAATCATCCACAATCACATATCCAAACTTGTTTCCACTAAGACTATGAGTTCTAGTAGGACCGAATGGATCCATATGGAGAAATTCCAAAGGCATTGTGGACAAAGGTTCATGTCTAGTTTTAAATGTTTTTATGGTATGTTTTCCCAAGGCACATGCATCACAGACCTTAGGGTATGATTTAAAGTAGATTTAAGGTAAACCTTTCACTTGATTAATCTTGACAAGTTTGTTCAGAACATTGTAACTAACATGAGCTAATCTACGATGCCAAATGAATGCATTATCACCTACATTCATAGATAGGCACATATTCCTTAAAAGATTATCATCTAGGTCTACCATGTAGACATTATTGATTCTATGACCTATGAATTTTATTGATTTAGAACCAATTTCAAGTATTTTGCATGCATTATTGTCAAACATGACCTTGTGACCCTTGTCACAAAGCTGACTTATACTAAGCAGATTGTGTTCTAAACCATCTACTAAATGAACCTTTTCAATGACATTGGAGGGGTCCTTACCAACAGTGCCTGAACCAATGATTTTACCTCTATTCTTCCCTCCAAATCTAACCAAACCTCCTTCTTTCAGCTCCAGCTGGCTGAACTTGGTTCCGTCCCCCATCATATGCCTTGAGCAGCCGCTATCAAGGTACCAGTGGTTGTGCATGGTTGCTAGGCAATCCTGCAAAACAAAACACATAGCATGTTCTGGAACCCAAATGAATTTGAGTCTAGTCTGCTCATTCAAACCATGCAACATGTATTTTGGTATCCAAACTTGTTTGACAGAATTGGATTTCTTATTAAACTAACATCTAGAATTTTCATGTCCCATTTTTTTACTGGTACCACATACCTGTGAGCCTTTGAGATCTTTAAAATGGTATCTGCCTAAAAACCTGTTGATAGGATGCCTAATGGTCTGTTGACTAGCCCATGAAGTTTGGTTTGTGTTTGAAATTTTATTTTTCTATTTTGAATTTTTTTGACCGGAGAATAAAAATTTGTTTGACTACCCCACTTGTTCCAGTGTGTTTTGTGAGGTTTATTTAAATTTTTGTTTATTGGTTTTGTGTGTTCCTGCCGACCCTGATAGAATGTTCTGTTAGACTTTCCTTTATTCAGATTTCCATAAAAGGGCTGATAGTAGACCTGTCGACCAGATTGGACAGTCTTTTTGATAGATCCAGATCTTTTATTATTTTTCTTCTGAGCATTTTGACTCTTAGTGAACTTCCAGTCAGTTTTTAGATTTTGTGATGATGAACTTGATTATTGCTGAAGTTGATTTATGATAAAAGTTTTTGATGTTTCTTTTTCAGGAATGAATGAAATTGTCTTTGCCTGAAATTTCTTTTTCTTGGTAGGGTTGTAGCGAAGACCCTCCTTATTAAAGTTCAACCTTACACCTAACATGGCATCCAAATTTTTATCCTATTTGACAAATTTTTCAAGAGTGATTTTTTTATCAACAAGTTCTTTCTTAGTCTGTTCAAGATCTTGTTGAAGAGCAACATTTACAGACTGAATAGCTTCATACTTTTCTTGAATTAACTTGTTTTGTGTTTCAAATTCCAAAATTTTTAGTTTAAGCTCGTCCAGCCTTTCTATCAGCTCTTCACTTTCATTTTTTAAGCTTTTAGAATCCTTTCTAACAGACTCCATTTCTTCTATTCCTTTCTTTAATTTCTCATTTTCTTCCCTCAAACTTTCAATTTTTTCAGTTAAAGTGTTGTCATGAACAAAGGCATTCAACTTTTTGTTTAGTTGTTTATTTTCCCATCTAAATTCATCACACTTATCAAGTAAATCAACATATGCATTTTCCAAATCAAGAATAGTAAAAATTTTTAATATAGAGGTTACCTCCTCATTGTCATGACTACAAGCCATTAAACAGATCTTGTCGTTATCTTCCTCATTGGCACTTTCTTCATCTTCTTCTTCATCACTCTGTGTATAGAGCATAGCTTTAGGTTTCTTAGCTTTTCCTCCATTCATTCTCTTCAATAATTCCAGGCACTCTCCTTGTAACGCCCCCGAATTTTTGGATTTATTTATTTACCAGAGTTCGGATTTATTTTTAGAGGTGAATTAATTTTTAATTGTTGAAATTCAAATTTCGTTCAAACCGCGGCTTTTGGGGATTTTTTCACGGGTGTTTTGGCCTTTTATACGAGAGAACTGGGCATATTTACAATTTCTATTTTTGTGGAGTTTTGGGGGAACCCCTAAACCCTTTTCTTTCTCGTTAAACTTGCCCCCTGCTCCTCTCTCTCCTCGTTCTTCTACTTTTTGCACCGATCACGAGGCCCTTCCTGTAACGACCCGGAGATCCGGATACCGATAAACCGATACCAAGAACTCGGGGAAGCCACCAAAGAGGCTGATGAGGCCCCGTAAGGGTTGGAGGGTTTTGTCGAGCGGATGGATAACGAATTGGAATTACACGCGCGCAATATTAATTGTAGCAACAATTTGAACTATAAACAAAAGCAATTTAAATATCAGAGTGATAAATATATACAATAGTCAAGATCCACAATTTATACAAGTCCAACAACTGTACAAGGTCAAAATATACAACTACACGGGGCATACCCTGGCCAAAAGATACAAGAAAAGACAAAAGACCATTGACAATCCACTGACCGACCACTACTGGCACTAAGTACGGCTATCAAAAGCACGGGAAGCTCCGGAAGACGGCTGAGGCCGCTCACCTGGAAAAGTAAGGGTGAGTCTCATAACCAGTCTCATAACCAGTCTCATAACGCAACTAAATGCAAGAAAGCAATTAAAACATGCATGGCATAAGAAATAACAATTTAAGAAAGCTGTACAACTATCTAAACAGTTTAAGAACAACTAAATATGCCAATTATAATTAAAACATTAGAGTCAGAAACTAAATCTACCAATAGAATAAACTTCAGCATTTCCAAGTGACAGGAGAAAGAAGGACCACCAGAAACAGAAACCATATGCGTCCACTGACGGCTTACACTGTGTCTCAAGTATCTACACAAGTCTAGATCGTGACAAGTGAGACATGTAACAGTACCAGAAAATAAGAACTAGCCAGGGTAACACTCGTCAGTGTCAATCCAAGCCCGTGACCACGTGTGCACACACAGGCTCAATGCCTTGAGCTAGGCCTCTAGCTAGTTTCCCCCCCTAGTAGGACGCTACTGTCAAGCAAGGGGGCCCACGGGATCTAGCTTAAAAATCGTAAACCGGGACTACCCCGCCACCTCTCCCAGGTGGACCGACACTAGAGGTCGTTGGGCTACGACTAGTGGTTCCATCACAAGGAAAGAGAAAGTAACTCTATTGGGATATAAAAGTATGCCACAGTTTGTAAAATAATTTAAACATGGCGAATATGCAACAAGAAACGCATAAAGAAATGAACATGCATAAGTTGAAATTCTGTAAGAAATGGCGGTTGAACATTAGCCCGCCACAGTCTCTGGCGGTCGATGGTCTAGCCGCTACCAGAGATGTAGCAGTCTACTAATAGGCCGCGACGCTCCACCGCCCTACTATTTTACACTGTGCCAACATTGTAAGGCCCGTGCCTTAATGCATCCTTAATGGATTTTGTTCTAGTATTTATTCTGGAATTTCGGCTATTTTCCTGGATTTTTATGAATTTTTCTGGTATTTTTCCGGATTTATTTGGAGCTTTGAGGGTTATTAGAAATTAATAAGATTTTATTATATATGTATTTTAATTTTATTTTTTTCTTTTAATTCCCTCACCCTCACTCTCTCTCTCTCCCTCTCGTCGATTTCACCTCACCCTCTCTCTCTCCTCACGCCGATCGCCTCTCTCCCCTCCCCTTGGGAAGCAGGCTTTTTGGCGCCGGATTGAGGCGTGGGAGGTACCGGTGGATTCCTCGCGTCGCGTGGATCGCGTGGACGCCCACCTCGACGTGTTTCGTGGCTCGTGGGAGCGGGACAGAGCGTGAAGGCCTCGTGTCTCTTCCTCCTTGCATGCGGCCTTTTCGCCGGTTTCGGCTCGAAAAAGGTAGGGGGATGGAATCCTGATCTCGCTAGGATCATTTCCTATGGCTCGTTTGTGTGATTAGATCCCCGTAGCATGCTTAATGTTCATATTTCATGATTTTGGGGTTTTAGCTTAATTCTCGATTTTAATGCATTGTGGGCTTTGCATGTGTGGTATTTAGCTGTTATTATGTTGTATGGGTTGCATGGTTTGACAAGTTACAGGTTTCTACGGCGTTACCCGATGATTTCTATCGTCCGGGGGGGGGGGGGGGGGGGCTCTGGTTTTCAAACCGAACCCGCCCGTGTCCCAGGTGGTGTGACGGTCCTGCCAAGAACCGTCACACTTCTGGCGGTCCATATTGGACGCGTTACTTAAAAGTAACGGCCCGTCGGGGGTGCGTTACATTGAAAGTAACGGCAGGGCTCCCGACCGTTGTTTTCTTATTGAATTACGTTGACCAGGTCAGGCGGTTAGCCCGACGGCTAGTCGGCCGGCCGTCGCTTTGATTCGACGCGCCTAGGTTAGTGCGTCGTTTCGCCTGCTTGCGGTTTTGAGCGGGGCACGTTGATTTTCGGCCTCGGGTTGAAGTAACGGCGGGGATCCAACGCGTCACGTTGAAGCGACGCGCTGAGCCCCTACCGTCACTTTCCCTTTTAGGTCTCTTGAGCTGGAACTCTGGTGGGAGTAACGGATGGGGACTAGTGCGTCGTTCCAGAAGTAACGCGCTGGCCTCCGACCCTTATTGGCAAATAGCGCATGGGCAGCCGACCGCCGCATGCCTGTTGGTTCCCTAATGTTGCCAGCCCTTTCGATATGCGTGCCACTCCGTTTATGCGCCATATCTACATTACTGTATTATATAATGGCATGTTTTTAATACCAATAGAGTAGCTTTTCTTTCCATGCAATGGAGCCACTGTTGTTGCCCTAAGGTCTATTGAGTGCCGACCCGCTTGAGGATAGCGGAGGGGTGTTTCTCATACACGGTTTGTAAGCTAGTTCCGTGGGCTCCTAGCCAATGGTAGCGTCCTACCAACAGAGAAAACTAGCTAGAGGGCCTGGCTCAGGCTAGAGTCAGTGTGTGCACACGTGGTCGGAGACTGTGGACTGACACCGATGGGTGCCACTCCGACTGGTCACTTGGTTTGGTACTGTTTGCGCGCTCAGCTTGTCGCTTTGTCGACTGCGAGTGCTTGAGACGCAGTGTAAGTCGTCAGTGGACGCTTCTAGTTTCTGCTCCAGTGGTTGTCCTTCCTTATTGTTTAGATTAGTTAAGGCTTATTCTATTTTGGTAGATTTAGTTTTAGTCGCTTGCATTTATTTAGCTTTGGAATGTGTTAGCTGTTCTACTTACTTAGTTAGAATTTACAACTTTACTTGAGTAGTCTGTGCATGCCATTGCCTGTTATTTTAATTAAATGCATGCTCTAATTGCTTTTATTTATGCATGAATGCTTGTTTAGTGCGAGGTAGGGATCTGCGTGACCCCTACTGAGTCTGGCTGTGACTCACCCTTCTCCTTTCAGGTGAGCCGCGCCCGTCGTCTCCCGGTGCTTCGTGAGCCGTTTTGGAGACCGCGTCTAGCTGCCAGCTGTAGTCGAGCCGCCTTTTTGAGGCTTCTCTTGTACTTTTGCCGGGGTATGCCCCGTGTAGTTGTACCTTGTGGACTAGTACTTTGGTTTATCTAGACTAGTATATATATATCACTCTGGTTATTTTGAAATGCTTCCGCACTTGTGTTAATTTTATCACTTAATTGTAAATTGCGCGTTCCAAATTGCAATTCGTTATACATACCCTCAGCACTTTTCTACTACCCCTTCAGGGGCCTCATCAGCCTCTTGGGTGGCTTCCCCAGTTCTTGGTATCGATGTTATCGGTATAGCGGTATCTTGAACTCTGGGTCGTTACAGTTGGTATCAGAGCGATGTTGAGGAACTGTATAAGGAATTGAAATTTGCGCTTGTCCAGAGCTAGTCCTTGGTGTCGTCTATTGTTGGCTTAGGGTGTTTTCTACGTGATTGATGGATTTTATTGTTGTTTTATGATCTCGGCAGAGTAAGTATGCCGCCTCGTCGAGGAAGACCTCCTCAAGTTCCTCGTGCTCCTCGAGATGCGCCCAGGGAAGATAGCGGTTCTGTACCTCCTCCTGTAGTTCCTGCTGTTCCCGTTGCACCTGTTGTTCCTCCTCCAGCGCCGATCGTTTCTCCTCAGGTTGAAGTGCCTGGCAGTCGAGGCAAGGCTTTGAAGGAATTCCTGATGTTCAATCCGCCTCCTTTCGATGGTCAAGCTGATCCAGAGGTTGCTAGGCAATGGCTGGATGCTATCGAGCGTGTTTTTCTTTCGATGGAATGTGCTGAAGATGAGAAAGTTATGCTTGCCACTTTTCAACTCCAGGGTACAGCCATTACGTAGTGGAAAGTCGAGTGGCAGATTGCTTTTCATTCAAGACCTCTTCGGCAGAACACATGGGCAGAGTTTGTTGCTACTTTTGAGCGTGCCTACACTCCCGCCTATTTGCAAATGGCAAAGATGTATCATTTCATGGAGCTGACTCAAGGCAGTATGACTATGCTTCAGTATCGGAATAAGTTTATGAAATTGGGTCAGTATGCGCCCCATGTGCTGGCTAGTGAAGCTTTGAAGACACAGCAATTTTTGCTAGGTTTGAGGCCATAATTGAAGATGCCCCTGATTGCTAGCCGTGTTGCAGACCTTGATAGTGCGTGCCAGACAGCTGTGGCACTTGAGCTGGAGATGACGAGACCGGGTGGATATCCTCAGGAAGGGTCAGTTCAGTCTCAGCAGGTGTACCGACTGCCAATGCCAGGTGTTCCCTCAGTCCAGTCAGAGGTTAGCAGTGCTTCCTCTCCTTCCAAGACCAAGTTCAAGAGGTTCAAGAAGAAGAAGAAGTTTTTCCAGCCGCCGTCCGGTACAGATGTAGTTCAGCAGCCGACAGCACCTTCTACTCAGACTCGTCAGAGCTTAGCTGTCAGTCAGCCGTGGACGTGCCGGAGATGCGGTGGTCATCACAAGGGCCAGCCGTGTTCTCTTCCCGTTGTTTGCTTTCGGTGTGACCAGTCGGGTCATGTGGTTCGGGATTGCCCACTGAGGCCGAAACAATTGCAAGTTCCTCAGTTTCCTCAACCTCAGCAGCCGCAATTCAGACCTCCTCCTGCGCCGCAAGCTCAACAGTTCTTCTCTCAAGCGTCGGCGTCTTCTCAGCAATCCTCGGTCGGATCTAAGAAGCAGAAGGGCAAGGTTTCACATATGACTAGAGCTGATGCTGTTGCAGCCCATCTCGTGGAAGGTACGATTGTGCTTTATGGTCATTCAGCTCGTGTCTTATTTGATTCTGGTGCTTCTCACTCTTTTATTTCTGAGGATTTCATGGCATGTATTGAAGAACCGACTTCAGAGATATCTTGTGAGATGTATGTTGAGATGCCTTCGAGAGATTTCATGATTACGCCTCTGTGTTTGGAAGAGTCTCCTATTATGATCGATAATCACCAGTTGCCGGCGAGATTGTATGCATTGCAGCTGGCAGATTATGATGTCATTCTGGGAATAGATTGGTTGGAGCATTATGGAGCTGTGGTTGACTGCAGATCGAAGAAAGTCTATTTTCAGCCACAGGGGAAGTCAGCTTTTTATTTCCAAGGTATTCGATCCCGTTCTTCTCGTATGATTATTTCTGCTATTCGAGCCTACAGGTTGCTTAGTGCAGGTTGCCAGGGATTTCTTGCTTCTGTGGTCGCTGTTGAAAAATCACGACAGGAAGTTAGTGATATTCCTGTTGTTTGTGAGTTCCCTGATGTGTTTCCTGACGAGTTGCCAGGCTTGCCTCCAGAGCGAGAGATTGAGATGGTGATTGAACTGATCCCAGGTACAGCTCCCTTAGCAAAGGCACCGTACCGTATGGCTCTAGCTGAATTGAAGGTACTGCGTGCACAGCTACTAGAATTACTGGGAAAAGGTTATATTCACTCCAGTTTTTCTCCGTGGAGTGCTCCAGTATTGTTTGTGAAAAAGAAAGATGGAAGCCTGAGACTTTGTATTGATTACAGGCAGCTGAATCAGATGACTATCAAGAATAAGTATCCGCTTCCTAGGATTGATGATTTGTTTGACCAGTTACAGTCTGCTACTGTCTTTTCACGGATTGATCTCCGGTCTGGCTACTTCCAATTGCGAATCCGGGAATCTGATGTGGAGAAGACTGCTTTCAGCACTCGTTATGGTCATTTTGAATTTCTGGTTATGCCGTTTGGTTTGACTAATGCCCCAGCAGCTTTTATGGACCTGATGCAGCGTATCTTTCGTCCATTTCTTGATCAGTTTGTGGTGATCTTTGTTGATGATATTTTGATCTATTCTGCCTCTGATGAAGATCATGTGCAGCATTTGAGGATCGTTCTGCAGACTCTAAGGGATCATGAGCTTTATGCGAAGTTCAGTAAATGTGAATTCTGGCTTCGGGAGATTCATTTTCTTTGTCACGTGATTTCTGGTGACGGAGTGGCAGTAGACCCTGCAAAGATTGATGCCGTGTTGAGCTGGCAGAGGCCTAGAACTGTGACAGAAATACGAAGCTTCCTAGGTTTGGCTAGGTATTACCGCAGATTCATCCAAGATTTTGTGAAGATTGCAGCCCCGATGACTAGACTGACTCGTAAAGATGTACCTTTCGTCTGGTCGGATCAGTGTGAGGCTAGATTTGTTGAATTGAAAAGGCTATTGACTTCTTCTCCTGTGTTGACTTTGCCTTCCGACTCGGGTGGTTTTCTGGTTTATACTGACGCTTCTTGAGTAGGTTTGGGTGCAGTGCTGATGCAACATGGTAAAGTTATCGCATATGCATCTCGGCAATTGAAACGACATGAAGAGAATTATCCCACTCATGATCTGGAGCTAGCTGCAGTTATTTTTGCCTTAAAGATTTGGAGACATTATCTGTATGGTGAGAAATTTCAGATTTTTACTGATCACCAGAGTTTACAGTATATATTCTCCCAGAAAGATTTGAATCTCAGGCAGCGCCGATGGATGGAGTTCATGAAAGATTTTGACTTTACACTCTCCTATCAGCCGGGTAAAATGAATGTTGTGGCTGATGCTCTGAGCAGGAAAGTACAAGTCAGTCATTTGTTGCTTCATGAATGGAAATTGTGGAAATGGCTTCCGAGCGAGGCATTCAGTGCAGAGTTTCCTGCTGACCCGAAGATGGCAGTTTGTGCTAGTTTGAGTTTGGGTTCAGCTCTATATCAGCAGATTAAAGAAGCTCATCAAGCGGATTCTGATTTGGCCCGTGTTATATCAAGATATGATGTGGAATTTGATGACGAGCTGGTTGTCAGTTTCCAGGGCAGATGGTATGTTCCCGCTGATGATGATTTGAGGCATGAGATTCTGAGTGAAGCCCATGGTTCCCGTTTTTCTATTCATCCAGGTGTCACCAAGATGTATCAGAATTTGAAAAAGCAGTTCTGGTGGCCAGGTTTGAAGAAAGACGTGGCTATATTTGTTTCTAAGTGCTTGACTTGTCAGCAGGTTAAAGCCGAACATCAAAAGCCAGGTGGTTTACTTCAGCCGTTAGAAATCCCGATGTGGAAATGGGACCATGTTACTACAGACTTTGAGGTGGGTTTGCCTCGGACTTCTCAAGGTTTTGATGGTATCTGGTTGCTTGTCGACAGATTGACTAAAACTGCCAGATTGTTGCCGATTAAGGTTATTTGGAATGTGCAGAGGTTGGCCGAGGTGTATGTGCAGAAGATCGTGCCACTGCATGGAGTTCCTGTTTCACTTGTGTCAGATCGTGACCCACATTTCACCTCCGGCTTCTGGCGTAGTTTCCAAAAAGCTTTGGGCACTGAGTTAGCTTTTAGTTCAGCGTATCACCCTCAGTCAGATGGACAGTCAGAGAGGACTATTCAGACTCTGGAAGACATGCTGAGATTGTGTTGCCTTGATTGGCAGGGGTCGTGGAGTCAGCATTTGCCACTTGTTGAATTTGCTTATAATAACAGTTTTCACTCCAGTATTGGAATGGCTCCTTATGAAGCACTTTATGGTCGTCCTTGTCGAACTCCTCTGAATTGGTTTGATGTTGGGGACAGATTGTTGATAGGACCGGACATGGTGCAGCAATGTTCTGATGTGGTTCGTCTGATCAGGCAGAGATTGTTGACGGCTCAGAGTCGACAGAAAAGCTATGCAGATCAGCGCAGACGTCCACTACAATTTGAGCCAGGAGATATGGTGTTTGTTAAAATATCTCCGATGAAAGTTGTTTCCAGATTTGGGAAGCGTGGAAAGCTTAGTCCGCGGTATGTTGGCCCTTTTCCGATTGTTGAAGCTATTGGTCAGGTGGCTTATCGTCTGCAATTGCCAGCGACTATGCAAGCTATTCATGATGTATTCCACGTGTCTCAGTTGAGGAAGTATGTGCCGGATGCTTCTTATGTTCTCGATGATTCAGTTTGGCCCGAGGTGACTGCTGATTTGTCTGCGCCATAGTTCTCTATTAGAATTGATGACCGTCGTGAGCAGCGGTTGAGAAATAAGGTTATCCCTCTGGTAAAGGTTGCTTGGCAGCGTCACTCTAGTAATGAGTCCACTTGGGAACGCGAAGATGAGATGCGTCAGCTTTTTCCTTTCTTATTCCAGTGAGGTATATGTCCTTTCTCAGTTTCCTCCTCTTTCCATTATTGTAAATTTCGAGGGTGAAATTTTTATTAGGAGGGAGGGACTGTAAGGCCCGTGCCTTAATGGATCCTTAATGGATTTTGTTCTATTATTTATTCTGGAATTTTCGGCTATTTTCCTGGATTTTTAGGAATTTTTTTGGTATTTTTTTGGATTTATTTGGAGCTTTGAGGGTTATTAGAAATTAATAAGATTTTATTATATATATATTTTAATTTTATTTTTTTTCTTTTAATTCCCTCACCCTCACTCTCTCTCTCTCCCTCTCGTCGATTTCACCTCACCCTCTCTCTCTCCTCACGCCGATCGCCTCTCTCCCCTCCCCTTGGGAAGCAGGCTTTTTGGCGCCGGATTGAGGCGTGGAAGGTACCGGTGGATTCCTCGCGTCGCGTGGATCGCGTGGACGCCCACATCGACGTGTTTCGTGGCTCGTGGGAACGGGACGGAGCGTGAAGGCCTCGTGGCTCTTCCACCTTGCATGCGGCCTTTTCGCCGGTTTCGGCTCGAAAAAGGTAGGGGGATGGAATCCTGATCTCGCTAGGATCATTTCCTATGGCTCGTTTGTGTGATTAGAACCCCGTAGCATGCTTAATGTTCATATTTTTATGATTTTGGGGTTTTAGCTTAATTCTCGATTTTAATGCATTGTGGGCTTTGCATGTGTGGTATTTAGCTGTTATTATGTTGTATGGGTTGCATGGTTTGGCAGGTTACAGGTTTCTACGGCGTTACCCGATGATTTCTATCGTCCGGGGGGGGGCTCCGATTTTCAAACCGAACCCGCCCGTGTCCCAGGTGGTGTGACGGTCCTGCCAGGAACCGTCACACTTCTGGCGGTCCATATTGGACGCGTTACTTAAAAGTAACGGCCCGTCGGGGGTGCGTTACATTGAAAGTAACGGCGGGGCTCCCGACCGTTGTTTTCTTATTGAATTACGTTGACCAGGTCAGGCGGTTAGCCCGACGGCTAGTCGGCCGGCCGTCGCTTTGATTCAACGCGCCTAGGTTAGTGCGTCGTTTCGCCTGCTTGCGGTTTTGAGCGCGGCACGTTGATTTTCGGCCTCGGGTGGAAGTAACGGCGGGGATCCAACGCGTCACGTTGAAGCGACGCGCTAAGCCCCTACCGTCACTTTCCCTTTTAGGTCTCTTGAGCTGGAACTCTGGTGGGAGTAACGGATGGAGACTAGTGCGTCGTTCCAGAAGTAACGAGCTGGCCTCCGACCGTTATTTGCAAATAGCGCATGGGCAGCCGACCGTCGCATGCCTGTTGGTTCCCTAATGCTGCCAGCCCTTTCGATATGCGTGCCACTCCGTTTATGTGCCATATCTACATTACTGTATTATATAATGGCATGTTTTTAATACCAATAGAGTAGCTTTTCTTTCCATGCAATGGAGCCACTGTTGTTGCCCTAAGGTCTGTTGAGTGCCGACCCGCTTGAGGATAGCGGAGGGGTGTTTCCCATACACGGTTTGTAAGCTAGTTCCGTGGGCTCCTAGCCAATGGTAGCGTCCTACCAACGGAGAAAACTAGCTAGAGGGCCTGGCTCAGGCAAGAGTCAGTGTGTGCACACGTGGTCGGAGACTGTGGACTGACACCGACGGGTGCCACTCCGACTGGTCACTTGGTTTGGTACTGTTTGCGCGCTCAGCTTGTCGCTTTGTCGACTGCGAGTGCTTGAGACGCAGTGTAAGTCGTCAGTGGACGCTTCTAGTTTCTGCTCCAGTGGTTGTCCTTCCTTATTGTTTGGATTGGTTAAGGCTTATTCTATTTTGGTAGATTTAGTTTTAGTCGCTTGCATTTATTTAGCTTTGGCATGTGTTAGCTGTTCTACTTGCTTAGTTAGAATTTACAGCTTTACTTGAGTAGTCTGTGCACGCCATTGCCTCTTATTTTAATTAAATGCATGCTCTAATTACTTTTATTTATGCATGAATGCTTGTTTAGTGCGAGGTAGGGATCTGCGTGACCCCTACTGAGTCTGGCTGTGACTCACCCTTCTCCTTTCAGGTGAGCCGCGCCCGTCGTCTCCCGGTGCTTCGTGAGCCGTTTTGGAGACCGCGTCTAGCTGCCAGCTGTAGTCGAGCCGCCTTTTTGAGGCTTCTCTTGTACTTTTGCCGGGGTATGCCCCGTGTAGTTGTACCTTGTGGACTAGTACTTTGGTTTATCTGGACTAGTATATATATATCACTCTGGTTATTTTGAATTGCTTCCGCACTTGTGTTAATTTTATCACTTAATTGTAAATTGCGCGTTCCAAATTGCAATTCGTTATACATACCCTCAGCACTTTTCTACTAACCCTTCAGGGGCCTCATCAGCCTCTTGGGTGGCTTCCCCAGTTCTTGGTATCGATGTTATCGGTATATCGGTATCTTGAACTCTGGGTCGTTACAAACATGCTCTAGCGGTCTAGGGTTGGCCCGCCAAAGGCTCTCTGTCGGTTTGACGATAAACCGCCAGACTAACTGCCCTATCGGGGTCAAAGGTCATCTGACCTGGTCAAAGGTCTCTAGCGGTCAAAGGTTCAGCCGCTAAGGTTCAGTAGACGGTCCAAATATGGGCCGCTACAAGGCCAAAAATGCATGAGCTGTGGACCGCCAAGGTCCACCGCCTTACTGTTTCACAAAAATGGTCTCTAGTAGGGCCGCCACCCCACCAGGGAGCCGAATCTGCGGGGATCATCACCGGATCCCCTCTCGATCGACCTAGATTGATGGGAAACTAATTTTTAACATGCTCCCTGCCATTCCACCATCCCATAACAATAATTTATTATTTGAAAACCCAGCAACGATGGCCATGGAGGATTAAAACATAAATATGATGTTCATGGCATGAAAACCCAAATGATGATGTTCAGGCTTATGGAAGACATAAAGATGATGGGCATGGCAGGGAAAATGATCCTAGCGAGCTCGGGTATCCATCCCCCTACCTCAATCGCGACGAAAACGCCGTTCAGACCGCATGCAAGCCGAGGGTCGCCACGGTTCTCCTCACCCGGTCCCGTCTCCATGCTCCGCAGTTCGTCTCGAGGTTGACGTCATTACGCTCATCGCGTCGCGGGCTTTCCGATGACGCCACTCACGCGTCCTGTGGCAGCCCAGCACGATGGATCCACCAAGAGGGGGAGAGAGCACCGTTGGAGAGAGAGAGAGGGTGAGAGAGAGAGAAAGAGAATGAGGGAAGAGAGAGGGGGGGTTCGACCGATTTTGGTAAAAAATGGGTTTTGTTATATAATTTTTTTGTTTAAAAACTTTAAATTGCCATATAACCCCCAATTAAGCAATATTATGTATATGCCCATTTAATTTCTAAACACCTTTAATAAATGGGATAAAATGCTAGAAATGGCCCATTAAATCCATTAAAAATTCCTAAATTTATGGATTAAAATATATTTTAATACCGGTAAAGATCCATTCAAGGACGGGCCTTACAGTCCCTCCCCCCTAATAGAAATTTCATCCTCAAAATTTAAAAGGAAACACAAGGAGAGAACTGAAAGAAATTATACCTTATTCGAATAAGAAAGGAAACTGCTAACGCATTTCATCCTCATGTTCCCAAGTCACTTCATTGCCAGAGTGACGCTGGCATACAACTTTAACCAGAGGGATTACCTTATTTCTTAATCGTTGCTCACGATGATCTTCAATTCTAATTGGATACTCTGGTGTGGACAAATCTGTTGTCACTTCAGGACAAACTGAATCATCTAGAACGTGAGACGCATCGGGAATATACTTTCTCAGCTGGGAAACATGAAATACATCGTGGATTGTTTGCATCGCCGGTGGCAACTGGAGTCGATAAGCCACTTGGCCCACACATTCCAGGATAGGAAACAGACCAATATAACCGGGACTAAGCTTTCCACGCTTCCTAAATCTCATAACGCCTTTCATCGGAGATATTTTTACAAACACCATATCTCCATGCTCAAATTGTAATGGTCGCCTGTGCTGATCTGCATAGCTTTTCTATCTAGTCTGAGCTGTCAACATTTTCTATCGAATTAGACGTACCACATCAGCACATTGCTGTACCATATCAGGTCTTGTCAATAAGCAATCACCAGATTCAAACCAATTTAATGGTGTATGACAAGGACGCCCATATAAAGCTTCATACAGTGCCATATTGATGCTGGAGTGATAACTGTTATTATAACCAAATTCCACTAATGGCAAATGCTGACTCCACGAACCCTGCGAATGTAGGCAACACGATCGCAGCATATCTTCTAGAGTCTGAATAGTCCTTTCTGACTGATCATCAGATTGAGAATGATACGCTGAACTGAAAGCCAACTCTGTGCCCAACGCCTTTTGAAAACTGCGCCAGAAGCCAGAAGTAAATCGCGGGTCACGATCTGACACAATAGATATTGGAATTCCATGCAATGGCACAATCTTTTCGACATAAAGTTCGGCCAATTTCTGAACACTCCATGCAACTTTAATTGGCAATAATCTTGCTGTCTTAGTCGACCGATTAACGAACAGCCAGATTCCATCATAGCCTTGTGAAGTCCGGGGTAAACCCACAACAAAATCTGTCGTAATATGATCTCATTTCCACATCAGAATTTCTAAAGGTTGATGCATTCCTCCAGGCTTTTGATGCTCAACTTTAACCTGTTGGCATGTCAAACATTTCGACACAAACTCAGCTACATCCTTTTTCATTCCTGGCCACCAGAACTGCCTTTTCAGATTTTGATACATCTTTGTAGTGTCAGGATGAATAGCATATCGGGATCCATGGCCTTCACGCAAGATGGCATTTCTCAACACATCATCAGCTAGAACATACAGCCTACCTCTGAAGCTGACTACCAACTCATCATCAAACTCAACATCGTGTATCATCACAATGCGGGACAATTCAGAATCTGCTTGCTGAGCTTCCATGATCTGCTGATAAATAGCTGGAGTCATCATGAGACTAGCACACATAGCTATCATTGGATCAGAAGGAATTTCTACACTGAATGTCTCGCAAGGAAACTGTTCCCACAACTTCCATTCTTGAACCAGCAAATGACTGATTTGCACTTTCCTGCTCAGAGCATCAGCCACTACATTCATTTTACCTGGCTGATAGGAGAGAGTGAAATCATAGTCTTTCGTATACTCCATCCATCTCCGCTGCCGAAGATTCAAATGTTTTTGAGAAAACACATATTGTAAGCTTTGATGATCTGTAAAGATCTCAAATTTCTCACCATATAAGTAGTGTCTCCAGATTTTTAATGCAAAGATCACCGCTGCAAGCTCTAAATCATGAGTTGGATAATTCTCTTCATGCTGTTTCAATTGTCGGGATGCATAAGCTATAACTTTACCATGCTACATAAGCACTGCACCCAGACCTACTTGAGAAGCATCCGTGCATACCACGAATCCACCCGAGCCTTTTCAAATCATTAAAGCTCTACTCACACTGATCTGACCAAACAAAAGGCACATCTTTACGAGTCAGACGAGTCATTGGCGCGGTAATCCGTGTAAAATCTTGAATGAATCTTCGATAATAACCAGCAAGATGCAGAAAACTTTTGATCTCTGTCACAGTCTTGGGACTCTGCCATTGAAGAACAGCTTCAATCTTTGTCGGATCAACTACAACTTCGTCACCAAAAATCACGTGGCCTAGGAAATGAACTTCCCGCAGCCAAAACTCACACTTACTAAATTTTGCATAAAGTTCGTGATCTCGTAGAGTCTGCAAAATGATCCTGAGATGTTGAACATGTTCCTCTTTAGAGGCAGAATAGACTAAAATATCATCTACAAAGATCACCACAAACCGGTCCAGATATGGACAGAACACAAGCTACATCAGGTCCATAAAAGCTACTGGAGTATTGGTTAGCCCAAACGGCATAACCAAACATTCATAATGACCATATCGCGTGCTAAAAGTCATCTTCTCCACGTCAGATTCCTGAATCCTCAATTGGAAATAGCCAGATCAAAGATCAATCCGTGAAAAGACAGTAGCTGACTGAAGTTGGTCAAATAAATCATCGATCCTAGGCAAAGGATACTTGTTCTTGATAGTCACCTGATTTAATTTCCTATAATCAATACATAGCCTCAGGCTTCCATCTTTCTTCTTTACAAATAAGACTGGAGCACCTCATGGAGAAAATCTAGGACGGATATAGCCCTTTTCAAACAAATCTAACAACTGTGCTCTCAATTCCTTTAATTCAACTAGAGCCATACGGTAAGGTGCCTTTGCTAAAGGTGCCATACCTAGAATCAATTCAATCACCATTTCTATCTCTCGCTGTGGAGGTAAGCCTATTAACTCATCAGGAAATACATCAGAAAATTCACAAATCACAAGAATATCATTTATCTCCTACTGTGGTGCCTCAACAGCAACCATGGAAGCTAAGAATCCCTGACAACCTGCATTAAGCAATCGACAGGCTCGAATAGCAGAAATAAGCAAGCGAGAAGAACGAGATCGAATACCTTGGAAATAGAATGTGGGTTTCCCATGTGGATGAAAATAGACTTTCTTCGATCTACAGTCAATCACAGCTCCATATTCTTCCAACCAATCCCTGCCCAGAATAATATCATAATCCATCAACTGCAAAGCATATAATCTAGCTGGCAACTACTGATTGCCAATCAGAATGGGAGTCTCTTCTAGACAAAAAGGTGTGAATATGAAATCTCTAGAATGTAATTCAACTAGCAACTCACAATACATTTCAGATGTCGGCTCCTCAATACAGGCAATAAAGTCTTCAGAAATAAATGAATGAGAAGCACCTGAATCAAATAGAACACGAGCTACATGGCCATAAATCATAATTGTACCTTCCACGAGATGAGATGCCACAGCTTCAGCACGAGTTATATGCTAGACCTTCCCTTTTTGCTTCCTACCAGCTACTGTAGATTGCTGAGATGATGAGGCTTGAGAATATTGCTGAGATTGTGGTGGTGGAGGAGGTCTGAACGGAGACGGCTGTGGTTGAGAAAACTGAGAAAACTGAACCGGTTTCGGCCTTTGAGGACAGTCTTGAACCACATGCCCCGCTAGATCACAACGAAAATAAATCACCGGCATTGAACAAGGCTTGCCTGGATGATAACCACCACACCTCGGACACGGTCTCGGCTGACTTGCTGTTGATCCCTGTCGCTGGAAAGAAGGTGCTGATTGCTGCACAGTGCCCGAAGATGCTTGATTGTCATACCGCTTCTTAGTATTCCTAAACATCTTCTTAAACTTGGACTTGGAAAAGGAAGTGCCACTGGCAGTAGGGGTAGAAGATGGGACTCCTTGATGCGACACCACTCCTTGGACGTAGATTTGCAAGCAATCCGGACCGAACGGTGATATCTTACAAGCGGGTTCACCCGCGATGCACGCACCTGGGCCCGTAGGCGGGCCGGCGATGATGGTGAGGGTCCGCGGTTGGACCTCAAGGTTCCAAGGGTATGGCCAGCTAGGGATGGACCCCAATGGGCCAGAGATGCCCAATTCCAAGGGCGGCCGGCACGCCGGGGGCGTGGGTTGTAATGTCACTCTCACAGCTCACCCGCGGTAGTCACGCAATTAAATGATAATTCGGGTTCGGGCACTCTCTTACACCGACGGTACTAAGATGCAATACTAATTAAGCAAAAGACATCCAGCGAAGAGTAGTGTGAGTGGCTCACTTGATCGGTGTGAAGACACCGATCCCGACCGGAGACGAGGGCGAGCGGGGAAGCGTGGGCTACCCGCACGCTGCGTCGATGAAGCTTCCCCTGTTTAAGTTTTACAAGCACTACTCCCCACGCAGGGGGGGTGGACTAGGGGAGGGGAGATGGAGTTACAAACCAAACACTACCTCCACACAGGGAGGGGCGCTAAGCCGGCCAGGCGGGGAGGGGAGATTGGCTTGAATCGCGCCGATGAAGCACCCCACCGAATCTGCCCAGGTCTGGGACAGCAGGATAGGGGGTCGGTGTAGTCATCGCTGTGCACTCCTCCAAACTCAGAATTTGACGATACGGGCGCTGAAACGACGCTGACGGATCCAGGCACGTCTGTGAATTTTTGTGGGCACTCCTGAGGTCGTCACCGGCTGGGGCAGGCTCTGGAACAAGGCCCCTGCGCTCAGATTCGTACTATTCCCAGGGTGCAACAGTAGATGGATGTAGTCACCACGACCGTTCCCGAAGTCCGATTGATGCGAGACCAAGTCAAGGATGACCGTGGACGAGTCTTCTTCTAGCAGCAACCAAGCAGAGCACCAGACGATGTCAGGGTGGCGAGGAAGAGTCCGTTGAGTGAGGGGGGGTAAGGGCAGGACCTGAACGATCTGTTCTGCGCGCCCGGGAGAGAAAAATTGGAAAAGGCTCTTCCTGATTCTAAAAGGGACACTACTTGTTGGTGATGGTAGATGTCTTGTGGTAGCAGCTCTTGGCCAAGTTGCGCTTTCATAAGTTGAGGGGTGTGGCCGTGGTAGCTTCTGCACTGCAGCTATGGTCCAGGTTCTGGTCACAGTTGCGCAGTCGGACGAGAATGGGCACCACGATCTGTAGTGAAGTCGGAACGAGATGATTCCACCTCGCCTGCGAAGAAGACTGGAAGACCTTTCCGGTGATGTATGGTACACCTCCAAACGATGTCGGACAGCACCGGGGAAGTCTCTGAAAGTTGGGCTCCAACTGCTGCCTGCGAACTGAGATGGATAGGGTGATGAAAGGTGATGGGAGACGGAGTAGATGGGGTGAGAAATGGGGTGGATGGGTGTGGGGGTGACACCTGACTATGTGGGGGTCTGTTAGGGGGTGATTCGAGGTGTGGGAGGGACAGAAAGGGGGCTGGGAGGTGGTCTAGCAAGTGGAGGGAGGGGGAGATGCGAATTTGGGTTGGGAAGGAGAGAGGGAGGAGAGATCTCTCCTTTGTTTTGAATGGTGGGTTAATGGAGGGGTTAATGGGGGCCTAGGGAATGGGAAGGGTTGCCTTGGGGAGGGGAAGGGGTACTTGGGAGAAGGGATTCTCCCTTGGAAAAATGAAAGGTTGTATGGGGAAGGGGAAAGGTTGCTTGGGAGGAGGGAGAGGTGCCTAGGAGAAGGGGATTCCACCTAGGGGTTGGAGGGGACTTAAATGGGAAGTATGGGGAAGGGGGAGGGGTCTTAATTAGAGGTGAATAGGGAGGAGAGAGAGTGAATTTTGAATTTGGGGGTGGGGAGGAGAGAGAATGGGGTTCGCCCCCTTTAGAGAGAGAGAGAGAGAGAGAGAGAGAAATAGAGAGAGAGAGAGAGAGCTAGAGAGAGAGGCACAAATTCTTGTGGTAATTTTATCAATACTTCATTAGCCTTCAAATGAGGGATTGGGGTCCTATTTATAGGAATCCCACATTTTCACATAAGTCCCTGACTTTTGGACTACTAACACATAACCAAGGGGAAGGGGGCGCCCCTAGGCCTAGCCCATATAATTGGGCCCATTAACCAACATAATGACTCTAGACTTAGGTAAATAGCTACCTAACCTAGGTATTGGACTCAAATAAAAGGAAAAGTACATGATAAGAAAATGAAAATTACATCATATAACTCGAAATATAGTGGCGGACAAGATGTAGCATAGTTGGCGAGCATATGGATCCTCGAACAAGGGGAAAGCTGGTGATGTCCTCATCATACCCCCAGGGTGCGGAGAACTCGACTCCGTCGAGTATGGGCCCACCGGGGGAGCGGTCCTCCAAAGCAGCTCAGGGCGACCCTCAACCTCCAAACTCAACCCGCATCTGCGACCAGGGGACGGTCCTTCATCCTCTCAAGGTGGCTTGGGCACACCCTCTTGCTAGCGATGGAACCCTGCTTGCATAGTATTGCCCCTATGTGTACACGTCAGGCTCTCAAGGCTATTTTGTGGGAGCTCTCCGGGGTGTCCCTCTTAAAGGAATGTATAGGCTCAAAGCACTCACTAGGATCCACCGCGGTGCCCATATAGGGTGCCGGGTCTGCCACGTGAGAAGTGGGGTATATCCCATAACCCATTGGTAAGTTCAATCAATAAGCTGTGTTGCCAAAGCCACTAGGAATAGGGAAAGGTCCAAATCCTCGTGCCATCGAATGGGAGGTGACCCTAAGGTAGAGCCTCTTCGACGCCATCATCACCAAATCGCTTACTTGAAATTCCAAGTGGCGCTCGCGAGCTCTTATCCGCTCTTTGTGAACCTTACCGCTCATCGCGTATTGCTTGCGTGTATGCGTATGCCATGCAGTATGATGCGGTGTGGGTGTGAAAAGCTTGGTGTGTAAAGGTGGACCGGGGCAACCGTAAATTGACATATCATGCTATGATGCTTTGTGGACCTTGATGAACTTAGGTGGACCGGGGCAGCCACAAGTGGCCCTATCATGCATGGGCTTCATGACAATGGTTGGGGGGCCATGGTATCTGTAGGGGAACCTATCACACAAAGTGGTGATGAGTGCCGGGGGACCCGGACACCCGTAGATGCTCCTAACATGCATATGATCAATGATGAATGAGGGCGGACCAGCACATCCAAATGCGAGCCAGTCATGCATTGGGCCTAAAGTGTGTGTGACATGTATGAGGGGACTGGGCTTACTAGCCCTACCAAATGATGCAAAATGAAGTGGCACATGCATTCCCATCCAAATGGTTTCTCTTATGTGTATGGCTCGGCGTGAGGGTTTCCACTCATAGGGGTCAAAGGGGTCTAGGAAAATGGAGTGGGCTTGGTCCAATAAGGTCGGTTGGGGTAGGAAAAGGTTGGTGGTGAGTAAGGTGGGGGGGCATAGGAAGGGATCGAAGGGGTCATGGTAAGGGTCACCTAAGGAGAGGAACTCTAGGTCCTCATGGTCCTCACAATCATTTGATGGCGGACTCTCCTCTTCGAGTAACATGATCGGGCCAAAGTTTTTGGTGGGATGGTCGGCCATGAATGGAGGGCTGGATGTTCTACCCGAGACAAGCAACTCTAGTTTGTGGATAGCATCTCGTCAGGTGTAGGGAGGAGTAAAAGAAGGTCGCTAGTGTAGCAACCCACAGTGTAAATGGAGGCGATGGATCCGACACATAGGTGTAGGAGGTCAAGGCTCCTAGGTCGGTCGGCTACTGTAGTCAACATGCCAGTTAGCTCCATTTGCCAAGCTATACGCTTAAGAAGATCCCCTAATGTTTCCACCTGATAGGATGATTGGATTGTGGTGTGATAGGTGGATAAGGGTACTATGGGAAGGTGTTGTTCCATGGAAGGGTAAGCATGGGGCAGGATAGGGCGAGCCCGGTTCTCCACAAACCATCTAACCAAGGGCCGACTTATGATAAGTTCACTCCAAATTTGGGGTGGCATGAAAGGTGAAATTTCTTCCTCGTTTTGGCCATGACTTTCCTCCAAGGTGGGGAGTGGTACTAGGGTGTTCCCTACTAGGGGGTCGGGTGTGGGGATCATGGTTTCCTCTACCATGGAGGTGAGTAGGTTCTTTGTGGGTGGGGTGATGATGACTGGCATGTGGTACTCTTTGGGTGGTGGGTAATGGGGGACTTGGGATAGAATGGGGAGGGGTAGTAGTGGAGGCCTAGGTTGGGCATCTTGTAACTCATAGGGGAGGGTGCATCCAATTTGGCTCAGTGGGTTTTCTTTGGGAAGGAATGGGTTCTCTTGATCCAATTGGGCTTCATATTCTTCTTCCCAATCTAGGGGAGCCTCATATTCTTCGGTCACCTCCTTAAGTTCCTTTTGGAAAGGGGTGGGAGGAGGATTTGTGGAAGCTTGTGGGGTGTGGGTTTGATGGAGAATTTTGGGTTAGGTGGTGGCCAATTTGGTTTGAGTGGTGGTGGTGATCGGGATTGGAATCATTTGGGGTGGTGGAGTTTGGGTCCTAAGGGAGGTTTTGGGTTGACTGGGAGGGAAAGGGGGAGTGGGAGTGCTCCTCGGGTTATGGTTCTCAAGGTAGGAGTGGGAAGGTCAGGGAGTGAAGATCTTCCTAATCTCAATCCTTATCTCTTCCAATGAGTCTAGGGGTCCTTTGGCTTCCCATCCAAACTTATCCAGAGGTGACCAAGTTCTAGGGTCGTGGTTCCTTTTTGCTTCGAACCAGTCAAGTCGGGTGGTGAGGGTATCTAGATAGTTAGGAATCTTGTTGGTGACAATGTCAAATCGGTCCATGGATATTTGGGGCATCTCCCTAGGGTGGTCATGCAAAGGAGTAATGGAAACCATGATGCAAGGGAGACTCAAATGATAATGCCCTAGGACTAGACTCGTAGAGACAAGTCTAAAACTTGCTCTGATACCATTTGATGTGACACGCCTAAGGATGATGATGCTCTGATACCAATTTGATGAGACACGACCCCTCGGACCTAGAATTGCAAGCAACCGAACCGAACGGCGGACCCACTCAAGCGGGTTCACCCGCGTCGCGCACACCCGGGTCTGTAGGCGGACCGGCGATGATGGGGAGGGTCCGAGGTTGGACCTCAAGGTTCCAAGGGTATGGCCAGCTAGGGATGGTCCCCAATGGGCCAGGGATGCCCAATTTCAAGGGCGGCCGGCACGCCGAGGGCGTGGGTTGTAGTGTCACACTCTCAACTCACTCCGTGGTGTTCACACAATTCAATGGCGTTTGAGATCGGGCGCTCACCTCACCGCCGACGGTCAACTAGAAACAATACTAAGACAAGCAAAAGTAAAACCAGCAGAGGAAGTGGCCAGAAGCTCACCTAATCGGCGTGAGGATGCCGATACCGGCCGGAGACGAGGGCGAGCGGGGAAGCGTGGGTTACCCGCACGCCGCGCCGATGACGCTTCGGCCGCTTACCTGCTAGTACAATCACTACGCCCTCACAGAGGGGGTGGACTAGGGGTGGGGAAATGAGGTTACAAACCAAACACTACCTCCACACAGGGAGGGGCGCTAAGCCGGCCAGGCGGGGAAAGGAGTTATGCTTGATTAGCGCCGATGAAGCACCCCGCCGAATCTGCCCAGGTCTGGGACAATAGGACAGGGGGTTGGTGTAGTCATCACTGTGCACTCCTCTGAACTCAGAATTCGACGAGACTGGCACGGAAACGACGCTGAAGGATCTAGGCACGTATGTGAATTTTTGTGGGTAGTCCTGAAGTCGTCACTGGCTGAGGCAGGCTCTGGAACAGGGCCTCTGTGCTCAGATTCGTACTGTTCCCAGGGTACAGCAGCAGATGGATGTAGTCACCACGACCGCTCCTGAAGTCCGATTGATGCGAGACCAAGTCGAGGATGACTGTGGACAAGTCTTCTTCGAGCAGCAACCAAGCAGAGCACTAGAAAATGTCTAGGTGGCGAGGAGGAGTCCGTTGAGTGAGGGGGGGTCAGGGTAGGACCTGAACGATCTGTTATGCGCGCCCGGGAGAGAAAAAATGGAAAAGGCTCTTCCTGATGCCGAAAGGGACGCCGCTTGTTGGTGATGGTATATGCATTGTGGTAGCAGCTCTCGGCCAAGTGGCACCTTCATAAGTTGAGGGGTGTGGCCGTGGTAGCTTCTGCACTGCAGCTCTGGTCCAGGTTCTGGTCCCGGTTACGCAGTCGGACGAGAATGGGCACCACGATCTGTAGTGAAGTCGGAATGAGATGATTCTACCTCACTTGCGAAGAAGACTGGAAGACCTTTCTGGTGATGTATAGTGCACCTCCAGATGATGTCGGACAGCACCGGGGTAGTCTCTGCAAGTCGGGCTCCAACTGCTGCCTGCGAACTGAGATGGATAGGGTGATGAAAGGTGATGGGAGACGGAGTAGATGGGGTGGGAAATGGGGTGGATGGGTGTGGGGGTGACACCTGACTATGTGGGGGTCTGTTAGGGGGTGATTCAAGGTGTGGGAAGGGCAGAAAGGGGGCTGGGAGGTGGTCTAGCAAGTGGAGGGAGGGGGAGATGCGAATTTGGGTTGGGAAGGAGAGAGGGAGGAGAGATCTCTCCTTTGTTTTGAATGGTGGGTTAATGGGGGCCTAGAGAATGGGAAGGGTTGCCTTGGGGAGGGGAAGGGGTGCTTGGGAGAATGGATTCTCTCTTGGGAAAATGAAAGGTTGTATGGGGAAGGGGAAAGGTTGCTTGGGTGGAGGGAGAGGTGCCTAGGAGAAGGGGATGCCACCTAGGGGTTGGTGGGGACTTAAATGGGAGGTATGGGGAAGGGGGAATGGTCTTAATTAGAGGTGAATAGGGAGGAGAGAGAGTGAATTTCGAATTTGGGGGTGGGGAGGAGAGAGAATGGGGTTCGCCCCCTTTAGAGAGAGAGAGAGAGAGAGAAATAGAGAGAGAGAGAGAGAGAGAGAGCTAGAGAGAGAGGTACAAATTCTTGTGGTAATTTTATCAATACTTCATTAGCCTTCAAATGAGGGATTGGGGTCCTATTTATAGGAATCCCACATTTTCACATAAGTCCCTGACTTTTGGACTACTAACACATAACAAAGGGGAAGGGGGCGCCCCTGGGCCTAGACCATATAATTGGGCCCATTAACCAACATAATGACTCTAGACTTAGGTAAATAGCTACCTAACCTAGGTATTGGACTCAAATAAAAGGAAAAGTACATGATAAGAAAATGAAAATTACATCATATGACTCGAAATATAGTGGCGAACAAGATGTAGCATAGCTGGCGAGCATATGGATCCTCGAACAAGGGGAAAGCTGGTGATGTCCTCATCACTCCTGTCACAGTCGGCTGGCTAACCAGTTTATGCTGCCCACTTGGCTGAACTGAGTCAACTTGAGTACGCCCTCGGGATCTTGCCATGTCAAGTTCTAATGTCGCAGCTGCCTGATATGTTGCATCCATCTCTGCTACCCTAGTTGCAATCAAAGGCTGCCTCAGTTCTACTTTCAACCCACACAAAAATTGCTCAGTTTTTAAACCTTCATCAGCAGCAATATGAGGCGCATACCGACCCAATTCTATGAACTTGTTATGATACTGCAGAACTGTCATGTTGCCTTGAGCCAATTCCATAAACTGATACATCTTGTCCACTCTGAGATAGGTTGGACTGTATGTACGCTCGAATGACGTGACAAATTCCTTCCAAGTTATCTGACGAAGCGGACGAGATCGAAAAGCAACTTCCCACTCCGTGGTCCCCCACGCGAGTGCTGCACCCTGCAGTTGAAATGTGGCCCACATCACTTTTTTATCCCCCGTGCATTCCATTGAACGGAACACACGTTCAGTCGCATCTAGCCACACTCTAGCTGCATCAAGATCTGCTTGCCCTTCATATGTTGGTGGGTGGAATAGCAAAAATTCTTTCAGTGCCCTGCCATGCCCACCTCGAGGCATTTCATCTCCAAGACTAGGAAGATCAACTTGAGCTGGCGCTGGCACATTAACCGGAGGAGGAGAGGTGCTACTTTCCTCCCTTGGAACTCGTGCTCTTCTTCTAGGTGACATTTTAATCTAAAACAAGACACATAATAACGAAAAACCCATCAATGATCATGAAAAATATCCTAAGCCAGTAGTAGTAGACTCACATGGACTTGTTCTGGACTAGTGTAATTGTGATTCCTTATACATAACCTCAACTCCGCTCTGATACCAACTGTAACGACCCGGAGATCCGGATACCAGTAAACCGATACCAAGAACTCGGGGAAGCCACTCAAGAGGCTGATGAGGTCCCGTAAGGGTTGGAGGGTTTGTCGAGGGGATGCATAAAGAATTGGAATTACACACGTGCAATATTAATTATAGTTCAAATTATTGCTATAATTAATATTGCGCGCGTGTAATTCCAATTTGTTATGCATCCCCTCGACAAAACCCTTTGAAGAGGCGAAATCTCGCGCTGGGTCCTGAGCGGGCTGTGGATCACCAGAAGATGAACAGCAAGACAGGGAAACATATCAGAGGGCCCAGGGGGTTTCCCTGGGGAAAAACCCTCCGATGGTTAAGTTAGTAGAGCTGTGGTGGAAGCAGTAATGGGGAGGAGAAAAACTAGTGCGCGAGATTCCTCTCCACCAGAGGGTGAAGTGGATTGCTCAGGAGTTTGGGTGTATGAGTACCTTAATGGCTCTCCTCTTCCACCGGAGGGTATCCCTGGTTTAAATAGTGCGCCGCCTTCAGGAGTCCTGCAAGCTGAGGGGTCTCCGGCGGGAGTTACGTCCTCAACGTGGGCTTTCATGGCCTTATCGTGGGAACGTTATTGCCTCGAAGTCCGGCGGCTTCTTGATTCCCCTGTCCGTTGGGGACTCTTAACGGCAGCACGAACGGATAATGTCTGGTCTGGCCGAGCTTCTGAAACGCCATCCCTGTTCGGGTGATGAGCATAGCTCGGCGAAAGAGGGGTCGGATAGGTTGGCTGATGTCTGTCTCTCCCAGGCGGGGAAACGGCTTGGGCCGGACCCTCCTTGTGACCTGACCATCACTCGGGACATCCGAGCCTAGGGGCCGCCGGGGAGAGTTGGTTCCTCGAGTGTTTGTTCATTGGGCTTTTCTTTCTTGAGTGGGCCCTGTGGGCTGTCACTCAGGTGAGCTTGCCTCGTTGGACCCTGTTGGGTCTTGTTGGGCTGCTCTTTGGGTGGGCTACAGAAATCCCCCTCTCCACTTGTCCCCCTCCTACTCTCGAGCCATGGAGGCTCGGTCGAGTAGCTTTTGAGGCTTTGGACCGGCGTGGCTCAGGTGGGTGTAATTTTGTTGGTGTTATGGAGCCACGTGTAGTGGTCGCTTGGGCCCGTAATGATGATCCTGACGGATTTGAAACGAAGGGGCCCCCCTTTGCTCGGAGCACGGAGCGACGCGTCGCCTTCCTCCAGGGTTTTATAGGCGTTGGGCGCTGTTCGTCGTTCTAGGCTTCTCAAGATTTTAGGCTTTCCTTAGTTTCTTTACTTCTGGGGCTCCTTGATGCGCCGTGACAGCACAGTGGAGACACAAAGTCTTGCGGCGGCGTTTGAGGAGTTAGCGAGGATAACCGCGGAGGCGGTCCGGCAACTTCCTTCCCCCCCGGAGTCTTCGAGCTCGCGCGAGGGATCATCTTCCAGCTCGATTGCGGATCTGCCTTTGGAAATCGGGCAGGTGAGGCCGGAGCCCATCCCCAATTGCAGTGAGTTGGGGGAAGCCGAGGTGAGGAAGCTGGAGCATCGTTTTCGCTTGCCTCTCAGGTACAGCTTTGCTGTCGCCGCCCCGTATGAGACGAGTCTGGAGAGCTGTACGGGGCACATTTGTACTTTTCTTCTGGCTTGGAAGAGTGGGTTCCACCTTCCCTTCAAGCCTTTTGTACTTAAGCTTCCCGAGTTTTTCCGGTTGGCGCCTATTCAGTTGGTGGCCAACTCGTATCTCCTTCTTTCCGCCTTTCGGATTCTCTGTCGTCAGCACAACATTTTTCCTTCCTTGGACCTCTTTCACTATTTTTTCAAGTTGAAAGCGCACCCGTCGGCGGGGAAGGGCTTCTACTTTATCCAGGCGAGGAGGAACATGAGTTGCATCTCACTCGCAGCGAAGGACTCCTCGCACAAGGGGTGGAAGACCCAATTCTTCTGGGTGAAGGCGGAGGCGACGGACGAGTTTTGGAGATGTCAGGTCTCGCCCAATTTTCATCCGAATCTTCCCCCTCGCCAGGAGGAGTTCCCTCCCCACGTGGAGCGGCAGGCCGCTCGTCTGCTGGATAACCGCCAGTCGACCGAGGAGCTGGTGACGCCGGAGAACATCGAACGGTGTTTGCTTACGCGGTTGACGTCGACAGGTACCGCTCTCGAGGTTCTTCTCCTGGGGTGGTAGTTACTTTCCTTCTCCTGACCGGGTCTTCTTCCTTTGTTACAGACGTGAGGCGGGAACCTCTGGAGGAAGCTACTGAGGTCATCGATCTGGGAGAAGATGACTCGACGGCCGACGAACCAGATGCTTCTGCGGGTCGCGCCCAAGCCCAAGATAAGGGCAAGGGGGTGGCCCCCGAGGGATCTTCACGACCAACTGGTACGAAGCGCAAGGATCCCATGGCGGGAAAGTTGCGGGAGGCCGCGAAGGCCAGGAAACGGGCCAAGAAGACATGTCTTCCTTGTACCGCCGGGGGTGACTCCGGCTCGGCGACGCTCCCCTCTCGGGGGCAAGATGGGGCCGACCCCTCGGGGCCAGCTCCCCCACCTGCCAGGCGAGAGGGGGCCGAGGAGACTGGGGGCCCTTCAGAGGGCGGCGATGGGTCGGCTCTCCCCCCCACGGGGGTAGAGGGGGCCGATGTTGAAGTAGTTGACGCCGAGACCGGGGGATCGGTCGGAGGCGGTGATGTCTCGGTCGGCGAGGTGCGGGCCGAGACAGGCAGGGCTTGGGGTTCACCCGCGAGGGCGTTGCAGCCCCAGGCGCTTGAAGCTCCCGGTGCGGTCGGTCCCGCGGCGCCGTTCGAGGTTGGGGGTTCGCCCGGGGAGGCGTCGCAACCCCAACCGACCGTGGTGCAGGAGGCGGTCAGCTCCGTCACTCGAGCAGAGCCTTCTGGCGGGGTGCCCAGGGTGGAGCGGTTCCTCTGTCGGAGCCTTTGGAAAGGCTTGGTATTACGGGCGACCTGTACCGGGTCTGCCGGTCGATCGCCGCAAGGATGAAGGGGGGAGAAAGGCGCAATACCCCCCCCGGGATCCTTGATGTTCTAATGGAGGGTGGCCTGGTCATAGCTCGGTCAGCGGCTTTGATGTCGGAGGCGCACGCCCGGACGGAGGCGGAGCGGTCGAACCTCGCCTGGACCCTTGGGGGATGCGAGAGGAAGCTGGCCCGACTCAAGGGGGAGCATGAGGGGCTCCGGCAGGAGTTTTCCGTGTTCCGGGAGGTGGCGCGGGCGAGTCGACTGGAAGCCGGGGTGCTGACCGAACAGCTCGCCAAGACCAGAGAGTCTCTTGAGAGGACAAGCCGATCCTTGGAGGAGGAGCTACGGCGTCGCCTCGAGCTAGACAATCGCTGGGAGCTCGAACGCACCGAGCTGCTAGATCGGACGAAGGTGGCGGAGCACCTCCGAGCTGAGGCTGAGGTGGACCGGGCCCGGGCTGAGGAGCGTCTGGCGAGGGCGGAGGAGCGTGCGGCCGAGGCGGAGCGGGCTCAGGTCGAGCTCATTGGAAGGGTGGGGCAGATCGAGGCGGAGGCGATCGAGCGTTATAGGAGCTCGGATGCTTACTCGGCCGACCTGGTGGAATCCGCCCTACCCTATTACGAGGTAGCACTTCGCCGGGGCGCTCAAAAGGGGTTCAAGTAGGGCTATCGCCGGGCGGTAAACTACGCCGACGAGTAAAACTCCGCGATCGAGTTCCCCTTAGGCCAGTGTTATGACTCGGATGAGTCGATTTCTAGCTCCTCATCGTCAGTCGGGGAAGATTCGGAGGGGTCGCCTCCATCGGGGTCACCGGCTACGGACATTTCGGGAGGGCTCACGACCAAGACAGTTCTCACACAAGCGAGGTCAGTGTCCGAGCCGGTCGTCACCGAAGGTGCCGGGGATGACGCGTCCCCTTCGGCCGTTCTCGAGCATCCAAGTGGGCCCGAGACCTGATGTATTTTGCCATGTTTCGCCTCTTTCCCTTTTTGTCTCTCTTTCCTCTTTTTAGAGAGTTTCCTTTTTATGAGATAATAAATGGCTTACTTGTTTGATCACTGTCCTTGCTGTGATTTGGTTGGCGTGTCTGAAGTAGTTGGCAAGTGCCGATATGTCCTGCGTGGTTTTCGCACGCTGTTTTGGTAGGCTTCTGACGGGGCGTCCTTCCGTTCCCTCATGCTTTGAATGTCAGGCCGCTTCGTGAGTCCCGCTAGGACAGGGATCGAGGAGTTGGAGGTGACTATTCAGGGGAGAAATCCTTTGGTGTGTTTCCGAGGGGGGGGGGTCATTTAAGGCATGTAGCCTCCTTTGGCCTATAAGAAGGACCGAAAGGTGCCCTTTCCTCTTTACTGCTTGGGATTTTCTCTAACAGTCTTTCCTCACTCCTTCCTCTTCACTCTGCGTTGTGCCCTTGCATTCGGAGCATGGAGGATCCTTCGGAGGGCGACGCCGCCGACGATGGGGGGTGGAGGGCTCTTGCCGTCCCAGCTTGTTGGACGGGTCCCACGGTCACCGCGCGAGTTCGAGACGGGTCCGACGGTCGCTGCGCAGATCTCTTAGGCAGGGAACCAGAGCGAGAGTGGAAGCTCGACCACGACGAACCCTTTGGGATCCAGATCAAGTGTTCTTCAGAAACAATCTTCCCTCTCAAGTCCTCTTTCATCCTCAAGAAGTAGAGATGCATTTGGACATCGGCATCTAAAGTTACGAATTTTCTACTCCAAGTGTGTCAGGTCAGTTTACAGAGCCAGAACCGACACTCCTCTACTCATCTGATCGTCCCGGTCTTCTCCGACATCTGCCGACCACGCCGTTAGTGCCAACAGAAAGACGACCCAACCACGGTTCCAACGGTTCAGGTCTCGTCTCAATCAGAGCTTGGTGGAGATCGAGGCACCCTCTGCAATCAGCCACATTGTTCTGCACTAGACAGAGGCAGAACCAATCAGTCCGGTTCCAGACTCTGCCCCGGCCAGCAAAGACTTTACCAAGCTCAGCAAAAATTCATAGATCATCCTTGGTCCGTTGGCAAGCTTTTGGCGCAAGTCTGATCAAGATCTGAGCTCTGTGGAATTTTTGGCAGCATCATCACCGCCCCACTGTCCAGCGAACCTGCAGATTGGTAGAATCAGCGGAGTTCGGCAAGTCGGGTTTCCTTTGCTTAATTCCCCACCCCGCTTGGCCGGCTGAAGGCCCCTCCCTGCGTGGAGGTAGTTTTGAATGTAATAAGCTTAATCCCCACCCCAAGATCACCCCTCTTGCGAGAGGCGTAGTGTTGTACTCTTTGCACTTTCAGGTCAAGCTACATCGCCGCGGCGATCGGGTGTATACCCTCGCCTCCTGGCGAGCCCACGTCTCCGAGCGGGATAGGTGTCTTCACACCGATCAGGTGAGCCTCTGATACTAACCTTGATAGCCTTACTTCTGCAAGTTTAGTATTGCTTTGATTGCTCGTCGGACGGTGAGAAGAGGGCCCGTACTGGTATGCTCATTTGTTGGTGCCCACCGCGGACCGAGAGAGAGTGCCACCCAAAACCCCTCCCTGCGGGCCAGTCGCCCACTAAGTTGGGAATCCTTGACTCTTCGGGGTCAGCCTAAGCCAACTAAGTCCATTAGACTCATTTGGTCCCGCCTCGGACCCTTGCCATCATCCCCCGGCCCCGCCGGGTGATCGCGTGTGCCGTGTGAGTAAGACGTTATTGTGAGAATCATTGAGTGCTTGTATGCTTGCGGGCCTAGGTCCTAGGTGGTTCATTACATACTTAGTCATCCTTGGGCTATGCCACATCAAGTGGTATCAGAGCGGTCATAGGCTTGTCCTTACAAGTCTAGTCTTGGGTCACACAAAGTCTTTCATAGGTGCATCCGCACACCCTTGCATAGCCCACCCAACTTTGCATGACCACTTGTAGTGGAGTCCATTATCAAGTCAATCCATCCTCTTCTAAATACCACCATGAATCCAAAACCCCAAGGGATACCTACCACTAACACCCATGACTTCCCGGGCCACGTCAGTTACCTCATGAAAACCTTGACCCATGCCAATGGCAAGCTTGATAACCTATCTAGACGACTTGATCAACTAGAAGAAAATTGGCCCGCCCCAAGGATGAATGATAGTAGGGCTCCTCCCTCACCTCTCATCTTTGATGGGACTCATCATAATGAGTATTTAGAATGGGAGGCTTCCATGGATCATTACTTCACTTGGTATCCCATGTCCGAGGATGAGAAAGTCCGATTTGCCAAATTACAACTTACCAAACGGGCCCACACTCATTGGTTGAAAATTGAAGGCTTAAGGATAATTAGAAGGGAAGCTCCCCTCACAACATGGGGAGACATGAAGGAACAACTTAGGGCTAGATATATTTTCTCCTCCCATTCAGAACACCAAAGCCCAAAGAGCATTTCAACTCCTTCATTTCCCCTTGGCCAACCCAAGACCCCAATCACCCAATCCCCGCCACTTCCCACCTCTCCCACCACTACATCTACACCCAACCTCCAAGTCCTCACCACAACCATAGCTCCACCAGCCCATGTGCGCTCCGTGTCCACCCCTCCACCGAAGCCCATGATGGCCACCACCCCTCAATCCAAAATCCATCACCAAACCCTTACCCCACAAATCCCCTTGGCCCCCACCACTACCCCTCTATCGCCCCCTAAAAGGGACACACCTCCCAAAACCAATCAAATCAAGCCTCCACACCCACCCCACCTTCCTCTTCCAACCCCAATCTTACCCCAACCTAGGCCACCACTACTTCCACTTCCAACCCCAACCCAAATCCGACCTCGTTCACCACCCCGGATGCACCATGCGCCAATCATCATCACCCCACCCACAAAGTACCTACCCACCTCCTTGGAAGAAGAACCCATAATCATGACACCCAGCCCCATAGTGGTGAACACCCCGGATCCAACTCCCACCTTGAAAGAAACACATGCCCAAGATGAGGACAAAGCCTTGCATCACGATCTTCACTCTATGCCGTCTCTTCTAGTAGGGAGTGAACTCATCATAAGTGGGTCCTTGGCTAGATGGTTAAAAGAGAGCCCAGCTCACCCGATCATGGCCTACCCTTCCTTGGAGCGACACCTCCCCATAGTGCCCTTCAACTCCTATTGCACCACCATCCAATCATCTTATCAAGTGGAGACACTAGGGGACCTTCTCAAGGGCTTAGCATGGCAATTAGAGTTGACTAGCATGTTGACCCCCATGACCGAACAACCTAGGAGCCTTGACCTCCTACACCTATGTGTTGGGTCTATCAGCTCAATGTGCACCATTGGTTGCTACACTAGTGACCTTCTATTATTCCTCCCCACACCCGATGAGCCCGACCATCTCCTCAAATTGGAGCTTCTTATCTCGGGTAGAAAGCCAAGCTCTTCCCTCATGGTCGATCTACCTCCCAAGAGCTTCGACCAAATTACTTCATTAGAAGAGGATGACCCACCTTGTATGGACCTTGTGGGCATGGAGTTCCTTCCTCTAGGAAGCCCAATCCATGACCCCTTTGATCCCTTCCAATGGGAGCCTAGTTACCCATGTGACCCGCCCACCTTACCCACAACCCACCTTTCTCTAACCCAACCAACCATGTTTGACCAAGACCAACTCTTCCAAGACTCAGGCCCTACAAATGGAACCATCACCATAAACAACATATACCTAGGAGACAAGGAAGAGCTCCTCTCCATAATGCCCACCTTCTTAGATCCCTTCGACCCATTCACATGTAAGTTCAAAGGTCATCCCACATATATGCACATGGAAGTCACTTTTGGGATAAACATGCATGTGTCTAGGCTTACCACACCACTTGGCATGATTCATAAGTCGGATACATTCATTCACATCACCCACATGTCAAGTAGGAAGCATAAGTGGACCGTATTTGGATGTATTGGCCCACCTTCATTCATCATGAGTATTAAGCATGAGAGGAGCATACATGGATGTCCGGGTCCCCCTACATTTGTCACACCCATGCATAAAAGGTTCATCTATGGATGTCCCGGCCCTCCTAAGTCTGTCACAGTCTTCATGGCATCAAAGTGTGATCGGTCTACATTTGGCTGCCCAGGTCCACCTTGGCACACCATACTTTTCACACCAACATCGCATCATAGTGCATGGCATACGCATTCTCGCAAGCATATAGGAAAGAGCAATGAGGCTTACAAAAGGCGGGCAGACGCTCATCGGTGCCACTGCGAGTTCCAAGTGGGAGACTCGGTGATGGTGAGGATGGAGCGGCTCCTTTCGGGACCTGCCTCCAAGTTGAGGGCACGGGGTTCGGGACCCTTTCGAGTTCTGAGACGACTTGGCAGTAATGCTTATGAGCTAGACCTACCTGAGGGTTTTGGGGTACACCCTACTTTCAATATGGCGGACCTGGTACCCTACAAGGGCCCCGCGGTGGAACCCAGTGAGGAGCTCGAGCCTTTACCCCCCCTTGAGAGAGACACTCCCGGTGGGACTCCACTTCATAGCTTGAGAGACCGACGAGAGCAGGTAGAGGCAATACTAAATGAGCAGAGTATCATTACTAGGCACAGGGTGTATCAGCGCTACCTGGTTAGGTGGAAGAACCGTCACCCGATTGAGGATACTTGGGCGAGTCGGGAGGACCTGTTGCGACTTGACCTCGACATTCTGGAGCTAATACTATCGCCAGGCGGACCCATACTCGACGGGGTCGAGTTCTCCCCACCCCGGGGGTGTGATGGGGGCATCCCTTGCCCCTCCACTTTTTTGAGGCTCGAATCATCGTCGACTTATGCCATTATGTTCGTCATGTGTTTGTGAGTCTAGTCATGTAATTTTTATATTTTATTTGAGTCTTAAACCATGTAATTTTCCTATTATTTGAGTCATGTACCTAGGTTAGTAGGTTATCTACCAAATTCATGTGTCATTATGTTGGTTTGTTAAGCTATTGGGCCCAACTAGTGGGCTAGGCCCAGGGGCACCCCTCCCTTGGACTGCTTTGGTCATTAGTTAACTTGTCAGGGTCATTATGGTCATATGAAAGTATGGAGCCTATAAATAGGCCTCCCCTCCCTCTCATTGTAACAACTTTTGATGAATCAATTTGAATAGAAATATTTCCCAAGTCTCACTCCCCTCCACTAAATTTCTCTTACTATCTCTCTCTCTAAGGGGTCCCCCCCTCTCTCTCTCTCCTCCCCACCCCAATTTCGAAATTCATTCTCTCTCCTCCCCATTCACCCCTCATTAAGGCCCCTTCCCCTTCCCCATGCACTCATTCAATTCCCCCTCCAACCCCTAGGTGGAAACCCCTTCTCCTAGGCACCTTTCCACTCTCCCAAGCAACCCTTCCTCTCCCCAAGGTTGAAGGGGCTCTTCCCTAAGCCCAAATTCGAATTTCCCTCTCCCTAGGGCTGTGCCCTTCCATCTCCCCACCTCCTAAACCACCCTAGGTCGAATTCCATCTCCCCCCAACAGCCAAGTTCGCCCCCCATCCTCCTCTCACACTCACCCTCTCTCTAGTGCACCCCCACCCCCCATCTCCACCTCTAGCTGCTCCAGCCCCCCTCTCCATCTATCCCTGCCACTCCAGACCCTCCTGGAGCCCTAGCCACGTCCTCCCCCTCTCCCTAAACCTTCAGCCATCATTCACAAGCTTTGCTAACCCCCTTCCACTCCCTTGATTCTTGAAAGGTTGCAGTTCCAGGTAGCAGGTCGCAGGCTGCAGGTGCTAGTCCTGAAAGTCGCATCATCTCCGGCCTCTCCCTGATCCTCCTGGTGTCAAGGCCTACATATCTGGAAAGGTCATCCAGAGAGCGTTCATGGCGAGGTGGTTTCGTCTACATCCGAGTTCCGAGCTGTTGGTAGGAGCGATTCTCCCTCGACTGCGTAGGACCTCTCAGGCAGGGAACCAGAGCGAGAGTGGAAGCTCGACCACGACGAACCCTTTGGGATCAAGATCAAGTGTTCTTCAGAAACAATCTTCCCTCTCAAGTCCTCTTTCATCCTCAAGAAGCAGAGCTGCATTTGGACATCGGCATCTAAAGTTACGAATTTTCTACTCCAAGTGTGTCAGGTCAGTTTACAGGAGCCAGAACCGACACCCCTCTACTCATCTGATCATCCCGGTCTTCTCTGACATCTTCCGACCACGCCGTTGGTGCCGAAAGAAAGAGGACCCGACCACGGTTCAAACGGTTCAGGTATCGTCTCAATCAGAGCTTGGTGAAGATCGAGGCACCCTCTGCAATCAGCCACATTGTTCTGCACTAGACAGAGGCAGAACCAATCAGTCCGGTTCCAGACTCTGCCCCGGCCAGCAAAGACTTTACCAAGCTCAGCAAAAATTCAGAGATCATCCTTGTTCTGTTGGCAAGCTTTTGGCACAAGTCTTATCAAGATCTGAGCTCTGTGAATTTTTGGGAGCATCATCACCGCCCCACTGTCCAGGGAACCTACAGATTGGTAGAATCGGCGGAGTTCGGCAAGTCGGGTTTCCTTTGCTTAATTCCCCACCCCGCTTGGCCGGCTGAAGGCCCCTCCCTGCGTGGAGGTAGTTTTGAATGTAATAAGCTTAATCCCCACCCCAAGATCACCCCTCCTGCGAGAGGCGTAGTGTTGTACTTTTTGCACTTTCAGGTCAAGCTACATCGCCGCGGCGATCGGGTGTATACCCTCGCCTCCCGGCGCGCCCACGTCTCCGAGCGGGATCGGTGTCTTCACACCGATCAGGTGAGCCTCTGATACTAACCTTGATAGCCTTACTTATGCAAGTTTAGTATTGCTTTGATTGCTCGTCGGACGGTGAGAAGAGGGCCCGTACTGGTATGCTCATTTGTTGGTGCCCACCGCGGATCGAGAGAGAGTGCCACCCAAAACCCCGCCCTGGGGGCCAGCCGCCCACTAAGTTGGGAATCCTTGACTCTTCCGGGTCAGCCTAAGCCAACTAAGTCCATTAGACTCATTGGGTCCCGCCTCGGACACTTGCCATCATCCCCCGGCCCCGCCGGGTGATCGCGTGTGCCGTGAGTAAGACGTTATTGTGAGAATCATTGAGTGCTTGTATGCTTGCGGGCCTAGGTCCTAGGTGGTTCATTACATACTTAGTCATCCTTGGGCTGTGCCACATCATGCATGCTCCCGAGATAAGAGCCTCGTACTCGGAAGCATTGTTGGATGCCTGAAAGTTGAATTTCATGGCGTACTGTAGCTCTATCCCTTCGGGGGACCTCAGGAGTATCCCCGCACCGTTGCCTACCGAATTGGACGATCCATCGACGAACAGTTCCCAGGTTGGCCCGGTCGTGGTCGGAGGCCTGTCTTCGGCCGGGATGGTGCTTTCGGCGATGAAGTCGGCGAGCGCTTGGCCTTTGATTGCTGATCGTGGCCGGTACGAGATGTCATAGGCCCCGAGCATAATGGCCCATTTGACGAGTCGCCCTGAGGCCTCGGGGTGGGCCAGAATCTTCTTCAACGGCTCGCCGGTTAGCACGGTGATGGGGTGCCCCTAGAAGTAGGGTCGGAGGCGCCTTGCGGAGGTAACCAACGCTAGCACGAGTTTCTCTGTTGCGGGGTACCTCTGTTCGGCCTCATTGAGCACCTTGCTGGTGTAGTAGACCGGTCTTTCGATTCCCGAGTCATTTCTGACTAGGACCGAGCTGACCGTGGATGGCGTCGCCGAGAGGTAGAGCAGCAAGACTTCGCCTGGGACGGGCTTGGAGAGCACCGGTGGCGAAGCCAGGAACTTCTTAAGCTCGGCGAATGCTGTCTGGCACTCCTCATCCCATGCGAACGTAGCAGATGCTAGCTTGGGTCCCCTCATCAGTTTGAAGAAGGGCAAGCATCGTTCGGCCGCACGGGATAGGAAACGGCTGAGAGCGGCGACACGCCCTGTCAGACGCTGAACGTCTTTAATGCACGTGGGCGGGCGCATGTCCAGGATGGCCTGGACTTTGTCGGGGTTGGCTTCGATCCCGCGCTGAGTGACTAGGAAACCCAGGAACTTCTTGGATTTTACTCCAAAGGCGCACTTGGCGGGGTTGAGCTTCATGTTGTACTTCAGGAGGGTGCCGAAGGTTTCGGCAAGGTCGGTGAAGTGGTCTTGGGCCTTTGGGGTCTTGACGAGCATGTCGTCAATGTAAGCCTCGACGTTTCGACCTAGCTATCCATCGAACATGTGATTTACCAGTTGCTGATATGTGGCTCCGGCGTTCTTCAACCCGAAGGGCATCCGGGTGTAGCAGTACACGCCGCAGTCGGTGATGAAGGCGGTCTTCTCGACGTCTTCTGGATTCATCCTGATCTGGTGATAACCCGAATAGGCATCCAGGAAACTGAGTATCTCGTTGCCCGAGGTTGAATCAACCAATTGGTCAATGCTCGGTAGCGGATAGCAGTCCTTGGGGGTAGCCTTATTCAGATCGGTGAAGTCCACGCACATTCGCCATTTGCCTGCGATTTTTGGCACCAGGACGATGTTGGATAGCCACGTGGGGTATAGGACTGGTCTAAAAAGGCCAGTCTCTTGCCCCTTGGTGACCTGCGCCTTGATGATCGTCTGCTTCTCTGGTGCGTGCTTCCTTCTCCGTTGCTGTACGGGCCTCACGGTGGGGTCGAGGCTGAGCTTGTGCATCACGGACTTCTCTGGTATGATAGGGAGTTGATCATCGGACCAAGCAAAGACCTGAATGTACTCAGAAAGAAATCTCTTGTATTACTGCTGTTCCTTAGGTGGTAGGTCGGCTCCGATCCTTACTCCGAGGGCCGGGTCATCATTTAGGAATACCATTAGCAATTTACCACCGGGCTCGGTGGTTACGGTCTTCCCTTCGACTCCCTTGGGGCCCTTTTCCTTCCCGTCCGGCCTTGAGGCTTCCACCGAGATGTTGTAGCACCTTCTAGCCGTGGCCTGGTTACCTCGGACTTCCCCTGACCCATTTTGGGTGGGAAACTTCATTTTCTGGTGATAGGTAGATGGTACGGCCTTTATTCGGCTGAGAATTTTCCGGCCGAAAATGGCGTTGTACGCTATCATACCCTTGATCACTATGAAGTCCACCATGACCATAACGGTTTTGGGCGGGGTGCCGATGGTGACCGGCAGGCTTAGGGCTCCCTCGGGGTAGGTGGCCAGGCCGTTAAACCCACAAAGGGGTGTTCGGATTGGGCGGAGCTTGGATGGGTCTTCCCCCATCTTGAGGAAACAATCGTAAGATAATACATCGGGGGCGCTCCCATTGTCAACCAGAATTCTATCTACGTTACAATGGTCTATCGTGGCCGAGATAACGAGGGCATCATCATGCGGGGTGTTCAGCCCTTCCAGGTCTTGGTCGGAGAAGACTATGACCTGGGGCTCCCTCGGCGGGCCGCTGGAGGGCTCTAAGACCTGGCTGGCCCGCTCGGCATGACGCTTCCTTCCTCGGCTGCTGTCACCACCAGATGCTGTTCCTCCGGAGATGACGTTGATGTGGACCCCTCGGGGGGCGTTGTCGATCTCCTCGGTGGCGTCTCGGTCTTCTTTGCACCCGGCTGCGAACCGGGCCAGGTGCCCCTGACGGATGAGACGCTCGATCTCGTCTTGGAGCTGGTGACAGTCGCCGGTGTGGTGCCCGTGGTCGCCGTGGAACAGGCAATGCCTGTCGCGCTTGCGGTTCTTCGATCTCATTGGTTCGGGCCGACGGACGAGTCCCGAGTCTTTGATGTCTTCATAGATCTCGTAGACTGGCTCGGTCAACGGGGTGTACCGCTCATACTTCCGTTTGCGCTCCCCTTCCCGATCGCGCTTCTTGCCTGAGCCAGGATTTGGCTCGGAGGCCCGCTTCTTGTCCCCCTCCCGACCCGAGCCGGTTGTGTCTCGACAGGCGCTGAGTACTTCCTCGCACTCGGCATGGCGCAGTGCCAGAGTCACTAGCTCGGCAAGGGTCGAGGGAGGGTGGAGGACCAGCTCGCGGTGGAGATTCTCGTCCCGGGTGCCCCCGGTCAGAGCGGTCATGGCCGAGGCCACATCCAGGCGGGGAATTCTGAGGGCTTCTGATTTAAATCGGTGGACATAAGCCCGGAGCCTTTCCCCTTGCGCCTGTTTGAGGGCCAGGAGCCCCGCTACTGACCTTGGGGGGGGCGCTTCCGGTGAAGCTCACCTTGAAGACTCGCCCGAATTGCCTGAAGTCTCGGATGGACCCATGGGCGAGGGCCCTGAACCATGCCTGAGCGCCTTGGACCAGGGTGGCCGCAAAGTCTCGGCATTTGATAGGATCCGGCGTTCCATGCAGAGTTACCAGGGCGTCGAAGCTGTCGTAGTGGTCGGCTGGGTCGCCCTGGCCATCATAGAGCTTGAAGGTCAGAATTGAGGTTCTGGGATTCGGAGAAAGGGGATTTCTCCTCGTCCTCCGGGAAAGAGGTTTTTTGCAGGGCGCGGAGGGCGCGCTCTTGCTCTGTAAAACGCCTTTCGAAATCCCTCAATCGGAGGGATAGTTCCGACTGCGGTCGTGCCGTGGGACTGGGGGGAGCGTCGTGGCGATCCTCAAGAACGTCAGCGCCCGGGCGCGAAGGCTTCGCCCCCTATTTCCCTTTTCTGGGCTTGGAGGAAGCCTCTTGCTCCGGGGGCGGAGCCTGCGAGGGTCCTCCCACGTTGTTGCGGATGAGCTGTTGACTGCGGAGGGTGAAGCGGCCCCCAGCGGTATGCTGGGATGCACTTCGACGGGGGGGCTCCCGGACGGGGTGCGGGACCTGGCATCCCTTGCCGCCTGGGCCCTCATGAGCTCCACGAGGACGTCAAGCTTCTTATTGAGGGCCTGGAAGACCTCCTCGCCACCGTTGGGGGGTGCCCCTGTCGTCGTCGGAGGGGGCGGCGGCTCGTTGGTGGGGACGCTGGCGTTGGAGGGAGGGTTCTGTGAGGCCCTAGAGGGGCCTTCCTGCCGTCACCATGGCCTTACCCTTCTCGACGGCGGATCTCCTCCCTGAGCTTCTTCTCACCATCTTGGCTCTTCGTGCGTTTCCCACAGACGGCGCCAGATGAAGAGGTGAAATATCGCGCTGGGTCCTGAGCGGGCTATGGATCACCAGAAGATGAACTGCAAGATAGGGAAACGTATCAGAGGGCCCAGGGGGTTTCCCTGGGGAAAAACCCTCCGATGGTTACGTCAGTAGAGCTGTGGTGGAAGCAGTAATGGGGAGGAGAAAAACTAGTGCGCGAGATTCCTCTCCACCAGAGGGTGAAGCGGATTGCTCAGGAGTTTGGGTGTATGAGTACCTTAATGGCTCTCCTCTTCCACCGGAGGGTATCCCTGGTTTAAATAGTGCGCCACCTTCAGGAGTCCTGCAAGCTGAGGGGTCTCCGGCGGGAGTTACGTCCTCAATGTGGGCTGTCATGGCCTTATCGTGGGAACGTTATCGCCTCGAAGTCCGGCGGCTTCTTGATTCCCCTGTCCGTTGGGGACTCTTAATGGCAGCACTAACGGATAATGTCTGGTCTGGCCGAGCTTTTGAAACGCCAGCCCTGTCCGGGCGATGAGCATAGCTCGGCGAAAGAGGGGTCGGATAGGTCGGCTAATGCCTGTCTCTCCCGGGTGGGGAAACGGCTTGGGCCGGACCCTCCTTGTGACCTGACCATCACTCGGGCCCTCCGAGCCTAGGGGCCGCCGGGGAGAGTTGGTTCCTCGAGTGTTTGTTCATTGGGTTTTTCTTTCCTGAGTGGGCCCTGTGGGCTGTCACTCAGGTGAGCTTGCCTCGTTGGACCCTGTTGGGTCTTGTTGGGCTGCACTTTGGGTGGGCTACAGAAATCCCCCTCTCCACCCTCCAACCCTTACGTGGCCTCATCAGCCTCTTGGGTGTTTTTCCCGAGTTCTTGGTATCAGTTTACCGGTATCCGGATCTCTGGGTCATTACACTTCCTCTTCCCACCGGCTGCAGATGACGAGGGCAAGGGAGGATGAGCGACGACGGCGGCGGCTTGGGGGCGGAGCTCGGGCGGAGATGGTGGCTCGGAGGTGGATCTCGGGTGGTGATGGAGGTGGCTCGTGTGCGTAGGCGTGTTCGCGAGTTCGTGAGCGGGAATGACAATTCTGGCGGTGGTTTTCAAGCGGCATTTGAGGTTTGAGCTCATCAGAGGTACGGGGATGGATTCCCTAGCTCCCCTCTCGCATTTCCCTTCTGATCGGCGTCGATTCGAGTGAGAGAGTGGGGTGCTATTCATTTTCAGGAAAAATAGCATGTTTGGGGATTATGAGCTAGAATCTAACCAATTTTTGTTTGGATCGGGTTTTTTTTAATGCAATCTTGCCGGGGACTAACCCCCACTCGTTTTCTAAAGATCCCACTCCAATGGTTGCGAGTTAGGGGTGGAAAGCCTTCTGGATGGTGTCCGGAGGTTTCCTACTCCAGAGACAGCCACATGGGCTGCCGTCTCTGCCCAGCAGGGTGGCCAGAAGCCTGGCCACCTGATGGGCTACGCGGCCATCGAGTTGGCCACCCAGGTCGCTATTCAGCTCGCTGCCCGGACCACTAGGCGGCTACCAAGGTGGCCGCCTGGGTCCCTGGCCGCCCACCCAGTCTGGCCGCCCAGGCCTGGAAGTCTAGAGGAGTGGGCGACTGTAGCACCCCTGTTAAATAATAAAGTATAAAAGTAAAATTTTAAAATATCTATTGGAATCAAAGCTATTTCCTTACTATTTAATGACTTCAATGATTTTTTTAATTAAAGAATATTATTTATTTTAAAAGTGGACAAATTATATCAATAAAAAGAAATAATTATTTTTCTACAATTATCATAAAAAGTCTTTCATATTCTAAGATGCAATCAGATTTTTCTATGATGATTTGAATTTAATAGGTATAAATTAAATTAATTGAATTTCACCTGTAGGCTAGAGTTTTGACTAATTTCTAAAAATATGGAAAAATTATATTCTTATAGAGAACGAAGTGTTTAACAATAATGTCAACTGGGTCGAACCCTAATAAAAATTTGATTAGGTTGAATTAAGGAATTAATGGCTAAATTCGTTATTTTAATATGTTAACCTTAAACGATCAAATTAGAGCAAAATTCTCAACCAATCGACCCCAAACTGGTCCCAAATGATAGGTTAACCCTAGTAGATCGTTTCCCCTCTCAAACCCTAGCCTCTAGAGCCTTCTCTCGACGGCGGCAGTGCGGATTTGATCAATGTGCGGGATTTTCGCCGGTTTTTCTTCCTTGGACTCCTGAGTCCAATTCGACCTCTAGAAGCCTTCTTGGATGCTATAAGTAGAGGGCTTTGGTAGCGCTAGAACCCCATTTGCATCTCCAACAGATGGCGTGACCCCTGGTGGTCGATCGACGACGTATTAGGGCAAGGATAGACGGGTGTTCGCAGATTAGGGTTTTGGCGTCTTCCTCCTTCTTCCTCGATTATGGTAGGTTTCTCTCAGGCCCAACCTTAATTAAACCATACCATGACATGCACCTCGAAGTCCTCTTTTATTTGATCATGTTTTGCCCAATTTTTATGATCGATATCGTGTGAATTCATCATTTCATTGAGAGCATGTGATTAGGGTTTTTCTACATTCATTTTTTTTCTAATTTATCTAGGCTAATCGAAGTCAAATCGTGAGATTGATCATGCCTTCTTGTTCGTTTGTAAGTTCTCTTTCGATTGATTATAGTTTTCCCAATTTTTATGAAGTATATAGATCTTATTAAGCTTTTCATTTGACATGTATCGGGTTTGTCACCGTTCTGGGCGTGGCGAGCATTGAACGGCCCTAACAGAGACCGCTTATTGTTCCGCGGTCGCACCACAGACCTTTTATTTGGACGGAGCGGCATCAAGTTAGACCGCTTATATGTCAAGCGGCCACTAGATAGACCATCGTTATACGGCCGGGTTTCAAATGGAGCGGCCATCCAACGATCGTTTACAGAATGGAACGGCCCCTCGATGGACCGCGTTATGGCGGTGGGTTTTTCAAGGATAAAGGAGTTGCGCTGGTTCTAAACGATCCTCCTCTGACCATCACATTGACTGGGCGGTCCATATATAGACCATTTGTTACCCTGTTTCAGTAAAAATGTCACTCGTTTCTAGCATGTTGTGTTCTATTTTTCTGATTAGATAACATGATTTTAGGGCTCAAATTTTGTAGTATGAACACACTAATGACTAGGATTCATGAAATATTTGATCTAAGGTCTAATTTCTCATCCAAATATGTTGTCCTTTCTATGTTCACCATTCATATACCCTAGTTTAATTGCAAAGAAAGTAGACTAATATGTTGATCAAGTGATACTTAAAACTAGTTTTAAGGTCGTGCCACTCCAGTGGTGGCGACTGGACCGAATATACATGGTTTTCGATGTGTTGAACCTATATTCTTGGGTATCATATTACCTCTCCGGCAGATATTCCTTCCACCGTACTAGGTGTTCATGTTCCGAGGCCTCCGTAAGCCCCCGCGAGGCTAGGATTCCCACTAGGACGCCGGGCGGGTTGTACCTACAAAGCCTGAACCTTCTACCTCATTCGAATCGTTTGCTTTTGCCCAAGCCCAGAGTCGGGACTGTCCTAGTTTGCGCGGCCCTTCTGAGACCGTTCAGTCAATGAGCGGTCCAATCATGACTGTCTGACACTTTAAACGGCCCCCCTTAGACCGTTTTCAACCGACTGTGCATCGACCTCAGTGTATAAACGGCTCTTATTTGACTGTTCTGTGACTGAACGGCCCATCTAAGACCGTGTTATTTCTCAACTTGGGGTTTCTAGTATTGCTTTTAAGCGGTCCATGTCAGACTGTTTACTTGTTTAGCGGTCCTCTGCCGACCGTTTATGCTTCAAGCCTTCCATTTTCAGGTTTTGAATTGTGTAAGCTGCTCTAGCCTATTTAGGCTATGGTATTTTGAGTTTTTGACCTATTGTTAGGTCTATTGATAACATTATCCATTGTAAGTCATTTTGATTGACTTTTTCCTCTCGATTAATGAGCTTATTATTTGGAGTCTCAAGAAAAATCCATATTTCCTATGCATTCTACCTTGATTACATGAGCTTGATCTTGGAACTCTTGGCCATTAAACATTGTGGATGTCTAGATTTCGTGGGATCTATGATCCAAGCAAATCAATGCCAAGGCAAACATATTTAAGGGCCCAGTCTGGTCCTGGGAGGAGCACCCGAAAAGTACTTGATCCCCGGGGAGGTGAATGACTAGGTGTGGCATTGTCACCGAGTACTAGCTAGCGTGTTGAGTCTACGACATTCCACATTCTCGTGAAACTTGCTATACATGCTTGAATGCGTGAAGTACTTACTTGCGTGATGTGACTTGACTTGACTTGATAAATGGCCATTCATTGGAAAGTTATTGTTATTGATGCTTGATATCTCAACATGCAATTGCTTCTTTCCATTTGTCTATCGATTATCTTCTGGTTACTAGTTTGCTTTATTGAGTTTCTCACATTATTCATGCATTCATAAACTGATTAATTACGTAAATTATGCCTAATGATAGAGAGTAATTTCTACTGAGCTTCTCGCTCACTCCTACTTTAACATTTTTCAGGTAACGCGGTAGATGGAACGTTTAAAATTGGGGATCGGGTCAGCATGATCAAGTGAGCCCGGAGCCGTAGAGACTAGAGTCTTTTTATTTTCTTGAGTCTAGTTAGTATAGTGGGTCTTGCTATTTTCTCTTCTTCATTTCTTTTATTGAGTTTATTACTGTAAAATTAAGTCAAATTTGTAATTCAATTTCCAAATATCAATAAGACTATATTTTCTCAAATTAATGGCCTCCATGTGTTTGAATATTATTTATTGTGTTTATTTATTTTCTGCTATAATTATCATGACTGTTTCGTTACCACGTTCCGAGCATCGCTTCCCGCTGCTATCGGTTCGGGACGTGTTAGGCCCAACCTTAATTAAACCATACCATGACATGCACCTCGAAGTCCTCTTTTATTTGATCATGTTTTGCCCAATTTTTATGATCTCTATCGTGTGAATTCATCATTTCATTGAGAGCATGTGATTAGGGTTTTTCTACATTCCTTTTTTATCTCATTTATGTAGGCTAATTGAAGTCAAATCTTGAGATTGATCGTGCCTTCTTGTTCGTTTTTAAGTTCTCTTTCGGTTGATAGTAGTTTGCCCACTTTTTATGAAGTATATAGATCGAATAAAGCTTTTCATTTGACATGTATCGGGTTTGTCACCGTTATGGGCGTGGCGAGCATTGAACGGCCCTAACAGAGACCGCTTATTGTTCCGCGGTCGCACGACAGACCGTTTATTTGGATGGAGCGGCCTCAAGTTAGACCGCTTATATGTCAAGCGGCCACGAGATAGTCTGTCGTTATACGGTTTGAAATGGAGCGGCCATCCAATGACCGTTTACAGAATGGAACGGCCCCTCGATAGACCGTGTTATGGCGGTGGGTTTTTAAAGGAAAGAGGAGTTGTGCTGGTTCTGAACGATCCTCCTCTGACTGTCGCATTGATTGGGCGGTCCATATATAGACCATTTGTAACCCTGTTTCAGTAAAAATGTCACTCGTTTCCAGCATGTTTTGTTCAATTTTCCGGATTAGATAACATGATTTTAGAGCTTAAATTTTGTAGTGTGAACACACTAATGACTAGGATTCATGAAATATTTGATCTAAGGTCTAATTTCTCATCAAAATATGTTGTCCTTTCCATGTTCACCATTCATGTACCATATTTTAATTGGAAAGAAAGTAGACTAATATGTTGATCAAGTGATTAGTCACTATTCATTTGTATACTTAGAACTTGTTTTAAGGTTGTGCCACTCCGGTGGTGGCGACTGGACAGAATATACATGGTTTTCGATGTGTTGAACCTTTATTATTGGGCATCGAATTACCTCTCCGTCGGATATTCCTTTCGCCGGACTAGGTGTTCATGTTCCGAGGCCTCCGTAAGCCCCCGCGAGCCTGGGATTCCCACTAGGACGCCGGGCGGGTTGTACCAACAAAGCCTGAACCTTCTAACTCATTCGAATCACTTGCTTTTGCCCGAGCTCGGAGTCGGGACTGTCCTGGTTTGCGTAGCCCTTCTGAGACCGTTGAGTCCATGAGCGGTCCAGTCATGACCGTCTGACACTTTGAACGACCCCTCTTAGACCATTTTCAACCGACTATGCGTCGACCTCAATGTATAAACGGCTCTTATTTGACCGGTCTGTTACTGAACGGCTCATCTAGGACCGTGTTATTTCTCAACTCGGGGTTTCCAGTATTGCTTTTAAGCGGTCCATGTCTGACCGTTTACTTGTTTAGCGGTCCTCTGCCCACCGTTTATGCTTCAAGCCTTCAGTTTTCAGGTTTTGAATTGTGTAAGCTGCTCTAGCCTATTCAGGTTATGGTATTTCAAGTTTTTAAGCTATTGTTAGGTCTATTGATAACATTATCCATTCTAAGTCATTTTGATTGACTTTTCCCTCTCGATTAATGAGCTTATTGTTTGGAATCTCAAGAAAAATCCATATTTCTTACGCATTCTACCTTGATTACATGAGCTTGATATTGGAACTCTTGGCCATTAAACATTGTGGATGTCTAGATTTCGTGGGATCTATGATCCAAGCAAATCAATGCCAAGGCAAACATATTTGAGGGCCCAATCTGGTCCTGGGAGGAGCACCCGAAAAGTACTTGATCCCGGGGAGGTGAATGACTAGGTGTGGCATTGTCACCGAGTACTAGCTAGCGTGTTGAGTCTACGACATTCCACATTCTCGTGAAACTTGCTATACATGCTTGAATGCATGAAGTACTTACTTGCGTGACTTGACTTGACTTGACTTGATAAATAGTCATTCATTGGAAAGTTATTGTTATTGGTGCTTGATATCTCGACATGCAATTGTTCCTTTCCATTTGTCTATCGATTATCTTCTAATTACTAGTTTGCTTTATTGAGTTTCTCGCATTATTCATGCATTCATAAAGTGATTAATTACGTAAATTATGCTTGAAGATAGAGAGTAATTCCTACCGAGCTTCTTGCTCACTCCTACTTTAACATTTTTCAGGTAACGCAGTAGATGGAACGTTTGAAATTGGGGATCGGGTCAGCATGATCGAGTGAGCCCGGAGCCGTAAAGACCAGAGTCTTTTTATTTTCTTGAGTCTAGTTAGTATAGTGGGTCTTGCTATTTTCTCTTCTTCATTTCTTTTATTGAGTCTATAATTATAAAATTAAGTCAAATTTGTAATTCAATTTCTAAATATCAATAAGACTATATTTTCTCAAATTAATGGCCTCCATGTGTTTGAATATTATTTCTTGTGTTTATTTCTTTTCTGCTCTAATTATCATGACTGTTTCGCTGCCACGTTCCGAGCATCGCTTCCCGCTGCTATCAGTTCGGGACGTCACAGCGACCATGGCCCTAGCAGCCCAGACCGCTGGGCAGGCAGGTGTTTGGCCGCCCAGGCCCCTCTCCCTCTGGGCTTCCTCTTCTTCCTGTTCGAGCTTCCGTGTGTTTCGGCTTGTGCCCCTTGCACCGGTAGTTGGTGGATTAGCAATCCAATCTTGAGTTTGAGTTTTCGGGGCATGTGCTGCCTCGTGGTGTGTTCTGTGCACTCATAAGAGTTAGTACGGACCGGTGGTTTCTTCTTTTAGGGAGTTTACACCTCTAGTGACCCTTTCCCACTAGCCGTATCCCGATGACACTCGTGTGTCGACCCACCGGAGAGTGGTGACGGGGTGTCCCAACCGAGACGATTTTTTGGCTGGTTACCGTAGGGCCCCTCGCCTTCGCTGCCTGAGTCCGGGCTGGGGAGAAAACTAGTTAGAGGATCTGACCTAGAGCGCATGGTCTGTGTGTGCACACGTGGTTGGGGCCGTTGGACCCATGCTGACGAGTGCGACCCCAACTAGTCCTTGTTCTGTGGTTCCGTTGTAGTGTGTATCAGTTTCTGCCTGGGGCGAGTAGGGAGACACCTGGGGCGCGGACTAAGACATCAGTGGAAGCATTCGGCCTTGCTTCTAGTGGGTAGCACTCCTGTCTCCTGTATGGTAGCGACTCGGTTCCATTCCGTCTCTAGGTGACCATATTGATGACTCCGTACTTCTAGTTTTTGGTACCACGTGGTTTGTGAGGCTTGCTCTAGTGTAGTTCCTTCGTTTTTTTTTAATGCCTCCTTCTGTTATAATTTATTTAATTATTATTCTCGCTTATTGCTTATCGCACTATTGGTTCCTCGTTGTGAGGTTGGGATCTATGGGACCCCTACTAAGCCAATGAGATGAGGCTCACCCCCTTTTTTACTTTTAACGTGAGGCGAGGTTGACGCGGAGTACTTCAGAGGCTCCTCGTGGTTCCGGTGGTCAGGGTTAGATGCCAGTTTGCTAGAGACGGGGTATGTCCCATGAGCTTGTACTTTTCTTTTTGTTGAATGTACGATTTGTGGACTTTGATATTCTGGACTGTATAACTATTTAATTGTGTAAACTGCTTAATTTGTCCTACATCAATAGATTATATTTATGTTTCCTCAATTATTTTAGATTCTTGTATATCTCAACACCATCCAAATAACCCTTCCAAGCCTCTCGGCTCGTGGGTGGCGGGCCAGGATTCGGGTCATACCGCTTCCTTTCCGGTACCCGGATCTTGGGTCGTTACACTCCTCGCATGTGCCCTACCTTCATGCAATGATAACAAAGCAAGTTGTCAGATATTTTGTTGGAGCTGGATATAAATTTGGAAAACTTGCCCACCTTACCCCTTGTCTTTCTTTGATTCTTACCTTCTTTTCTAAGGAGTTTTCTAAATTTTTGGGTAAGTAGAGCGTGCTCACTGAGATCTTCTTCACTATTAGACGTCTCACTTTCATCACTTGAGCCCTTACCACTAGGTGATTGCTTAATAGCTATGGGCTTCTTCTTCTTCACCTCTTCCTCATTTCATTTCATATTCAATTCGTATGTCATCAGAGAACCTATCAACTCATCTACTACTATTGTAGAGCGATTCTTAGAAGACATGTCACCTGGAGCATACCTTCATATATCAGTTCGAGTGTGTCCCACATCTCCTTGGCTGAGTTGCACGTTGAAACCCATGAGAACTCGGTGTGAGTAATAGAGCATTGCATGATGTTCATCGCACTCCAATTTACAGTTGATCTTTGGATTTGCTCCCTCGCCCAGGTTTCCTCATCTTATGGTAGCTCGAAAGGTCCTTTGCTGACCACCATCTAGATTTCGTGACTTTGTGCCTTAACAAAAACCTGCATTCTATTTTCCCAGTAAGAATAGTTCTATCCATTGAAGAATGGAGGCCTATTGATAGAATGCCCTTCAGCTACAAAACATTGGGCAGTCGTCCCATCAGATCTCTCCGGGTCGTTGGACCACATTGTAGAGAAACCTGTTTAATACCAAATGTAGGATCAACAAGGCAGATATAAGGGAGGTGAATAGATCTACCCCCCTTAAAAAACTAATGCAGTAACTGTCACGCCTCGAGCCTTTAATTACAGCGGAAGACTCACTCGGGGAGCGCGAACAGCCGGCATGGTAAGCCTCTCGCAAGTAAGAATCAATCAGAGCGCAAGACAATCACACAAATAAATGCAATTGCACAATAATATTCAAACTCCAACTTTATTTCATAAATGATCAATATTCAAGATACAATCACTAATTTCATTTCCATTCTACTAGACTCAAGAAATAGGAAAATTACATTGACTCAATCTAGACACTTTAACTTCCTAAGTCTTCACTCTCATCTTTATAACACTTGCACTCGCTTCCGGACCCGCTACTAGTATAGCCCGAATCCGAATCCGAACTATTTCTATCTCCTGAAAAATATTGGAAAATAGGTCATGAGCACACTTGCCCAGTAGGTATCTTCGCATCAACATGAAGGCACTATTTAAGTAATTATCATTTTAGCTCTAAAGAAATAAGGTAAAATCATGCGAATGCGAATCAATCATGCGATCAAATCAATAGAAACAAGATAACCATGTAAGATAGACTGATCAAGAATGAGCTAGCAAGAATATAACAAGAATATGATATTGGCCTTCCATGAACAAGAATGTAACGAGATTGTACTAGCAAGCCACATATTCCTCACTTTAGCATCTTATGCTTAAGAGCAAGTGCTTCGTGAACTTCTGTGGAATATCAAGCAAGAATGTCATGTTGTGTCGTGGATCTTCACTTATTTATAGAAATAGTACTCCCAGTGCAATGTGACGTCAGTAGCATCATACCCCATGGTTTATAAAATAGTATGTTTCCGACAATTAGCCAAGGGGACTAGCATAGAGCCCTTGAACACAATCAGTGCTCGATCGCATCTTCAGTTATAAATTAAGCTACTTCCACGCAGTATAACAGTAACGTATGGCCAAGAATATAGCACTTCCAATAATTTCATGATAACTAAAATCAATGAATGAATGCTTCAACATTAAGAATGTAGGAGTCAAGAAATAGACTTTAAACAATGTCATGCTCATAGAAATAAATCGACAGCATAACGGTATTTTCCTTAACTTCCATTTCTTTTAGATCAATTTAAGCAATATGACAAGTTCTAGATCATCAAGGTTTGTCTAGAATCATTGGAATATCAACCCTTAGTCAAACCTTGGGTTAACAAATGCAAGCTATGTAACGGTCATTTGCTGGGCCGTTAAATTATGTAACGCGCCAATAATAGGCCGTTAAATTGATCCGAGTCCAGAAGGATAAAAATAGACCCAGAGGAATGTGACAGTCTGACACTGGGCCGTTACGTGAGCCTGACGGTCCAGTTCAAGGCCGTTACATTTCAAGAATCAAAAACCACGATAGAGTGTTCTAATTAATGGGCTTTCATTGGTACAACCAACTCGGCGTCCTAGTGGGAATCCCAGGCTCGCGGAGAATTACGGAGGCCTTGAAACAATGATTTCCTAGTCCATTGGAAGGAATATCCAATAGAGAGGTCCTCATGTCCAAGATTGTGTTCCTATAGTGCAAAGTGTGAACTAATGACAACATACCGGAATATGTGCCATGTACGTATAGAATTGACTCTATTGACAGAGAGAGATATATATAATCAATGTGAACATCATGATAAAAACTCCGTCAATACAATGTTAAAAAGTCATGCTTTATAGTACAAAACTATAGAATTTTGGCATGAAATTAACATATCCTTAAAATATCATTAAGATATCAAAACATGCAATACCTATCATGCACAATCAGATATCCTAAAAATCATGTAATCAGGTTAAAACTTAAGTAACTATGCTTAATCAATAAATAATATTGGCAAGTTATTTTCTATCTTAGGGTTGACAGAACGCAGGATATAACGATCTTAAGAGGGGACGTCACAGTGAAAGTGACGGTCATGATCAAGCCGTTACTTGAATGTAACGCATCTGTCCAAGCGCGTGAGAAACATCCGTGCAATTCAAATACTATAGAGTTTGTAACGGTCTGTAGTAGGGCCGTTACTTGAAAGTGACGGTCCTATGATAGTACGTTACAGTATCTGCTAACAGAAAATAATCATAGAAACTAAGAGATCAACTCACATCATGTCTTTTATCAAAACATGATGAGTTTCTAGTCATGTTAACGAAGTAAGGCCATCTACATGCATAGGTAATCATGAATAGATGAATAGTCATGTTTTAATTTCTTAATTTGGCTAAGAGGTGCATGATGTGCATAGAACAAATAAAACATGAAATCAATGCTCTATAATGCATGGAATTCAATCAAACCAGAGAGCTTTTAGTCCTATCATGCTGTTTTTGCCGTTCATGAGATAACCTACCTCTTACTTAGACTGTAGTTTCTGAATTTGGTTGAGAACCTTGCCCTAGATCCCTTCCTTCTCTTGTGACTTTTTCAACAACTTCTTTAGGCTCTAACTCCACGCCCTCTTGACCTAAAGATGTGAAATTCGGAGGGGAGTTAGTCTAAAGTATTGTAAATAAATTATTCTAAAGAACTTACCTGAGATAATGACTCCTTACCTTGCTTCCTTACGCCCAAAAAGTAAGGGTCGCACAGTTCAGAACTATGCCCTATTTATAGAGTTTAGGCTAGGGTTTGAGGATTAGATCGAGTTTAGAGTCCTTATTTCATCAAATCCTAATCTCTAAGGGTCCTTAGAGTTTTTACAATCCTTCCCAAGTCGATCCATAGTGGATAGGAATATCAAGTTCCAATCTTTTCATGAGTCCCTTCACTTACGGAACTAACAGGATGTAACGGTCGAGTTCCCATGCGTTACATGGCTGTGGCGGTCTTACGATAGACCGTTACAGTCATCGTAGCTTAGAGTTTCAATTTATAAAAACTCTTTTGTTAATTATCTAAATAATTATTTTATATTATTAGTATTTATCCTTAATATCCGTGGATACGCTTAAATACCTTCTAGAATATGGGCCAAACCTAATGGTCTAGGTCCTAACCCCTTTTGGACTTCAATTAAGTGGGTTGGGTTAATTGATTAACACAATTTTGGCCTTATATTGATTATTTAGCCCAATTAATGCCAGAATATTATTTAAATAACTAGAAATTACTTTTATAAATTTTGGGGCTCTACACCTCCCCCACTTAGAAGAATTTGGTCCCCAAATTCAATTCTTGGATTGAGGAGAGTGTACTTACAATTAAATAATTCCAGGAATCTTCTCTTTATAGCTGATTCGATTTCCCATGTTGCTTCATAAGGCCATGCTTTCTTCTATTGAATCTTAACCACAGGAATGACCATATTTCTAAGTTGACGTACTTCTCGTTCCAAAATCTTCATTGGCGTTTGTTCATATGTCAAGTCCTTCTGAATCTCCAGATTGTCATAAGTGATAATGTGATCTGGATCATACACATACTTCTTCAGCATCGAGACGTGAAATACGTCATGAACTCCTGCTAACTGTGGTGGCAAAGCCAATTTATAAGCCACTTCACCGATCCTTTCGAGGATTTCAAATGGACCGATAAATCTTGGAGTTAGCTTTCCTTTAATGCCAAATCTTCGAATACCACGACCCGGAGAAACCTTTAGATATACATGTTCTCCTACTTGAAATTTCAAGTCGCGTCTTCGATTGTCAGCATAAGATTTCTACCTATCTTGTGCCATTTTCATCCTTTCCTGAATGAGCTTGATTTTCTCTATAGAATCCCTGATTAAGTCGGGGCCTAGAAATTGCCTTTCCCCTATTTCATTCCAACATATTGGTGATCGATAACTTTTCCCATATAGAGCTTCAAAAGGTGCCATTTGTATGCTTGCTTGATAGCTGTTTACCAAAGGCAAGTGATCATGCCAACTTCCTCCAAAATCAATGACACAAGCCCTGAGCATATCTTCTACCACTTGATTTGTCCTTTCTGTTTGACCATCAGTTTGTGGATGGAAAGCGGTGCTAAAATTCAATCTAGTCCCAAGTGAATGTTGTAGGCTCTTCCAGAATTGTGATGTGAATCGGAGATCTCTATCTGATACAATAGCGACAGTGACTCCATGTAACTTGACAATTTCTTTTATGTATAGTGCTGCTAGAATATCTACAGACCATCGACTTTTTATTGGTATGAAATGTGCAGATTTAGTCAATCGGTCTATAATTACCCATATTCCATCGTGTCCACCTCTTGTCTTAGGTAGTCCCATAATGAAATCCATTCCTATGCTTTCCCATTTCCATTCCGGGATACTTAAGGGATGTAATTTACCTGCGGGTCTGAAATGTTCCGCCTTCACTTGTTGACATGTGAGACACCGAGATACGAAGTTAGCTACTTCTCTCTTCATATTGGGCCACCAAAAGTTTCTTTTGAGATCCTGATACATTTTTGTACCTCCTGGATGAATGGTATACTTTGATTTATGTGCTTTTTCTAAGATCAATTTCTTTGTATCTTCATGATCGGGTATACACATTCGGCCCTTGAATATCATTCTTCCATCTTTGGATATAGAAAAATCCGGTCTTTGTTCAATATTGGCCTTAATTTCTAGTAAAATTGGGCCATCCTCTTGTAACTTGGTCAAATCCTCAATCAATGTTGGTTGAGCTCGGATATTTGCCATGAAACAATTATCTTCCTTAATGTCAACATCTAGATTCAATTGAGCAAATTGAGGAACAAGGTTAGTCATACTAATCATGAGACTTGATAACATACCAATTGGTTTCCTGCTGAGTGCATCTGCTACTGCATTTGCCTTGCCAGGGTGATATTGAATAGCGAAATCGAAGTCTTTAAGATATTCCAACCATCTCCTCTGCCTCATGTTGAGCTCTTTTTGAGAAAATAAATATTTCAAACTCTTATGGTCCGAATAGACAGTGAACTTTTCTCCATAAAGATAATGACGTCAAATTTTCAAGGCGAAAATAACTGCTGCTAATTTCAAATCATGTACAGGATAATTTTCTTCGTGACGTTTCAATTGTCTTGAAGAATAGCAAATCAACTTTCCATCTTGCATAAGGACACACCCTAAGCCAATTCCAGATGTATCCGTATATACTTCAAATCCAGCACCCTCTATTGGTAGTGACAAAACAGGGGCTGTTGTAAGATGATTCTTAAGATTTTGAAAACTCTTTTCACTGTCCTTCGACCAGATAAAAGGATTTTCTTTTCTGGTAAGTCTAGTTAAAGGAACATCAATCTTTGAAAAGTCCTTTATGAATCTTCTATAATAACCTGCTAGACCAAAAAAGCTTCTAACTTCAGATATAGTCATTGGTCGGCTCCAATCTCTAACAGCTTCTACCTTAGAAGGATCCACAGCAATACCTTCTTTTGAAATAATGTGGCCTAGGAATGAGACTTCCTTGAGCCAGAATTCACACTTATTGAGTTTGGCATAAAGTTTATGTTCTCTAAGTGTTTGCAAGGCTATCCTTAGATGTTCTTCATGTTCTTCTTTTGTCTTGGAGTATATCAGGATATCATCGATGAAGATGACGATGAACTGATCTAAATATGGCTGGAAGACACTGTTCATAAGTTGCATGAATGCTGCTGGGGCATTAGTTAACCCAAACGGCATTACCACGAATTCATAGTGGCCATAACGACTTCGAAAAGCCGATTTGTAAATGTCCTCTTCTTTGATTCTAAGCTGATGATAACCTGATCTTAGGTCAATCTTAAAAAAATATTCTGCTCCCGAAAGCTGATCGAAGAGCTCATCAATACGCGGCAATGGGTATTTGTTCTTGATTGTAAGTTGATTCAATCACCGGTAGTCAATGCATAACCTGAGAGAACCATCCTTCTTCTTGACAAATAGAACCGGCACACCCCAAGGTGATGTGCTAGGTCTGATAAAACCCTTGTCTAGAAGTTCCTGTAATTGCTTCTTTAATTCCTTGAGTTCTGTGGGGGACATCCTATAAGGGGCTATAGAAACAGGTGCTGCACCTGGAATGAGTTCAATGGTAAAGTTTACTTCCCTCTCGGGTGGTAAACTAGGTAGTTCAGATGGGAACACGTCCGGGAATTCATTTGCAATAGGAATGTTTGCTAGGATAATTTCCTTAGATTCGGTGACAATGACTGAAGCAAGAAAAACTTCACATCCTTTCGAGATAAGTTTGCAGGAATGTAGAGAAGATATAATGGTAGGATGCTTCTTATATTTGACGCCAAGAAAGGAAAATCTTGGAAGACCGGGCTTTCGGAAAGATATAATTCTATTTCGGCAGTTGATGTAAGCATCATGGTCTACAAGCCAATCTACCCCTAAAATGGCATCATATCCTTTCATGTCAAGGCATACTAAGTTTGCGGGGAGATTGTGTCCTTCTACCACTACCTCACAATCAGGATAATAGTTGGTAAGCTTAGTTCCATATCCTAAAGGTGTAGTAATAGCGAGATCTAATGGTAGGGGAACTGATGCAGTTGGTAAGGGTTTTACAAAAGTGGTGGACATAAAAGAATGAGAAGCACCAGTATCAAATAGCACGAATGCAGGACGAGAACAGATTTGAAGAGTACCTTCCATGAGCCCATCATTTTGATCCCTGGGCGCTTCTTCTTCATCTATAACTGCATTGAGGCGAGCCTGCCTCTTACGTCCTCCATTATTTGGTTGGTCTTTCATAAGGGGGCAATCTGGCACACGATGCTCCCTACTCCCACAACGCAAACAAGCACCTAGGCGCTTCTAGCATTCTTCAGTTGAGTGGCCGAATTTCTCACAAAAGGTGCACGCCGAGGCGACTTGCTCCTTTTCTTCCTTCACCTTTTTACTACTCTTTTGAGAACTTCCACCGTTCCCGTTCCTTAATCTTTTCTTATTATCACGGCTTTTGTATGGTTCCGTGATGCTGAACTTCTCCTTTTTATAATGCCGATCAGAGCGCCGGCTAGATTCTTCTCCCTTTCCTTTCAACCTTTCGACCTTCTCTAAGGTCCTCTCGCATAAATATGCCCTTTGAACCATCTCCGCATAAGTATTCTATGTCCCCAGTTGTTGAATGAAACCGGGCCGTAACCCGTCCATAAACCGCTTTGCTTTTAATAAGTCTATACTAATCAAATGTGGTGCATATGGTGCTAGCCTTGAAAACTGCAACTCATATTCTGCCACGGACATCATCCCTTGATGAAGGGAGGCAAACTCCATAGTCTTCCTTTCCTTTACATGCTCGGAGAAATATTTGGCACGGAATAAAGTGAGAAAAACATTACATGTATGTGGCGCATCGGCTGGAGGTGCCGGAACCGATTTCCACCAAGTGCGAGCATCCTTGTTTAATTGGAACGTAGCTAGATGGACTTTCTCCTGATCAGTGCATTGAATAACATCAAATATCCTATTCATCTCGTCGATCCAATTTTCTGCTTCGTCTGGATTGGAAGATCCATAGAAACGCGGAGGATTTAGACTCCGGAAATTGTGATGAAGGTCTCCTGCCCTTGCCCCCGCACCACCTTGTGCTATAGTTTGTAGTGCCTGGGTGAGGCCGGCAACAGTTTGTTGCATACCGTCCAATTCTACGCGATGAGCCATGATAAGAATAATAAGGTACTTGAGAGAAAATAACAACTTGTTATTTCTCATGAATATTGGAATAAGCATATTAAATCTTAAACTAATTAGCTATCTTATCCCGGGCTCTACCCAATTCTCACATGGGTACGGAAATTTTCTTCCTTAGTTCATAGGTATGGGTCTTTAAACCTTAGACTTATCCTATGACATGACTATTTTCCTTAAGTCCTGAGACTTAGGCTCTGATACCAACTTAAATGTCACGCCCCGAGCCTTTAATTACAGCGGAAGACTCGCTCGGGGAGCGCGAACAGCCGGCATGGTAAGCCTCTCGCAAGCAAAAATCAATCAGAGCGCAAGACAATCACACAAATAAATGTAATTGCACAATAATATTCAAACTCCAACTTTATTTCATAAATGATCAATATTCAAGATACAATCACTAATTTGATTTCCATTCTACTAGACTCAAGAAAGAGGAAAATAACATTGACTCAATCTAGACACTTTAACTTTCTAAGTCCTCACTCTCATCTTTATAACACTTTCACTCGCTTCCGGACCCGCTACTAGTATAGCCCGAATCCGAATCCGAACTATTTCCATCTCCTGAAAAACATTGGAAAATAGGTCATGAGCACACTTGCCCAGTAGGTATCTTCGCATCAACATGAAGGCACTATTTAAGTAATTATCATTTTAGCTCTAAAGAAATAAGGTAAAATCATGCGAATGCAAATCAATCATGCGATCAAATCAATAGAAACAAGATAACCATGTAAGATAGAATGATCAAGAATGTGCTAGCAAGAATATAACAAGAACATGATATTGGCCTTCCATGAATAAGAATGTAACGAGATTGTACTAGCAAGCCACATATTCCTCACTTTAGCATCTTATGCTTAAGAGCAAGTGCTTCGTGAACTTCTGTGGAATATCAAGCAAGAATGTCATGTTGTGCCGTGGATCTTCACTTATTTATAGAAATAGTACTCCCAGCGTAATGTGACGCCAATAGCATCATACCCCATGGTTTATAAAATAGTATGTTTCCGACAATCAGCCGAGGGGACTAGCATAGAGCCCTTGAACACAATCAGTGCTCGATCGCATCTTCAGTTATAAATTAAGCTACTTCCACGCAGTATAACAGTAACGTATTGCAAAGAATATAGCACTTCCAATAATTTCATGATAACTAAAATCAATGAATGAATGCTTCAACATTAAGAATGTAGGAGTCAAGAAATAGACTTTAAACAATGTCATGCTCATAGAAATAAATCGACAGCATAACGATATTTTCCTTAACTTCCATTTCTTTTAGATCAATTTAAGCAATATGACAAGTTCTAGATCATCAAGGTTTGTCTAGAATCATTAGAATATCAACCCTTGGTCAAACCTTGGGTTAACAAATGCAAGCTATGTAACGGTCATTTGCTGGGCCGTTAAATTATGTAACGCACCAATAATAGGCTGTTACAGTGATCCGAGTCCAGAAGGATAAAAATAAACCCAGAGGAATGTGACGGTCTGACACTGGGCCGTTACGTGAGCCTGACGGTCCAGTTCAAGGCCGTTATATTTCAAGAATCCAAAACCACGATAGAGTGTTCTAATTAATGGGCTTTCATTGGTACAACCAACTCGGCGTCCTAGTGGGAATCCCAGGCTCGCGGAGAATTACGGAGGCCTTGAAACAATGATTTCCTAGTCCATTGGAAGGAATATCCAATAGAGAGGTCCTCATGTCCAAGATTGTGTTCCTATAGTGCAAAGTGTGAACTAATGACAACATACCGGAATATGTGCCATGTACGTATAGAATTGACTCTATTGACAGAGAGAGATATGTATAATCAATGTGAACATCATGATAAAAACTCCGTCAATACAATGTTAAAAAGTCATGCTTTATAGTACAAAACTATAGAATTTTGACATGAAATTAACATATCCTTAAAATATCATTAAGATATCAAAACATGCAATACCTTTCCTGCACAATCAGATATCCTAAAAAGCATGTAATCAGGTTAAAACTTAAGTAACTATGCTTAATCAATAAATAATATTGGCATGTTATTTTCTATCTTAGGGTTGACAGAACGCAGGATATAACGGTCTTAAGAGGGGGCGTCACAGTGAAAGTGACGGTCATGATCAAGCCGTCACTTGAATGTAACGCGTCTGTCCATGCGCGTTAGAAACATCCGTGCAATTCAAATACTACAGAGTTTGTAACGGTCTGTAGTAGGGTCGTTACTTGAAAGTGACGGTCCTATGATAGTGCGTTACAGTATCTGCTAACAGAAAATAATCATAGATACTAAGAGATCAACTCACATCATGTCTTTTATCAAAACATGATGAGTTTCTAGTCATGTTAACGAAGTAAGGCCATCTACATGCATAGGTAATCATGAATAGATGAATAGTCATGTTTTAATTTCTTAATTTGGCTAAGAGGTGCATGATGTGCATAGAACAAATAAAACATGAAATCAATGCTCTATAATGCATGGAATTCAATCAAACCGGAGGGCTTTTAGTCCTATCATGCTATTTTTGCCGTTCATGAGATAACCTACCTCTTATTTAGACTGTAGTTTCTGAATTTGGTTGAGAACCTTGCCCTAGATCCCTTCCTTCTCTTGTGACTTTTTCAGCAACTTCTTTCGGCTCTAACTCCACGCCCTCTTGACCTAAAGATGTGAAATTCGGAGGGGAGTTAGTCTAAAGTATTGTAAACAAATTATTCTAAAGAACTTACCTGAGATAATGACTGCTTACCTTGCTTCCTTACACCCAAAAAGTAAGGGTCGCACAGTTCAGAACTATGCCCTATTTATAGAGTTTAGGCTAGGGTTTGAGGATTAGATCGAGTTTAGAGTCCTTATTTCATCAAATCCTAATCTCTAAGAGTCCTTAGAGTTTTTACAATACTTCCCAAGTCGATCCATAGTGGATAGGAACATCAAGTTCCAATCTTTTCATGAGTCCCTTCACTTACGGAACTAACAGGATGTAACGGTCGAGTTCCCATGCGTTACATGGCTGTGGCGGTCTTACGATAGACCGTTACAGTCATCGTAGCTTAGAGTTTCAATTTATAAAAACTCTTTTGTTAATTATCTAAATAATTATCTTATATTATCAGTATTTATCCTTAATATCCGTGGATAGGCTTAAATACCTTCTAGAATATGGGCCAAACCTAATGGTCTAGGTCCTAAACCCTTTTGGACTTCAATTAAGTGGGTTGGGTTAATTGATTAACACAATTTTGGCCTTATATTGATTATTTAGCCTAATTAATGCCAGAATATTATTTAAATAACTAGAAATTACTTTTATAAATTTTGGGGATCTACAGTAACTGTGATAATAAACTTCAGATAGACTGAACGCAGACCTAACAATTGAAGTGCTCAAGAGACACATATGCGTGTGTGCTTATAAACACTTAATCTACTGGCTATGAACGGGGGAAGAGGAAAAGAAAAAACCACACAATCAGAAACATAGAAATTTTTAGGTGGTTCAGTAGCACTTGTGTGCTCGCCTACAAGCACCCCTCACTTAATTGAGTGAGGATCACTAACTGCAACTGCAGCAACTCAGGGATACTCCCTTAACACTCCGCTGATTCACAGCTTCACACACACGCTGATTCACAACTTCACATACGCTTATTTATTGCTTCACACGCTGATTCACAACTTCACACACACCCTAATAGAATGCGATTGAAAAAATGTAAAACACGAGAAAGAAGAAACACAAAGAAATGTAGCTTCAGATGAAGCAATCTAGATGATCTTCCGATGCTCTACTTTTCTCAATCGGAATGGCACTCTTCTCCTCTTCTGAACTCTTAAGAATCTCTTCCTCTCTGGCTCTCTCTTTCTCTCTATTTTACTCTCACAGGCTAGAGCCGTCCACTCTTCTTCTCTACTCAGTTCGTTAGTTATTCTATCACTTTGATCCAGATCTACTTATAATCCTCGAGCCAGAGGTTATTCTCATGGAGGCCCACGCGATCTAGTTGTTTACAGTAGGGAATAATTTTCTATCCAAATAGTGTCTTCTGGAATGTGGATTCCTCATACGTCATCCTTCCAATCATTGGGACTTGGTTCATGAGCCAAAGGTAGGACCCACAGCTTAATCAAAGTTTTGTCGCATAGGCTGTGTCGATGCATTGCTCTTGACTGCGTCAACTCATCATGCTTGTGGGTGGACGAGATCTTGCTGAAATGCACAGTTGCATCGACTCCATGGCATTATTACGTCGACGCAATATGTATGTTGCCTGAGAAGTGCCTGGAAAGGCCTTGTTATGTCGACGCCACAGGGTTGTTGCGTTGACTCATCTTTGTTATCGCTTGAAGGGCAGCTGCTTTAAATTTTATTTTCTTCCTCTGCTACGTCGACTCTTTGAGATCATGTGTCGACTCAATTCTTCATATTTACTCTTCTTTTCTTCTGCTGCATCGACGCACTGGAATTCTACGTCAACTCAGTCCTTCACATTTGCTCTTCTCTCTCTTTTGCTGCGTTGACTCCATAAAACTCTGCATCGACTCATCCTTGACTGACTTCTTCGATATCAGTCAACTCGTACGCATATCAGTCGACTGACACATACTTTGGTTAACTGATTTAAAGTTCTGACTTGTTTACCTGTTAACCCCATAAAAAGATGTAAAGTTAGATATTTTGGGACACATTTTTGACTTTAATATTAACTTCATCAGGTACTTATTTACAATAAGATTTGATGATCTTATAGCAATGATTCAGAGTTAGATATCATCAAAACCAGAGACACAACATTTAGGAACGAGATTTTCGCCCTCAACAACCTGTTAGGCCTCTGGCCGAAACGCAGACACTACCAACCGAGCACAATGGTGCCAATGCCTCAGCAACAACAATTAGAACCCCGACAACAGCAAGATTCGGAATGCCTGCAGTGGAAGCTCATCCACGTGCGTCCAATACGCCAGTGCCAGAAAACCTCATGGCACAACGACAGATGATCGAGTGGATCATCGAGATGAAGCTTGCCCAGTATGGGGAAGGGGTCGCTACTATAGATTTTATAGTGTGCCGTACCCACTACACCACCAACTAAAAAAGCTTCCCTCGGATGTGCCCAGCCCCCGAAGCTGCAAAAATTTGATGGGCATGGGTCTCCACTGCTACTTCGTCACCTCACTCACGGGAATGGCCTTCCAATGGTATTCCCACCTGAAGCCCAACTCTGTGATCGACTGGGCAGATCTCCAAAAGAAATTTCTCGACCGTTGCCAGACAGTCGAGCGCAAGATCTCCCTGCTAGAGATTTGCTCTCTCCTGCAAAGGAAGGGCGAGAGCGCCCTCGATTTCATCAAAAGATGGCGAGACCTCAGCATGAGGTGCATCAACCCACCAGTCCAAGAAGATGGTATTACTATGTGCCGCAAAGGCCTAGCAGTCGAGGTCAGCGAAAAGCTCCTCGACACCAATATCAAAGGCTTCGACCTGCTCAACTCGACCATCACCAAAAAAGATATGTTCTTCACCGATAACCCGGGCTATACCACAGCCAAGGTAAAATAGATGCGAGAACACCAACCTGGTAAAGAGGTGAACACTATCGAGTTCACGCCCACCGCCAAAGCTGGCAAGGAAGGCGAGCCAAGTGGCTCCAACAAAAAGCTAGAGGACAAGCCACCCGTCCTTTCTTTTTCAGAGCATCTGAAGACACCGTTCTCCTTCAAAAAGGAACACAAAAATGCTCTTCGGCCTCTACATGGCCTAGAAAATTATCGAGCTACCAAAAATTATCGAGCTGCCAGAAGCTCGCAAGCTAGATGATTCCCAGAAAGCCGATGGCCCTAACTATTGCCCATATCATCACATGTTAGGTCATCCACTTGAAGACTACTACATCTTCAAGGCACAAGCACAGAAGCTGATTACAGATGGCCTCATCAAAATGAAGAGTGGTCTCGTCGATCCTCTGTATCCACATGCATGGTCCAGACTCACCAAAACGGCATGTGTGATTCACTATTCATCTAATGTGATTCACATGATTGCCACATTCTCCCTCTCTGACATTGAAGTAGAGGAGCCCAGTACCAGCCAAGATGAGCGCTCACTGTGGTATCCAGAGTGGAGACCCTGGCACAACCGCACATCGCTCTCCTTTCCTAGGGAAAGGACCATGCGACTCTTCAACATCCTCATCCCGAGAGGGCAAATTATGGCACATGAGCCACCGGCAGACTACACTCAATGGGAGTTCAGTCACCCCCAGTATTGCCCTTTCCATGGAAGAATCTACCATGCGATTGAGCCCTACGAGGAGGTCCAACACTTAATCCAGGAGCTGATCCAGTTGGAGTAGATCGACGCTGAGGTATTATCCCTAGATACACGTGAGGATAAGAAGGGGGGTTGAATTGTCCCCGCCAAGCACAATGGTAGTTTTTAAAATTTATGCAGCAGAATAAAAATAACTATCGACTTGAAATATAATGAAATGAGATTTAAATCCTACACGAACCAGTTCTCTCGAACTGCCCGCTCTTACACGATCAGAATGAACAATATGATCAAGCAAACCACAATCACATAGAGTGAGATAGATTTTTTAGGTGGTTCGGGACCACGACGGGCTCCCTACGTCCACCCTCACCGAATCGGTGAGGATCCACTAACTTCACATGAAGTGCACAGAGCATACGGTCGAATCACACGGAGACGTAGTCTCCACCACGACCCGACAATCGGATAAAGACACACACACACTCACTACAACAACCGCAGCACTCTAAACCCTTAACCGTACACAGACGGTTCAACACACACAGATTCGAAGTTCAGAAAAATAAAAATATGTTCAATACATGATCATAAACTGAAAAGAAATAATCACAATATATATAGGAAGGTTGCAAAAGTGTATCCTCATATCATGAAGGGCTTGGAGATGTTTTTGCTTCAAGCTTCCACAGTGGGGGGGGGGGGGTCGATCTTCAACTGATACGATGACGAGCGAACTCCTCCTTGGAGATACAGCCTCGTCGGAGCATGAACGCTTGAGAAAGGGATGTAGATCTTCAAGATGCCAACCCAGATCGCCCCTGCAAGAGAAGAAAATGTTACACACTCAAGAGGAAATCATCTCCTCTTCCACCTGCAACCAAATCCATCTCAATTGTTCTCTCTCTCTCTCTCTCTTTTTCATCAAAAGATACCAGAGGTGAGGCCCAGGAGAGGGCACCCCTCCTCAGAGAGGAGGAATGTTACCACTCCACTAGGCACCACCAGAGGGACTAATTTCCATTAATCAGAAATAGCTTATTACAATCCATTACAAAGACACCAGCCAAGGCCCTATGGGAGTGGTCGTAACATATACGAACATTCCAGACAGAAGTAACAAAGAGAAAGGTTAATGAGAGTGGCGGAAGCTGGGAAGACCAGCTTTATCCACCAACACTGCCCCTCTAGCAAGGCGGGGCAATTCCTTGACACTTCTATAGATCACCCTGGCATCTAGATCACAAGCAGCTTTGGCCAGGAGTCCGCCACCGAGTTGCCTTCCCTGAATATATGCTTGATGGGGCAGTTGAGCTGATGGAGCATCTGTTTGATTCCTCGCCACCAGAGAAAAACTGACCAATGAGGCACAACATCCTTCTGCACCGTCTGAACAAGAGCAGCACAATCGGACATCACGATAGATATAGCGTAGCCCATCTCCAAAGCAATGCTCAACCCATCATGCAGTGCCCGAGCCTCAGCCAGCAGACTATTTCCAATACCATAGAAAAAGGAAAATCCAGCTATGAAGTCACCATTCGAATTTCTAATACACCCTCCTCCCCCACTGTTCCCTGGATTACCTTTAGAGGCACCATCAATGCTAAGGCAGTAGCCAGTTGAGGGAGGATGCCATAAGACAATAATTGGTTGTTGAACATGAACTAGAGGCCTAAGATTAAAAAGATTCAGAATCTGAGCTTCTCGGTATGGAATAGGCTGTTTGAATCTAATGTCTCTAAAGGCAGCATTCAGAGCAGTCAAGATCTGAAATTGGATCTTCTCCTTGGCTGGAGCAACATCTTCATAGCGAGCAACACATCGAGCTTTCCAGATTTCCCACATAAGAAGCATGAAGCCATACAAAGCGGCAAATTGAATAGCAGACTGCATAGAAGATACAGCGATGAAACTCTAGCAGCGGATCGTTAGCTGACTGTTGAGATTCACCTTCAGACAAATCAATGGCGCCATCCAGGACCATAAGGAAGAAGCAAGGTCACTAGTAATAAATAGATGATTAAGGTCTTCTTGACTAGCATACTGATAGCATTCACATTTAGAAGCAAGAGCCACACCACAATCAGTAATCCTTGTATCAACTTGGACCGCCCTATGAATAATCTTCCATGTAAAAATGGAGGATTGAGGCGAGAACGCCTTATGCCAAATCTTGCTCCAAGCCCTCCGTTGGACCCCATGTGTAGCAGAACAGAAATAAGTAAAAGAAGTGGTGAACTTGCCAGAGTTACTCCCCGTCCAGCAGCAAACGTCCCTAGCACTATACAGTTGAATATGTAAATCCTCAGTCGAAACGATCAGATATTGCCACAGATGATGATGTAGATTAAGCATCATTTCCCAAACACTGAAACGTTGCTGGATTGTGATGCAACTAGCAGAAATCAAAAATCTAATGAGTGGCCTATCCCCAATCCAAGTATCACGGAAGAAATCAATATCTTCCCTATTACCAACCATCCATCACGATTGTGATAGAACAACTTCCTTAGCCTTGTTGAAATTAGTCCTGCAAATGCCTCGGGGAAAGGCTTCACATCATCCATGAGATGAGTATTCAAGAACCGATGCCTGGCATATCTGGACCAAAGTGAGGAACCTTGCATAATATTCCACAACAGCTTGATAGTAAGAGAGAGTTGAATATCTCTTAGGCTCCGGAACCCCAGACCACCCTCCACTTTAGGCTTTTGGAGGTCTGACCATGCTATCTAATGTCTCTTGTGTAATTCCTTCAAGCCACTCCAGAAAAAATTGGCACATATACTATCAATCTGTTTACATATAGAGACAGGTATATTAACAAAAGAAGCAAGGTATATAGGCAGGCTTCTAAGTATAGAGTTAATCAAAACTGCTCTTCCAGCTGGGGATAATAATTGCGTGCACCAACCAGCCAACCAAGTGTTGATTCTATCAATAATATATTGGAAGTCCACTGAGACAAGCTTCCCTACCTTTAGAGGCACACCAAGATAGTTCATAGCGCCCACATGCTATCTATGACCAGTGCGATCGTGGATCCTATGCGCAGTGCTTGAAGGAGCCTTAGAAGACAACATAAAGTAGCTTTTCCCAACATTGATAGATTGGCCTGAACTATCTTGATAACATTACAAGAAGTGAAGAAGCCTCTGGATATTCCTATCAGCAGCATTGGTGAATATCATCGTATCATCAGCATAGAGAAGGTGAGAAACAGCAATGCACCCACACGGCGAGTGGAAGTATTGGATTCTACCATTCAAATATAGCTCCTTCAAACCTCTGCTAAGTACTTCTGAACCGATGATAAAAAGGATAGGGGCCAGAGGGTCGCCTTGGTGAAGGCCTCTAGTGGATTTGAAGAATCCAGCGAGACTCGCATTGAATGATATAGAAAACCAACAATTCAAAACAAGCATGCCAATGTAAGACATAAAGCGATTGCTAAATCCAAACCTCCGCATAACTTCAAATAGGAAGTCCCACTCCATCCTATCATAGGCTTTAGCCATGTCTAACTTGAATAAGATAGTATGACCTCTTACCTTCTTATTGATATCTGCTACAAGCTGGCGGGAGAGAGAGACACTGTCCAAGATGAAGCGCCCTTTGAAAAAGGCACATTGTTCTTTTGAGATGAGAGCAGGCAGCAGAGGCATCAACTGACCGCAAATAATACGCGCGACAATTTTATAAGCAAAATTGTAGAGGCTGGTGGGGCGAAAATCACTAAACGAAACATGCTCCTGAACCTTGGGTACCATAGTAATAATGGAAGCTGTGATTCCTCGAGGCAAAGAAAACCCTTGAAAGAAACCTTGCACAGCCGCAATAACATCAATAGAGATGATATCCCAACAGGAGGTGAAAAACACCCCAGAAAATCCATCTGGCCCAGGAGCACTAGTTCCCTTAAGCAAGAAGATGGCTTCATTTATCTCCTCTGGAGATGGAACAACACAAAGTTCCTAGTTCTGAGAGTTTGTAATGGTCTTCGGGATGCAATTTAACAATTCCTGGTCTATACAGTGCGATTCAGTTGATAAAAAGGCTTGATAAAACTCTACCGCCTTGGCTTTCAGCACCTCCTGATCCGAACACCAGTTATTCGAGCCAGCAATCTTTAACCTGGATATAAAATTTCTCCTTCTGTTTACCTGTACCACAGAATGATAGAAGGATGTATTTCTGTCCCCATTATTCAGCCAATTGATCCTTGATTTTTGACACCAGAAAGTCTCCTCATGGCGCAAAGCAATGCGCAAACTAGCATTAGCAACATTAAGCGCCATCCTGTTAGTATCAGTAGGATCCCCATCAAAGATAGATTGGCATAAATCTACCTGGTCTTCCGCATCCCAAACGTTTTGAGTGACATCTCCAAAGACACATTTATTCCTAGTGCGTATCATGTTCTTAGTTTCTTTTAGTTTGAATTGGAGTCTAGTAAAGGCATTTGGGTGTGCCACAATGGCACCCTCCCAAGCACTCCGAACCACATGCAAGAAATCCTTATGGGACACCCACATTTCATGGAAGATAAATCTGCTTGGACCTATCGCACTAGATGGGACTGAGATAACTGAAGGCGAGTGATCTGAGGGGCCCCTTCTGAGATGAGTAACTTGGACATTGGGAAAGCTAAGTTGCCACGATCTATTGTAAAGGACTCTATCAAGCCGTGCCCGAATATTTGCCATACCAGTGCGATTATTGGTCCAAGTGTAAGCAGATCTTACAAAACCAGCATCAAACAAACCAGCCCTGGCCAATAGAGCATTGAAATCAGACATTGCATCCAAGCTATATGGGAGGCCACCAATCTTCTCTATGGAACTGGAAATACAGTTGAAGTCCCCGCCAATTGCCCAGGGAACATTCACAGTTGAAGCAAAGGAGCTGAGATCAGCAAATAAGTCCCGTCTAGTCTCTCTGGAACATGAGGCATAAATACAGGTTAAGTATTTAGAGAAAGTCGACCTCTCCATATGTCCCAGAGTGATATACTGCTCCGAATAAGCAACCACCGATAAAGGCATTGAGGCATGCCAAAACACCCACATTTTAGAGCTATCACCATCATTACCTGCATACTTGTCCATACAAAGAAGCCTAGCCAACGAAGACGCTTTGGAAAAGGGAATCTTCGGTTCACTAATAGCCACAACCATCGGGCGGAGCTTCATAACATACCTTCGGAGAAATCTCCTTGAAGCCCCATTACCAACTCCTCTAATATTCCATATGAAGACAGAATCCATCATCATTGATGATTAATGCCCAAACCCCCATCCGCCGATCGAGCTCGTGCTCTGGTAACCACACCTCCCATACTAAGAGCCTCCGAAAAGCCATGATGCAAGACATGGTGTGGCATGAAGATATTTTCAGAACCCGTGCGATTGGCAGTCTCCATACCAGGTTGTCCAAGTGGTGAAATAACATCAGTCTGAACCCAATCACCATTCATGATCGTAGGCTTTATGATACTAACACAAGTTAAATTAATATTCAGATTACCTTCTGAGGCCATACATTGCATGTCCTGCACACCTGCAACATCTTCATGCACTGACGTCGAATGCGTGCATACAGGTATAGAAGAACAACCAGCCTGCAAGACTCCAGAAGGCCCCTCTTGCACCCTCATATCCTCCGCTATAGTATCCTTAAGCCTATCATCCGTTTGAACAACAACCATAGCTAGACCAGATTCTTCTGCCACAGTACCACCGGAAGAGCTAGTTGCTTGCACCGACCCAGTAGCTAAACATCCCCCACTCATCTTAGGCGGCGGGGACTCTCGATTCCTCCAGGAAAGAGAGCCACAATCAACTACAACTTCCTGCGGAACTCCATAACGCCTGATCTCCTTGCCCTTATTGACAAGAATCCAAGTACCATCAGGACTAGGTTTCCCCGATACCTTGGCATTCAATCTGGACTCTGGTTTATACTTAGACCTGCAAGTTTCCTAATTATGTCCCAGTCGCTTACAAGTAGTGCAATAGTGCGGAACGTTAATGTAAATAATATCCTGCCAAAACCCATCGCAATCTGGGCCCATGCCAATCCAGAGATGATCAGAGCGGGTTTTAAGGAGATCCAACTCAACACAAACCATGGCCGCCTTAGTATTAATTCGGAATTCTGATGCATGCGCAACCTGAAGAACTGGTCTGACGTTGGCTGCGATGGACATTAAAAACTTCTTCTGATATAAGTTAACCGGTAAGTTGGGGAACTCAATCCAGATGGGACAGACCGAAGGCTCCTCCTCCGGCTGGAACAACGGTGACCACTTGAAAAATCGGAAGAGCTTCCCTTGAACATGTATTGCTTCACGTAGAAGAACACGTAAATAATCATCATGTGTTTTGAACCATAGAAGAAGATGTTGGTTGTCCAACGCACTAATGATAAAAAAATCCTTCAACCCACATTTGGTCGCCAGGTGCGATCTGATCTCAGGGAACGCAGGACGACCAAAGGCTATTTTGGCAACAACAGTAAATAGTAGAGGTTAGAGGGAAGCATCGATCTCTTCCTTCGTGAAAAAGCAAGCAGGCTCCCCCCTATCAGTAGATGAAGGTTGATGCAGATCGATATCAACCTGAGGGAGCTCCAGGGATGCAGCCAGCACCTTGGCAAAAGACCTCCTTCCCTTAAGGCCACACTCGCCGCCTTACCGGCCACCAGGGCATCCTCCTCCACCGGAGGATCCCCACGTCCAAAGTTTTGAGCGTAAAACCCTAGCAGCACAAAATCCTCCTCCTTAGGGGCGGCGGGAAGCAAACCCCATAGCGTAAAACCCTAGCAGCACAAAATCCTAGCAGAGCCCTCCCTCTCTTGCAAGCTTACCTCTCTCATAGTCTCTACTGTTCTCTCTAGATCTGAAATCGTAACTCATATAAATGGCTACAAAAGCATACATGAAAGACCACAAAAGCCCATGCTAAACCATTGCAAAACCCCTCTTAGATGTGTATGATAACCCTAGGGTCAAAGGGTTCAAAAATACAACCCAAATGGATTAGGTTAGATGGGTTTCGAACTCAATTGTTTGGCACGTGCGCCGCAGTCGGTCGATCAAAACTGGGAGGCGGTCGACCGATCAGTGAGCCTGTTCTGTCTGGCCAGTTTTGACTGTTTTGGACGATCGAAGACTCCTTGCCGATTGACCGATCAGTGAGCCTATTCTGTCTGGCCAGTTCTGACTGTTTTGGTCGACCGAAGACTCCTTGCCGGTTGACCGAAATTCCAGCAGAATGCAAAAATCAAGAGAAATTTGTAAGAATTCAAGCTCAATAGCCCCAAGTGGAAGATGCATGAAGCACATTCATGAAAACCCATGAACAAGGTGCATGTAAACACTTTGAAAACTTAATTATTCTCAACTAAAGTTCAAGATCATATAGCTATGCATTTTTGCCATATGAATGAGCATCATGAAACCAAATTCCACCATGAATGATATAAAAGATTTAAACACATTGTGACCCTTAGAAATCCATGCAGAAAATGCATGAACTACACACATCACAAAGAGTGTCAACTCCACTCAATAAAATGCATGTAACCCAATTTCACCAAGATTCACATGAATTAACTTAATCAACTTTCAAGCTCAAAACTCCATGAACAAAATGCAGAAAATGCATTGGCTTGATGCTAAGCAAGCAAGGGGTCGACTCCATTCTTTGATGGGTCGACTCCATGTGAAATGTAAAGCATTAAATGGTTTGGTCACCATGGATGTTAATCCTGCACAGCAAGATAATCAAAATATAAGATCCTGAATCATCAATGGACATTTTTCACAACACATGCACACACGATTTGTCATCATTAAAACTAAATGACCAAAATCAACTCGGGGATCCAACAATCTCCCCCTTTTTGATGATGATAGAACAAGTGATGTGTGCGTGAATTTCAATTCAAGTGCCAAAACATTTGTTTGTGCATGGTTTGAGATGGTTTCAGCGAAGAGTAATGAATATGCACTTTGAGGTTTAAAAGTGTATGCTATGTATGAGCTATAATGCTAGCGAACTGAAAACTATGCATTAACATGAAAAAATAAGTATCAAGTGTACTGAACATCAAGGGTACTGAACGCACATTATTCTACCCCTTTTTGTCATAAAAAAAATCGACTGACAATGGGGTTATTAAACCTTGTTAGCATTCTGTGTTTTGATGATGTCAAAATCTATGACTCATATGTGTATGATGTCATAGGTGTTTGGACCATATGAATTATGTGCTTGATTGAATTATTCATGGTATAAATGATTTCTATTGAACACATGCTGCATGCATCATGCTTCAGCTCATTTGTCCATACCAGATACTGTTCATACAATATAAATGCATTTTAGGTCAACATACAGTCGACAAAGTTAACACTATGCACAAAAAATCAATACATCTGCATAAAGTTTTTGCACATGTCATTTTACTGAATAACCTGTGCACATGACATTTCATCGAACAGTTGGTGTGCATGTCATTGGTCTGTGCATCAGTTCAGTCTTGTAGTAAATCAATGCATCTTCTTGACCTAAGGTCGATCTCAGTTCTCAGAAGTTCAAAAATAACGTCAACCTTAGTGTTCAGCATGTTCATGGTTAGAGTCGATGCTAGCTGATGTTGTTTAAGTGCATGAGTCAGTGCATCACATGTAAAGTCGATGCTAGCATCACACATTGCATTTAGAGTCGATGCTAGTTGCACCTTGTGCATACTAAGGTCGGTGCTAGTGTCATGTATGTTGCATACATAGTCGGTGCTAGTCACTATTGACTGAATAGTCAGGTCGGTGCTGGTCATCTTGTCTACATGACTAAGGTCGGTGCAAGTATACATGCATGCAATCAGGTCGATGCTAGTGTTCACTGAGGTCGATGCTAGTTAGCTTTGTTTGTACGTAAGGTCTATGCTAGCTGGCTTTGCTTCATGAATAAAGTCTGTGTCAGCTAGTTTTTTCTCTTATATCTCTTACATAAGTTCAATGTCAGATTGAAGTTGGTGTTGATCTCATGCCTATATTCACAGAACTCATTGCATGTCATATTTGTTTGGTTTGAACCTCAATGTGTGTGCATGACCATTGATCATTCTCTCACTTAATTACATCATGATTAATTTCATAAACCATAAATCAATGTGTAAGATTTATTGGATTCTTTTAGTCAAATCTTACTACCAGGTGCTTGACTAAATGCCTCTTATACTGTAGGGACTTAAGTACAAACCAGGTTCGAGTAACATAAGTTCTGGAAGCAGCTAAGTCAGAAACATGGTCGAATAGGTCAAGACCAATCATTGGCACAACCATGTGCAAATGATTAGTTGGGGCACGTGATCCAAGGGATGCCACGTGGAAAGCTTAACAACCTACTTTGACACATGGATGCTTTAAGGCGCTCATGTTATGATGGGAACATTCCCTCCATACGACTAGGCGATTCTTTTTTGGAGATCGCATTGGATCCTACCACATGGAGCCATCTGACGGAGGGAGCATCATCGTCTTCATCAAGTTACCTCCGGCGCCCCTGTTTTCCATATAAAAGCACCTGCAGAGAAGAAAAAATATAATATAACAAGGGAGAAGAAAAAAAAGAAGAGCAAGCGGTAGAAAGCTCGCAGAAAATAGAGAAAGAGAAAAAGAAAGAGAGGGAGATAGAATTGAAGAAAGTCAAAAAAAGAGAACAGAGAGAGAAAGTAGACTGAGAAAATCAGAGAGAGTTTTGAGAGCAGAGATCGTGAGAGAGTTAGCAGCCATCTGTGAGTGAAATTCCAGTAGTTCGTGTGTTTGAAAAAGAAGAAGAGTGAACAGTAGCAAGATCCGAGGAGGAACGAGATATGTAGCCTCTGGATCAGATCTAAACTACATTGCTCCAAAGCGAGCTATATTTTCTGAGCTTTAATTCCAGCTTTCTGTTGCTGATTTGTATCATTCTTATTTTTTCATTTTACATTCCATTTCAGAAGTTGTGAATCAGCGGTGGCATAAGCTGTAAGGCCCAGCGGTTTGAAGCTGTGAATCAGCGAAGGCTAAGCTGTATTGCCCAGTGGTGGCTAAGCTGTAATGCCCAGCGGAGCAAGCTGTAAGTCAGCGGTTGTAGGCAAGCTGTAAGGCCCAGCAGTTTAAGCTGTGTATCAGCGGAATCCACATTCTGGTTGGAGTGTGGGGGGGATATAGGTCTGGAGGACCAAACCACCTAAAAATCTTTTGTGTGCTGTGGTTTGATTGTCTACTTTGATTTCACTAGATGCATGCTTAGGATCGTGTTCTAATTGCATATCTGTTGACGCCCCTTGATCAGTTTGCTACCTATCTGTGTGTGTACTATCTACACGTTAGATACCTAGCTGTTCTTTTGGCCATCGATATGTTATTTAGTGAGTCTTTCTGTTAACTAAGTCAATCAGTTTAATTCCGCAATAGTTAACTAGATAGAGCTTATTTGCCTAGTTTTAAGAGCAAAATTTTAAAGAGCGATTCATTCACCCCCCCTCTGAATCCTTGCCGCACCATCACCACACATAACAATTGGTATCAGAGCATACCATTGATTCAACAATTGGTATCAGAGTGGGTCTCTGAATTTCAGATCAAACGATCTGTAGAGGGTCGTGTCATTTTATGTTCGGTGTTCTACTGTGTTGATTTGATGGTTTGGTGCTTTGCTTTGCAATAGTTTTAGTTCAGTGCATCTCTTATATATTGTCTTCTAGTCTTTAGATCTAAATTTGGTCAGTTGTTTTTCAATGGCTCATCCACCAATCTTCAGTGGTAATGATTTTGATTTATGGTTAAAAGGCTTGCATCGATATGTAAGATCAACTGATCCTGATCTATGGAAGGTAATTGTTCATGGTCCACATAAATTATCAAAAGATAAATCTAAATGGACTGATGAGGATAGATTAAGAAATTCTGACAATGTTAGTGCATTAGATCTGATGAAGGCATCAGTTGATAGAGTTCTGATTTCGTGTGTTTCATGTTGCAGGTCTGCCAAAGATATTCTAGACAAATAGAAGATTGCAGGGAATTGTAACACATGTCTAATGGTTGAAAAAGATGGACAAAATAGTGATCAACAAGAAGATAAAGATGAGGTATCTTCTGACTTTGAAAATTATACTGTGGATTACTGGATTAGAGCTTACAATGATTTGATTGATTCTCATGAGCAGTTAAGAAAACAAAATAGAAAGCTAAGAAGAAAACAAAATAGTGTAGTGAGCACAAGTATAGACAATGATAATTTCAAAACCCTGGAAACAGAAAATAAACATCTGAAGAAACAATTGGAAGGTTTTGAAAATGTTGTTTCAGAAATGAGTAAAATGAAGTCTGTAAATGAAAGTCTTGAGAAAATCATTGAGAAGAATAATGAAAAGGTCAAAAGACTTCAAGAAGAGAATCAAGCTGATGTTCTCAAGCATAAAAAACAATTTTCCTTTCTAAAAAATGAAAACAATGAACTTGCTGTTAAGATTTTTGAACTAGAGAATAAATTGAAATCATTAGGAGATGATCAAATCCTACTCAATGAACTGGTTCAGAATGAACAAAGAAGAAAAGAAAATGAAGAATTGAAGCTGTTGAACACTGCTATATCAGAAAAACTTCTTGCTTTAGAAAAAGGAAAAAATGTTTACAATGAAGAATCTAAAAAACTGAGCAATCTGGAACAAGAAATTGAGAAATATAAAACTACAAACAAAGTGCTAAATGAATGTGTTAATTGCAGTGAACAAGAGATTGCAAGTTATGAAATACACATTGCATCTCTAGAAAATGAGATTCAAGATTTGAAAAGATCTTTGTTTAAATTTGTTAGTGGGCAAGATAATCTGAACAAATTGCTGAGAAAAAAGGTTAATTCAAGAAGGAAGGGTTGGGCTACAATAATGTTAATAAGAAAGTTTTTAAAAACAAGTTAATGACATCATTTGTCACTGTATCAAATGTAGCCACCACTTCAGAGGTTAAATAGTCCAATGTTCAAAAAATTCAGAAACTACCCGACAAAGTGATAAAGAATGATCACTTGCAGAAAGAGTCAAGAAGCTCACATGCTAGAACTGTGCATGCTAAACACAGCTTGAACACACATGCACATGCACACAAAAAGAAAATATCATGCCATTATTGTCATAGATTTGGTCATCTAATGCATGAGTGTAGATTGATGGAACAAGATGTTCTGAATGTAAGATCTGTGCACTCTAGGAAATTTAATGTCAAAAATCATGCTTCAAAGAAATCGAATGGTTCTTGTTATAACTGTGGTAAGCATGGACATTTCATAAATGAATGCTTCATTTTGAAACAAGATGATAGAAAGCATGCTAGGAGCCTTGTTTCTGATCAGAGTAAGAAAACTCACTTTTCTCGTTGCGGAAAATTTGGCCACAATGGTGCTCACTGTTGGCATGATCAAAGAGAAAAATTCTATTCCGAATATGTTCATATCTCTGCCAAGAAAAATGATTTTAAAAAATATAACTCTAGTTCTAGAGGCAAGCACATTGCATGCTTCCACTGTGGAAAGCATGGCCATGTAGTCAAGAACTGTTGGCATGCTCAGGGAAAGAATTTTAAATCTGAATGTGTTAAATTCCCTGTAAATCAAAGTGTTTGTTGGAATAAATCAATTTTTAAATAAAAATTCATTACATGTTTTAATTGTGGAAAGCTAGGCCACAGGGCTGCTGACTGTTGGCTGGCTAATCATAAAAGATTAAACTTGCATGTGAGCTACAGAAGCAATCATGCTCATGCACATAAATTCAATTCTCATGTGAACATGAAAAATAGTCAGAATTCTTGTTATTATTGTGGTCAGTTTGGACATTCTATGTCTAACGGTTTCATGATGAAATTTGATGATCCTTATGCTCAAAAACTGTGGAGAGCAACATTCAGAGGTGCTATTGACCATGGGAGACCCAAGAATTATTGGGTATCTCAATATTCAAAATGAGGTTCAATCTTTGCAGGTGTGCCTTGGGACTGAGGAATAGAAAGGGGGTAAATAAACCAAGGCACCCTTGTATGAAAATCCCATTTCTGCACTTTTCAGGTAACATTCTTGCATTCTTCAGGCTTGTTTATTTGAATTCGTCAGAAATCTCGTTTCATGCTTAAGTTGTTAAATAAAATCTCATGCATACATGTTCTTAACTGCTTTGTCATTTGCACTGCACAATCTGAACTTTTTCATATATTGAGCTATGTGTGCGCATATTCATTGAAGACATGTTGAATTCATTTCTCATCTGCATGCATTAATGTCTTGTCACTTGATTGTGCACATAGAGGAGGTTAGAAACTTATGAGCATAGTCTGCATATTTGTGCATATATGTGAATTGCATATGTCAATTGTCTGCTTACACATGTGTTTGACATACAGTCATTGAAAATCTGATGCATATAGGACTATTTTGGTACTGCATTGTAATGCATGACCATTATGGTATATCAAATGGTAAGGTACTAAAGGGCAGATGAAATCAATCTGGAGGTTCTTACTATGTGTGAGGTGTTCCTTTAGACCAAGTCCTCTGTCTAGTACCATGGGTCATATTGCATAGAGGGCAGTCTGAATGATCATGAGCATGAATCATAAAATCATATGTTCTGCCTTCATTGCATATATTGCATAAAGTCAAGGGGAGTCTATCTAGCCTTTGCATGTCTTCATGCAACATGTGTCCATGTAATGCTTTTAAGAAAGTCACTGCATATGCATACATGTAGTGACTGCATTGCATATCACTTATTTTGAAAACTCCAAAGAGAAGTGACTCACTGCATATAGACAATGGGAGTATTTTAAATTCTTCAGTTTTGTCATTGTCTGAATTCTTCCTATCCACTTATCTGATTTATCTTGCCATATCTATAATACCAGTGACTCCATCATCAAATGATCTCTGTGGGTTGATTCTCCATTAATACCATCTGAACTCTGAATTCTGAAAATTCTATCTGCTACTCCTTAATTTGCTGAAGGAGAGTTTTAATTGATTTCAATCATTTTTGTGCTATCCCTTTCTGGCAACTGAACATTATATCAAAAGACTCAGTTGAAAAGATAGGTGAGGCCTATCTGGAAGACTGACTCTTGCGTGAGTAGATCCCTGGATCCCACCTCCGCCTAAGTACTATTCCAGTTGTAATTTCTTTTGCCAGCTCACCCTTGACATTCTTCACTATTATAACTGTTAGGCTGGTTTGACTGAATTTCAATCTCTGTTATTGGCTTCTGAACTTCTATTCAATCTCAACCTCATAGTTCCTGCTGCATAACTTGAAATGTCTGTCAATTTTCTACTCTTTAACAAAGCTTCCTGAAAATCTACCTGATTCACTTTGATAAACTCTGTAACAAGTATGAGTTTTGACATCATCATTTTATATGCATGTTTGTTTACACTTTTGATGTTTGTTGCTGCTCAGATAATGACTGAACTTAGATTTGAAGAAAACTTTAGCCTGTGAACTGCTTCATAAATTTGAAATCATCATGAATGTGGAATCTTCCATTATACAGGTTTAAGAATAGTTGTTAATTTGCATTGGTTTAAGTCTAATGTACTCTTAAGTTTGAACTTAATGGACTTGAAAATATCTGATTCAATCCTTTTAATAAACCTTAACTGTTTGTCTCATATAAGTTCATGTAAGACTTCCTGAAATCTGAAAAGTTGAAATCTTGATTGAAACTCATAGTGTAAGTATTGCTCTTAAACATTTAATCTATCTGAAACTATTTTATAAGAAAATTGTGGACAGAGCAATGACTCTGGTTACTGAGAAACCTGTCCAAAAGACTGTGTCATGAAGTACCATAGTTAACTCTGTTTAAAAATCATTGAAAATAATGTGAAAATATGGTAGAGCAATGGCATGGTTGTATTGAATAACTGGGGATTCCAGCCTCTAACCAAGATGTCTCCTCGTATAAAAGATACTTCTAATGCTACCTCTGTTCTCTAAATAGAGAAGCAATATGGTTATCACACTGAGTAACTAGGTCATTTCACCTAAGACGTGTTGTGCCTCATGTAAAATGGTGTTGATTAAACCAAAATTGCTCATTGAAAAATAAATTGGTGCTCTATAAGAAAAATCTAAAAAATATATGCATCAGAAAATTCTGTAAGAACAATCAAATTCAGATATAAACATGAATGTTTAATCTCAATACTACCTTGGGTTACTCTTAAAGGAGTCATGGAAATTAAACTGATTAAGATGGAAGAAGGTTGAACTAGAATGTTATATTAGCAAGTAGTTCATTTTTATTAAAGAATTGTCTCAGATATGAGTATTGAATCTTATTAAAGAACTCTAGTTACATCATTCTTAAACCATACTTTTCAATCAAAGCCAATTCATAAGCTCTTATAATGGAAGACTCTGAAATCTAAATATTGATTTATGAAGTTGGTATCGTACTGAAAAATTCTTCATCTAAGATACTTTGAAAATTCACTGATACATTTGTTCAAATTACTGCTCTCTGTCACTACCAATTCTTGATCACTTATTTAATTGTTTCTAAAAAATCTGTGTTTTGATTGATCTCTACACATTACCTTAATTTCTCTCTTGTATTCTCTCTAGACACATTCCTCATCTGTCCTTCCTATTGAAAGCTTTGTTTCTTCTGTGACATGGCTGCACTGCATTGATTTATAGGGAAGAGCAGAATCTTGTCTAGACCGCATTCATTGTTTCTCAAAGGGGGATAATTATATGTAGTTTCAACTATTTTTTTCAAAGGGGAGAATGTGTTTTGTTGGTATTTGCCACATCTTTAGGCATCAGGTCCTGCATTCACTTTCCATAGGGGGAGAATAGTGTGCCACATTGTTTGCATTTGTATGCCTGACTTGGATCTTTTGTCTGCATTTGTGCTTTAATAAATTGCTCTATTTTAGGTTCTTCCTTTTTGATGAAGTCAAAGGGGGAGAATATGTAGAGTCATATTGAGTGTTTGTGTATTCATGCATGGAATCATGTGTCTGCATGCATGAATGGAATCAATTGTCATTTGTCTGTGTATTAATTGATACATGTTTGGAATGAGTTTTGGGGGAGAATCAATAGAATTCATTCACTACACTGGCTTGAATAATCTCATGAATAATTGAACATCTGGTTCATTTGACTTATTACATTGTCATGCTGACTCATATGACTCATAGTGTTACCATCATCAAAAAGGGGGAGATTATTTACATTCTGTGTTTTGATGATGTCAAAATATATGACTCATATGTGTATGATGTCATAGGTGTTTGGACCATATGAATTCTGTGCTTGATTGAATTATTCATGGTATAAAGGATTTCTATTGCACCCATGCTACATGCATCATGCTTGAGCTCATTTGTTCATACCAGATACTGTTCATACAATATAAATGCATTTCAGGTTAACATATAGTCAATAAAGTTAACGCTATGCATAAAAAAATCAATACATCTGCATAAAGTCCGCGCACATGTCATTTTACTGAATAACTTGTGTGCATGACATTTCGTCGAACAGTTGGTGTGCATGTCATTGGTCTGTGCATCAATTCAGTCTTGTAGCAAATAAATGCATCTTCTTGACCTAAGGTCGATCTCAGTTCTCAGAAGTTCAAAAATAACGTCAACCTTAGTGTTCAGCATGTTCATGGTTAGAGTCGATGCTAGTTGATGTTGTTTAAGTGCATGAGTCAGTTCATCACATGTAAAGTCGATGCTAGCATCACACATATTGCATTCAGAGTCGATGTTAGTTGCACCTTGTGCATACTAAGGTCGGTGCTAGTTGCATTAAGGGTCGGTGCTAGTGTCATGTATCTTGCATACATAGTCGGTGCTAGTCACTATTGATTGAATAGTCAAGTCGGTGCTGGTCATCTTGTCTACATGACTAAGGTCGGTGCAAGTATACATGCATGCAATCATGTCGATGCTAGTGTTCACTGAGGTCGATGCTAGTTAGCTTTGTCTGTACGTAAGGTCTATGCTAGCTGGCTTTGCTTCATGAATAAAGTCTGTGTCAGCTGGTTTTTGCTCTTATATCTCTTACATAAGTTCAATGTCAGATTGAGGTTGGTGTTGATCTCATGCCTATATTCATAGAACTCATTGCACGTCATATTTGTTTGGTCTGCACCTCAATGTGTGTGCATCACCATTTATCATTCTCTCACTTAATTACATCATGATTAATTTCATAAACCATGAATTAATGTGTCAGATTTATTGGTTTCTTTTAGTCAAATCTTACTGCCAGGTGCTTTACTAAATGCCTCTTCTACTATAGGGACTTAAGTATGAACCAGGTTTCAGTAACTTAAGTTCTGGAAGCAGCTAAGTCAGAAACATGGTCGAATAGGTCAAGACCAATCATTGGCACAACCATGTGCAAATGATTAGTTGGGGCACATGATCCAAGGGATGCCACGTGGAAAGCTTAACAACCTACTTTGACATGTGGATGCTTTAAGGCGCTCATGTTATGGCGGGAACATTCCCTCCATACGACCATGCGATTCTTTTTTGGAGATCGCATGGGATCCTACCACGTGGAGCCATCTGACGGAGGGAGCATCATCATCTTCATCAAATTACCTCTGGCGCCCCTGTTCTCCATATAGAAGCACCTGCAGAGAAGAACAAATGTAATATAACAAGGGAGAAGAAGAAAAAAGAAGAGCGAGCGGTAGAAAGCTATCGAAAATAGAGAATGAGAAAAAGAAAGAGAGGGAGATAGAATTGAAGAAAGTCAGAAAAAGAGATCAGAGAGAGAAAGCAGACTGAGAAGAATCAGAGAGAGTTTTGAGAGCAGAGATCGTGAGAGAGTTAGCAGCCATATGTGAGTGAAATTTCAGTAGTTCGTTCGTTTGAAAAAGAATAAGAGAGAGTAGTAGCAAGATCCAAGGAGGAAGGAGATCTGTAGCCTCTGGATCAGATCTAAGATACTTTGCTCCAAAGCGAGCTATACTTTTTATGCTTTAATTCCAGCTTTCTGTTGCTGATTTGTATCATTCTTGTTTTTCCATTTTACATTCCATTTCAGAAGCTGTGAATCAGCGGAGGCTAAGTTGCATTACCTAGCGGTGGCTAAGCTATAATGCTCAGCGGAGCAAGCTGTAAGTTAGTGGTTGTAGGCAAGCTGTAAGGCCCAGTAGTTTAAGCTGTGTATCAGCGGAATCCATATTCTGGTTGGAGTGTGGGGTGGATGTAGGTCTGGAGGACCGAACCACCTAAAAATCTTATATCTACTGTGGTTTGATTGTCTACTTTGATTTCGCTAGATGCATGCATAGGATCGTGTTCTAATTGCATATCTGTTGACGCCCCTTGATCAGTTTTCTACCTATCTGTGTGTGTACTAACTGCACATTAGATACCTAGCTGTTCTTTTGGCCATCGATCTGTTATTTAGTGAGTCTTTCAGTTAACTAAGTCAATCAGTTTAATTCCGCAACAGTTAACTGGAGAGAGCTTATTTGCCTAGCTTTAACAGTAAAATTTTAAAGAGGGATTCATTCACCCCCCCACTGAATCCTTGCCGCACCATCACCACACATAACAATTGGTATCAGAGCATACCATTGATTCAACAAACCTGTTATGTACATGTATGATCTAAAGATGTATCTATGTGAAATGAAGTATGATATGTGGGAAATTAATCAAGCAAGCAAGCACGCAAGCATTTTTTCTCCTCTAACAGTCTCTTAAAGCAATTCAATTGCACTTTTAATTCCCTTATTCCCAAGAAAGATGGGGCTGATTCTTTTGAGCAATTCAGACCAATTTCACTCTGTAATTTTATTTACAAATCAATCTCTAAACTTATCTCTAATAGGATTCAGAGAGTTCTTCCGAAGCTTATCAGTAGGAATCAGTCAGCCTTTATCAAGGGGAGGAGTATTCATCACAACATCCTTCTGGCCAATGACATTATTTGGGACCTGCATTCCAAGACCAAAGGAAAGTTCATCAGTCTGAAGGTAGTTCTCAGGAAAACTTTTGAGTCCGTTAATATAAGGCATCTCTATTACCTAATGAACAATATCGGTTTTCCAATGCAATGCATCAGATGGATTTCAGCTTGTTTAGAAGGGCCTGCTTATTCTGTTTTGATGAATGGCTCACCTCAAGGTTTTTTTAATAGTATTAATGGGATTAGATAAGAAGACCCATTATCTCCTTATTTATTCACTATTGTGATGGAAGGACTGACTTCAATGTTGGAAGATAAGGTTACAAAAGGAGAAATTAATTGCCCCACAGCAGATAACTTAAAGATTTCTCACATCCTATTTGCTAATGACCTGATTCTCTTTTTGAAGAATGACCCACAGACAATCAGTCAAGTGGGACATATGCTTCAACAATTTGCCAATATGTCAGGTCTCAAACTGAATTCAGATAAGAGCAAGGCTTATTTAGGGGGCTGTGTTCAAAACCATAAAGAAGTAATCAGTCAATTGAGAGTAAGTCAAGGTGATCTTCTGGTGCCATACCTGGGACTTCCCTTAATCTCCAAATCGATTAAGAAGGGTAATTGTCTACCAATTATTGAGAAAATCAAGAGAAGAATAGATTCCTGGAAAAATAGGTTGCTCTCAAGAGTTGGAAGACTGGAATTGGTGAAGTATGTTCTCTCTTCATACTCACTTTATTGGGCAGCTGCATTTTCTCTGCCTGCAGCCTTAATTGATGATATTGATAGACTATTGAGAAATTTCTACTGGACGGGCCACTCATCAAAACCATCCACATATATGGTTTCATGGAATCAAATATGCAAACCCAAATCTGAAGGGGGACTAGGTCTCAAAAATCTGAGAGAGAGGAACAGTGCTAGTTCAGGTATGTTGCTTTGGGAGATTCTTCAGAGGAAAGAGTCACTGTGGTATGACTGGGTTAAGAATAAGTATCTTAACAAGAAAAACATTTGGGAATATAAGGTCAAGCATTATTATTCCTCGGCATGGAAGGCGGTTCTGTAAGCTAGAAATTGGATTAGGGAACATATTACTTACCAAATCTCAGATGGTAAAGATACTAATCTGTGGTCGGATCCATGGATTAATGGAGAAAGTATCAATCAACTATATGGAGACCAAGTCAGAGAGGACCTTGAACTACCGAAAGATGCTAAGGTTCAGATACTAATTTCAGCAGGGAAATGGAGTCTGCCTATTGCCCTGTCCAATGAAATGCTTGAACTGTGGGATAGAATTAATTCAATTCTAAGTCACAATGGTGGACGAGATGTCATCAAATGGAATCACTCTGTGCAAGCCATTAAAACCAGCAACATCTGGGAGGTCATCAGGGAAAAAACACTACAATGTTGTTTCATGAATGGATTTGGAACAACCCGACTGCTCAGATGGCTTCTCATTGCACTTGGCAAGCTGCACTACAAAAATTGACCACTGCAGATAACCTCCAGTCCAGAGGACATTATCTACCCAGCATATGTGTGTTATGCATAAATGCAAGTGATACTCAAGATCATCTATTCTTTGAATGCTATTATACTAATTCGATTTGAAAACACATTCTTCTTCGGTTTTATCTTCTCAGCGAACCAATTATAGGAATTTATCAGAAAATAATGAAGTTGCAGCAAGAATTCACAGGATCTTCTCCTTTGCTCAAGTTGATTAGAATCCTACTTCGATTCACTATTTGGAAGACTTGGAGGGAAAGATGTTCATGAATCTTTGAAGGCTTAACAGCCACCTCAAAAATTAAGCTCTTCTTAGAAATAATTGAGGATGCAAGAAGTTGTTTAGAATTTTATGGGTCTAGTAGCTTATCTAAGAGGCAGAAAGCAATATTCAACAAGTTTAACTTTAACTTAAGTTAACCTTTGAGTCCACAACCTGTGTGGTCCAGAGGTTCTTTTTCCCATTTGCTAGCTCGACTAGCATTATCATGATGTATAGTTTTTTCCTTCTTTAATACAACGCAAATTACTTACCAAAAAAAAAGTGTCAAGCATGTAAGGATCTATAGCTCCCCTTCAATGGGGTAAAAGGATAGCAAGTGAACAGTTGATTCAAAACCAAAGTGTGAGACATGAAGTATAATCAAAAAAAGTTAGTGCATGCATAAGCTTCACGCACTGCATAAACTATTATGAAGATAAATTCATAGTATACATCCATCACAATAATACCCAAAAGTGAAGAGTGTAGCAATGAGAAATGAACTTCATAATATATCGATATCATTAGAATTTCTTAAGAACAGTAGAGGGTTATTTCCTCTCTACATTTCCATTTTAGATCCTCGACTATCGGTAGCTTCGCACAACCCCATTTATGATTCTTTTATTGGACTTCACCGTTCGACGCGAGTCACCTCATATGCCTCAATGGGGATTCTCGACTAATAAGATTCGTCATGAATTTTGATTGACATGTGGATTTTTGCTTCACCATTCGACGCGAGTTTTCTCATTTATTTCAATGGGAATTCCTGGCTACTAGGTTCGACATTCCACTTATTGATTATTTGTGGGGTAGGCAACTTTTTCCTCACGATTACTCTTAATTTTCATGTAGATATTTAAGTTCCCTTTAAAGTGTTAAAAAGAATTTTTAGAATCCTTATCGATCAAAGTCATTTGCTTCATTCTGTGTATGGTGTGTGGGTAATTACTATGTATGTAGAAATTGAATTTGCCATAACATAGATATGACTCCCCCTAAATGTATGCAAGGTAGGAAATTAATCCTCCTCCTTTGTATATGTCATGATTCACAAATGATCAAAATCACTATATTTTTATTTATCAAGGAGGTAAGGTCTTAGGAAGTTTCAAGAAAAAAGTTTTATAAGATATGTACATGCAAGCAAACAAGGATTGTGGAAATTTGTTCAAGCAAGATGATTTTCGATACGTGGCAGAGAACATAGGTCAAAAGATCACCTCACACGTAGTGAGAGCTTCCAGCTAGACATAATCCAACCTTTCACAAGCACCATTTTATATACCAGAAAATCATGGCATTGAAGCACGTAAGTATATACTGTATATACAGGCATGTGCATGTAAATGAAAGGATGATGAAAAATTATTCTTATTCACAAGTATGCAAGAATATGTGCAATATCTAGCATGAGATTGAGTGTTTTTTCTATGTATGCAAAACTGAATTGTTATTTGCAAAAAGATGCAAGAGTGTGTATGCAAGCCTAATATGTACAGTTACTTATCTAATCTGTAAATTTCTAATTCTCTTATTATTCATGTGAATTTTTCTGTAGTTAAAGGTTTAGTAAAAATATCTGCAACTTGGTTTTCAGTATTTACGTGTGTAAGCTCAAAATGACCCTAATTTACATGATCTCGCAAAAAGTGGTGTCGAATCTCTATATGCTTTGTTTGAGAGTGTAAAATTGGATTTTTTGAAATGTTAATAGCAGAGGTGTTGTCACAAAGAATGGGTGTGTTATTCAAGAAAATATCAAAATCAACTAACTATTATTGGATCCATAGCACTTGGGCTGCACAATTGCCTGCAGCCATGTATTCGGCTTCAGCAGTTGACAATGCCATTATATTTTGATCCCTAGAGGCCCATGAGACCATGTAACCTCCAAGAAATTGACAATTCCCACTCGTGCTTTTACAATCCACTAAACGCCTAGCATAATCAGAATAAGTGTAAGCTACCAACTCAAAATTGCAACTACGCAGAAACCAAAGACCAAGATCAGGTGTGCCAATCAAATATCTGAAAATCTTTTTGACTGCTAACATGTGTGATGCTCTTGGATCGGACTGAAATCTAGCACACATGCAAATACAAAACATGATATCTGACCTACTAGCAGTCAAGTATAGTAAAGAACCAATCATTCCTCTAAAAAGTTTCTGATCGACAAACTAATCTTCTTCATTTTTCTTCAATTTGACGGTTGTTGACATTGGTGTCTGATGTGGCTTTGCATTGTCGAATTTGAATTTCTTGATGAGCTCCATTGTGTATTTCTTCTGATTGATGAAGATTCCATCCTTTAACTGTTTCACCTGTAAACCCAAGAAAAATGTTAACTCCCCCATCAAACTCATCTCAAACTCCCCCTACATCAATTTAACAAAGTCATTATTTAAAGAATCAGTTGTGGCTCCAAACATAATATCATATACCTGTACAAGTAGCATATGTTCATTACAGCTCTTACGGAAAAGGGTTTGGTCGATGTTACCTCTTTTGAAGCCATTTTCTAAAAGAAATGTACTTAGCCTTTCGTACTACACACGGGGTGCTTGTTTCAGACCATATAATGCTTTGTCAAGTTTGTACACATGGTCCAGACGCTTCTCATCTTCAAATCCTGGTGGCTGCTCAACATAGACATCTTCCTTCACAACACCATTCAGAAACACACTTTTAACGTCCATTTGAAAAGGTTTTATATTTCTAGAACATGCAAAGGCAAGTAATATTCTAACTGCTTCAAGCCTAGCCATGGGTGCAAATGATTCATCAAAATAAATTCCTAACTCTTGGATATAGCCTTTGGCTACTAGTCGGGTTTTATTCCTAATCGCCATCCCTTGATCTCTAAGTTTGTTCCAAAAAACCCACTTAGTACCAATTACCTGGTGATTCTTAGGTCTAGGCACAAGAAACCACACCTCATTCCTTTGAAATTGGTGTAATTTCTCCTACATAGCCAAGATCCATAAATTGTCATTTAATGCCTCATCTATAGATTTGGGCTCAATATGAGAAAGTAAAGTTAGATTATCAAATTCTTCAACTTCCCTTTTTGATGCCTTTATCTTTACTCATTCATCCACACTTCCAATAACATTTTCAAGAGGATGATCATTGAGTACAGTCCACTGTCTAGGGAGGTCTTGAATTTAAATTTCTTGCTCATTTTCTTCTTGGGCTAGAGCTTCAGCATTCTTTTGACTCGACTCCGCTAGGTCCACATCTTATTTTTCCTTGTCATTTTTTTCTTCTCCATCTTCATGCCCTACAACAAGAAAATGATTATCTTTATCAGACAATCTTGAAGTATATTCATCAATGATTACATGAGGGCTTTCTTCTACCACAAGAGTGTGCATGTTATATGGAGACGGGAAATCTCATCGCCCGTACGGAGAGGCCAAACGAGGTCCAAATCTGACCAAACGAGGCCCAACTCCTCGAAGTGGCAGCCCCCGGGCCCACTTAGTATAAGCCCAAAAACTCATTTGGAACAAGCACTTCCTAGGCGGTCTTCGGGTTGGGAAGTTCGAGCATCAGTTTGATCGGGAAATCTCCCCTGGAGCCCCTTATTCCCTGTCCCGACCATGCATTCATCGCTCGGGAGACCACTCCTGTGCAAGTGCCTATCACTCAGGCTCACTGATGGAAGCTTATTGCTACGGCCGTTGCGAGTCCCTTAATGGCAGGAAGCTCAAGGGGATAGGGGAGACCAAGAGCCCGCGTGCTATAAGGAGCCCGCATGAAAGACGTAACCCCCCCTGAGACTTCTCCGCTTATAGGGATCAGTCGCACGACGGGCCACTATTTAAATTGGAAAAGCCCTACTACAAAGAGGTAAGCAAGACAAGAGCTAAAACCCTGAGCAGGAACCACTTCACTTATTTGTGGAGAGGGATCTCGCACTCCCACCTTCCTCCTAACTTTTCCTTTTGCACCAGAGCTCTACTACTTTGCTGACTTAAGCATCGGAGGGTCTTCCCCGGGGATCTATCCCTGGGCACCTCTGACTCGTTTCCTTTCTTGCAGTTCACACATTAAGGGTACGTGGTCATCCTCTACCCCGCTCAGGAGCAGTGCGAGATCGCCCCTCTTCATCTGGCATCGTCTGTGAGAAATGAACAAAGAGCCATCATGGTGCGAAGAAGTTCTAGCAGGAGGATTGTTGGCGACCTGAGGAAAGCCCTGGTGACAGAAGAAGGCGCACCTTCCCTCCCCATGAAAAATTCCCCGTCAGGCAACCACGCCAACGAGATACCCCCATCGGTGGCGGGGGAACAGCTTCCCCACAGGAGCACCGGCGGCCTCCAAACCCTCAACGTAAAACTGGATGTCCTCGTGAATCTCATGAGGGCCCAAGCGACTAGGGAGGAGAAGTCGCAGCTCCCCTGGATGAGCCCCTCACGTGGAGATGCCTCCCAGAAAACCGTTGGAGGCCGTTTCACCCTCCGGGGGCGGCGGCTCATTCGCAACCTATCAGGAGGACCATCGCATGCCCCTCCCCCGGAGCAGGAAGCCTCCTCAACCCCGAGGAGGGACAAGACTGGAGCACGCTGACCGTTTTCCGGAAGCCGAGGCCCCCAAGGAGCGTCGGGACAGCATGCAAGTGTGCCCCCCCAGCCCCTCGGGCCAGCGACAACCAGAGCTGTCTCTCAAGCTACGAGACTTTGAGAGGCATTTCACGGAGCAAGAGCGCGCCTTCTGCGCCTTGCAGAAGACCTCTCCTTTGGAGGATGAGGAGCGATCCCCGTTCTCTGACTATATTTTGAAGGTAGAGATATCCCCCAGGATCTCACTCCCGACCTTCAAGTCATACGATGGCCAGGGAGACCCGGCCGACCACTACGACAGCTTCGACGCCCTAATGGCCTTGCATGGGACGTCCGACATAATCAAGTGCTGGGCGTTCGTGACCACTCTGGTTCAGGGTGCTCAAGCTTGGTTTAGGGCCCTAGCAACCGACAGCCTCCACAACTTCAAGCAATTCGGGCGAGTGTTCAAGGAAAGCTTTACCGGCAGCGGTCCACCCCGGTCAGTGGCGGGATTATTAGCCCTCAAGCAGGAACATGGGGAGAAGTTGCGGGCTTATATCAACCGATTCAAATCAGAAGCCCTGCCCATCCCCCGCCTAGATGTGGCCTCTGCCATCACTGCATTGACCGGGGGTACCCGAGACGAGAACCTGTGGCAAGAGATAGTGCTTCACCTCCCACCTCCCTTGCTGAGCTAGTGACCCTAGCCTTGCGCCATGCAGAATGCAAGGAAGTCCTCAGCGCCTGCCGAGGCATGACAGGCTCGGGTTGGGAGGGGGGCAAGAAGCGACCGTCCGAGCAAAGGATGGGTCAAGGAAAGCGGCGGAACTAGGATGGAGACTGGAGAGGGGGATTTCTGTAGCCCACCCAAAGAGCAGCCCAACAAGACTCAATAGTGTCCAACGAGGCAAGCTCACCCGAGTGATAGCCCACGGGGCCCACTCAGGGAAGAAAAGCCCAATAAACAGGCACTCGAGGAACCAACCCTCCCCGGCGGCCCCTAGGCTCGGAGGGCCCGAGTGATGGTCAGGTCACAAGGAAGGTCCGGCCCAGGCCGCTTTTCCGCTCGGGAAAGATAGGCGCCAGCCGACCTATCCGACTCCTCCTTCAACCGAGCTATCCTCCTCGCCCGGACAGGGCTGGCGTTTCAGGAGCTCGGACTGGACGCTAGCCGTTCGCGCTGCCTTTAAGAGTCCCCAACGGACAGGGGAATCAACCAGCCACCGGGTTTCAAGGCGATAACGCCCCCACGATAAAGGCCATGAAAGCCCACGTTGAGGACGTAACTCCCGCCGGAGACCCCCCAGCTGACAGGATTCCTGAAGGCGGCACACTATTTAAACCAGGGATACCCTCCGGTGGAAGGTAAGAGAAGAAAGGAAGGTAAAACTCCTGAGCAATCCGCTTCACCCCCCTTTGGTGGAGAGGAGTCTCGCGCACCAGCTTTCTTCCTCCCTTCATTGCTTCCACCAGAGCTCTACTGACTTAGCCATCGGAGGGTTTCGCCCCAGGGAAATCCCCTGGGCCCTCTGATGCGTTTCCCTGTCTTACAGTTCATCTACTGGTGATCCACGGCCCGCTCAGGACGCAGCGCGAGATTTCACCTCTTCATCTGGCGCCATCTGTGGGAAACGCACGAAGAGCCGAGATGGTGAGAAGAAGCTCAGGGAGGAGATCCGCCGTCGAGAAGGGTAAGGCCGTGGTGACGGCGGGAGAAGCCCCCTCTAGGGCCTCACAGAGCCCTCCCTCCAACACCAGTGTCCCCACCAACGGGCCACCGCCCCTTCCGACGGCAACGGGGGTAGCCCCCAACGGCGGCGTTGAGATCTTCCAGGCCCTCAGTAAGAAGCTCGACGTTCTCATAGAGCTCATGAGGGCCCAGGCGGTGAGGGAGGCCAGGTCTCGCGCTCCGTCCGGGAGCCCCCCCCTCGAAGTGCGTCCCAGCACACCGCTGGAGGCCGCTTCACCCTCCGCGGTCAGCAGCTCATCCGCAACCACGCGGGAGGACCCTCGCAAGCTCCACCCCGGGAGCAAGAGGCTTCCTCCACACCCAGGAGAGGGAAACAGGGGGCGAGGCCTCCACGCCCGAGCGCCGGTGGTCCTGAGGTCGCCACGACGCTCCCCCCAGCCCCACGGCGCGACCGCAGCCGAAACTATCCCTTCGACTGAGGGATTTCGAAAGACGCTTCGCAGAGCAAGAGCGCACCCTCCGCGCCCTGCAGAAGAACTCCCTCCCGGAGGAGGAGGAGAAATCCCCTTTCTCCGAGCACATCTTGAAGGCAGAGGTATCTCCTAGGACCTCCATTCCTACCTTCAAACTCTATGATGGACAGGGCGACCCAGCCGACCACTACGACAGCTTCGACGCCCTGGTGACTCTGCATGGAACACCGGATCCCATTAAATGCCGAGCCTTTGCGGCCACCCTGGTCCAAGGCGCTCAGGCGTGGTTCCGGGCCCTCGCCCCTGGGTCCATCCAGGACTTCAGGCAATTCGGGCGAGTCTTCAAGGAGAGCTTCGCCGGAAGCGCCCCCCCGAGGTCAGTAGAGGGGCTCCTGGCCCTCAAACAGGCACAAGGGGAAAGGCTCTGGGCTTATGTCCACCGATTTAAATCGGAAGCCCTCAGAATTCCCCGCCTGGATGTGGCCTCAGCCACGACCGCTCTGACCAGGGGCACCCGGGATGAAAATCTCCACCGCGAACTGGTCCTCCACCCTCCCTCGACCCTTGCCGAGCTAGTGACTCTGGCTCTGTGCCACGCCGAGTGCGAAGAGGTGCTCAGCGCCTACCGAGACACAACCGGCTCGGGTCGGGAGGGGGACAAGAAGCGGGCCCCCGAGTCAAACCCCGGCTCGGGTAAGAAGCGTGATCGGGAAGGAGAGCGCAAACGGAGGTACGAGCGGTACACCCCGTTGACCATGCCAGTCTACGAGATCTATGAAGACATCAAAGACTCGGGACTCCTCCGCCAGCCCGAACCAATGAGATCGAAGAACCGCAAGCGCGACAGACATTGCTTGTTCCACGGCGACCACGGGCACCACACCGGCGACTGTCACCAGCTCCAGGACGAGATCGAACGCCTCATCCGTCAGGGGCACCTAGCCCGGTTCACAGCTGGGCACAAAGAAGACAAAGACGCCACCGAGGAGATCGACAACACCCCCCGAGGGGTCCACATCAACGTCATCTCCGGAGGAACAGCATCGGGCGGCGACACCAGCCGAGGAAGGAAGCGCCATGCCGAGCGGGCGAGCCGGGTCTCAGAGCCCTCAGGGGGCCCGCTGAGGGAGCCCCAGGTCATAGTCTTCTCCGACCAAGACCTGGAAGGGCTAAGCACCCCGCATGATGATGCCCTCGTCATCTCGGCCACAATAAACCATTGTAATGTAGATAGAATTCTGGTTGACAATGGAAGCGCCCCCGATGTATTATCTTATGACTGTTTCCTCAAGATGGGGGAAGACCCATCCAAGCTCCGCCCGATCCGAACCCCCCTTTGCGGGTTTAACGGCCTGGCCACCTACCCCGAGGGAGCCCTAAGCCTGCCAGTCACCATCGGCACCCCACCCAAAACCGTTACGGTCATGGTGGACTTCATAGTGATCAAGGGTATGATAGCGTACAACGCCATTTTCGGCCGAAAAATTCTCAGCCGAATGAAGGCCGTACCATCTACCTATCACCAAAAAATGAAGTTTCCCACCAAAAATGGGTTGGGGGAAGTTCGAGGTAACCAGGCAACGGCTAGAAGGTGCTACAACATCTCGGTGGAAGCCTCAAGGCCGGACGGAGGGGATAAGGGCCCCAAGGGAATCGAAGGGAAGACCGTAACTGCCGAGCCCAGTGGCGAGTTGCTAACGGTGTTCCTGAACGATGACCCGGCCCTCGGAGTAAGGATCGGAGCCGACCTACCACCTAAGGAACAACAACAATACAAGAAATTTCTTTCTGAGTACGCTCAGGTCTTCGCTTGGGCCGATGATCAACTCCCTGGTATACCAGGGGAGACCATGATGCACAAGCTCAGCCTTGACCCCACCGTCAGGCCCGTACAGCAACGGAGAAGGAAGCATGCGCCCGAGAAACAGGCGGTCATCAAGGCGCAGGTCACCAAGGGACAAGAGACAGGCCTATTCAGGCCAGTCCTGTACCCTACGTGGCTAGCCAATGTTGTCCTGGTGCCAAAAACTACAGGCAAGTGGTGAATGTGCGTGGACTTCACCGATCTGAATAAGGCTACCCCCAAGGACTGCTATCCGCTACCGAGCATCGACCAATTGGTTGATTCAACCTCGGGCAACGAGATACTCAGTTTCCTGGACGCCTATTCAGGTTATCACCAGATCAGAATGAATCCAGAAGACGTCGAGAAGACAGCCTTCATCACTGACTGCGGCGTGTACTGCTACACCCGGATGCCCTTCTGGTTAAAGAACGCCGGAGCCACATATCAGCGGCTGGTAAACCACATGTTCGAGGGACAGCTAGGTCGGAACGTCGAGGCTTACATCGATGACATGCTCGTCAAGACCCCCAAGGCCCAAGACCATTTCGCCGACCTTGCTGAAACCTTCGGCACCCTCCTGAAGTACAACATGAAGCTCAACCCCGCCAAGTGCGCCTTCGGAGTAAAATCTGGGAAGTTCCTGGGTTTCCTGGTCACTCAGCGTGGGATCGAGGCCAACCCCGACAAAGTCCAGGCCATCCTGGACATGCGCCCGCCCACGTGCATTAAAGACGTCCAGCGTCTGACGGGGCGTGTCGCCGCTCTCAGCCGTTTCCTGTCCCGTGCGGCCGAACGATGCTTGCCCTTCTTCAAATTATTGAGGGGGCCCAAGCTGGCATCTGCTACGTTCGCATGGGATGAGGAGTGCCAGGCAGCATTCGCCGAGCTTAAGGAGTTCCTGGCTTCGCCACCGGTGCTCTCCAAGCCCGTCCTAGGCAAAGTCCTGCTGCTATACCTCTCGGCGACGCCATCCACGGTCAGCTCGGTCCTGGTCAGAAATGACTCGGGAATCAAAAGACCGGTCTACTACACCAGCAAGATGCTCAGTGCGGCCGAACGGAGGTACCCCGCAACCGAGAAACTCGTGCTAGCGTTGGTCACCTCCGCGAAGCGCCTCCGCCCCTACTTCCAGGGGCACCCCATCACCGTGCTAACCGGTGAGCCGCTGAAGAAGATTCTGGCCCACCCCGAGGCCTCGGGGCGACTCGTCAAATGGGCCATCATGCTCGGGGCCTACGACATCTCGTACCAGCTGCGATCAGCAATCAAAGGCCAAGCGCTCGCCGACTTCATTGCCGAAAGCACCATCCCTGCCGAGGATAGGCCTCCAACCGCGACCGAGCCAGCCTGGGAACTGTTCGTCGATGGGTCGTCGAATTCGGCAGGCAGTGGTGCGGGGATCCTCCTAAGGTCCCCCGAAGGGATAGAGCTACAATACGCCTTAAAATTCAACTTTCAGGCGTCCAACAACGCTTCCGAGTACGAGGCCCTTATCTCGGGAGCACGCATGGCCCGACGGCTGGGGGTCGAGTGAGTCAGGATCCACACCAACTCTCAACTAGTCGCAGGTCAGGTCAACGGTGAGTATGAGGCTCGGGAGGTACCCATGATCAAATACCTTCAGCTGGTCCGGAGCATGGCCCAACAGTTCGAGGGATTTGAGGTAGTCCGGATAGCTCGGGAGCGAAACTCCCGGGCGGACGCCCTCTCTCGATTGGCCTCCTCCCTAGACCCGGAAGGTACACAATCGGTCCTCCTAGAAGAGCTAGAGCGCCCGAGCATCGACATGGAGCTCCTCGCTGTTGACTCAGCCACCCCAAGTGACTGGCGCTCCCCCTACCTGTCCTGGCTACTAGACTCCCAAGAGCCCCCCGACCCTCGGGAAGCCCGCCGAATGAAGTATCAAGCTCGGCGCTTCGTCGTCCTCGACAATGCCCTCTACCGAAGATCGTTCTCCGGTCCCGTCCTGAAGTGCCTCGGTCCCGACGAGGCAGGCCGAGCCATCCAAGAGATTCATGAAGGCCTGTGTGGAGCGCACTCAGGGGCCCGGTCGCTAGCCCGAATCCTGTTATGACAGGGGTACTGGTGGCCCACCCTGCAGCGCTACTGCTCAGCCTATGTTCAACAGTGCGACCGATGCCAGAGGTTCGACCACTTGGTCCATCAGCCGGCAACGGAACTTGTCACCCTAACCGAGCCCTACCCTTTCGCTTGGTGGGGAATCGATATCCTTGGGCCATTCCCAACGGCCCAGTCCCAGAAGAAGTTCATCATCGTCGCCATCGACTACTTCACCAAGTGGATCGAGGCCGAGGCTACGGCAAGGATCACCGAGACAGTCGTTTGGGGCTTCGTTTGGAAATCGATCATTTGCCGCTTTGGCATCCCCCTAGTGATAGTCAGCGATAACGGTCGGTAATTCGACTCTCGGTACTTCCGAGACAGATGCGCCGACCTAAATATCCGCAACCACTTCACTTCGGTCACCCACCCTCAGGCCAACGGGCTGGTTGAAAATGCCAACAAGACTATCTTGAAAGGCATAAAAACCAGACTCGGTAAGGCTAAGGGTAGCTGGCTCGAGGAATTGCCTAGCGTACTGTGGTCGCACCGAACAACCCCCAAGACGGTAACTGGTGAAAGCCCCTTTCAGTTGGTATATGGCACCGAGGCCGTCGTTCCGTTGGAGATCGCAAACCCGTCTCTCCGAGTGATCAGCTTCTCACCCGAGGCCAACGGGCAAAAATTGCTCGAGAACCTCGACCTGACAAGCGAACTCCGAGAGATCGCGAACGTCCGGGCAACGGAGTACCAACGCCCCTCACTCGATACTACAACGCCAAGGTCCGAGACAGACGTTTCCAACCGGGAAATTTCATCCTCAGGAAAGCCGAAGCCTCTCGACCACTGGAGGCGGCGGGCAAGCTATCCCCCAACTGGGAAGGCCCCTACCGAGTGGTCGAGACGCTCGGGAAAGGTGCGTACAGGTTAGCGACAATGGAAGGGGAGCCTATTCCTCGGACGTGGAACGCAGTCGCACTACACAGATTCTACTTTTGAAATTGTACAGCGAGATAGACAGAATAAAATTCCTGTTCTTTTTATTCCAAACCGTTGGTACATCAGGTAGGCAAATGCCAGTACATCACATAGCAAAAACAAAGCAAAAGTCCATCTAACATCGTTTCAAGGGGTCATCGCTCGACTGACTCGGTCTTGATCTCCTCGCATCCAGCCACTGACTCTGCCTCGTGCGGAAACTGGCTCGGACAAGAGGTGGTCGAGCCAGTTGGCTCAGATGGCCCGTGACAAAGGTGACAGAGGGACCTCAGGAGGAAGGCCACCTTTAAACGTTGAGGAAGGCTACCTCCCAAGTTGGCAACAACCGGGAAAAAGGAGCGTCGGGAAGGCCCCCCCTCTTCCAAACTGCCAACTCCTTGGAAGGAAGGAGAGAGCAAGCAGCCCCCGAAGAGTGAAAGAAATGAAGAGCAGAAGAGGGAAAAAGAGGCTGCAGACGGAGGAAGCCCTCGGTGAGGAGGGAGCCGGATACGCCTCCTCCCCTCACACGGAGGGAAGTGACGACAGACTCCCCTAATGCCCCCATCCGTCCTCCGCCTCGGCGTCCACCCGGAAGCCTCGCCGGAGGCAAGAAGAGGCCAACGGCGTGCTTCCACACGCCGAAGTCCTCCCCAGATCCTCGCGGCGACCGTAGGACCCGTCTCGTGCACGCGCGGCGACCGTGGGATCCGTTCAACCTCACAAGACAGCAGGAGCCCACCGCTCCCCGTCGTCGGCAGCATCGCCCTCCGAAGGATCCTCCATGCTCCGGATGCAAAGGCACAACGCGGAGTGAAAAGGAAGGAGCAAGGAAAGACTGTTAGAGACAATCCCAAGCGGTGGAGAGGAAAGGGCGCCCTCCGGTCCTTCTTATAGGCCAAAGGAGGCTACACGCCTTAAATGCCCCCCTCGGAAACACGCCGAAGGATTTCTCCCCTGAACAGTCACCTCCAACTCCTCGTTTCCCGCCCTCGCGGGATTCACGAAGCAGCCTGACATTCAAAGCGTGGGGGGACGGAGGAACGCCCTGTCAGAAGCCTACCAAAACAGCGTGCGAAAACCGTGCAGGACATATCGGCACCTCTCAACCACCCAAGATTCGCCAACCAAATCACGGCAAGGATAGTACCCAAACAGAGCAAGTCATTTATTATCGTACCAAAAGGAAACCCTCTAAAAAGAGGAAAGAGGGACAAAAAGGGAAAGAGGCACAATACATCAGGCCTCGGGCCCACTTTGACGCTCGAGACCAGTGGAAGGAGAAGCGTCACCCCCGGCGCCTTCGGTGACGGCCGGCTCGGACACTGACCTCGCCTGTGCGAGAACTGTCTCAGTCGTGAGCCCTCCCGAGAAGCCCGGAGCCGGTGACCCCGACGGAGGTGACCCCTCCGAATCTTCTCCGACCGACGAAGAAGAGCTGGAAATCGACTCATCCGAGTCATAACACTGGCCAAAGGGGAACTCGATCGCGGAGTTCTGTTCATGGGCGCAGCCTACCACCCGGAGATAGCCCTGCTTGAACCCCTTTCGAGCACCTCGGCATAGCGCTACCTCGTAGTAAGGTAGGGTGGCTTCCAACAGGTCGGCCGAGTAAGCATCCGAGCTCCTGTAACGCTCGATTGCCTCCACCTCGATCTGTCCCGCCCTACCGATGAACTCGACCCGCGCCCGCTCCGCCTCGGACGCACGTTCCTCTGCCCGGGCCCAGTCCACCTCAGCCTCAGCTCGGAGACGCTCCGCCATCTCCGCCCGATCTAGCAGCTCGACACGCTCGAGCTCCCAGCGATTGTCCAGATCGAGGCGATGCAGACGCTCTTCCTCCAAGGATCGGCTTGCCCTCTCAAGAGACTCTCGGGTCTTGGCGAGCTGTTCGGTCAGCACCTCAGCCTCCAGCCGGCTCGCCCGCGCCACCTCTCGGAACGCGGAGAACTCCTGCCGGAGTCCCTCATGCTCCCCCTTGAGACGGGACAGCTTCTTCTCGCATCCCCTGAGGGTCCAGGCAAGGTTCGACCGCTCCGTTTTCTTCCGCGCGTGCGCCTCCGCCATCAAAGCCGCCGATCGAGCTATGACCAGGCCGCCTTCCATCAGAACATCGAGGAGCCCGGGGGGGTATTGCGCCTTTCTCCCCCCTTCGTCCTCGCGGCAATCGATTGGCAGGCCCGATATAGGTCACCCGTAATGCCGAGCCTTTCCAAGGACTCTGGCAAAGGAGACTGCTCCGCCCGGGGCACTCTGCCAGAGGGCTCTGCTCGAGCAACGGGACCGGCCACCTCGTGCGCCACGGTCGGTTGGGGTTGCAACGCCTCCCCAGGCGAATCCCCAACCTTGACCGGTGCCGCAGGTCCAACCGCACCGGAAGCTCCCAGCATCTGGGGCTGCAACGCCCTCGCGGGCGAACCCCCAGCCCCGCCTGCCTCGGCCCGCACCTCGGCGACCGGGATGTCACCGCCTCCGGCCGACCCCCTGGCCTCGATGACTGCTACTTCATCATCGGCCCCCTCTACCCCCGTGGGGGGGAGAGCCGACCTATCGCCGTCCTCTGAAGGGACCCCAGTCTCCTCGGCCCCCTCTCGCCTGGTAGATGGGGGAGCTGGCCTCGAGGGGTCGGCCCCATCTTGCCCCCGGGAGGGGAGTGCCGCCGAGCCAAAGTCACCCCCGGCGGTAGGAGGGAGACCTACCTTCTTGGCCTGCTTCTTGGCCTTGGCGGCCTCCCGCAACTTTCCCGCCATGGGATCCTTGCGCTTTGCGCCAGCCGGCCGTGAAGACCCCCCGGGGGTCACCCCCTTGCCCTTATCCCGGGCTTGGGCGCGACCCACAGGAGCCTCCGGCTCGTCGGCCGCCGAGTCATCTTCTCCCAGATCGATGACCTCAGCAGTATCCTCCAGAGGTTCCCGCCTCACGTCTACAGCAAAGAAGGAAGGCCCGGTCAGGAGAAGAAAAGTAACTACCACCCCAGGGGAACAACCTAAAGGGCGGTACCTGTCGACTTCAACCGCGTAAGCAGGCACCGTTCGATGTTCTCCGGCGTCACCAGCTCCTCGGTCGACCGACGGTTCTCCAGCAGACGGGCGGCCTGTTGCTCCACATGGGGAGGGAACTCCTCCTGGCGAGGAGGAATGTTCGGATGGAAATTGGGCGAGATCCGGCATCTCCAGAGTTCATCCGTCGCCTCCGCCTTCACCCAGAAGAATTGGGTTTTCCACCCCTTGTGCGAGGAGTCCTTCGCCGCGAGGGTGATGCAACTCCTGTTCCTCCTTGCCTGGATAATGTAAAAGCCCTTCCCCACCGACGGGTGCGCCTTCAACTCAAAAAAGTAATGAAAGAGGTCCAAGGAAGGGAAAATGTTGTGCTGGCGACAGAGGATCCGAAAGGCAGAGAGGAGGAGGTACGAGTTGGCCACCAGTTGAATGGGCGCCAATTGGAAAACTTCGAGGATCTGGAGTACGAGGGGCTCGAAGGGAAGGCGAAACCCACTTTTCCACGCCAGAAGAAACGTGCAGATGTGTCCCGTTCGGTCGTCCAAACTCGTCTCGAACGGGGTGGCGGCGACAAAGCTATACCTGAAAGGCAAGCGAAAGTGATGCTCCAGCTTCTTCACCTCTGCCTCCCCTAACTCGCTGCAGCGGGAGACAGGCTCCCGCCTCACCTGCCCGAGTTCCAGCGGCGGATCAGCCATCGAGCCGGAAGAGGACCCCTCGCAAGAACTCGAAGACTCTGGAGGGGAAGGAAGTTGCCGGACCGCCTCCACGGTTATCCTCGCCAACTCCTCGAACGCCGCCGTAAGACTTCACACCTCCACTGTGCCCTCACGGCGCATCAAGAAGCTCCGAAAGCCAAGAAACTAAGGAAAGCCTGAAACCCTGGAAGCCTAGAACGACGAACAGCGCCCAACGCCTATAAAACCCTGGAGGAAGGCGGCGCGTCGTTCCGTGCTCCGAGAAAAAGGGGGGCCCCTTCAGTTCAAATCCATCAGGATCATCATTACGGGCCCAGGCAACCACTCCCCGTGGCACCACAAACGCCAACGGAATTCCACCCACCTGAGCCACGCCGGTCCAAAGCCTCAAAAACTACTCAACCGAGCTTCCATGGCTCGGGAGTAGGAGGGGGACAAGTGGAGAGGGGGATTTCTGTAGCCCACCCAAAGAGCAGCCCACGGGGCCCACTCAGGGAAGAAAAGCCCAATAAACAGGCACTCGAGGAACCAACCCTCCCCGGCGGCCCCTAGGCTCGGAGGGCCCGAGTGATGGTCAGGTCACAAGGAAGGTCCGGCCCAGGCCGCTTTTCAGCTCGGGAAAGACAGGCGCCAGCCGACCTATCCGACCCCTCCTTCGACCGAGCTATCCTCCTCGCCCGGACAGGGCTGGCGTTTCAGGAGCTCGGACTGGACTCTAGCCGTTCGCGCTGCCTTTAAGAGTCCCCAACGGACAGGGGAATCAACCAGCCACCGGGTTTCAAGGCAATAATGCCCCCACGATAAAGGCCATGAAAGCCCACGTTGAGGACGTAACTCCCGCCGGAGACCCCCCAGCTGACAGGATTCCTGAAGGCGGCACACTATTTAAACCAGGGATACCCTCCGGTGGAAGGTAAGAGAAGAAAGGAAGGTAAAACTCCTGAGCAATCCGCTTCACCCCCCTTTGGTGGAGAGGAGTCTCGCGCACCAGCTTTCTTCCTCCCTTCATTGCTTCCACCAGAGCTCTACTGACTTAGCCATCGGAGGGTTTCGCCCCAGGGAAATCCCCTGGGCCCTCTGACGCGTTTCCCTGTCTTACAGTTCATCTACTGGTGATCCACGGCCCGCTCAGGACGCAGCGCGAGATTTTGCCTCTTCAGAGACCATAAAGAGCTATCCCTGAAGTACCAGCAGTATACCCCCCTTACCGCCCCCATCTACAAAATCTATGAAGACATCAAAGGCTCGGGTCACCTCCATCATCCCGAGCCTATGAAGACCAACATTCGCAATCATCGCAAGCATTGCTTGTTCCATAGCGATCACGGGCATCACACCAGCGATTGCCATCAACTTCAAGATGAGATCGAGCACCTCATCCGCCAGGGACACCTATCCTGATATGTGTCCAGGCAGATGGAAGATCGAGGTGCCCCTGTGGAGATCGACAATGCCCCCCGCAGAGTCCACATCAACGTCACCGCGGGTGGAGTATCATCATGCAGAGATAGCAGTCGAGGAACAAAGCGTCACACCGAGCGGGCGAGCCGGGCCTCTGCTGAACCCCCTAAGGCCCTGCAGGCGAGCAAACCGCATGCCCTAGTATTCTCTGACCAGGACCTGGAAGGGTTAACCACCCCGCACGATGACACTCTCGTTGTATCGGCTATAATAAACCATTATAACGTAGATAGGATCTTAGCCGACAATGGTAGTGCCCCTGATGTATTATCCTATTAATGTTTCCTCAAGATGGGAGAGAATCCATCTCAACTGCGCCCGATCCAAACCCCCCTCTATGGGTTCAACGGCCAGGTAACTTATCCCGAGGGAGCCCTAAGCCTGCCAGTTACTATCGGCACCTCGCCCAAAACCATTACGGTTATGGTAGACTTCATCGTGATTTAGGGGATGACGGCATATAACGCCATCTTCGGCCGAGGCATTCTCAGTCGAATGAAAGCGGTGCCCTCTACCTTTCACCAAAAAATGAAGTTCCCAACCAAACATGGCGTGGGGGAAGTCCGAGGTAACCAGGCATTGGCAAGACGGTGCTATATAATCTCGGTCGAAGCCACTAGGCCGGAAGGGAAAAATAAAGGAGTAAAGGGAGCCGAAGAGGGACCAGCAACATCTGAGCCTAGCGGCAAGTTGCTAACAATCTTCCTTAACGGTGACCCGACTCTAGGAGTAAAGATCGGAGCCAATCTACCACTTGAGGAACAAAAAAAACATAAGGATTTCCTTGCCCGGTGTATCCGAGTCTTTGCATGGTCTGATGAGCACCTTCCCGGGATCCCAGGAGACGTGGTGATGCACAAGCTCAACCTCGACCCAACAGTGAAGCCAGTCCAGCAACGCAGGAGAAAGCATGCCCCGGAGAAGCAAGCGATCATCAAAGAGCAAGTCATCAAGGGGTAGAAGACTGGCCTTTTTCGTCCGGTCATGTACCCTACGTGGCTCACCAACGTCGTCCTGGTGCCAAAGGCTTCTGGGAAATGGTGAATGTGCGTGGACTTCACCGACCTCAACCAGGCTACCCCGAAGGATTACTACCTGCTACCGAGCATCGATCAACTGGTCGACTCAACTTATGGCAACGAGCTACAGAGCTTCCTAGATACCTACTCCGGCTACCATCAGATCAGGATGGACCTGGAAAGACATCGAGAAGACCGCCTTCATCACCGACTTTGGTGTACATTGCTACACCCGAATGCCATTCAGGCTAAAGAATGCCGGAGCAACATATTAGAGACTGATCAACCACATTTTCGAAGGACAGCTTGGTCGGAACGTCGAGGCCTACATTGATGACATGCTCGTCAAAATGCCGAAGGCCGAGGACCACCTCGTCGACTTAGCCGAGACCTTCGACACCCTCTTGAAGTGCAACATGAAGCTCAACCCTGCCAAATGTACCTTCAGAGTCAGATCCGGGAAGTTCTTAGGCTTCCTGGTAACTCAGCGTGGGATTGAGGCCAACCCCGAAAAGGTCCAGGCCATCCAGGACATGCGGCCACCCACCTGTATCAAGGACGTCCAACGTCTTACGGGGCGCACTGCTGCGCTCAACCGTTTCCTGTCCCAGGCGGCCGAACAATGCTTACCCTTCTTCAAATTGTTGAGGGGACCCAAAATGGCATCTGCTATGTTTGCCTGGGATGAGGAATGTCAGAAGGTGTTCACCGAACTCAAGGAAGTCTTGGCCTCGCCCCCGGTACTGTCCAAGCCGATCCAAGGTGAAGCTTTACACCTCCATCTCTCGGTGACCCCTTTTACTGTGAGCTCGGTCCTGGTCAAGAATGATGCAGGGATCGAGAGACTAGTTTACTATACCAGCAAGGTGCTTAATGAGGCTGAGAAAAGGTACCCCACAACCAAGAAACTCGTGCTAGCGTTGGTTACCTTGGCCAAGCACCTCTGACCCTACTTTCAAGGGCACTCCATCGTCGTATTGACTGGCGAACCCCTGAAGAAGATTCTCTTTCACCCTGAAGCCTCGGGACGCCTCGTCAAATGGGCCATCATGCTCGGGGCCTACGACATCTCGTATCACCCCTGCTTGACCATCAAAGGACAGACTCTGGCAGACTTCATCGCCGAAAGCACAGTCTCGATTGAAGAAGTATCTCAATCAGTGCCCGGGCCCACTTGTGACCTGTTCGTCGACGGGTCCTCCAACTCGGCCAGGTGCGGCGCAGGTGTCCTTCTCAAATCCCCCGAAGGAGCGGAGCTATGGTACGCCCGGAAGTTCAACTTCCAGGCGTCCAACAACGCCTCCGAGTACGAAGCCCTTATCTCAGGGGCCAGGATGGCTCGACGACTAGGGGCCGAGTGAGTCAGGATCCACACTGACTCCCAATTGGGAGCTAGCCAGGTCAACGGTGATTACGAAGCTCGTGAAGGACAAATGGTCAAGTTCCAGGTGGTCAAGAGGATGGCCCAACTCTTCGAGAGCTTTGAGGTAGTCCGGATAGCTCGGGAGGAAAACTCCCGAGCAGATGCCCTCTCTCGATTAGCCTCCTCGCTCGACCCCGCAGGTACACGATCAGTCTTTCTCGAAGAGCTCGAGCGATCGAGCATCGAGTCTGAGCTTATGACTGTTGACCACGCACCCTCGACCGACTAGCGGACCCCCTACATATCCTGGCTCCGAGATTCTCAAGAGCCCCCCGCCCCTCGGGAGGCTCGGAAGCTCAAGTACCAAGCTCGGCATTTCGTCATGCTGGACGATGCCTTGTACCGCAGATCTTTCTCCGGTCCTCTCCTCAAGTGCATCAGCACCGACGAAGCCAGCCGAGCGGTTCAGGAAGTACATAAAGGCATCTGCGGAGCACACCAAGGAGGAAGATCGCTCGCCAGGATCTTGCTTCGACAGGGTTACTGGTGGCCCACTCTCCAGCGTGACCGCACGACCTACGTAACAAAGTGCGACTGATGTCAGCACTTCGACCACTTGATCCATCAGCCCGCCGCAGAGCTCATTACCCTTGCCGGGCCATAGCCTTTCGCTCGGTGGGGGATCGACATCTTGCGGCCATTCCCCACGGCTCAAGCTTAGAAGAAGTTCCCATCGTCGCCATCGACTATTTCACAATGTGGATCGAGGCCGAAGCCACCACCAGGATCACTGAATCAATCGTATGGAGTTTTGTTTGGAAGTCGATCATCTGTCACTACGGTGTCCCCCGAGTGATCGTGAGCGATAACGGTGGCCAGTTTGATTCTCATTACTTTAGAGATAGATGTGCCGACCTAAGCATTCGCAATCACTTCACTTTGGTAGCCCACCCTCAGGCTAACAGATTGGTCGAGAATGCCAACACGACTATCTTAAAAGGCATCAAAACCAGGCTCGGCAAGGCCAAGGGAAGCTGGCTCGAGGAAATATTCAGCGTACTATGGTTGCACCGAACTACTCCGAGAACGGCCACCGGGGAAACACCTTTTCAGCTGGTATATGGCACGGAAGCCGTAATTCCGTTAGAGGTCGGCAACCCCTCTCTCCGAGTCATCCACTTCAAACCCGAGGTAAACGAGCAGAAACTGCGAGAGAATCTCGACTTAGTGGACGAGATCCAAGAGATTGCTAGTATCCGAGCAATGGAATACCAATGGTGCATCGCTCGATACTACAACTCCAGAGTTTGAGACAGACACTTCCAACTGGGAGACTTCATCCTAAGAAAGGCCGAAGCATCTCGACCACTAGAGGCGGCGGGGAAGCTAGCCCCTACCTGGGAAGGCCCCTACCGAGTGGTCGAGACGCTCAAGAAAGGAGCATACCGACTGTCCACCATGGAAGGAACACTCATCCCTTGGACATGGAACGTGGCAAATCTTCGCAAATTCTACTTTTGATCATTTGGCAAGCATGCACATGTAAGTAAAGTAGAATAAACGCTATTCTTCTCTTCTTATTAAACTTCATGTACAGCAAGTAGGCCGCAGCCAATACAATATACATGTACAAAAATCACACCCTCTGGCACTATAATGCGAGCAAAACACTCAGCTAGCCCGGTAAGCGCTCCTACGTCCAGCCACTAACTCTGCCTCATGCGGAAACTGGCTCGGAAAAAGGATTGCCAGCCTCGTTGGTTTGAGAAAGCTCGGAGGAAAGATGCCAAACGGATTGGAAGGACAACAAAAAAGAAAAAAGAGAAGAGGTCGACCCGAGCAAATTGGAGAGGAAGCTTGAGAGAGCTCCCCTTCTTAGCAATGGGGTCGACGGTGGAAATAGGGGCCGGGTGGACAGTGAAAGAATGAAGCTTGGCGATCTTCATTCCCCCCTCCCCCCGGGATAACGTCGGCAGGAAGGTGACATGCTCTGGCATGAACCTTCTCCCAGAGCGACCCCCGACTCATGAACCCTCTTCCAGACTGAAACAATAGGAGCTTCCCTCCTACCGCCATATGCATCATCATCTTCTGAAGCACCTTCCATGCCCCGCCAAGACCGACAATACAACGCCTCGCGGAAGGGAAAGAATGAGAAACCGCCAGGGATGGCCTTAAGTGATGTAAGGAAAAAGAGACGTCCCTCAGACCTTTTATAGGCCAAAGGGGGAGCTGATCACCTTAAATGACTCTCCCCTTACAAAATACGCTAAAATGGCTTTCTCTGAGATGGTTACCTCATTTCCCAAACATCCTGCCAGCGGGACGTGCGAAGCGGCAAGTCATTAAGGGCGATATGGAAAACTGGAAAGGAGCCAGCGCCATGTCAGCTATTTGACAGATCGGCACATGCGATATCCGTAGAGAAAATCGGCGCCTTCTCCAACAACTACGGATCCGATAGTCAAATCTTACCAAAAGTGGCTCGACAGGAAAGGCTTCCTCAGCACCAGACGATCTGCCACCAGTATTCTCGACGATGGCCGACCCAGGCACTGACCCCACCTATGTGGGAATTGTCTTAGTCGTGCGCCCTCCCGAAGCTGCTGGAGTTGGCGATCGCTCGGACGAGGACGAGGATGAGGACTCCCGACCCTCCTCTTCGCTCGATGTATAATGGAAAGAGCCGGTCGAACCCAAGTCCGAGTCATAGCACTGCTCGGAAGGAAAAATGAGCCTCGACGCTTGGGCCTCTGCCTCTATGACGGCCTGATCGAAGCCTTGGGAGAAGCCCTTCCAGAGCCCCCGACGGTAGCCTGACTCATAGTAAGGAAAGGCCACCTGCTGAAGAGCTACCTGATAAGCCTCAGAGCACCTATGTTGCTCGAGCGCTTCTATCCCAGCCAGCTCCGCCTTCCTCTCGAGCTCAGCTATCCGCTGCTCAGACTCGGACAGCCTTCTCTCGGCCTCGGTCCGTGAATCCTCGGCCGCCCGGACTCGGTCCTCGAGCTCCTTCCGCTCGACCTTCCATTGATCATCGTGCTCGACCTAGATTCTGTGCTCCACCTCCAGGAGCTCATTCTTCCGATCGACCATAAGACGAGCCCGGGCCAGCTGCTCCGCCAACGATCGAGCCTCCACTTGGCTCGACTGCGCCAACGCTTGGAGCGGGGCCATCTCCCGTCGAAGGTCCCCAAGATCAAGGGTCACACGCTCGACATTCCGATCAAGCGCACCGCGGGCCCACGAAAGGGTCTCCCACTCTGACTCCACCCTAGCGTACGCATCCACTGCTTCAGCTCCCAGCTGGGCCAAGACCAGCCCACCCTCCATAAGTTGCTCGAAAAGCGAGAAGGGGGGACCCTTTCGGACTTTCTCCCGTAAGTCTCGTGAAGCTAGGGAAGGGCACGCCCGGTATAGAGAAGCCCGGACACTGAAGGAGCTGGTCGAGGGAGGGGAAACTCCCACCGGAGCGGTCGGGATCAGGGCACCTCCCCCGGGCAACCCCGTCCCTGGGGCCCCACCGGTTGGCTCGAAATGAGCGGCCCCGTCGCATACCTCCCCAACCTCGGTCGCCTAGGATTGAGTCGCCTCCTCCTACGACCCTCCATCCTTGACCGGCTCGGACCGACCCCCTCGTCTTACTCGGTGCCTCAACATCGGCCGTGATCCCTTTATCACCGGCCCCCTCTTGCTCGGAAGAGGGGAGAGCCGACAGGGAATCCTCTTCGGACGAGCAGGCAACCTCCGCCTTCCCCGCCCGCTTCTTCTCGGCAGACAAAAGCCGTGCTTCCAGGCCAAGAGAAAGGAACAAAAGAAGCCGAAACGAGTGGCCAGGCTAGACTCATGAGGCTCAAGAGCCAGGAACTGGAACCGCCAAGGTAGCCCATACTGGTTCTCCAGCCGCTTCACATCAACCTCCCCTAGCTCGCTGCGGAGAGGCTCCAATGATACCAAGAAAGCCCTTGGGGCTTGATCTCTCTGCCGCCCCTCGGCCTCATGATGATGGTCCACCATGAAGCAGAGAGAAGAACTGGAAAAGGAAGGGAAAAGCTCTGAATCAGAGGGCTCCGGAGGAGAAGGAAGCTGATGAATCGCCACCTCAGGATGCTCCCCTAGCTCCGATGGCCGCAACGATTCTCCGCTCTTCCAAGCTACTCTCACAGCACAGGAGCCGCCCTCAAATATAAATGTGAAGAGAGGTAAAACCCTAAACCCCGGAGATAAAGGGATGCAAAAATGCGCAATGCTTAAACCGGAGGCGACGCGGCGATCCGATCTCTCGAGGAGGGGACTTCTCTTATTCATCATAACGGGCATGTTTTCAAGGCAAGCAGCATCATGTGGCCCCTACCAGAGAGAGATCTCTACCCAACTAGAGCCACAAAAAGTCCAGCCCAAATGCTACTCGTCTGGCTCGGGAGTAGGAGGGGGACAAGTGGAGAGGGGAAATCTCATCGCCCGTACGGAGAGGCCAAATGAGGTCCAAATCTGACCGAACGAGGCCCAACTCCTCAAAGTGGCAGCCCCGGGGCCGACTTAGTATAAGCCCAAAAACTCACTCGGAATAAGCGCTTCCTAGGCGGCCTTCGGGTTGGGAAGTCTGAGCATCAGTTCGATCGGGAAAGCTCCCCCGGAGCCCCTTATTCCCTGCCCCGACCATGCACTCATCGCTCGGGAGACCACTCCTGGGCAAGTGCTTATCGCTCGGGCTCACTAATGGAAGCTTATTGCTACGGCCATTGCGAGTCACTTAATGGCAGGAAGCTCAAGGGGATAGGGGAGCTCAAGAGCCCACGTGCTATAAGGAGCCCGCATGAAAGATGTAACCCCCCCTGAGACTCCTCCGCTTACAAGGATCAGTCGCACAACGGGCCACTATTTTAACTGGAAAAGCCCTACTATTCCCTGAGTAGGAACCACTTCACCTTTTGGTGGAGAGGAATCTCGCACTCCCACCTTCCTCCAAACTATTCCCTTTGCACCAGAGCTCTACTACTTTGCTGACTTAAGCATCGGAGGGTCTTCCCCGGCGATCTATCCCTGGGCACCTCTGACTCGTTTCCTTTCTTGTAGTTCACACTTCAAGGGTACGTGGTCAGGGAGAATTGGTGCGGACACCCGAACGAGCGAGTAGCACGAACCGGCGAGCCGACGGTACCATACGTGGAGCACAAATCGGACTACATCGGCTTCCCTTTGAAATGGAGACAGTTTGGCTTGAGTTTGGGTACTTTTAGCCTTTGTTTGCATTGAATTTGGGCTTGTAATGTGTATTTCTACTTGGGTTTTCATTTTGGGTTGATTGTAAGGCTCTTAATAAGCCATTTGGTTTAAAGCCCTTTAGAGTCCATTAAGGGGGAGTGGCCATTAGGCTTCATGATGGATCCATAAGCCACTTAAGGCCCAATTGGGCTTCCATCTTTCATGGGCCACCTAGGTTGGAAGGGCCATAAGCCATGCATGGGTGAATGGGCTTAAGGGTGACCTTGGACCAAACTTGGCCCAAGCTTGGCCCATGAAGGGGGCGCCCCATTCTTTGGATGTATTAGGCTAGTTTTTTTTTCTTTTCTTCCCTCCCTCATTTACCACAAGGTGATGAGGACATCACCAGCAATTTCATTTGATCGAGGATCCCGATGCTCGCCAACTATGCCACATCTTGTTTGCCACTATATTTCGAGTCATATGATGTAATTTTCATTTTCTTATCATGTACTTTTCCTTTTATTTGAGTCCAATACCTAGGTTAGGTGGCTATTTACCTAAGTATAGAGTCATTATGTTGGTTAATGGGCCCAATTATATGGGCCCGGCCCAGGGGCGCCCCCTTCCCCTGGGTTAAGTGTTAGTAGTCCAAAAGTCAGGGACTTATGTGAAAATGTGGGATTCCTATAAATAGGACCCGAATCCCTCATTTGGAAGCTAATGAATGAATGAATATTTGAGTTAAAAATCCACTAAGAAGTGTGTTTCCCTCTCTATAGCTCTCTCTCTCTCTCTCTCTAAAGGGGGCGAACCCCATTCTCTCTCATCCCCACCCCAAAATTTGAAATTCACTCTCTCTCCTCCCCATTCACCTCTCATTAAGACCCCTCCCCCTTCCCCATACCTCCCATTTAATTCCCCTCCAACCCCTAGGTGGAATCCCCTTCTCCTAGGCACCTCTCCATTCTCCCAAGCAACCCTTCCTCTTCCCAAGCAACCAATCCTTTTCCCAAGCCACCCCTTCCCCTCCCCAAGGAAACCCTTCCCATTCCCTAGGCCACCATTAACGCCTCCATTAACCCCACATTCAAACCAGAGGAGAGATCTCTCCTCCCTCTCTCCTTCCCAACCCAAATTCGCAGCTCCCCCCTCCTCCACTTGCTAGACCACCTCCAAGCCCCCTTTCTGCCCCTCCCACACCTTGAATCACCCCATAACAGACCCCCACATAGTCAGGTGTCACCCCCACACCCATCCACCCCATTTCCCACCCCATCTACTCCGTCTCCCATCACCTTTCATCACCCTATCCATCTTAGTTCGTAGGCAGCAGTTAGATCCCGACTTGTAGAACTGCCCCGAGGTCATTCGGCGTCTTCTGGAGGTGTACCATACATCGACGGAAAGGTCGTCAAGATAGCTTCGCAGGTGAGGTGGTCTCGCCAGCATCCGACATTCCTGCTGTCCGGAGGGTTCGTTCTCGTCCGACTGCGCAACCGGGACCTGAACCAGGACCAGAGCGGCAGTACAGAAGCTCCCACGGTCACACCCCATCACTTCTGAAGGTGCCGCTTGGCCTAGGTCTTCTAAATCCAATCTACTTCCATCAGAAGAAGACGGCATCCCGTTTGGCATCCGGAGGAATATTTTCCATTTTTTCTCCCCCAAGTGCGCAGATCAGGCCACTCAGGACCTGACCCGACACCTCCCCACTCAACGGGCTCTCTCTCTCTTCCCTGACATTGACTCATGCCCATCTTGGTTGCTGCTCGGATAAGACTCGTCCACGGTCGTCCTCGACTTGGTCCCGCATCATTTGGACTTCGGGAGAGGGCGTGGTGGCTTCGTCCATCTGCTGTTGCACCCTGGGAGCAGTCTGAGCCTGATCGCAGGGACCCTGTTCCAGAGCCCGCCCCTGCTGGTGACGACTTCGGACACACCCACAAAACTTCGCAGACGTGCCTGGGTCTGTCGGTGACGTTTCGGCGCTGGTTTCGTCAGTTTTTGAGTTCAGGAGCATCCGCAGGACATTCAACAGTGACTACCTGTCACCGGGCAGAACAGGCGGGCAGAACCGACGGTGGGATCAATCGGCTACCTCCTTAGCTAGTTTCCCTTTCCCGCCTGGCCGGCTTAGCGCCCCTCCCTACCTGGAGGTAGTGTTTGAATGTAACCTCTATTTTCCCCACCCCACGATCACCCTCCTGCGTGAGGAGTAGTTGTGTACTAGCAGGTCGTCGGCTGAAGCATCATCGGCGCGGCGTGCGGGTAGCCCACGCTTCCCCGCTCGCCCTCGTCTCCGACCGGGATCGGTGTCTTCACACCGATCAGGTGAGCTTTGAGCCCCTATCCTCTTCTGGTTTTACCATTGCTTGTCTTAGTATCATTTCTAGTTGCCCGTCGGCGGCGAGGCGAGTGCCCGATCTCAAATTGCCATCTAATTGAGTGCCTCCGCGGAGCGAGTTGTGAGAGAGCCACTACAACCCATGCCCTTGGCGTGCCGGCCGCCCACGAAATTGGGCATCCCAGGCCCTTAGGGGTTCAGCCCAAGCTAGTCAAATCCCCGGAAAGGCAAGGTCCATCCTCGGACCCTCACCACTATCGCCGGTCCACCTACGGACCCGGGTGTGCGCGACGCGGGTGAATCCGCTTGAGTGGGTCCACCGTTCGGTTCGATTGCTTGCAAATCTAGGTCCGAGGGGTCGTGTCACATCAAATGGTATCAGAGCAAGTTTTAGACTTGTCTCTACGAGTCTAGTCCTAGGGCATTGTCATTTGAGTCTCCCTTACATCATGTTTTCCATCACTCCATTGCATGAGCACCCTAGGGAGATGCCCCAAATATCCATGGACCAATTTGACACAGTCACCAACAAGATTCATAACTATCTAGATACCCTCACCACCCGACTTGACCGGTTTGAAGCAAAAAGGAACCACGACCCTAGAGCTTGGTCACCTCAGGATGAATTTGGATGGGAAGCCAAAGGACCCAAAGACTCATTGGAAGATATAAGGATTGAGATTCGGAAGATCTTCACTCCCCGACCTACCCACTCCTACCTTGAGAACCATAACCCGAGGAGCACTCCCACTCCCCCTTTCACTCCCAGTCAACCCAAGACCTCCCTTAAGGCCCAAACTCCACCACCCCAAATGATTCCAATCCCGATCACCACCACCATTCAAACCAAATTGGCCCCCACCGAACTTAGGTTGGCCCCCACCCTCACTCTTCCACAACTGGCCGATCCCAAGGGAAAAAGACCCTTAACTGACCCAGTTTCCCCAAGGAGGACCACCCCTCACTCCACCCTCACCATTCAAGCCCACGTGGACCCCATGTCCACCCCTCTACCTAGGCCCGTGACAGCCACCATTCCCCAACCCAAAGTTACTCACCCAACCCACCTTCCACTTTCAACTCCTATCCTACCCAAACCTAGCCCCCCACTACTGCCACTCCCAACCCCAACCCAAGTCCGGCCTCACTCACCACCCTGGGTACACCATACACCAACCTTTATCATCCCGCCCTCAAAGGACCCACTCACCTCCTTGGTAGAGGAACCCATATCCGACCCTATAGTGGTGAACACTCCGGACCCAATCCCCGCCATGGAGACCACCCATGTCCAAGAAGAAGAAGACACTTCACATGGTGGCCTTCACCTTACACCACCCTCTCTAGTTGGGACCAAGATCATCTTCGGAGAACACCTTGTTAGTTGGCTAAAGGAGAGCCCAATTAGAGAGATTATAACCCATGTTTTCTCCCCCATGGAACAAAACTTTCCCATAGTTCCCTTCTCCTCCTACCACACTACCATCCAATCCTCCTACCAAGTAGAAACTTTAGGAGACCTCCTTCACGGCCTAGCATGGCAAGTGGAGCTGACTGGCATATTGACTGCAGTGGCTGACCGACCTAGGAGCCTTAACCTCCTACACCTATGTGTCGGGTCCATCTCCTCAATTTACACTGTGGGTTGCTACACTAGCGACCTTCTTTTACTCCTCCCTACACCCGATGAGCCCGATGCTATCCACAAACTTGAGTTGCTTATCTAGGGTAGAACATCCATCCCTCCATTCATGGCCGACCATCCCACCAAAAACTTTGGCCCGGTCATTTTACTAGAGGAGGAGAATCCGCCATCAAGGGGTTGTGAGGACCATAAGGACCTAGAGTTCCTCTCCTTAGGTGACCCTTACCATGACCCCTTCGATCCCTTCCTATACCCACCCACCTTACTCACCACCAACCTTTTCCTACCCCAACCAACCTTATTGGACCAAGCCCACTCTATTTTCCTAGATCCCTTTGACCCCTATGAGTGGAAAATCTCACACCAAGCCATACACATAGAAGGAGCCATTTTGATGGGAATGCATGTGCCACCACATTTTGCATCATTTGGTAGGGCTAGTAAGCCCAGTGATCTCATACATGTCACACACACTGTAGGCCCAATGCATGACTGGCTAACATGTGGATGTGCTGGTCCTCCCACATTCATCATAGCTCTTAAGCATAAAAGGAGCATACATGGATGTCCGGGTCCCCCAGTAATTATCACAACCATGCACGATACATCCACCAGGGGTTGCCCCGGCCCCCCCGAGTCCATGAAAGTCTTCATCACATCTATGCATGATAGGTCTATGTATGGTTGCCCCGGTCCACCTTTGCATGCTATCGTCTTTCACACCCACTCACCACATTATGATACATGGCATGAGCATACACGCAAGCAATTCTTGACGAGCGGTGAGGTTCACAAAGAGCGGACAAGAGCTCGCGAGTGCCACTTGGAATTCCAAGTAGGTAATCTGGTGATGATGACATTGGAGTGGCTCTACCCTAGGGTCACCTCCAATTCGAGGGCACGAGGACTTGGACCTTCCCAAGTTCCGAGTGACTTTGGCAACCCGGCTAACGGGTTGGACTTACTAGTGGGTTTTGGGATTCACCCCATTTTTCACGTGGCAGATTCGGCACCCTATATGGGCACCGCGGTGGATCCTAGTGAGTGCCTCGAGCCTTTATCTTCCTTTGAGAGGGACACCCTCGGAGAGCCACCAAAAAAATAGCCTGAGAGTCCGACGTGTGCACACGGAGGCAATACTAGGCAAGCAGGGTTCCATCGCCAGCAAGAGGGTGCGCCTGAGCCACCTCGAGAGGATGAAGGACCGTCCCCTGGTTGCGGACGCAGGGTTGAGTTTGGAGGTTGAGGTTCACTCTGAGCTACTTGAGAGGACCACTTCCTGGCGGGCCCATACTCGACGGAGTCGAGTTTTTCGCACCCCGGGGGTATGATGAGGACATCACCAGCAATTTCATTTGATCGAGGATCCCGGTGCTCGCCAACTATGCCACATCTTGTTTGCCACTATATTTCGAGTCATATGATGTAATTTTCATTTTCTTATCATGTACTTTTTCTTTTATTTGAGTCCAATACCTAGGTTAGGTGGCTATTTACCTAAGTCTAGAGTCATTATGTTGGTTAATGGGCCCAATTATATGGGCCAGGTCCAGGGGCGCCCCCTTCCCCTTGGTTAAGTGTTAGTACTCCAAAAGTCAGGGACTTATGTGAAAATGTGGGATTCCTATAAATAGGACCCCAATCCCTCATTTGGAAGCTAATGAATGAATGAATATTTGAGTTAAAAATCCACAAAGAAGTGTGTTTCCCTCTCTCTAGCTCTCTCTCTCTCTCTATTTCTCTCTCTCTCTCTCTCTAAAGGGGGCGAACCCCATTCTCTCTCATCCCCACCCTAAAATTCGCAATTCACTCTCTCTCCTCCCCATTCACCTCTCATTAAGACCCCTCCCCCTTCCCCATACCTCCCATTTAATTCCCCTCCAACCCCTAGGTGGAATCCCCTTCTCCTAGGCACCTCTCCATTCTCCCAAGCAACCCTTCCTCTTCCCAAGCAACCAATCCTTTTCCCAAGCCACCCCTTCCCCTCCCCAAGGAAACCCTTCCCATTCCCTAGGCCACCATTAACCCCTCCATTAACCCCATATTCAAACCAGAGGAGAGATCTCTCCTCCCTCTCTCCTTCCCAACCTAAATTCGCAGCTCCCCCTTCCTCCACTTGCTAGACCACCTCCCAGCCCCCTTTCTGCCCCTCCCACACCTTGAATCACCCCCTAACAGACCCCCACATAGTCAGGTGTCACCCCCACACCCATCCACCCCATTTCCCACCCCATCTACTCCGTCTCTCATCACCTTTCATCACCCTATCCATCTCAGTTCGCAGGCAACAGTTGGATCCCGACTTGCAGAACTGCCCCGAGCTCATTTGGCATCTTCTGGAGGTGTACTATACATCGACGGAAAGGTCGTCAAGATAGCTTCGCAGCCGAGGTGGTCTCACCAGCATCCGACATCGCTGCTGTCCGGAGGATTCGTTCTCATCCGACTGCGCAACCGGGACCTGAACCAGGACCAGAGCGGCAGTGCAGAAGCTCCCATGGTCACACCCCATCACTTCTGAAGGCGCCGCTTGGCCGAGGTCTTCTACATCCAATCTACTTCCATCAGAAGAAGACGGCATCCTGTTTGGCATCCGGAAAAATGTTTTCCATTTTTTCTCCCCCAGGTGCGCAGATCAGGCCACTCAGGACCTGACCCGACACCTCCCCACTCAACGGGCTCTCTCTCTCTTCCCTGACATTTAATCATGCCCAGCTTGGTTTCTGATCGGAGAAGACTCGTCCACGGTCATCCTCGACTTGGTCCTGCATCATTTGGACTTCGGGAGAGGGCGTGGTGGCTTCGTCCATCTGCTGTTACACCCTGGGAGCAGTCTGAGCCTGATCACAGGGACCCTGTTCCAGAGCCCACCCCTGCTGGTGACGACTTCGGACCCACCCACAAAAATTCACAGACGTGACTGGGTCTATCAGTGACGTTTTGGCACTGGTTTTGTCAGTTTTTGGGTTCAGGAGCATCCGCAGGACATTCAACAGTGAGTACCTGTCAGCGGGCAGAACACGCGGGCAGAACCGACGGTGGGATCAATCAGCTACCTCCTTAGCTAGTTTCCCTTCCCCGCCTGGCCGGCTTAGCCCCCCTCCCTGCGTGGAGGTAGTGTTTGAATGTAACCTCTATTTTCCTCACCCCACGATCACCCTCCTGCGTGAGGAGTAGTTGTGTACTAGCAGGTCGTCGGCTGAAGCATCATTGGCGCGGCGTGCGGGTAGCCCACGCTTCCCCGCTCGCCCTCGTCTCCGACCGGGATCGGTGTCTTCACACCGATCAGGTGAGCTTTGAGCCCCCATCCTATTCTGGTTTTACCATTGCTTGTCTTAGTATCGTTTCTAGTTGCCCGTCGGCGGTGAGGCGAGTGCCCGGTCTCAAATTGCCATCTAATTGAGTGCCTCTGCGGAGCGAGTTGTGAGAGAGCCACTACAACCCACGCCCTTGGCGTGCTGGCCGCCCACAAAATTGGGCATCCCAGGCCCTTAGGGGTGCAGCCCAAGCTACTCAAATCCCCAGAAAGGCAAGGTCCATCCTCGGACCCTCACCACTATCGCCGGTCCACCTACGGACCCGGGTGTGCGCGACGCGGGTGAATCCGCTTGAGTGGGTCCGCCGTTCGGTTCGATTAATTGTAAATCTAGGTCCGAGGGGTCGTGTCACATCAAATGGTATCATAGCAAGTTTTAGACTTGTCTCTACGAGTCTAGTGCTAGGGCATTGTCATTTGAGTCTCCCTTGCATCATGTTTTCCATCACTCCATTGCATGACCACCCTAGGGAGATGCCCCAAATATCCATGGACCAATTTGACACAGTCACCAACAAGATTCATAACTATCTAGATACCCTCACCACCCGACTTGACCGGTTCGAAGCAAAAAGGAACCACGACCCTAGAGCTTGGTCACCTCAGGATGAATTTGGATGGGAAGCCAAAGGACCCAAAGACTCATTGGAAGATATAACGATTGAGATTCGGAAGATCTTCACTCCCCGACCTACCCACTCCTACCTTGAGAACCATAACCCGAGGAGCACTCCCACTCCCCCTTTCCCTCCCAGTCAACCAAGACCTCCCTTAAGGCCCAAACTCCACCACCCCAAATCATTCCAATCCCGATCACCACCACCATTCAAACCAAATTGGCCCCCACCGAACTCAGGTGGGCCCCCACCCTCACTCTTCCACAACCGACCGATCCCAAGGGAAAAAGACCCTTAACCGACCCGATTTCCCCAAGGAGGACCACCCCTCACTCCACCCTTACCATTCAAGCCCACGTGGACCCCATGTCCACCCCTCCACCTAGGCCCGTGACAGCCACCATTCCCCAACCCAAAGTTACTCACCCAACCCACCTTCCACTTCCAACTCCTATCCTACCCAAACCTAGCCCCCCACTACTGCCACTCCCAACCCCAACCCAAGTCTGGCCTCACTCACCACCCTGGGTACACCATACACCAACCTTTATCATCCCGCCCTCAAAGGACCCACTCACCTCCTTGGTAGAGGAACCCATATCCGACCCCGTAGTGGTGAACACTCTGGACCCAATCCCCGCCATGGAGACCACCCATGTCCAAGAAGAAGAAGAAACTTCACATGGTGGCCTTCACCTTACACCACCCTCTCTAGTTGGGACCAAGATCATCTTCGGAGAACCTCTTGTTAGTTGGCTAAAGGAGAGCCCAATTAGAGAGATCACAACCCATGTTTACTCCCCCATGGAACAAAACTTTCCCATAGTTCCCTTCTCCTCCTACCACACTACCATCCAATCCTCCTACCAAGTAGAAACTTTAGGAGACCTCCTTCACGGCCTAGCATGGCAAGTGGAGCTGACTGGCATATTGACTGCAGTGGCTGACCGACCTAGGAGCCTTAACCTCCTACACCTATGTGTCGGGTCCATCTCCTCAATTTACATTGTGGGTTGCTACACTAGCGACCTTCTTTTACTCCTCCCTACACCCGATGAGCCCGATGCTATCCACAAACTTGAGTTGCTTATCTCGGGTGGAACATCCATCCCTCCATTCATGGCCGACCATCCCACCAAAAACTTTGGCCCGGTCATTTTACTAGAGGAGGAGAATCCGCCATCAAGGGGTTGTGAGGACCATAAGGACCTAGAGTTCCTCTCCTTAGGTGACCCTTACCATGACCCCTTCGATCCCTTCCTATACCCACCCACCTTACTCACCACCAACCTTTTCCTACCCCAACCAACCTTATTGGACCAAGCCCACTCTATTTTCCTAGATCCCTTTGACCCCTATGAGTGGAAAATCTCACACCAAGCCATACACATAGAAGGAGCCATTTTGATGGGAATGCATGTGCCACCACATTTTGCATCATTTGGTAGGGCTAGTAAGCCCAGTCATCTCATACATGTCATACACACTGTAGGCCCAATGCATGACTGGCTAACATGTGGATGTGATGGTCCTCCCACATTTATCATAGCTCTTAAGCATGAAAGGAGCATACATGGATGTCCGGGTCCCCCAGTAATTATCACAACCATGCACGATAGATCCACCAATGGTTGCCCCGGCCCCCCCGAGTCCATGAAAGTCTTCATCACATCTATGCATGATAGGTCTATGTATGGTTGCCCCGGTCCACCTTTGCATGCTATCATCTTTCACACCCACTCACCACATTATGATACATGGCATGAGCATACACGCAAGCAATTCTTGACGAGCGGTGAGGTTCACAAAGAGCGGACAAGAGCTCGCGAGTGCCACTTGGAATTCAAGTAGGCAATCTGGTGATGATGACATTGGAGTGGCTCTACCCTAGGGTCACCTCCAATTCGAGGGCACGAGGACTTGGACCTTCCCAAGTTCCGAGTGACTTTGGCAACCCGACTAACGGGTTGGACTTACTAGTGGGTTTGGGATTCACCCCATTTTCCACGTGGCGGATCCGGCACCCTATATGGGCACCGCGGTGGATCCTATTGAGTGCCTCGAGCCTTTATCTTCCTTTGAGAGGGACACCCTCGGAGAGCCACCAAAAAAACAGCCTGAGTGTCACGCCCCGAGAGCGGAAGATACCCGGAGATGCGTGACGAGTTTATATCAATCATGTCAATCAGAGTATTAGTGTATTCGACATCAAAATCAGAGATGCGTAAAAGTAAAGATAACCCAATCCTTTATTCCTTCATAAGAAGGTTTCTATTACAAACCTTTGAAGTACTAACTAAAATAAAGGAAAAATACAAGGTTGACTCAAGAAAATATGAAAAAGACTAGATAACACGGGAGAAGCTCTATCTCTTTCACTCTTGATTTTCCCCATCCGTTTGAGTTCCCTCATCGTCGGACTTACCTGAAAAGTACGGAAACACTAAGTGAGCGAACGCTCAGTAGGAAATTATATCTCAAGAACTAGCAAGGGGTTTAAGTGATTACATCTTTCATGAATGCACTATAGCTATGCATGCTCGCATACAACGACAAGATAGAAAGAGGATATAACAAAAAGATAGCAAGAAGAACTAGTCATGAACTTTTAAGAACTTATATCAAAAGCTATCAAGATACTCAAGCAAGTAGACGCATCATGTCATGTCGGAACTTGGCTATCACGTTTCAAGCACGCAAGTATGAAATTACCCTTTTTCGGGCCACGCAAGTCATGTAATATCAAGTCAAGTACAAGATTTGTGGAATGTTTAATCAAGCTAGTCATGCACTTCGGTATAATGCCAATACCGTGATCAATCAACTCCCATGGGCACAAGTACTTTCGGGTGCTCCTCCCAGGACCAGATCGGGCCCTATATGCGCAGGCATTAATCATGTATTTTAACATCCACTTTTGTGTATAGCCAATATGGAATTTCAAGAATAAAGCTTGTAGACATGTAGGATAAACTTGGATAGAGTAGAGTCCAAAAATATGACACTTGACATAGAATGGCGATAATAACGGTACAATCACGATTATCGATAAAACTAGGTGGAATTGGTTCCCTAACTTGGTTACCATGACAAGTAAATGCCCACAAGTAGATGGTCACTCCTTTAATATAGAATTGAGGTCCACAAGAACATCATAACAAAGTTGTTATAGAATTGGGGTCTACAATAACATCACATTGATGGCATGCTTTCCCCGTTCATTAAGAAAATTCTCATATCATACTCATAGCATAATATGAGGGCCGGTATACCATATTTCTATAGAGTGACATGGCAAAAATAGGGTGATAGGTTTTTATGGTACAACCCGCTCAGTCGGCCTTGAGGGAATCCAAGGCTCGAGGAGTCTTACGGAGGTCTCTATGACTAACTCGCTAGTCCAAAGGAACGGAATATCCAATGGAGAGTTTGTATGTCACCGAGAATTGAGGGTAACGTTAAAACATCATGAAACGTGGGACTATATTCACGGAGTGGAAATATAGTGCCAATATATATATACATAAGTATGAAACCCTCGGATAACAGAAACAGTAAAAAAATAATTTTACAGGAAAATAACGACTTTAGTTAAGTCATTAATCACGTAATTAACGCCTTACATAAGGGCGTTTCTTGAGCTTTTGACGACTCGTGAAGTAGTCGTCCAAACTATATTTCAATTTTTACAGAATTTCAATATTTCAGAATTTTAACCAAAACGCGCCCTGGACAGGGGCGTTACCTCTCAATTAGCGCCCTGGTCTGGGGCGTCAGTTCAGTAGGAGACGACCTAGTCAAGGTCGTGAATTCAAGAATTTACCAATTTTCAGATAATAAAATTTCAGGAAAAAGGGTACATGATCATGACAGGAAAAATAGCAGGATTTCACAGGTATACTCATGCAATATATTAGATTCATGGTTACATAGATATTAAATTTTAAACGTGGGTATTTATTAATTACATGTAATTGACGACTTCTGGGCAGGGCGTCAAAATAATAATTAGCGCCCGAGTGTGGGTCGCTTCTTTAAATTAGCGCCCTTGCCAAGGGCGTTTCTTTTTGAAATTACATAGAAAACATCTGAAACCACAATAAAACTATATGCATGCACGACCGATGATATTATTAAGATCTTAAGCTAGTTTGGGCTACGATCTTGAGAAAACCTACCTGATGGGTAATCTGGATGAAGTTATGTGAAGGTTTTGATAAGAACCGATGCTCTGTTCTAAACAGAGCCTCCTGAAGCAACTAGAACAGCACCTAGAAGATGGTTGCTTCCGAACTTAATCAAACGGCAGCACACCGAAGAGGATGCCGTGACGATAAGAGTTTGCTGAGAAGAGGAAAAACTCTTTTTCTTTACTGGTTGAAGAAGATGCAGTCGACAAGGATGATGCCGATGAGGAACCTTTAGTTCTTCAGCACGTTGGAAAACTCGACAGGGTAACCTACAACAAAGATGAAGAACATTAATATTAATATTCTTCGTAACTATGACTGGAGGCAAGGGAAGAAGAACATCACCTGTTCTTCACGTACGCAGCAGCAGAGCTTCGACCAAATAGATTTTAGGGTTTGATGGACAAGGATTATTTATATGGTTTTGGGGAACCCTAATAGAGTTAGAGTTTGATTAAGGGTAGTATTACCTTGATAGAGTCCTTTCTATATTCTACTAACTCGTACTAATCCATAAACTTTCCCTGGATAGAGTCGAACGAAACTCGAACTGAATTAACGCCTTTCTATAGGGCGTTACTTAAATTAACGCCTTTTTGAACGTCGTTTCTTTAGTGAAACGCGTCTAAGCAAAGGGCGTTACGTTTAATTACCCTTTTATTTATTTTGGTCGTTTGAGAATTGACGCCTTGTCCAGTGGGCGTCCCTTTTTCAATTCACGCCTTAGCCAGAGGCGTTTAATTTTAATTAGCGCCTTGAATCAAGGCGTTATTCATATTTTGGTTTCTATTTATTTGTTCCTCTTGATTTTTCTTTTACTTACTTAAATCTTTTAGCCTATTTTGACTAATTAAGAATTTGTTTATTCTAATTTGATTTATTTAAAAATCTTTATTTTTTCCAGGGTTGCTACACCCTCCCCCACTTAAAAGAATTTGGTCCCCAAATTCAATCGCATATACATGTGGAGAGTGTAGAGCCTATTACCTTAAAATAATTCTGGGAATCGTTTCCTCATGGATTCCTCGGTCTCCCATGTGGCTTCCTGATCGGAACTTTTACTCCATTGTACCTTTAGCATGGGAATAACCTTATTCCTTAGGGTACGTACTTCACGATCTAGTATCTTCATGGGCTTCTGCTCATATGTGAGATCCTTTTGGATCACTAAGTCTCCATGATCAATAATATGCGATGGATCGTGCACATACTTCTTCAACATAGATATGTGGAATACATTATGCACTTCAGACAATTGAGGAGGCAATGCGATGCGATAAGCAACCTCGCCAACTCTTTCCAATATCTCAAAAGGTCCGATGAACCTTGGTGTAAGCTTGCCCTTAACACCAAATCTCCGTATGCCACGTCCCGGCGATATCTTGAGAAATACATGATCTCCGATTTGGAACTCAAGATCTCTCCTTCTCGTGTCGGCATAAGCCTTTTGCCTAGACTGAGCAACTTGCAGTCTTTCTCGAATCAATTGTATTCTTTCAGTGGTAACCCTTACCATGTCTGGACCTAGCAGTTGTTTCTCTCCAACTTCGTCCCAGCATAAGGGTGATCGGCAACTCCTTCCGTATAAAGCTTCGAAAGGTGCCATTTGTATACTTGCCTGGTAGCTATTATTGTATGCAAATTCCACCAACGACAAGTGATCATGCCAGCTTCCATTGAAATCAATGATGCAAGCTCTGAGCATATCTTCAACCACCTGATTAGTTCTCTCGGTCTGACCATCCGTTTGAGGATGAAAAGCTGTACTAAAGTTAAGCCTTGTTCCCAACGAATGTTGTAGTCCCTTCCAAAAATGAGAAGTAAAATGGGGATCTCTGCCAGACACGATTGAAATAGGAATACCGTGTAATCTGACTATGTCCTTGATGTATAATGCAGCCAACACATCGACTGACCATCGGCTCTTGATTGGCAAGAAATGCGCCGATTTAGTCAATCGGTCAATAATAACCCATATTCCATCATGTCCTCCTTTTGATTTAGATAAACCCATGATGAAATCCATACCAATATCCTCCCACTTCTATTTAGGGATATCTAGAGGATGTAGTTTTCCAGCGAGCTTTTGGTGTTCCGCCTTGACCTGTTGGCATGTGAGACAACGCGACACGTAGTCCGCTATTTCCCTTTTCATGTTGGGCCACCAAAAATTTCTTTTCACATCTTGGTACATTTTGGTAGATCCAGGATGAATCGTGTACCTTGATCTATGAGCTTCATCTAAGATCTTCTTCTTTAACTCGGGACAATCCGGTATACAAGTTCTGTTTTGGAATAACAACCTTCTATCTGATGCTAATTGGAAACCAGACTGTCCTTCTAGTTTTCCCTTGATTTTCACTAATATTGGGTCATCATCCTGAAGTGCTTGTATTTCAGTTAATAGGTCTGGATGAATGCTTATATGAGACAATGTGACACATTTGAAGTTCGTGTCCATGCTTATATTGAGCTTAGAGAATTGCTCCAGCAACTTTCATTCTTGAATCATACAATTGGCTATCAGTGCTCTCGGCTTTCGACTAAGGGCATCTGCTACATGATTACCCTTTCTGGGATGATATTGTATATTGAAGTCGAAGTCCTTGAGATATTCTAGCCAACGCCTTTGCCTCATATTTAGTTCCTTTTGAGAGAAAAGATACTTGAGACTCTTGTGATCGGAGTATACAGTAAATTATACTCCATATAGATAATGCCTCCAGATCTTTAGTGCAAATACTACCGCGGCTAATTCTAAGTCATGGACGGGGTAGTTCTCTTCGTGCTTCTTTAATTGACGAGAAGAGTAAGCTATAACCTTTCCTTGTTGCATTAGAACACATCCGAGGCCAATGCCAGAAGCATCAGTGTATACCTCGAATTTCTCTCCTTCCATTGGTAAAGCTAAGACAGGAGCTGTAGTAAGATGATCCTTGAGAGTTTGGAAGCTTCTTTCACATTCCTCACTCCATTCGTAACCGATCTCCTTGCGAGTTAACCTCGTAAGTGGTACGGCGATCTTAGAGAAATCTTTGATGAATCGCCTGTAATAGCCAGCAAGACCGAAGAAACTTCGGATCTCGCTAGCATTGGTCGGTCTTTCCCAATTTCTTACAGCTTCAACTTTTGATGGATCTACTGATAAGCCATCCTTTGATATAACATGTCCGAGAAAAGTCACTTCCTCAAGCCAGAATTCACACTTGCTGAGTTTTGCATATAACTGGTTTGCCCTCAATATTTGTAATGCAATCCTTAAATGCTCCTCATGCTCTACCTTGGTCTCGGAATAAATCAATATATCATCAATAAAGACCACCACGAATTGATCCAAATAAGGCCTGAATATACTATTCATTAACTGCATAAAGGCAGCAGGGGCATTCGTTAGTCCGAAAGGCATAACAACAAATTCATAATGGCCGTACCTGCTTCTGAATGCAGTCTTATGAATGTCCTCATCCTTGATTCTTAACTGATGATATCCCGACCTAAGATCAATTTTGGAAAAGTACTTGGATCCTGAAATTTGATCAAACAACTCATCGATTCTCGGCAGTGGATACTTGTTCTTGATAGTGAGATGATTCAACTGTCGATAGTCGATGCATAACCTCATGGATCCATCTTTCTTCTTTACAAATAATACAGGCGCTCCCCATGGGGAAGTACTTGGTCTTATGAATCCTTTCTTAATGAGTTCCATCAATTGCTCCTTTAACTCCTTGAGTTCAGCAGGTGACATTCTATATGGTGCCTTAGAAACTGGACCCGCACCAGGAACTAAATCGATGGTGAAGGCCACTTCTCTTTGTGGGGGTAATCCAGGCAAATCTTCCAGAAATACGTCCGGAAATTCTTATACCACTAGAATGTCTTCTATCTTAGTTTCCTTAACCTCCTTAATCGTGACAAATGTAAGGAAAGATACACATCCTTTCCTGATGAGCTTGCTAGCTCGGAGAGCCGAAATAAGAGGGGTTTTGCTTCGCCTCTTGGGGCTAGTAAAGATCAGTTCTGGAAATTCCTCGAAAGTAACCATGCTATTGCGGCAATCGACCGTTGCCTGATATTTAGATAACCAATCCGCTCCTAGTATGACATCATACTCCTTTAGATCTAAACATATAAGATCAATAGGGAGATTCTTACCATGAACCAATACTTCACAGTTCTGGTAATGGTGTGTAATATCAGTCTTGTTTCCTAGAGGAGTAGACAAGACTAATTTTATCCATTCCGGTTCTAGGGGTTACGGATCAGTGAACTTCTTGGAAACAATTGAATGTGAAGCACCAGTATCAATTAAGACATATGCAGACTTGGAACAAACTTTTAATGTACCTTCTACTAGTCCGCCTTCTTCTTCTTGTTCGGTCTCCTTAATTGCGTGAAGATGAGCATTCTTGGTTACTGGGCGCTTCCCGTCCCCGGCTTGATCATTAAGTAATGGGCAATCGGGAATTCGATGATCGCGACTCCCACAGCGGAGACATGCTCCTAGTTTCCTCCAGCATTCTTCTGCTCTATGGCCCACCTTGTCACAATGCTTGCACACTATATTTGATGGGGTAGTGGTGATGGAGAAGGGCTTGGTCTTCTTAAACTTCTGATCTTGTGAGGAAGTACCTCCATTGCTAGGCCTCTTCTTGAAGTTGGGTTTAAAGGAACCCGAACCTGTGACTTGTTCTTTCTTGTCCTTCCCACGGATTCTATCTGATAGTTCCGTGGCATCTTCTAGAAGCTGGGCTCGACGTACTATCTCCGAATAGACTTGAATATCCATCGGCGCCAGTTGGGTAATATATTGGGGCCTGAGCCCGTTAAGAAACCTTCTAGCTTTCATCTTCTCGGTGCTAACTAAGTGCCTAGCATACCGAGATAATCTACAGAACTGTGCCTCGTACTCAGCCACCGACAAAGATCGTTGCTTCAGTGCAGTGAATTCTGCGGCTTTCTTCTCCTGGACTCGGTCCGAAAAATATTTATTGTTGAAATATTCAACAAATTCTTCCCAAGTAACTTGGTCTTGATTTATAGTAGCTTCGACTGACTCCCACCAGCATCGGGCATCCCTTTCTAGTTGGAAAGTAGCTAATAAGACTTTATCTTGATCCGTGCACTGCATAACACGGAATATACGCTCCGTCTCCCTGATCCAGTGCTTTGCGTCATCTGGATCAGTAGAACCCATGAATTTGGGAGGGTTCATATTCTTGAAGACTTGGTGGAGACTTCCGGCTCGTTGTGCACCTCCCTGTGCTACTTGTTGCAGCACTTGGGTCATGCCTTGGAGTGTACGTTGCATGTTGCGCCACTGAGCACGATCGGCAGTCATTATCCTACAATTACAATAACTATATTAGTATATACTCGCGTTAAGAGCTTTTAAGTTTTTATGTTAACTCAACCATTGGTTCTACCCAATCTCACTGGTTAAAGGTTTGAACCTATCCTTGGACTTGGGTTTTCCTAGGAATTGAATACCCTAGGCTCTGATACCACAAAAACTGTCACGCCCCGAGAGCGGAAGATACCCGGAGACGCGTGACGAGTTTATATCAATCATGTCAATCAGAGTATTAGTGTATTCGACACCAAAATCAGAGATGCGTAAAAGTAAAGATAACCCAATCCTTTATTCCTTCATAAGAATATGTCTATTACAAACCTTTGAAGTACTAACTAAAATAAAGGAAAAATACAAGGTTGACTCAAGAAAATATGAAAAAGACTAGATAACACGGGAGAAGCTCTATCTCTTTCACTCTTGATTTTCCCCATCCGTTTGAGTTCCATCATCGTCGGACTTACCTGAAAAGTAGAGAAACACTAAGTGAGCGAACGCTCAGTAGGAAATTATATCTCAAGAACTAGCAAGGGGTTTAAGTGATTACATCTTTCATGAATGCACTATAGCTATGCATGCTCGCATAAAACGACAAGATAGAAAGAGGATATAACAAAAAGATAGCAAGAAGAACTAGTCATGAACTTTCAAGAACTTATATCAAAAGCTATCAAGATACTCAAGCAAGTAGACGCATCATGTCATGTCGGAACTTGGCTATCACGTTTCAAGCACGCAAGTATGAAATTACCCTTTTTCGGGTCACGCAAGTCATGTAATATCAAGTCAAGTATAAAATTTGCGGAATGTTCAATCAAGCTAGTCATGCACTTCGGTATAATGCCAATACCGTGATCAATCAACTCCCATGGGCACAAGTACTTTCGGGTGCTCATCCCAGGACCAGATCGGGCCCTATATGCGCAGACATTAATCATGTATTTTAACATCCACTTTTGTGTATAGCCAATATGGAATTTCAAGAATAAAGCTTGTAGACATGTAGGATAAACTTGGATAGAGTAGAGTCCAAAAATATGACACTTGACATAGAATGGCGATAATAACGATACAATCACGATTATCGATAAAACTAGGTGGAATTGGTTCCTTAACTTGGTTACCATGACAAGTAAATGCCCACAAGTAGATGGTCACTCCTTTAATATAGAATTGAGGTCCACAAGAACATCATAACAAAGTTGTTATAGAATTGGGGTCTACAATAACATCACATTGATGGCATGCTTTCCCCGTTCATTAAGAAAATTCTCATATCATACTCATAGCATAATATGAGGGCCGGTATACCATGTTTCTATAGAGTGACATGGCAAAAATAGGGTGATAGGTTTTTATGGTACAACCCGCTCAGTCGGCCTTGAGGGAATCCAAGGCTCGAGGAGTCTTACGGAGGTCTCTATGACTAACTCGCTAGTCCAAAGGAACGGAATGTCCAATGGAGAGCTTGTATGTCACCGAGAATTGAGGGTAACGTTAAAACATCATGAAACGTGGGACTATATTCACGGAGTGGAAATATAGTGCCAATATATATATACATAAGTATGAAACCCTCGGATAACAGAAACAGTGAAAAAAATAGTTTTACAGGAAAATAACGACTTTAGTTAAGTCATTAATCACGTAATTAACGCCTTACATAAGGGCGTTTCTTGAGCTTTTGACGACTCGTGAAGCAGTCGTCCAAACTATATTTCAATTTTTACAGAATTTCAATATTTCAGAATTTTAACCAAAACGCGCCCTGGACTGGGGCGTTACCTCTCAATTAGCGCCCTGGTCTGGGGCGTCAGTTCAGTAGGAGACGACCTAGACAAGGTCGTGAATTCAAGAATTTACCAATTTTCAGATAATAAAATTTCAGGAAAAAGGGTACATGATCATGACAGGAAAAATAGCAGGATTTCACAGGTATACTCATGCAATATATTAGATTCATGGTTACATAGATATTAAATTTTAAACGTGGGTATTTATTAATTACATGTAATTGACGACTTCTGGGCAGGGCGTCAAAACAATAATTAGCGCCCTAGTGTGGGTCGCTTCTTTAAATTAGCGCCCTTGCCAAGGGCGTTTCTTTTTGAAATTACATAGAAAACATCTGAAACCACAATAAAACTATATGCATGCACGACCGATGATATTATTAAGATCTTAAGCTAGTTTGGGCTACGATCTTGAGAAAACCTACCTGATGGGTAATCTGGATGAAGTTATGTGAAGGTTTTGATAAGAACCGATGCTCTGTTCTAAACAGAGCCTCCTGAAGCAACTAGAACAGCACCCAGAAGATGGTTGCTTCTGAACTTAATCAAACGGCAGCACACCGAAGAGGATGCAGTGACGATAAGAGTTTGCTGAGAAGAGGAAAAACTCTTCTTCTTTACTGGTTGAAGAAGATGCAGTCGACAAGGATGATGCCGATGAGGAACCTTTAGTTCTTCAGCACGTTGGAAAACTCGACAGGGTAACCTACAACAAAGATGAAGAACATTAATATTAATATTCTTCGTAACTATGACTGGAGGCAAGGGAAGAAGAACATCACCTGTTCTTCACGTACGCAGCAGCAGAGCTTCGACCAAATAGATTTTAGGGTTTGATGGACAAGGATTATTTATATGGTTTTGGGGAACCCTAATAGAGTTAGAGTTTGATTAAGGGTAGTATTGCCTTGATAGAGTCCTTTCTATATTCTACTAACTTGTACTAATCCATAAACTTTCCCTGGATAGAGTCGAACGAAACTTGAACTGAATTAACGCCTTTCTATAGGGCGTTACTTAAATTAACGCATTTTTGAACGTCGTTTCTTTAGTGAAACGCGTCTAAGCAAAGGGCGTTACGTTTAATTACCCTTTTATTTATTTTGGTCGTTTGAGAATTGACGCCTTGTCCAGGGGGCGTCCCTTTTTCAATTCACGCCTTAGCCAGAGGCGTTTAATTTTAATTAGCGCCTTGAATCAAGGCGTTATTCACATTTTTGTTCTATTTATTTGTTCCTCTTGATTTTTCTTTTACTTACTTAAATCTTTTAGCCTCTTTTGACTAATTAAGAATTTGTTTATTCTAATTTGATTTATTTAAAAATCTTTATTTTTTCCAGGGTTGCTACACTGAGAGTCCGACGTGTGCACACGGAGGCAATACTAGGCAAGCAGGGTTCCATCGCCAGCAAGAGGGTGCGCCTGAGCCACCTCGAGAGGATGAAGGACCGTCCCCTGGTTGCGGACGCAGGGTTGAGTTTGGAGGTTGAGGTTCACTCTGAGCTACTTGAGAGGACCACTTCCCGGCGGGCCCATACTCGACGGAGTCGAGTTTTCCGCACCCCGGGGGTATGATGAGGACATCACCAGCAATTTCATTTGATCGAGGATCCCGATGCTCGCCAACTATGCCACATCTTGTTTGCCACTATATTTCGAGTCATATGATGTAATTTTCATTCTCTTATCATGTACTTTTCCTTTTATTTGAGTCCAATACCTAGGTTAGGTGGCTATTTACCTAAGTCTAGAGTCATTATGTTGGTTAATGGGCCCAATTATATGGGCCAGGCCCAGGGGCGCCCCCTTCCCCTTGGTTAAGTGTTAGTAGTCCAAAAGTCAGGGACTTATGTGAAAATGTGGGATTCCTATAAATAAGACCCCAATCCCTCATCTGGAAGCTAATGAATGAATGAATATTTGAGTTAAAAATCCACAAAGAAGTGTGTTTCCCTCTCTCTAGCTCTCTCTCTCTCTCTATTTCTCTCTCTCTCTCTCTAAAGGGGGCAAACCCCATTCTCTCTCATCCCCACCCCAAAATTCGAAATTCACTCTCTCTCCTCCCCATTCACCTCTCATTAAGACCCCTCCCCCTTCCCCATACCTCCCATTTAATTCCCCTCCAACCCCTAGGTGGAATCCCCTTCTCCTAGGCACCTCTCCATTCTCCCAAGCAACCCTTCCTCTTCCCAAGCAACCAATCCTTTTCCCAAGCCACCCCTTCCCCTCCCCAAGGAAACCCTTCCCATTCCCTAGGCCACCATTTACCCCTCCATTACCCCACATTCAAACCAAAGGAGAGATCTCTCCTCCCTCTCTCCTTCCCAACCCAAATTCGCAGCTCCCCCTTCCTCCACTTGCTAGACCACCTCCCAGCCCCCTTTCTACCCCTCCCACACCTTGAATCACCCCCTAACAGACCCCCACATAGTCAGGTGTCACCCCCACACCCATCCACCCCATTTCCCACCCCATCTACTCCGTCTCCCATCACCTTTCATCACACTATCCATCTCAGTTCGCAGGCAGCAGTTGGATCCCGACTTGCAGAACTGCCTCGAGGTCATTCGGCATCTTCTGGAGGCGTACCATACATCGACGGAAAGGTCGTCAAGATAGCTTCGCAGCCAAGGTGGTCTCGCCAGCATCCGACATCCCTGCTGTCCGGAGGGTTCGTTCTCATCCAACTGCACAACCGGGACCTGAACCAGGACCAGAGCGGCAGTGCAGAAGCTCCCACGGTCACACCCCATCACTTATGAAGGCGCCACTTGGCCGAGGTCTTCTACATCCAATCTACTTCCATCAGCAGAAGATAGCATCCCGTTTGGCCTCCGGAGGAATGTTTTTTATTTTTTCTCCCCCGGGTGCGCAGATCAGGCCACTCAGGACCTGACCCAACACCTCCCCACTCAACGGGCTCTCTCTCTCTTTCCTGACATCGACTCATGCCCAGCTTGGTTGCTGCTTGGATAAGACTCGTCGACGGTCGTCCTCGACTTGGTCCCCGATCATTTGGACTTCGGGAGAGGGCGTGGTGGCTTCGTCCATCTGCTGTTTCACCCTAGGAGCAGTCTGACCCTGATCGCAGGGACCCTGTTCCAGAGCCCGCCCCTGCTGGTGACGACTTCGGACCCACCCACAAAAATTCACAGACGTGCCTGGGTCTGTCAGCGACGTTTCGGCGCTGGTTTCGTCAGTTTTTGAGTTCAGGAGAATCCGCAGAACATTCAACAGTGAGTACCTGTCAGCAGGCAGAACAGGCGGGCAGAACCGACGGTGGGATCAATCGGCTACCTCCTTAGCTAGTTTCCCTTCCCCGCCTTGCCGGCTTAGCGCCCCTCCCTACGTGGAGGTAGTGTTTGAATGTAACCTCTATTTTCCCCACCCCACGATCACCCCCCTGCGTGAGGAGTAGTTGTGTACTAGCAGGTCGTGGGCTGAAGCATCATCGGCGCGGCGTGCGGGTAGCCCACGCTTCCCCGCTCGCCCTCGTCTCCGACCAGGATCGGTGTCTTCACACCGATCAGGTGAGCTTTGAGCCCCCATCCTCTTCTGATTTTACCATTGCTTGTCTTAGTATCGTTTCTAGTTGCCCGTCGGCGGTGAGGCGAGTGCTCGATCTCAAATTGCCATCTAATTGAGTGCCTCCGCGGAGCGAGTTGTGAGAGAGCCACTACAACCCACGCCCTTGGCGTGTTGGCCGCCCACAAAATTGGGCATCCCAGGCCCTTAGGGGTTCAGCCCAAGCTATTCAAATCCCCGGAAAGGCAAGGTCCATCCTCGGACCCTCACCACTATCGCCGGTCCACCTACGGACCCGGGTGTGCGCGACGCGGGTGAATCCGCTTGAGTGGGTCTGCCGTTCAGTTCGATTGCTTGCAAATCTAGGTCCGAGGGGTCGTGTCACATCACAAGGGAATATGGAGAAGGCTGCTGGTCCAAAAGAATGGCTGCCACCTACCCCCCCCCCCTCCCCTTTGAATTTCAAAGGTAGGTGAAAGTAGGTGAGTCTATGTCTCCTTGTCCCCCCTCTCTCCCTCTCATTGTCAAAGGGGCGCACCCCTCTCCCTCCCCCCTTGGTCCATCGAAACTCCCAGCCCTCTCCCCTTGTCAAACCCCTATTTAAACACTTTTATAATGCTAGTGCAAAGGTTAATGAAGTTTTTGTGAAAGGATTTTGAGTTAAGAGAGTGATTCTCTCTCCCCACCCATGGGTGTGATGCCCTGCCCAATCCTGTGACAAGATTGATCTTGGGCGTGTGACTCGCACCTCTATCCTTCCCATTCTCTTATCGTCTGGTTCAACAAAAATTACCAGTGATACTTCATCAAGTCAGGAAGATTTGAGAGGTGGTTTCGCGTCGATCGGAGTTCTGGATCGCCAACAGCAATTCTTTTCGTGACGGCGCGCAGATTTGACCGAGCCTACTGTCCAGATCTGGAGTTTACTGATTCCGAATTTCCCCAGATCTCCTCTCAGCCTATCAGGAGCTGACTTTTAGAGTGATTGTAGGATTTTGAGTCCTCTTCACGCTGCCGCTGATCTCGTCTCGATCCGAGATCTGTGCTGATCATGGCAACGATTCTCGTGGGATCGCGCGAGCTGATCTGTGCAGACCCGACTCAGCAGCAGATCCGACTTCCTGAGTCTGCCCCGCCTCATCCCATCTACATCAGTGCGAGCACTTTGGACTACGTATTCATATTGACGTCACCGATGAGCTCCCACAAATGGCGCCTCGATCCGACATCGGCAACCAATTTTCCTATAATTAATTGTCTTCCTGTGCAGTTCTGGGTGCACAAAACCAGAAGCCGAGTTCAATCGCTGCTGCGCCCAGATCTGAAAAGATCTGATCACGCCCTTCGTAGTAGACAAACTACGTCCTGTCTCCGACGTTCTCCAACAAACGGCACTCCGATCCGCCTTCGGATCTTGGCGTACCGGCCTTCGTAAGTTTACTGCGCAGGGTGACCAACGCGGGCAGAATCGAGTCGACTTCCATTCAGCTCACCCGATCGGTTCCGACTCGCGTCCCTCGCCTCTTGCGAGTGTGGCCCGTCAACCCGGGTTCCATCAACCCCAAAAGTGGTCTTTGTAGCCCTTTACCTCCCTGCGTGGAGTGGGTGAATATTTCTGAAATTATAATTTTAACGATTGTGTGTATTGGGGTTGTTTAAATTCGGCCGGGAATTCTTCCCCACACCTAGACGTGGAGGTACGTGCTCGTTCCTCTCTCACATTGCTGGTTTAGTATATGGTCTATTATGCTGCGTTTGTGAGATTAGGGCCGATAGTTAGTTACAAATCACCGTGATTGCTAGTTGTGAGCTCCCGTTCCTTGTCACCGGTCGAGCATCGAGCCCGAACTGGATACCCCTAGGCGATGGTGGTTCCTTAACCACTGCGATCCCCACGTTTCCCTCGCAAGGGACGATCGTCGGGCTATTTAGAGTGCTGTTGAGAGACGTCTCCACCCGGAGAACACCACGGTGGTCAGCCGCCCGGCTTGCCTTTAGCGTGTTAGTGCTGGCCGCACATCAAGTCCGTCGTACGTCTTAGCCCGGTCGTCATCCGTCCCGCATCAAATTGGTATCAGAGCGTCGGTTTAAGTCTAGGGTTGTCTAAGTCTAAGGTTGTATTTGCATTCCTCTACTCGGTATATCAAAAGGTGTTGTCCTAACGTTAGGCTATGCCTATCGAGAAGGCTGCACACTTGCGCGAGTGATCTTCAGATCGATTAGCTCCGCCACGTACCGAGTCTTGGTTTAAGTCTAGGTTCCTAGTTAGTGCATTCCAACCTTCGTGTCTTTGCATGCCCACCCAGTGTGGTACCCAATACCATCGCCCCGCATCTATGGCTAACCCATGGGATGCCCCCCCGGGAGACTTCCACTCCTTACATGAGGCAATGATGGCCATTATGGCTCGATTGGACCAATCCGAGGCTACCTTTCAGAATTTCTCCGATAATATGGATGGTCGCCTTAGGGCCACGGAGGGACACATGGAGACCTCCGACAGGTCTGTCCAAGATCTAGTTGGACGGTTAGATAGAATGTCACACGGGGACCCCCCGGGAGCGGCTCAAGGCCCACCCGCACCTCCTCCCGCGGTGGCCCAAGGCCAACCCGCTCCCATGGCCCAAGTCCAGGCCGCTCCCGCGGCCCAAAACCAGCCCCCACCCGCTCCTCAAAACGCCCGGCAACAAGCCATCGAACCACAACACCGTGACCTTGGTCTAGAAGACTATGGGTCCGATAATGCGTATGGGGAAATGGCCGACGCCGTCATGGCTTTCATCAACCAAGAGATGAGGAGGATGATAGAGTCCTTAGGACAGTGCGTGCAGACCCTCCCACTTTCAACGGGTCTTTGGACCCAAAGGTCTATCTCGATTGGGAGGCCGACATGGATCGGTACTTCGAGTGGTTCAAAATGACGGACCTCCGGAGAGTCAGGTTTGCAAAAATGAAGTTGTTAGGGCAAGCGCAAACTTATTGGCGCAATGTGGAGAGCTTGCTCTATCAGCGTCGAGAGCCCCCGGTTGAGTCTTGGGATGAAATGAAGGATAGGCTTAGAACTAAGTATCTTCCCACCTCGTACCGTCAACGGCTCATTGATCGATGGCAGAACCTCACCCAAGGTGATAGGTCTGTGTCCGAGTACGCAGAGTTTGATGAATGTTTTTTACGATGTGACATCTCAAAAGAGAGCACGATGCCTATTTCTCGCTTCCATCGTGGTCTGCGGCCCCACTATCAGTACGAACTATTTCGCCGAGACGTAACCACCCCGGAGGCCGCCTATTAAGTTGCTCTCGAATTAGAGCAGTTTGAGTCATATTTTGCTCCTGTCCAGTGACTGGGAACCATCCCTCAGCGTGGGTCTGACTCTCGGACCACACGTAGTTCCTATAGTCGATTTTCGGTGGTTCGTCCTCTGGAACCCCCTCGCCAGGACCCCTTTGCTCTAAAGCCTCAGCCTCTCCCTCCAAGGGACCCTCTCCCTCGCCCACAGGCACCAACCCCCACCCCACACCCCCAGCGGTCCACATTGCCTACCCGACCTCAGCTCCCATCACCCCCGGCCCGACGAGAAGATAAGGGAAAGGGACCGATGACCGGTGGAGCATCTTCTAGCACAGGGCCACTTGACCAGTGCTATAGGTGTGGTGGAATTGGCCACTTTGCGGCCAAGTGTCCCACTCGGGAATCATTGTCTATTTCGGACACTCTAGTCCGCAACTCCACACCGGAGCTAGTGGAGGTCATCTATGAGGCAGACCCAGAACTTGAGAAGGAGTATTTTGATGCGCTTTTAGAAGAGCATGCTGCCGACCCGGGTACCCAGGGCAATGTGCACTTGGGTGGGATCCTCCCGAACCTCTGAACCCCCATTTAGAAGTCACTAAGTTTATGTTAGGTGTCTAAGAGTTCCCCAACTTTGGGTTACATTATTTGTTTGGTGTCTAGGCCTGTCTAAAGTCATGTGTGTGTCTGTTTGTTTCTACAGTTTGTTTTCTTTCATGCATATGGTTTGTATTAAGTCGTGTCTCAATAAACGGCCAGCCATGCACGTATAAGGAGTTAGCTGATGCATGCTACATGACGTGAGTTCAAAAGGGAGAGTACGTCATGATTAGGGTCATACCTGAATGGTTTCCTCTTGGGGGGTCCGCGATACTCGCCCTTCCGGGTCAAGAAACAAGTGGGTTCGAATGCGTACGTTATTAAACTACCAGGAGACTATGGTGTTAGTTCGACGTTCAATGTTTCTGATCTGGTAGCATTTCGGAACCCGCGGTGATCCCTAGTGAGTTTCGGGCTTTCTCATCCTGTTGTGAGTGACACACAACCCGAGAGTTCACCTCTTCCAGCCCCAACGCACGCATATAGATTGTATACTGGATGAGCAAGTGATCACCACCAGGAACGGAGCCTACCAACACTTCATAGTGCGTTGGCGAGGGTGACCCCCGATGAACAACGCCTTGATCACATGCGGAGAGCTCAAGCCTCGAGACCCTTACTCGACGGGGTCGAGTTCCTCCCACCCGGGGAGAATTGGTGCGGAAACCCGAACGAGCGAGTAGCACGAACCGGCGAGCCGACGGTACCATACGCGGAGCACCAATCGGACTACATCGGCTTCCCTTTGAAATGGAGACAGTTTGGCTTGAGTTTGGGTACTTTTAGCCTTTGTTTGCATTGAATTTGGGCTTGTAATGTGTATTTCTCCTTGGTTTTCATTTTGGGCTGATTGTAAGGCTCTTAATAAGCCATTTGGTTTAAAGCCCTTTAGAGTCCATAAGGGGGAGTGGCCATTAGGCTTCATGATGGATCAATAAGCCACTTAAGGCCCAATTGGGCTTTCTTCTTTCATGGGCCACCTAGGTTGGAAGGGCCATAAGCCATGCATGGGTGAATGGGCTTAAGGGTGACCTTGGACCAAACTTGGCCCAAGCTTGGCCCATGAAGGGGGCGCCCCCTTCTTTGGATGTATTAGGCTAGTTTTTTTTGTTTTCTTTTCTTCCCTCCCTCATTTACCACAAGAGAATATGGAGAAGGCTGATGGTCCAAAAGAATGGCTGCCACCTACACCCCCTCCCCTTTGAATTTCAAAGGTACGTGAAAGTAGGTGAGTCTATGTCTCCTTGTCCCCCCCTCTCTCCCTCTCATTGTCAAAGGGGTGCACCCCTCTCCCTCCCCCCTTGTTCCATAGAAACTCCCAGCCCCCTCCCCTTGCCAAACCCCTATTTAAAAACTTGTATAATGTTAGTGCAAAGGTTAATGAAGTTTTTGTGAAAGGATTTTGAGTCAAGAGAGTGATCCTCTTTCCCCCCCCCATGGGTGTGATGCCCTGCCCAATCCTGTGACGGGATTGATCTTAGGCGTGTGACTCACCCCTATATACTCCACATCCTATTATCATCTGGTTCCACGAAAATTACCAGTGATACTTCATCAAGTCATCAAGATTTCAGAGGTGGTTTCGCGTCGATCGGAGTTCTGGATCGCCGGCAGCAATTCTTTTTGTGACGGCGCGCAGATCTGACCGAACCTGTTGTCCAGATCTGTAGTTTACTGATTATGAATTTCCCCAGATCTCCTCTCTGACCATCAGGCACTGCCTTTCGGAGTGATTGTAGGATTTTGAGTCCTCTTCGCGCTGCCGCTGATCTCGTCTCTATCCGAGATCTGTGCTGATCGTGGCAAAGATTCTCGTGGGATCGCGCGAGCTGATCTGTGCAGACCCGACTCCGCACCAGATCCGACTTCCTGAGTCTGCCCCGCCTCATCCCATCTGGATATGTGTGAGCTCTTTAGGACTACTTCTTTATCTTGACGTCGCTGACGAGCTCCCACAAATGGCGCCTCGATCCGACATCGGAAACCAATTTTCCTATAATTAATTGTCTTCCTGTGCAATTCTGGGTGCACAAAACCAGAAGCCGAGTTCAATCGCTGCTGCGCCCAGATCTGAAAAGATCTGATCACGCCCTTCGGAGTAGACAAACTACATCCTGTCTCCGACGTTCTCCAATAAACGGCACTCCGATCCGCCTTCGGATCTTGGCGTACCGGCCTTTGTAAGTTTGCTGCACAGGGTGACCAACGCGGGCAGAATCGAGTCGACTTCCATTCGGCTCACCCGATCGGCTCCGACTCGCGTCCCTCGCCTCCTGCGAGTGTGGCCCATCAACCCGGGTTCCAGCAACCCCAAAAGTCATCTTTGTAGCCCTTTACCTCCCTGCGTGGAGTGGGCGAATATTTCTGAAATTGTAATTTTAACGATTGTGTGTATTGGGGTTGTTTGAATTCGGCCGAGAATTCTTCCCCACACCTAGTCGTGGAGGTACGTGCTCGTTCCTCTCTCACATTGATGGTTTAGTATATGGTCTATTATGCTGCGTTTATGAGATTAGGGCCGATAGTTAGTTACAAATCACCATGATTGTTAGTTGTGAGCGCTCGTTCCTTGGCACCGGTCAAGCACCGAGCCTGGACTGGATACCCCTAGGCGACGATGGTTCTTTAACCGCTGCGATCCCCACGTTTCCCTCGCAAGGGACGATCATCGGGCTAGTTAGAGTGCTGTTGAGAGACGTCTCCACCCGGAGAACACCACGGTGGTAAGTCGCCCAGCTTGCCTTTAGCGTGTTAGTGCTGGCAGCACATCAAGTCCGTCGTACATCTTAACCCGGTCGTCATCCGTCCCGCATCACTCTTCCCCGCTCAAGAGCAATGCGAGATCGCCCCTCATCATTATATACACGATATGCTCTAGATGATGACGAGTATCCAAGAAATATACCTTTGTCACTATTTACGGCAAACTTCTGCAAATTTTCCTAAGAATTGTTTAGAATATAACATAATGAACCAAAACGTTTAAGATATGCAGTGTTTGGCTTCTTACCTTAATACAACTCATATGGAGTTTTCTTGAGTATTGGTCTTACCATGGCTCGATTGATGATGTGACAAGTCGTGTTTATCGCCTCGGCCCAAAAGTACCTCGGTAAGCCATTTTCTATAAGCATTATTCCCGCCATCTCCACGAGCGTCCCATTCTTTTGTTCCACGAATCTATTTTGTTGTGGGGTTCATGGTGCTGAAAAGTTATATGTAAACCCATGTTTCCTATAAAAATCATCAAAGTCATGGTTATCAAACTCTCTTCCATGGTCACATCGAATTGCCTTAATATGATACCCCTTTTCATTTTGTCATTTCCTACAAAGATCTTCGAACTCTTGCAAAGCATCATTCTTATGAGTTAAAAATAACACCCAAGTAAATCTCGAGTAATCATCAACAATGACAAACCAATAAAATTTTCCTCCAAGACTGTGTGTCCTAGTGGGACCAAATAAATCTAAGTGAAGGAGTTCTAGGGGTCTAGTAGTGGTGACAATGTTTTTAGACTTGAATGATATCCTGTTTTGCTTTCCCATTGAACATGCATAACAGATTTTATTTACATCCCAATTCAATTTTGGCAAACCTCTAACTAACTCTTTTCTGTGCAGTTTTGAAAGAACGCTAAAACTAGCATGTCCTAGTCGTCGATGCCATTGCCATGCATCATCCGACTTATTTGCAACTAAACATAAATTTTCTTTTCATAAGCTATAAGACCCTGAGTCTTTCGGATCTTTATCGGAGAGTTTCGGATCGCTTTTGTGGGTCCTGAGTTGTGTTTTACGCTCTGCGTGGGTTTTTCACTCGTACAAGTTACAAAATCCCATGGTGAGTTTATTGTTGGATTCATCGACTCGAGGACACTACAGTTACGTTGCATTCTTTCTGAGGATCGTTTAGACTATTTTTCTATATTTTTTGAAATTAGTGCATTTTTGGACTAAAAATCAGATTATACGAAAATTAGGAAATTCCTAATTTCCTTTTCCTTTTTAACCCTCTCTCTCATCTCTCACCCTCACTATCTCTCACTCTCTCCCTCGCCGTTCTCTCTCTTCTCGCCCTCTTTGCTCCGGTTGTAGACGGAGGACGCCCGGGGATGAGGTGGCGATGGCATGGAGCGGCTGTGGAATGTGCTGGCGTGATGATCGAGGCGTGGCGTTGGCGCGATCCCATTCATGGATTCACAGCCGGCGTGGGTTGTCCGTGTGATGGTTTTCGGTGCGGTTTAGTCGCTTCGGCGCGCTAGAACTTCGGTGAAGGTAGGGAGATGGACGCCCTACTCTTCTTCTGCATTTCCTCGCGATTTGGAGCCGAACAGTGCGAGAACGAGCGGGTTCTGCCTTGGTTTGGGTGAAGCATGCTTTGGGGGGTGTGAGATGAGTTCGCCTCTTTCGGCAATGGTTTCTAGCCTAATTAGTCTTATTAGATTCCCTGGCATGTTAGCATTCCATTCCTGCTGGTTTTATCGCAATTGGTTGTCATTTGGGACCGGTAGAAGCCCGGGAACCCATGTGACTCATTTTGGGTCGATTCGGTAGAATCACCCGTTTCTATTATTTTTGGTGTCAAAATGATCCCTTCCAGTCTATGGAAGACTTTTATTACATTTAGGGTTGTTTCCTCGTCGTTTAGACGCGATTGGGGCGTGGAACGGCCGAAATCGGCCAATCCTCTGGTTCTCCTGCCGTAATGATTTAGCGGTCTTAACAGAGACCATTTTTAGGGCTTTTGCGGTCCTTGGGTGACCGTTTCTGCTTTTTGAACAGTAGGTCGATTCAGGTCTTCGCGATCGTGCGATAGACCATTTTTTCTGGCTAGCAGTTCAGTGGATGACCGCTACTCCCTGTCAGCGGTCGTACGATAGACCGCTAAGGGGGAGGTGTATGTCGGTTAGGATTCGCGGTCGTGCGATAGATCGCTAATCCGGCCATGGCGGTCTGAGAGACGACCGCTAACGATTGTTTATATTGGGTTAAATAGTTTTAAGTTGGTTGAGCTAGCGGTCCTAGTTTTTATTGCTAAGCGCTCTTAGCGGCCCTATGGGAGACCGCTAATCTGTTTGACTGTTTTAAGTCGATTCGGGCGTTGACTAGGTCTAGCGGTCAGGTCCATGACTGCTTCAGTCGTCTGGCGGCCTTGAGGTAGACCGCATGCCCCTGTGTTTTGTAGTTGGTTGGCTAGTGGCCTTTTGGCTGACCGCTTGGTTTTCCTGGCGATCAGACATGTGACCGTTTAGTCCCATTGTCCTATTTTCTTTATGTTTGGCCTCTGTTTGTCTTGGCCTCACCTTGTGGCTTGCCCATAGTCCCGTGGATATCTTGGATGTCCTATGAGGGCGATGACCATGTTGTGGGGTGGCCGAGGAGTGCCATTGTATCGAGTGGTATTCCATACTATTTTAGAGTCATGATTGGTGTCTGGTCAACCCGGTGTGATCTAGTGGTTGACATATGACTTTGTAGTTGTCTCGATGGTCCTGTATGGATCAAGAGATGATGTTGGACGTCGTGAGGTATTGTCTTACCTCGATTTGTGTGTCCATGGGTTTTGAGGGTCTCGGTGATTCCTCAAGTCTCCGTGGTTCGTGTTATGAGGAGGCATAGATCAGGTGATCATATGTCATTTACTTTATCGGTGTTTTCTTGTGATTTGGCTTAGGATTAGACCAATTGGCGGCTTATTACCGCTATGTGCGACGATCTTGACCCCGAGTCTTGTGACTCAAGGATCGTTGTGTTGGCAGGTCTAGCTGTCTGTCCTGAGTCTGGTAGCAGTCTGGTATGCTACCCTGTGTCTGGTGCTTCGTAGTACGTGCGATAGTGCATGCGTAGCCTGTCTATACTTCGGCACTAGTGTTTTAGAGTCGTTGTGTTTAGTGAGCCTCTACTAGTCGTAGCCCGACGACAAGTTCCAGTGTGTCGGTCCACCTAGGAGTGGTGGCGGGGCAGTTCCCGATAGACGGTTTGTAAGCTAGTTTCCATGGACTCCCTTGCCTTGCAGTAGCATCCTGCTGGGGGAGAAAACTAGCTAGAGGCATGGCTCAAGGAATTGAGCTTGTGTGTGCACACGTGGTCAAAGGAGTTGGGGCGAGCGCCGACGGGCGTGACCCTGACTAGTCACTCGTTACTGTTGTTTCTTGTACTCGGTTCTGTGAGTGTCTCAGTTATCACCATTCCAGGTGTGTGGGAGATACTTGTGGCACAATGTAAGACGTCACTGGACGCATCTGGCTGTTCTTCTAGTGAGGAGGTGCTCTTGTCACTTGACGCATGACTCTCGTGCTTATTATCGCGTGACTTGTGCTTCATGAGTGGTTCTCGTCATGTTTGATGTGACTCGTCGGGTAGTCTATTCTTGACTTCACCTGCGGTCCAGTATTTTGTAGCGTACACGACGATCTAGTTGTGTATGTTCGTGCCTTGACTGTGTAGGTCTTTTAATAGGGTTTTTATCTATTTTGGTAGGCTTCCGCTATGGAGCTTGTACTTTGTCGACGGATCGGTAACGCCCGACTTTGTGAGATCGGGGTTCGCCTTTCTGTTGCCGTTTGAAGTAACTTAGAGAGCCGTGGTTTGGTCAGCGGTCGTGTTTCTGGTTAGTATGGCTTTACACTTTCCTTTAGTTGTCCTTACTCTTGCTTACTCCTACTTTTTACAGCTTTACTTTTGTATTTGGTACTGCTGTTACTTCTGCTCTTCCTGCTTTACTGTTTAGCGCTGTTTAGTGTGTTACTGCGTTGTTTCCAGTGGGGATCTGTGTGACCCATACTGAGGCAGTGACACGAGACTCACCCCTTCTTTTCAGGTGTGATCTTCTTCTTCCTCGTGGTTCATGACGCGGTGCGTCAGTTCGTTGTTGCCAGCGTTGCCAGCGTTTTCTACGTCGGGCTTCCCCCGACTTCAGTGTACGTTTTCCTTTCTGTTGGACTGTACTTGTTTTAATTTGGACTGGACTCTATTAATTGAAAAAGTAATTTTATTTCTGCTACTTTAGCAAACCTAATCAATGAAATATTAATTGCTTACTGCTTTATCTGGGACTTCAATGTACTACACACACTCCTTTTATCCTTTCGGAGCTTTACTGCTCTTGGGAGGCCTCGCAGGATCCAAGTGTTATTGGGTTTACCCGGTATCCGGAGTCTGGGTCGTCACATAAGCTATCAAAATCAATTGTGTAAGTGTTGTTATCTCTAAGCCCAATGAATTTTATTTCATTTGAATGTTTATCTACAATTGTGCAATGTGAAGTTTCAAAAATGACTTGGTAACCTTGGTCACACAATTGACTAATACTAAGCAAGTTATGATTTAAGCCATTTACCAACAAGACATCATCAATGGACTAATTAGAATCCTTATCTATCCGTCCAATTCCCACGATTTTACCTTTATCATTTCTGCCAAACATGACCAGTCCCCCATCCTTTTCTTTCAGGTCTGAAAAGAGATCCTTATTGCTTGTCATGTGTCTGGAGCATCCACTGTCCAGGTACCACTTATTCCTCTAGACTCTTAGACAGACCTGCACAAACAAGAATAATTCTCAAGTTGATTTAGGTACCCAAGCAAGCTTGGGTCCCGAAGTGTTAGTTCTACTTTGAACAAAAAACTTTCTATTTTTCCTCTCAAACCATTCATCATCGGCCCTCATTAAGTCACAGACATACATGGAATGGCCAAACATACAACAGTAGAAACATGTGACATTTGCTTTTCTAAAATGATTCTTCCTATGCATGTTTGATTGATTAACAAACGAATTTATGCATGGATCAGCAGGGGAATAACAACAAGAATCAAAGGATTTCTGAAATTCATTTATCATAAAAGAGTTTTTCTTTATGGGAGACTATCCTATATCACTTTTCTCATTCCTAGCATTTCTTTTGCTAGTCTCACCCATTTTCTATTTTCCTTTTAGTTCATTTTCACCAACATTTTTCAATTTCTTTAGCTCATTATGCATGGTATTGAAGTTGGTTTCAATCTCTTTCTTAGATTTTTCACACTCACTCAGTTTTGCTTTAATTCCATCCAACTCCTTTACCAATTCTTCATTTTCTATTTTCAACTTTTCAACATTCTCATAGGCATTTTGTTTTTCAGCTTCAAGACATCCTAATTCATCTTCATCCTCAGGTAATATATAAGGACCTTAGGACACTACTCTCTACACCTCAAATTCATGTGCCCTTAGGAACACAGTCATCCTTGTCACATCCCAACGCGGAATATGGAGACGCGACGAGTCGTAACACTCGTGTCAATCAGAGCATATATAATAGGGTCCAACCACAGAGAGAGAGAGAATGAAAAGCGGATACTTTTATTTCATCGAAATAAAGTTTTACAACAACATTAAGCCTTAAGAGGCATAATAAAACTTTCAAGTACATAATTCTAGCAAGAGCAACACACATAAACCTAGGTAACTAAGATGAACTTGATCCCTCATTTCACTCTTGCCCATCCCCATGTGTTTGGAGTTCATCGTCGGAACTACCTGCAATGTTAACCGAAAACGTAGGGTGAGCGAAATGCTCATTAGGATTTATATATCAATACCAGGTAACTTAAAGTAATTAACATTTTTGGATAAAGGTATGTGCTATGCCGAGAAACGTAAATAAAACATGAAACAATAATAGGGGAGAGAGTAAAGTAATGCAAGTAATTGGAATCACAAGCAGACAAGATATCAAGAGTAAATTTCAAGTAGAGAATGATCAAGTAGCAAGTATTATCATGAAATTGGCCAGTTCACGCAAGTATATACAAGTCAAGTATTTCACGTAATTCAAGTACTTCATGTATTCAAGTAAGTCAAGTAATTCACAAATTATGGAATGTCATCAATCAATCTAGCAAGTCAAGCACTTCGGTGCAATGCCACACCAGGACATTCAACTCCCATGGACATAAGTACTTTCGTGCGCTCCCCCTAGGACCAGACCGGGCCCCATTAACGCCAGTCATTGGGGTTTTGGATCATATATCCCAAGTATATTTAGACATCCACATAATATGTATGGGCAAAGAATTTCAAGGTAAAGCTTACTAAATAAAGTACAGATCCAGCAAAAATTATTATTTGAGGTATAAGTAGTACAAGATTACAAGTAGTCGAAAGAGAAGTTCGAAAAAGATTTAAGGCATCATGTTTAACGACATTAAGTCGATAAAAGATTGGATTGTCGGACAAGGCACAATCATCCCTTGAGGAAAATCTCATAAAATGGGTTTAGATCAAGTTTTTCATAGTCGGGTGTTTAGCTAGAAAATCGAGGAATTACGGCTAGGTAAGAGGTGGGATAGTGGGAGGCTCCCCTCGCATTCGCGAGGTCCTAATTAAGAAATCACTTATCCACTTAAAGCGTTTTCCCGTGAACATCTTTCCTTAGACACCATTTTTCCATGGGAATCTTGCTAATTACACGACTTGTTGGAAATGTGGAGCAATTCTAGCGAAAATTCTATCCCATTTTTCGCAGTCGGAGCTTAACTAGAAAATCGAAGAATCATGGCCAGGTAAGAGGTGGGACAGTGGGAGACTCCCCTCATATTCACGAGGTCCTAATTAAGTAATCACTAATCCACTTAAAGTGTTTTCCCATGTTCCTCTTTCCTTAGACACCGTTCTTCCTTTGAAATCTAGCGAATTACATGACTTGTCGGAAACACAGAAACATGCAAATCGAATAGAAAGCATTCTTGCATATTCTAACATGTTCATTTGTAAAAGGATTTCAATGAAGAAAAATACATTGAAAAAGGATGTCAAGCTTTCAGATAGAGCTTAGATCAACGTGGACAGGGTCAATCATGTATAGGAATTTTATGAAAATTCGAGCATAGTTGTTTAAATAATTAACAAGAGTTTTACGAGTTCATTCACCTAGTCATTTCTTTCTCGATAGTATTTTTAAGACAAGAATATGATTTTAAAATTCAAAATTAAAGTTTTGAAATAATGCACATAAACGAAGCAAATCGGACGTGGTTACTGTGTTCAAATCACGGTCCATATGTGATCCGTGTTCTTAGATAGAAAATCAAAACTTGTTCTTACAATGAAAACTCTAATTTTTTAGACTTTAAATCTCAAAATAAGCCACAAATACATGATCATGAAAATTTGCATAGAATCAAAATACTCATGCAAAGAAACATATATGAAGATCTAATTAAGTTTTGCCTAAGAGAAAACCTACCTAGTGGAAGATTGAAGGGGATGAAGAACAAGAACGAAGAACACTTCAAACACTCCTCCAACTTCAAGATTTCCTCCTCTCTACAACGAGCACTTCCCTAATGGATTTGTGCTTTGAGTAGAGAAGATCTTAGCCCTATTTATAGGCCAAGTCCCATGATTATTTTATTGCTAATTTAATTCAATTTTCAACTAATTTCCTATTTCATCCACCCATGTTACTATTACACCCACTTATGTTGCTAATAAATTCTAACATCTAAATGTTGAAATAAATCCCCCTCTATGACATAATGACCTCATTTATTCTATGTTATTTTATTGCTAATTTAATTCTAGGTCAATATTTCACTTAATTTTTCTATATCAACCCATGTTACTATTACACCCACTTATGTGGCTAATAAATTCTAACATAAGAATATTGGAATAATCCCCATTTTTGACATAACCAATGACCTCATTTATTCAATGATGTAAGAAATGACATCATCCACTAATTAGGATTTAATTAGAACTAATAATTCTCTCTTAAATCGGATGCTACAGTACTGACGTCTTCACCCTCTCAGAATCATGCCGCGAATCTCGCCGTTCGTGTTAACACGTGCGATAGGGTTCACGTTTATATATTCTACACTTTAAAGACATAAAGAAAAATATTTATCATTTATTTTATTTTCATCTTTCATTATTATTTTTCGCATATAAATGCATATATAATATTTTGAGTTGCAACATCCTCCCCCACTTAAAAAGAATTTGGTCCTCCAAATTCACATGATTCATTACAAAATAAAAGAAGTGTTAACAATACTAACCTGAATATAATTGTAGATACTTCTTCTTAATTGCATCCTCTAATTCCCAAGTGGCTTCTTCTTGTCCACGACGTCTCCATTGGATTTTGACTATTGGTATAGCCTTATTCCTTAGCTAGTGTAACTTCCGATCTAATATCTTGATCTATCTTTCTTTATAAGATAAATTCTTTTGTAGCTTCAAGTCATCTAATCGAATTACATGCGAAGGATCATGCACATATTTCCTCAGCATGGATATATGAAATACATTGTGGACACCAGCCAATTGTGGAGGCAAAGCCAGTTTGTATGCCACTCCTCCGATTCTTTCTAGAATCTCAAAAGGGCCAATAAATCTTGGACTCAGTTTTCCTTTGATACCAAATCTTTTAATTTCTCGTGTGGGTGAAATTTTCAAGAAGACATGCTCCCCCACATGAAATTCAAGGTCTCTTCTTCGATTATCGGCATAACTCTTTTGCCATGATTGAGCAATTTTTAGCCTTTCACGGATCAACTGAATATTGTTAGTTGTATCTTGAATAATATCGGCGCCAATCAATCCTTTCTCTTCAACTTCACTCCAGCATAAAGGTGATCTACAACTCCTGTCATACAGTGCTTCAAAAGGCGCCATTTGTATGCTAGACGGATATCTATTGTTATATGCAAATTCAGTCAAGGACAAGTGTTCATGCTAACTTCCGCCAAAATCAATCATACAAACTCTCAACATATCTTTGATAATTTGATTCGTCCTCTCGATTTATCCATCTATATGAGGGTGGAAAGTCATACTAAAATTCAGCCTAGTACCCAAAGATGATTGCAAACCTTTCCAGAAGTGAGAGGTGAATCTCAGATCTCTATCCGAAATAATAGAAGTTGCTATATCGTGCTGCCTTACAACCTCCTAGATATATAGGACAGCTAGAACATCCATGGTCCATTTACTTTTGATGGGCAAGAAGTGAGCGGACTTAGTTAGTCGGTCTACAATCACCCATATAGCATCAAATCCACTTCGGGTCTTTGGCAATCCAACTATGAAATCCATGCCAATACTATCCCATTTTCATTCCGGTATCTCGAGAGGTTTTAGCTTACCGGCCGGTTTGAGATGTTCTTCTTTAACTTGTTGGCAGAGCAAACATCGACTCACGAACTCGGCTACCTCTCTTTTCATGTTAGGCCACCAAAAGGTTCTTTTGAGATCTTGGTAAATTTTTGTAGCACCAAGATGAATAGTATACCTCGATCGATGTGCCTCCTCCATGATTTTATCCTTGATGGTAGAATAATCAGGTACACATGTTCTTCCTCAAAAAAGTAACCTTTCATCAACTGCCAAAAGGAAATCCAGTCGTTGATATAATTTCCCTTTAATTTAAACAATCAGCAGATCATCATCTTGCAGCTCTTTAATTTTAGAGAGAAACTTGGGTTGGAGTCTAATATTTGCAATTAAGACTCCTTCTTCCTTCTCCTCTATACTAAGGTCTAAGTTTGCCATTTGCTCTAACAAATGTCACTCTTTAATCCTTAAGCTTGATAATATTGCCATCGGCTTCTGGCTAAGAGCATCAACTACGACATTGCCTTTTCCGGGATGATATTGTATAGAGAAATCAACATCCTTCAAATATTCCAGCCACCATCTTTATCTCATATTAAGTTCTTTTTGAGAGAATAAGTACTTGAGACTATTGCGGTCGGAATATACAATAAATGTCTCACTATAGAGATAATGCTGCCAAATCTTCAAGGCAAAGACTATAGCTGGAAGCTCTAAGTCATGCACGAGATAATTCTCCTCGTGCTTTTTCAATTGCCTTGAGCAATAAGCGATCACCTTACCATGTTGCATCAATACATAGCCTAAACCAATTTCAGAGGCATCAATATAAACTTAAATCCTCCTCCTTCTATAAGCAACGTGAGTATAGGGGCAGAAGGCAGACAATCTTTTACAGTCTGAAAGTTTTTCCCACATTCCTCGGATCATATATAAGGGGTCTCCTTCCTTGTTAATCTTGTCAAAGATACAGTGATCTTGGAGAAGTCATTAATAAATCTTCTATAATATCTTGCCAATCCCAAGAAGCTTCGAATTTCGGTCACGCTTGTAGGTCTCTCCCAGTTCTATACAGCTTCGACCTTTGAAGGATCGACCGTAATACCCTTCTGAGAAATTATGTAACCTAGAAAAGAAATTTCTTCTAGCTAGAAATCACACTCACTAAGCTTAGTATATAATTTGTGATCTCTTAATAACTACAGGGCTTTTTTGAGATGTTCTTCATGCTCTATCTTGGACTTGGAGTAGATCAAAATGTCGTCAATAAAGACCACCACAAATTGATCAAGGTATGGCCTGAATACACTATTCATCAATTGCATAAATGCGGCAGGCGCATTGGTTAGGCCAAAAGGCATAATAGTGAACTCATAGTGTCCATACCTGCTCCTAAATGCCATTTTATGAATATCCCCTTCCTTGATCTTCATTTGATGATAACCAAATCTGAGATCAATTTTTAAAAAATATCGAGCTCCAGAAATCTGGTCAAATAGTTCATCAATCCTCGGTAATGGATATTTACTCTTGATTGTGAGTTGATTTAATTGTCGATAGTCAACACACAATCTCATTCAGCCGTCCTACTTTTTGAAAAATAGGATCGGGGCTCCCCAAGGTGTAGTACTTGGTCGGCTAAATCCTTTCTCCAATAACTCCGTCAGTTGTTCTTTCAATTCCTTCATTTCGATAGGGGGCATCTGATAAGGAGTCTTAGATACAGGTGCAGCTCCCGGAATCAAATCAATAGAGAAGACCACTTCTCTCTCTAGAGAAATACCAGGCAACTCGTCCGAAAATATATCGGAATAATCCTGAATGATAGGAATATCCTCCAAAATGGGTTCCTTATGCTCAACCATAGTAATAGAAACTAAGAAAGTCGTGCAACCCTTCTTCAATAATTTATCAGCTTTTAGGGGCGAAATAAGGGATGGGTGTCTAGAATGTCTAACCCCAAAAAATAATAGGTTGGGATAGCCACTAAAGGTTACCGTACCCATCTTACAGTTAACACTAGCACCGTGTGTAGATAACCAGTCAGCTCCCAAAATAATATCATATCCTTCCATCTCTATGCACACTAAGTCAGCAAGTAAGTTACAACCGCTAACTAGAACTTCACTTGCAGGGTAGAAATATTTAATCTCTGATCCCACTCCAATAGGAGTAGTAATAACAAGTTTGGATTCTAATGGAACATGCCTCATAGATAAAATATCAGCAAAGCTCTTAGCTATGAATGAATACGTAGCTCTAGTGTCAAATAAAACAGAGGCAAGCTTTGAGCAAACGAAAAGGGTACCTTCTACAACGCCTCCATCTTTGGTAAATTCTGCATCCATAAGGGCTTGAAGTCTTCCTTGCTTCTTAACAGCAGTTGGAAGTTTTTTTGGCGGAGCTTGCTCGTTGAGAAGTGGACAATTCGGGATTCTATGATCCCAACTCCCACAACAAAGATAGGCACCAAGTCTTCTCCAGCACTCTTCAGCCTTGTGTCCTGGCTTCTCATAATACTTGCATAGTTCCTTCGATGGAGTAGCAACCGGGACAATGGCTTCTTGTCCTTGTGAAAATTACACCCATCTTTGTTGAAGTTACGCCCGTCAAAATTGGGCCTCTTTCTCTCGAAGGAGGGCTTGAAATTACTGGAGCTAGTTACTGGCTCCCTATTGGCATCTCTTCCCTGGATGTGATCGGACATCTCCGTTGCATCTTCTAGGAGTTTGGCTCTTCTCACCGCATCGGCATATACTTGGATATCCATTGGGGTGAGTTGAGTAATATACTAGGGCTTTAAGCAATTTAAAAATCTTCTCGCCTTCATCTTTTCGGTACCCACAAGATGTAGTACGTACCGTGATAACCTTGAGAATTGAGCCTCATACTCGGCCACTGTCAAGCTCCTTTGCTTCAATGAAGTAAATTCGGCCGCTTTCTTTTCTTGAACCCTGTCAGAGAAGTATTTATTGTTGAAGTGTTTCACAAACTCTTCCCACAACACCTGGTCACGTGGTAGAGTTGCTTCGACAGACTCCCACCAAGTAGGGCATCCTTTTCTAGCCGAAAAGTGGCCAATAAGACCTTTTCCTCATCCGCACATTGCATAACGCGGAAGATCCTCTCGATCTCCTTTACCCAGTGTTCTGCCTCGTCTGGGTTCGTGGACCCTGCAAACTTGGGAGGGTTCATACTTTTGAAGTTCCTATGTAAATCTCCCGCACCACGGTTAGCTCCTCCTTGAGCTACTTGTTGTAGCGCTTGGGTTAGTCCTTGCACCGTCTGCTACATCTCGTGCCATTGTGCTCTCTCGACAGTCATTAGAGAAAATTAAGCTTGCAACCACAACTACCAAGCTTCAGTGTTTTGTTTGTTTATTGATTAATCATTCTTTAAAGCTTAGTCTATGGCTTTACCCAATCTCACTGGGAAGGTTTAAGACTCTATCTAAATTTCTAGATCAACGTCTAGAGCTTATATCAAGGGAAACGTAGGGTTTATGAAACCTAGGCTCTGATATCACAAAGACTATCATGTCTCGGCGTAGAATATCGAGACATGATGAGTCGTAAGACTTGTGTCGATCAGAGCATGTGTAATAGGATCCAACCACAAAGAGAGATAATGAAAAGATGATACTTTTATTTCATTAAAATAAAATTTTACAACAACATTAAGACTTAAGAGGCACAATACAACTTCCAAGTACATAATTCTAGCAAGAGCAACACTCATAAGCCTAGGTAACTAAGATGAACTTGATCCCTCGTTTCACTCTTGCACATCCCCATGTGTTTGGGATTCATCGTCGGAACTACCTGCAATATTAACCGAGAACGTAGGGTGAGCGAAATGCTCATTAAGATTTATATCTCTATACCAGGCAACTTAAAGTAATTAACATTTTTAGATAAATGTATATGCTATGCCGAGAAACGTAAATAAAATATGGAACAAGAATAGCATGGAGAGTAAAATAATGCCAGTAATTGGAATCACAAGTAGACAAGATATCAAGAGTAAAGTTCAAGTAGAGAATGATCATATAGCAAGTATTATCATGGAATTAGCCATTTCACGCAAGTATGTACAAGTCAAGTATTTCACGTAATTCAAGTACTTCATGTATTCAAGCAAGTCAAGTAATTCATGAACTGTGGAATGTCATAAATCAATCTAGCAAGTCAAGCACTTCGGTGCAATGCCACACCAGGACATTCAACTCCCATGGACATAAGTACTTTCGTGCGCTCCCCCTAGGACCAGACCGGGCCCCATTAACGCTAGTCATTGGGGTTTTGGATCATATATCCCAAGTATATTTAGACATCCACATAATATGTATGGTTAAAGAATTTCAAGGTAAGGCTTACTAAATAAAGAATAGATCTAGCAAAAAATATCATTCAAGGTATGAGTAGTACAAGATTACAAGTAGTTGAAAGAGAAGTTCGAAAAGGATTTAAGGTATCAGGTTTAACGACATTAAGTTGATAAAAGATTGGATTGTCGGACAAGGCACAATCAGCCCTTGCAAAAAATCTCATAAAATGGGTTTAGATCAAGTTTTTCACAGTCGGGTGTTTAGCTAGAAAATTAAGAAATTACGGCCAGGTAAGAGGTAAGACAGTGGAAGGCTCCCCTCGCATTCATGAGGTCCTAATTAAGAAACCACTTATCCACTTAAAGTGTTTACCCGTGGTCCTCTTTCCTTAGACCTTGTTGGAAATGAGGAACAATTCTAGTGGAAATTCTATCCCATTTTTCACAGTTGGAGCTTAACTAGAAAACCGAAGAATCATGGCCAGGTAAGAGGTGGGACAGTGGGAGGCTCCCCTTGTATTCACGAGGTCCAAATTAAGTAACCACTTATCCACTTAAAGTGTTTTCCTATTGACCTCTTTCCTTAGACACCATTCTTCTTTGGAAATCTAGCGAATTACATGACTTGTCGGAAACATAGAAACATGTAAATCGAACGAAAATCATTCTTACATATTCTAACATATTAATTTGTAAAATGACTTCAATGATGAAAAAGACATTGAAAAAGGATGTCAAGCTTTTAGATAGAGCTTAGATCAAAATAGATAGGGTCAATCATGTATAGGAATTTTATGAAAATTCGAGCATAGTTGTTTAAATAATTAACAAGAGGTAGGACAATGACCAGGAGTCTAAGCCGAGTAATTTCTCAGTCAACGTCATTCACCCTCTTGTCACCTCAACATTTCTAGATACCCAGATGCCAAGTACCAGTCAACCGACTCCTACTACTTCGGCCTCGCATTGGCGGCCTTGGCAAGATTTGGGGTCCCTTCCCTTCTCTAAGGAGGATAATGCCAGGGTACTCCAAGTGCTTCTTGGCCAAGAGAACGTCCTAGTAAGAGAGGCGACAACGGACGTCCCAAGCTCCTCTCACTGTTCTCTTGCTCTGACTCCACCTTCTATTCCAAAAGATAGGAAGGGGAAACAGAAGTAGAATGGATCCCTGGCACAACATCGCCCTGTCTCTCCAACCAGCATTCCTTCGGGCTCCATCCAGAATCCCTGCATACCAGCTCAAATTGTGAAGAAAACATCTTCAGAATCTTCAGTGACTCTGACAATCCAGTCGTGCCTTTCAAAGCAGGGCCCAGTCAATACACAATACCAGGACAACCGCCAGGAGTGGCGATGCCCCGATACTCCCCCAGATACCAATGAATTCTTCTCTAAGCCAGATGGCAAAGGCAAAGCTAAGAAGCAACACTCCAAACGGGTCTCTCAGTCCAGCTTTAAATAAGATACATCGCCATCATGGGTAAGGCATCAAACTGCTCATACATCTTCAGATGCCAGCCCCAGTATACCATCATACTAGGAGCTACCACATGAGGTCATCAAACAGGCAATCAATGCTACCTTCCAAATACATCAAGCAGAAGGCGCCTGAATCAAAATCAGGGCGAAGAAAAGCTGTCGACCTCACTCTGCCAAGACACTAGCGCGGAGATGTCATCTCCAGCTCTAGCACCTACTCCTCCTACTCCTCTAGAGGCGGCCATCGCCAAGAAACAGGATAGGAATAGGAGGAAGAACCTCAAAAGATGGCTCAAGAAGCCAGCTGAACAAGTAGCGGCTTTACAATTTTCGACCAGGCTAATGCCTGTCCAGAGGCTATAATAGCTCATCGATGACCTGAAGGAGTACATTTCTCCTCGTCCCACTAGCACTCTCACACTCGACAGCTACATCTCGTTGGAAGAAATGCAAAAGCGAGCTCGCCTTAGAAGCTGGGTCCAAGAAATGAACCAGAAGATCAAGAATGGCGAGAGGCTCCTTATTCTAGAAGAACACTCCTTGCTCTATAAAGATAAGGGGATCACCATAGAGCAGCTAGAAGAAATGCTTTGAGACTGCACATGTAACATGGTGGCCATCCAACCTCCTGACAGCTCCAATACTTCTTGAAGAGGTGAGCCAGTGGCCTCCTGACAAGACAGAGAGCCACCGCCCCACTAGGGCTACAACCAACTCCTGAAAACATCGGCCGTAGTCGAGGACATGGTTGAGTAAGCGGAAGAGGTCGCGGGAGAATTACCAAGCTACCACTTCACCAGTCCACCTTTTATCCAGAACGAATCATCCTCTTTCGAGGGGAGGAACCTGCTCCCATTCCAGAGATAGAAATTCAGAAGGGCCCCAACATCTTCGATCTCTCTGGTACGGAGGAGGTCACCACCAGTGCTCCATCCCCTACTCCAGCCCCAGTCATTTCTGAAGATCAAGCAGGTTCATCCGGCAAGGACGATCCAGCTCACCAGTCGCCTCTAGAAGAGCCATCCTTGGCACCTCTATTATAGGAGCCCACAGGTGATCAGGGCCAGCCCAATCCTAGTGGCAAAGGCAAGGTAGTGCAACTCCCCGATGGGGAGCAACACGATAGCTCGCACAAGACCCTACCAGATATACTACCTTCATTGGAGGAAGCTCGTGCTCGAGCTGACCGGAATGTCCTTCACCATATGAAATGGTTCCCGCCAACATAATAATTTGCGAAGCCCTTGTGTGGAGTAAAGAGCTGAGGGAAGCTCTTATCAAAATACTCCAAGAGCCAGAAGCCTATGAAGCACACACTGCAGAGATGAAGGTAGCAACATATGAAGCCTTTGCAGCCACTATCACATTCACGGAAAAGGATATTCTTCTATCCTCTCCGTGTCACAACCACCCTCTTTACAGGCGAGGGAAAATCAATGGTCATAAGACGAACCGGATCTTGGTGGACGCCGGTGCTGTCATCAACATTATGCCACTGAAAACTTTCAAGGCACTATATCTGACTCCATACCTTCAGAAGGATCAAGCGGTCAAGATATCTGGCTTCAACTAGAACACCGAGGACATCCTCGACCGGGTAGACATCGATCTGGTGCTCGATGATTTCACCTCTAAGGTGGCATTCTATATCATCTATGCCAACACATCTTACAAAGTACTATTGCGCAGACCTTGGCTACATGAAAATTGGGTCATCCTGTCAACTCTCCATCAGTCCATCAAATATGCCAAGGACAGAGAATAGGATACGATCTTTGAAGACCTGTCGCCATTCATCCCAGTAGAATGCAATCTCGTCGATACTGCACTTTACTTCGGGGGACCTAGTGCATACCCCGTAATCAAAAGTAAAAGTAATAGTTGGCTCTTGGAGGAGGAAGACGAGAGGATCTCTTCTCCGTCAACAAAGAAAAGGCTTGCTCCATCAACTTCACCTCAGCTCCAAGTCAACCCGAGATCGCCCCGAGAGGTGTAAAATTGACTTTGAGGCTAACCTTATTAGCCGAGCCATCGACAAGAGCATATGCATGCCGCCAGATTGCATACAACTCTTCTATGTATCAGAGGAGCACAAGGATGAGCCGCTTAAAACGTTCGTCGTCACCTATAAATGGCAACTCAGAAACAAGAGAAAGATCAACAGGGATAAGTCCATTGTCTTCTACAAGGGAGACACAGCCCCTCAAGTCCCGCCTGAAGATGACTTTGGCAGGCCCAAGCTAGCTGATAATACCTCTGAATTAGCCTAAATAATGGACGACCTACCACAACACATCCGTGACATGTACCTAAAGCAACATATTCCCGAGTGGCAAGATTTCGCACGGCGTGAATACTTTCACCAGTTGTGGACTCCTTCCCAGGTCTGGGGGCAACCCCCATTCTCCCACAAAGATACCAGGGGACTTGACTGTGACCAAGACCCGATGTCATAAGTCTAATACAGTCTGTCACTGACCAAACTAGTGTCGAGACAAAATTTGATAGCTCCGAGGACGAGGAAGAGGAGATCCTGATCTCACTCCCCGCCAAGGCCAATACTCCAGTCCGGGTGATCGATGAGCCTTCGCTGCTCTATGGCAAAGATATCAGGGTTGAAGAAGCTCTCCCTGCCTCCCAGTCTGTCGAAGAATCTAGATCTATAAACTTTCCCGATGGGGAAGCTGCCCAGAACACTTGCCAGGAAGTTTTGTCAGCTTTAGCATGCAACCCCAGGGACGCTCAAGTGGTGCCAGTCGACAACTGCCAGAAAGGTGATATCATGGCCAAAGATGGATCTATAAAAGCCTCGTAGTCGTCAACTGACAATCCCAGGGAACCTCTATTAACAGATGTTGGCAACCCAGAACAACCCCCACCAGAATCCAGTAATGATGACTCTCCAGTTCCACCAGCGTCAACTAGCGACTTTAAAAATGAAGAAGTACAAGAAGCCAACACTGGGGATGAGATTTCATCGATTTTCAACCTGCTCCTCCCGAGTTGGAGGATGGTGGCCAAGCAATAGTTGATGAACTTGTTGAGATCAACTTGGGTGAAGCTGAAACCCACCAGCCAACGTTCGTCAGTGCTCTCCTCACCGAAGAAGGGAAGCAAGACTACAAGCAACTCCTGCTCGAATACAAAGACTGCTTCGCCTGGATGTACACGGAGATTCCAGGGCTAGACCCCTCCGTAGCGGAGCACGAGCTAGCCATTTCTCCCTCAGCAACTCCAGTTAAACAGCCACAACGGTGTATGCGCCATGAGTTGGAACTCCAAGTTTCGTCCGAAGTCAATAAATTGGCAGAGGTCGACTTCGTCGAGCCGTGTATCTACCCAATATGGCTAGCCAACATCGTCCCAGTGAAGAAGAAGAATGGTCAAGTCCGCATTTGTGTCGACCTCCAGGACCTCAACAAAGCATCTCCGAAGGACGACTTCCACTATAGAAAAATTAGTTTTTACCTATGGCAAATGTGGTAGGTAAAGGTGAAAAAAACCATAGGTAAAACCTTTACCTACGACACTCCCTATGGAGCGGTGTCATTGATAAAAACTGTGTAGGTAAACCTTTACCTACGCGACAAAATTTCGTAGGTATAGTGTGGTCAATACCTACGACATAGTCATGTAAGTCTAGGGTGGTTATTACCTACGAAATTATATCACGTATGAAAACCTTTACCAACTCAGTTTTTACCAACGACGCATGTCATACGTAATTACCTACGACTTTTATCGACTAAGTAATTACCTATGGCGTAAATGACATGCCTACGAAGTTTTTTACGTACGACACTTGTAGTAGGTAATATCCTGTGATTTATGCCGCGTAGGTATTTTCCTATGATTTTTTCGCGTAGGTGATAGTTGGTAATTACCTACGATTTGTGTCGCGTAGGTATTCTTTTACTGTTATTTTCGCGTAGGTGGTAGTAGGTAATTACCTACGATTTATGTCACGTAGGTATTCTCCTACGATTTTTTATCGCGTAGGTACCTACGTAATTTTCACTAACAATAATTATAGTAGGTAATTGCCTACGACTTTTATCAAATAGGTAGTTCCCTACGATTTTTCGAGATGTTAATAAAACGTAGGTAACGTGAACGAACCGTAGGTGAATGCTTCTTTTACTCTTAATCTTAAATAATCTATACTAATAGTAGATAATCCATTTAAACCATAGATAACCTGAACTAATTATGTACGTAATAAATTCATCTATAATGCCTATATGAACCGTAGGTAACCTTTAACTAAATTCATATATAAACCATATAACTTGTACACATTCACAAAATTTACACACATTCAAAACTTGCACATTCACATCATTCACATATCATATATCAAGAAATCTGCACATTCACATTCAAACCATAACTTGTACACATTCACAAATTTTACACATTCAAAACTTACACATTCACATCATTCACATAGATCAAGAAATCTGCACATTCACATTCAAACCATAACTTGATATTATATATACAAAATACCATCATCAAATATGATTGTGGCAATGTATCAACTTTGCAATCACAAAAAATATAACAAAGTTTCATGAACAACAAACAAGTGCATGTATGTGATAATATATACACAATCAAAATTAGTGTAAACATTATATTACAATGAGTATATATATCGAAAATGAGGGGGGCGGTCTAACATATATCACCATGTTAGTAAGGGAATCAAGAGCCGGGAGATGAACTGTTCCGTGCATCGATCATAACCTGTAAAATAATTAAATATTTATAAGTAATTTCACATGAAAGTTAAACATGACAATATTTTCTTAACAAATAAGAAAGATACTTTACATATTCTATGAGCCAAAGAATATGGCTCCCAAGTGCATCTCTAATTTTCTTTCTTTCTTGATCTTTAATAATAAGGGGGGCTTCATGCTTGTTTGCATGTAAAACTGATACTTCACAATAAGCATTTTCTATCTGTCGCCCCATGACAACTTTATCTTTATCAACACTTATTACAAGACCAGTTGCCACATGTTCTCCTTCTAGATTTAACAGTTTCACCCACTTCCCTTGCAACTGTGCAAAAGAAAAAAATAGAACCATTAAATATAACTTCAAATATAACTTTGCACAATAACTGCAGCAATACATAGATGCTTAAAAAAGTAGTTTTCACTAAAAACAAGAACCTATTTTTCACCTTTAAACAACCCCTGTGGGTTCACAAGACAAGTTTCATATTCTGAAAACACTAACGCATCAATCCGATTTCACTCAAAATCAGTCAAATTGGAATGTTTCAAAACACTACCTAAAAGCACAGCGAAATATGTTTCATTACATAAGGATAAGAATAAAAATAGCATTTCACATTTTACTCTAAGAATGCCTCGTCCTCAGGTAGTTTAAGTTAAAATGTTAAACCTTCAGATTGAACAGAATATGAGAAAACATATGACATGCAAAAACTGGCATAGGATTGAAAATGTACAGGATGACTAGTAGCTTCCATTGATATATTCCCCATTTTAAAAAGGAGCAGGCTTTACATGATTTGCAACGTCTCCACAGTCCTCAAGCCTACGGCTAAAATTTATGGCTCAGTAGCATTTTTAGAAGCCCTGGTGTTCATTTAATACATTACATCAGCCCCCAAAAACCCAAAAAAAACTAACTGGTTAAAATCTCTACCGTGTCTTTGGACTTTGCCATCCGCAACTAACTTCTTCCAAGCCTACATCACATGCCATGATACAGGGACATATTAAACATCCAAAATGTCAATTAATTCTTGTACAAAGAAGGATATCTGGCACTGAAGCATGATCAAGCTTCCAACAGGCACGCAATTTACCACCTCTTTGTTCAGTTAGCCTGGCAGAAGGAATCTGATGAGAGAATTTCAAGAATTCAACCTTGAATATATCCATTGTCATTGTAGTTCCATTGTTTCTTTTTGGCCTGAAGACAGCCCTAAAGCCATCCACCTTTTCAAAAACCATGACTCTTATCAAAGAATCAGAACAGTAAATGACTTCTACCAACTCATATTCACCCCTCCAAACAATTCTGTAAATCGGGTAACTACCATTCAATACAGCCCACACCTCATTGACCTGATGATAGATATCATACGGCTACTTTTTTTTCAACATGTATAGCCTGTACCAAGTGAGAAAACATTTAAACCCTATCATATGTTTCCTTAGCATCTCTTGTAGAACAAGGTCTAAATCTTCCACAACCAAAAGGAAGATATTTTTGGTCCCATTGTATCTCCTCTGGCAACTGTGGACAGGCTTCAAATGGGACAAAAAATATCTTCATTTTGGTTGTGGAAGATTTAGACCTTGTTTTGGAAGAGATGCTAAGGAAACATATGATAGGGTTGAAATGTATTCTCACTTGGTACAGGCTATACATGTTAAAAAAAAAGCAGTAGTATGATATCTATCCTCAGGTCAATGAGGTGTGGGTTGTATTGAATTTCAATTACCTATTTTACAGAATTGTTTGGAGAGGGGTGAATATGAGTTGGTAGAAGTCATTTACCGTTCTGATTCTTTGATAAGAGTCATGGTTTGTAGTAATGGTATGGCCTCCCATTGTACCTACGCTTCATACTCATATTTCCAATGCTGAGCTGGATGAAGTGTCCATTTGGTATCCCAGCCTTTGAAGAGAGCCCAAACCTCACTAGTTGGTTACATCTCATAAGAATTTTTTTTGAACCTTTCGTCCAAGAAGTTAAGTGAGAGAACATACGGACATCGTCAGAATTTTCTGCTCCCCCAAGCATGAAGTTCCCACAACCCAATGGTAGTTTCTCATCATACCAATCAATCTCAACAAATAGTTCAAAATTTGGGATTCAATAACTCATCTAACTTCATTACATTATCTACTTTGTTCTTTTAAGGTTACTCAAGAGCTTTCTTAAAGAAATTTCTTATCTGAGTAGATTCTTTAAAAGAGTTGGGATGCATTTATATTTTCTTACAAAAGGGTGCTCTTAATGCACATGTCTAGATGAAGACAATATTTAATTAAGAGATAGGGACAGATGCAGTCCAATGCAAGGAAGGGAAGTTATTCTTTGTTGAGTGTGGGACTTTGATGACTACAAAATGTTATTCTAGTGTGATTTTGAATGTTATTCTAGTATGGAAGTCTTTGATTTTGAATGTAATTCTAATGTGAAGAATTTGTCTTACATTGTTGTTGCTACTGCAATTGCATCGACTCGATGGGTCATTGCGTCGACGCACCCTTTAAACTTCCTTAATTCCTTGCGTTGAGATATGGAATTGATTTATGCATGTGGAGTTTAAAGAGTGTAATTATTTTGAAATGAAAAATAAATTTCCAGACCTTGATTTTGATACTTATACTAATTTGGTATTTCTTGTGTTTTTGCAAAGGTTATGTTGGTTCTTGACCCAAACAGGCAGGGGTTGACCCATAGGGTCGACCATCATATGGGTCGACCCTCATTGGGTGTGGTGTTAGGTGCACAGTGGGATCTAGAGGGGGGGTGAATAGATCCCTTTAGAAAAACTATGCTCAATTAAAATCACTCAACTCTAACTTAATTAGAAAAGCAAACTTGTAGAAGTCTTATCGCAGGACTAAATAATAACTAGCAAAGCAATTTGTAACACTGATTTGCTAAATAGATGTCTAAATGAGCTCTTCAAGCAATAAGCAGATTGCTAACAATTTAGACAAATAGCCAATTCAGAAACTTCAATCTAGAATAGAACTAAATGGAAGAAGATTCACACAAGATGTTCACAACCGTAATCTAATCTGAGCAGAAGCTGGTTTGCATCCGCTTAAAGGAATTGATCAGAACTTCAAATACCAAGAACAATGAGCACTAGAGTATTCATACAACCAACTACCACACCAACTGATCAACCAAGTGACTGAGTGAAATGCTCCAGCATAAACTACTTAAACAAGATATGGCTCACAAGGAGCTTTGATCAAACACTTAGCAGATGGAAGCAATATCGACAGAGCAAATTTGAAACTAGCCAATGCCAGTCAAGGAACTTAACCAGAAACACATAAACCTGTAAATGCAGATCAGTGAGAAATTCAATCACACAAGCAAGCCACAATGCGCCAGATATTTTTAGGTGGTTCAGTCTGCAACCAGCAGGCCTACATCCAACCCTTACTCAACCGAGTAAGGATTCCCTTGCTAATAGTAGAAACGTGGAGAACTGTAGCACCCCGGATAAAAATTATAGGGAATGAAATTTCCTAAATAAATTAAAACATAATAAATTCTCTAAACAATCAAACAAGGGGCCAATTGAAAATAAAATACCTAATATCCAACCCACAACCATCCCCAATGGGCCCTCAACCCAAACACGTTAAAAGGCGTTAACCTTTATATATACATGAAGTGGGCGTTTAGCCCATAAACCTTTCCACGTCAAAAGGTGCTTAAAGATATATACATATACATATATATATATTTAGATGGGTTGTTTCATAAAAATACAAATCTCCTCACGTTCGAAGAGATGCATGGGAATTTAGGGTTTTCTAAACAAAACAAGGATGCCGGCTGTAAATGTAGCAATAATGGATTAACATGGGAAGGTTTAACCCTCGTAGGACTCTTACGTGTGAAATTTAATTCCCATTAGGAATCTAAACCCTGTTAGGATCCCTGCTCTATATATACATGGCCCCTACAAATGACAGAAGCTTATTGATGCTGCTGCTTTTCCAGTTGGCGATTGTCTTCCTGGTGATCGACATCCCCTGCTGCCTCTGCTTCCCCTTCTTCCCTATTGCTGCTACGTTCGTGAAGCGAGCCCTGCTGCTGTCGTTGCTAGTACGTGAGGACGAGAGGGAACTATGTCCTTCATCTTCTTCCTGCAGCTGTTGTCGTGAAAGAAGCATCTACTTCTTCCACTTCTTCCTGCTGACCGTTCGTGCTGCTATGGTTGCTGCTACTGAGTTGTTTCTTCTTCCTCTTCTTCTCTGTTCGTCGACCCGTGCCATCCTCTTCTACACAAAGAGGTAGGTCTTCTCCTAATCTCAGACTAAATCTTGTTAAAACAAGTGAAGCCATCTACCATGATCTTGCATATTCCTTCCTTGTTAATCTATGCACGTATTTTGGTGTATTTTTACGTTTTTTGCATGCCAAGGAATCAGCGACCAAGCAGTGGCTGCTATTTCCTGAATCTGCGATAGTGACCTAGACGCTAAATTAAACAGCGTATAATACCATGTCGTTAATTATTTGAGATAATTAATAATTATAGTATGTTTAAAATCAAATATCTATGGAACCATGCAATTAAAAATCACGATACGCATATTTATGGATTCCCTGTATTTTTCTCTACATTACCATGTCTTTAGTTTTCCAAAAATCCTCTTAGATAGAAAGTGACATTGTTCATCCTCTAATGAACATTAAACGAACGAAATTAAACTATGTTGAGTCTGCAAATGTATCAAATTGATGCAAAGCGGCCTGCACATTTGAAAGGAAACTGTGACCAGAAGCTTGTCACCTATTAAATTATGGGCCCATGTACAAAGGCGATGTTTCATGCTAAAAAGAAATAAATAAAAGAATTAGCGACCATCCATGTGTCACATATTAAAGAACCGGTGCCCTTCTAGAGAGGCGCCATTTCCTGTATTTCCTAGAAAACGTATATATGTGAAAATAAGAGAATATGTGCCTTGTTTGAGGACGTCCAGTCTGTGGGCGCCAATTTCAATGGGCGACCACTGTATGGACGTTATTTTCTGTGAGTGTTTCATTGCATGTTTTCTCGATCCTAGACCGCTGGATCTTTGGCACCACTATCTCACATCCGAGACTTGGTCTCTGTTTTGCTTTCTACTGCTTACACCTCAACTCTTGGTGATGATTGGACCCTCCACGAGATATTCCTTCCTTTGGACTAGTACTTTTTTCTATTGAGACCTCTGTAAGACTCCGCTAGCCTTGGATTCCCTCAAGACAGCCGAGCTGGTTGTACCCTAAAAACCCTGGAACCATTGATTGTCACATCACTCTGAAGAAATGTGATGTCCTAGCCCTCATATAATGCTGTTTCTGGCCTCTGTGAGAAGTCTGTCTCTGTCTGGAATTAGCGACCAGACAATGGACGTTAATTGAATTAGCGACCGTTTGAGTGGTCATTATTTCTTTGTACATGTACTATTCCCAGAATTAGCGGCCATCCCTATGGGTGCCAATTCTAGAATTGGTGACGGTCTGAGTGGACGCCAATTACCCAGTTTCATGAATTATCATGATTTTTAGGAGAGACTTATCGCTATGTCAAACTTGTCCAAAGTTCTATCCTTGAACTCCTTATTCCGTGAATCTACCATAATGTTCTTACAATGGCTTATTCCTTTGTAATTCTATTGGCTATAACTATAGTGGATGTCTAGATATTTTACATGACTCAATGCCTCGTGTTAATAGGGCCCGGTCTGATCCTGGGAGGAGCACCCGAAAGTACTTGTGCACATGGGAGCTATATTGACCACGGTGTGGCATTGCACCGAGTGCATCACTTTCTAGATTTTTCTATGACATTCCACTCTCTCTCTCTCTCTCTATTACGTGCTTGATATTACATGACATGACTTACGTGGCCCAGATTGGGCAAAGTACTTGAATGAATTAATAGCCAATATCTTGGTACTTGACTTGACAATTTCATGCTTGATATCTTGGTAAATTTTACTTGGTCTATCACCAACATTTGCTAGTATATCTTCCTAGGTCACTCTCTCTTTACTTTGATGATAGATTCTACATTCAATAGTCTCTTGCTATCTTGCATACATGATCATGCCAATGATATAAGTCATTAATTACTTTAAGCAAGTCTAGATTAGAGATATAATTCCTACTGAGCGTTCGCTCACCTAGTATTTTCCCATATTTTTCATGTAATTCCGATGATCAGGATCATTCGGAAGTGAATGGACACGAGTGAAGAGAGTAGAGCCATTCTGATCGTCGAAGCTACTACCTAGTCATGTCTTTTTCATCTTTCTTGAGTCTATCATTGTAATTTTCCTTTTATTGAGTCTAGAATGTCGATTAGTACTCTTTTCCTTTGAAGGATGATGTAATGGAGTTATTTAATGGTAATGATGAATAAATTGGATTTGGATTTATCTTCCTTGGCGCACTCTATCTATATGTCAAATTTCCTTATGCTCTGAGTGACATGATCAATATAAACTCGTCACGTATACCGGGTTCCTTCCGTGCTCGGGGCATGATAAGAACACTCCACTACAACGACGGCCGAATAGCTTGAACGAGGGAGACAGATCCCTCAATCACTGATCTTCGTCCCAGTAAGATCAGAAACCCTACCATAGGCAGTGATCAGAGGAACTGATCCTCTCTTCTTTTGAAACCACAGAAGGAACCCTGGAGAACCAATTCTCCCTTCTTCTAAAAACTCAGAAGGCAACGTGAACAGCCCCTAGCTACTCACAAACCCGGAGGATCCAATCCTCCCTTCCTTTGATACCTCAGAGGGAAACCTGACCCAAGAACAGGGTATCAGAATTACAACTTAGAAATGAAAAGGGAAAGCAAGAAATGAAAAAAGAAATCAAAACAATGTAGCTCCAATGGAGCAGAATGACTCTTGATTTGATCCACGAGCCAATAGCTTCAGTAGATCTTCAATGGCAATCCAGCTGCACTCAGATCTAAAACACTCATGGACTGGACTACAAATCTGGGCTCTCGATCTCTTCCTCTTCTTCTTCTTCTTCTCTCAAACTCTCACTCAGATCTTCTTCGAAGTACACTGCTCACTCTTCTCTCTAAAGTAACCTTCTCAAGCCCACGTAGCTCTCTTCCATTCAGCAGCCCTCTTTGAAGGAAGAAGGCATGTATTTATGGAGCTGAAAATAGGGATTTTCTGAATAATGTTATCCACCAAGAATTTCTGCCATTGGTCCATGTATCCGAGAAAATATTCCCTTTTGGAAAGACCCCAACGGTCCGAGGATCATCTGCCAATGATTGGTGGTCGAGATCACATGATACACTAGGCTCTGTCACGTGTTCTGTATGAATCAGAAACATTTCAGTTTTTTTAGGATTTCGATCGACCAAAAATACAAGTCGGTCGACCAACTATGGCCAGTTCTGAAATTATATATTTTGGAAAATCCGGTCGACAGAAATAAGCAGATCGGTCAACCGACTTTGTCCAAGGTCTGTTGAATTTGCTAATTTCAGCTGACCTTCACAGACAAAGTCTGCTGAATTCATACTGACATTTCCACAAACACCAGACTGCACATCAGATTTGCTACCATTGCTCCACCCAATTTGCTTCATACTTGGCCATGTAATTTTCCAATGAATTAGTGCTGAGACACTAGAGTTTGTATCTCATTTTGCTTGAAATGAGTATGCTTCTTCTGATTTTGTATCTGAATTGTTGTTGCGTATGCTGCTATACTACTGGTGTTGCTACTGGTGTCAACTCCACTGTTAATGGCTTGAGTGAAGCTTCATGAAGATCTTCTTGCTAAACCGTGTTGCGTCAATGCCATATGTAATACTGTGGATCCTTCGGATCAGAATCTGAGAGTTTTCGGAGCGCTTTTGTGGGTCCCGAGTGGAGTTTGGCCTTTGAATCAGTTTTTTGATCTATTTTATCTACGGAACCTCGTGGAGGGTGAACCGTTGAGATTTCAGACTTTGGAATGTCGCAGTTGCGTTGTGCTCTTTCCGAGGATCGCGGAGGCTATTTTTTCATATTTTTCTAAATTGTTAGAATTATGGGCCAAAAAGCGGATTTCAAAAATATTCATATTTTTTTTCTTTTTAACCCTCACCCTCACCCTCTCTCTCCTCTCACCGTGCTCACTCTATCCCCCTCCGTTCTCTCTCCTCCCTTCCCCTTCTCCCGGGGCGGCCGACCGTGGTGGAGGTGGACGAGGCGGGGACATTGTGGAGACGTCAAGGAGCGTGATGGCGTGAGGAATGGGGCATGGCGTTGGCGCGATCTCATTCGAGGATTCGAAGTGCCGGCGGGGTTCGTGTGATGTTTTCGGTGTTTTCGACTCGGGAGATCATCGATGGAGGCAGGGGGATGGATTCCTTACCTTCTGTTCTACATTTCCCCTTGATTCTGTGCGGATTAGCGCGAGTTTGAGTGGGTTTCCATTTTAGGGGAATTTAAAGCATGTTTTGGGGTGTGCGATGAATCCACCGTTTTAGCTAGTGTTTCTTGCATTAAATGGTAAATCTTTAACCCCTGGAATGTTGGGATTCGATTCCCGTCAGTTTGGTTCCATTTGCTCGCGATTTGGGGCCAGTATGAGGCTGATTGCCCATGTGAGTCATTCGGGGTTGATTTGTGAAAATCGCCCGTTTTGATGCTATTTTGTGGTTCCTTTGGCCCCTTCCAGCTTGTGGAAGGTTGATGCCGTGTTCATGGTTGTTTCCCCATCGTTATGGGATGATTGGGGCGTCGAACGTAGGTTTTCTGGGTGGATTTCTGAAACCCGGCTCGAACGAGGTAGCGATAGTACTAGAGACTGCCACCTGCTTTCGGGTGTCAAGGCGGTCCTCTGGTGACCACTATTTGGGGTTTTTATTATCGGTTCCAGGTGGCGGTCTTGCGACAGACCGCAACCTGGTGGTGGCAGCCCTTAGGCGACCTCCATTTTCCTTTTAAGTCGGTTTAGATCGGTTCCTAGTTGCGGTCTTGCGACTGATCGCCTTCTGAAGGTAACGGTCAGGTGAGGACTACAACCAGGAGGTGTCGGCGATCATTTTCAGGGCGGCCTGGAGATGGCGGTCTTGCCAGGACCGCCACCTTCAAGTGGCGGCCCTGGGAAGATAGCCTTCTGCAAGAGGCGGCCTTGGCAAGACCGCCTCTTGCCTGATTCAATCCTACAATTGGCGGCCCTATTGAAGACCACCACCTGCTTGTTGGAACCTTGGTTTTGATGATGTCACACTATGAATCATGTTGAAACCAAACTGTATTAATAATGATTGGTTGAGTCATCATTTTAGTTCATAAGTTTCAATGGCATAGAGGTTGATGCATCTTAGTCACTCATGTTATACAAGTCATTTATCTCTAAGTGTAAGGACCACAAGGTCGATGCATATATAGGCACTAAGTCATGCAGGTCGATGCCGCTTAGTATTCACTAAAATTAGGTCGATGCACATACACGTCTTAAGTATGTTAGGTTAGTGCATGTACATTCCATCAGTTTCTTAGGTCGATGCATCAGAGGCCCTTGTGTTCAGTAAGGTCGATGCACATACATGCATTCACTCTTTCAGGCCGACGCACATGGAAGCGTTATGTCCATCAGGTCGATGCACATGTAGAGTCTAGATCATATCAGGTCGATGCACATGTAGAGTCTAGATCATAACAGGTCGATGCACATATGTCATTCACTAGACTCAGGTCAAAGCATCCATGTTTGCTTAAGTCATCAAGTCGATACTTAAGCACTAGCTAATCTAACCATCACCTTATCAGGTCGATGCAGCTACATTTGTTATAGCTAGAAAAGTCTATCTATGTTTCTCATAGGTAGGTGAATCTTCATTAAATCTTGTCTTCATCCATTCTCCATTGGTACATAAGGTCTACATGTGGTTTACATAGGTCGATGCAGTTGTAGTTGATTTACTGCATTCATGCTGAGGTATACTCACACAGAACGTTGCACTGAGTGTATGCATCGAGGCATTTGCATCATCACATACCTTTTTGATCTGTGTGATTGATCATTATGAAATTGCTTAAGTATGCATCTCTTAGACATCTCTCTTAACTGCTTGTGATTCATATGATGATAAGAGGTATGATGATCTTTCATATTATCTGGCACGGACTTTAATATGAAAAGCATTAAACTACTCATGCAACGTGATCTAACACTTGAAGAGCAGAAAGCGTCAGAGACAAAAGTGGTGACGCGGTTCGAAAGTTAACATAATTGGCACGTGATCCGAGACTATCTGTTCACTAGAACTATTGGCCACATGGATTCACTTCTTCCTCAGATCTGACACGTGGACATCATTGAGCATCTCCTTCCTGAAAAGCCATTGGCAGGAATGTTCCCTCTACATGCCAAACTGGAATCTTGTGGGGACCACAAGATTCAGCTTGCTAATATAAAAGGTAGATCTCTCGTTCAAAGAAAATAGAGAGAATAGACCGAAGAATATTATGGCAGAGAGCTGCAAAAAATAGAAGAGAAAGAAGGAGAAGAACAGTGACTGTGACAGAGATTGAGTAGAGGAAGACTTCAAGCTGAGAAGAGTGCAGAGAAGTAAGAGAGTGATCGGAGCTTGAGAGCAGTGAGTATCTAGATAAGAGGAGATCAAGAGAGGGTACCAGTAGAGAAGAGAGGAGAAGCTGAGAGTGCAAAGGTCTTTGCAGAAGGGTGAGAGAGAGCCACAGAAAATGGAGTATTGGAGATAGGAGAAGATTTCTGAGAAGAGATAATTGCAGAAGTCACGATTTCTAGATCAGATCTAGAATCATCTACTCTTGAGAGCTACATTGCTTTTCGCATCAATCTGTGTATTGTTTTTGTTCTTTCTTGTTCTCTTTTCAATCTATCTTCAAGCTGTTAGGCAGCGGAGCAAGCAGTGTTGCTCATCGGTGAGGAGCGATTCCTTGGACAGCAAGTTGTGAGGCTCAGCGGGTTTAGCAAGCTGTGAGGCTCAGCGGTCTGAGATTTAATCCCCAAAGCTATGGATCAGCGGTCTGTAGGGAGTCATCCCCGAAGCTGTGGATCAACGAGTTTAAGCTATGTATCAGCGGGAAGCCTCACTCTAGTTTGAGTGAGGGGTGGATGTAGGTTTCAAGGTTGAGACTGAACCACCTTAAAATTATTGTCTACCTTGTGCCATTGCTTATCTTGATTCTGCTTCGTTTAGATGTATGCTTAGGAGCACTTTTCAGCAGGCATTTGGAAATCATTGTATTTTCATTCGTATGATTTGCGTGTACCTTCAACCTATTGTGCCCCTGTGATTTTGATGATAGCAAACACTATGAGTCAGCCTTGCATATCATGAATCCATTGCATATCATGAATCTGTGTCTGAATGATTGTTCTGCTTTGGGCATATGAATGTGTTATCATGCATTAGTGCAGACATACAGTTCATATAGCATTGCATATAGTTGGTGCATGATTGTCTTGAGCATATAGTCCGTGCATTGCTCAACTGCTTTCTATAAAGTCAGTACATTGCTTAAGACTGTACAGGATAGTTCATGCATACAGCAAGTCCATACATTCTCTGCTGTAATCTTCATGCATATGCCAAGTCTACACATTGCAGCCTAGTCTGAACATTGTCAACATAGAAAGTCTATACATTTCATTGCAGCATGCACACACAAGTCTACACAGTGCTCTTCATTCATGTGCACAGTTCGTGCATCAAGTCTGTACATTGGTGTCGTCTGCACACATGTCACAACAAGTCTGCACATTGGTGGCAAGTCTGTACATTGCCTTGCTTCAGGCACGCTAAGTCTATACAGCCTTTGCATTGCACACAAAGTCTATACATTCCTTATCTTTACCTACGTTCAGAACACAAAGTCTATACATCGCGTGAAGTCTGTACATCGGTAAAGTATGCACATGGTTGCTTTGAAGCCGCATCAAGTCTATACATTGCTGTCGCATGCACATTCCTTGCACTAGCAAGTCTATACATTGGTTGCTGCATGCATTACTTCAAGTCTGTACATCGTTGGCTAATGCATGCATCGTCTTTCAAAGTCCATACATTGTCCTATAGCTTGCACGAAGTAAAGTCTGTACATTGTCCAGCGTCTCACTCAGCGTCTAAGTGAGTGTGAACATTGCATCGCTAAGTCTATACAATGCATCGTCTCATGCATCATCTTTCAAGTCTATGCATTGTAAGACCAAGTCTATACATTGCATCGTCTCATGCAGCCTCACTATGTGTAAGTCTATACATTGTCTGGGTGCATAACACAAGTCTATACATCGCCACTTGGCTCGTGACTTAGTCAGTGCATCCATGCATACACAAGTCTGTACAGCGCCGTGTTCACATGCTTCAAAGTCTATACATCATGTGCTTCGAGCATTCAAGTATGTACATACATTGCCTTGTAGCATGCACGCTATCAAGTCTGTACAGCCTGCGTATACAAGTCCATTCATTGTCATCGCTGCACGCATTGCAAGTCTATACACTCGCATGATAGCCAGTCTGCTCAAGTCTATACACTCGCATTATAGCCAGTCTGCACAAGTCTATACATTGCATGCTACCAAGTATGCACATTGTTCTTCATGCACTGTCTAGCTTTGCATTCACAAGTCTGTACAGCCTGTGTGCTTTATAACGCCAAGGCTATACATTGGCTAGCTGCACAAACACTAAGCCTACACATTGTAGCATGCACGAACAAACAAGTCTGTACATCGTTCTGCCTGCACACATTTAAAGTCTGTACACGATCATGGTTGCTTTGATGACGTAGCAAGTCTATACACTCATGAGCACTTGTGTGTTTTGATGACTGATCAAGTCTATGCATCGCTGCATACACTGCATCGGTGAACTACATACACTGCATCAAGTCTATACATTGCATGCACTTTCACTCTAAGTCTATACATTGCTTCATGTATTGAACGAAGTCTGTACAAGCTTTCAGTCTTAAACTGATAACTCTATCTGACTGACTGACAGGTACTCTTCGTGAAGCTTAATGAAGGCACGTGATCCGAGGATAATAGGAGTGCCCTGATCGTGACACGTGGAACCACTGTGCTGAAATGCTGCCACGTGGACTGAGGCCTTTGGGCGGGAAATGTGGAAGTCACATGCCCTAGCTGCTGCTTTATATATGAAGACTTCTTTATCAGGAGAAGGTTGATCGAAGCTGTGAGAGCTTAAGCAAAAGAGCAGAAGCATTGAGGAGCCTGCACGATCCAGAGAGCAGAGAAGAAGAAGAAAAGAAAGAGGAGAAAGAAGAGAAAAAGAGAGTGAGAGTCCGTGAGATCGATAGAGGAAGAGAGCAGTCTGAAGATCAGTCTTTACTGGACCGTGGATCAAATCCAGGCCAGTCAGCTCTATTGAGAGCCATTTTGTGCTTCATCATTTCCAGCTTTCTGTTGCTGTTGTCTCTTGTTTTTGTTTTCCTTTTAAACCTTTCTTCAAGCTATTTGTTAGCGGAGCAAGCTGTGTTGCTCAGCGTTTGCAGTGGAGGATTCCACTAGACGGGTTAAGATATAGTCCCCAGCGGTTTGTAGTGGAGGATTCCACTGGACGGGTTAAGCTGTAGTCCCCAGCGGATGGCTAAGCTGTATTGCCCAGCGGTAGTAAGCTGTGATGCTCAGCGGATGGCATGCTGTGAGGCCCAGCTGATGTAGGCAAGCTGTGATGCCCAGTCCTTCAAGCTGTGAGTCGGCAGTAATCCACACTCGGGTTGAGTGTGGGGTGGATGTAGGTCTGGAGGACCGAACCACCTAAAAATCTCTTGTGTACGGTGTGGTTTGATCTCATTGTGTGTTTGACACTAGATGAATGCATAGGGGGCGATATGGCTTGATTGCACACCGTGTGTTTGACTATGGTATTGAATGTCCTTTGATATTGTTATTCCGCATTTGCTCATTATCCTTCTGAAGAAGGAGAGATTTAATTAGCTCTTCAGGTTATCTAGTTTTGTCTAGTTAGCGAACTAGATTTTTAATTGGGTGAAATTTTTTAGGGGAGCTTCATTCACCCCCCTCTGAATCCACCGCACCGAACCCAACACTTGGTGTCAGAGAGGGTTGATGTGCATAGGATCTAACAATCCGCAGTAGATCCTGCATCTTCTGTGGTGCATTTCAGAGTGGGTTTCTTGTGCTCGGTGTTTTGTTTCACTGACTTAGTGCCTTGCCAGCCTTATCTGGTTTTGGTGCATTTTTGTCGATTATTTTGTGCGTTGTTGGTTCCTATCTATTTTAATGGCTCATCCACAAATTTTCAAAGGTAATGATGTTGATATATGGCTGAAGAACTTACATCGATATGTTAGATCGACTGATCCTGGGCTTTGGAAAGTAATGGTCCACGGTCCACATAAATTATCAAAAGTAAATCTAGATGGACCGATAAGGATAGATTGAAAGACTCTGTCAACTCTAGAGCATTAGAGTTAATGAAAGTATCACTTGACAGAGGTCTAATCTCATGTGTTTCTTCTTGTAGGTTTGCCAAGGATATTTTAGAGAAACTGAAGCTTACCAGGAATCGCAACACATGTCTGATGGTTGACGATGATGGACAGCAAGAAGAAAATGAAGAAGGAGATGAAGATGAGGTACCTTCTGAATTTGATAATTATGATATGGATGATTGGATTGTAGCATACAATGATTTGCTTGATTCTTACGAAAAGTTGAAAAAATGAAATAAATCTCTAAAAAGGAAGTTGAATGATCATGTGAATGTTAATTCAAGAGGACAGAAAATGAGATATTCAGAAGACAACTAAAAGAGTTTGATTCTGTTACTTCAGATCTAGATCATTTGAAATCTGAGAAAGAAATGCTTAAGAAACAAACTGGTTTACACAAAAAGGAAAATCAAGAGCTTGCTTGTGAAATTTCTGAACTAAAGGAAAGACTTAGCTTGATTGATGATGATCAGGCTCATAACGATAATGTAGTTCAGAATAAAAAACTGGTAAAAGATTTTTTTTGCAAGGATTGCTCATGTCTAAAAGAAGTTAACGAGACTCTTAATTTTGATCTTGAATGGTATAAGGATATAGTTGCCTCATTAAGAAATGAGAATAATGAATTGCTCAATAAAAGTTTGAAAGATGAACAGAGAGAAGAAGCTCTAATAGAACAGCTAAGTTACATTACTAATGACGAAAATTTTGCTGAACAAATCCAAAATTTGAAATCTGAGAACAAAAGGCTAAAGAAAAGGATTGAACAATGCAAATCTGAAGTCACTTGTGATATTTGTCCTACATTGAAACAGTCTTATGAGATATGCTTAATAGATGTTTAGAACTTTAAGGAACAAAATGGTTCTCTAAAATCTGAATTGTTAAAGTTCAAAAGGATAATGAAGATTTCAAGGCTAGTTTGAATAAAATCAACAAGGAAGCAATGCATATTTCTTCTGTAGAGTCAAGCTATAACGTGCTCAGCTCTGCGTAAACGCAATGAGGAACTCTATAGTGAAAATGAACGGCTCAATAAACAAATTGCTTCGTTCAAAGAGGATCACAAAAATCTGATTGCTGAGAAAATTAAAGTGGAAGAAAGACAAAAGGAACTGGTTGAGGAATTGAAACTGTTGTCTAGAAATGAAGAATGTGATGAAGAAATAAAGAATTTGCATGAGAAAATTAAAGAGCTAAATGAACAAAATAAGAAACTCATGGGCTTGAACACTGTTGCATCTGAAAAATGGCTAATCCTTGAGAAAGAGAATGCAGCTAAGAAAGAAATCCAATCTGAGAAGGAAGAAAAATTGAAACAGGAATTAGAAGTGGTCAAAAACCTGAATGATGCTATGCAGAGACAGATTCTCTTATGTGAAGAAGATTTGATAAATTCTGAACTCAAAATCTCCTCTTTGCAATCTGAAGTAAATGAACTTGTTCTCTCCGTGCCTAAATCTATCAAGGGAAAAGAGAAAATGAATGCTCCTTTATGTGATAAAGTCACTAAATCTAATGGAGAGGAAGGATGCAATTTTCAAGTTGAAAATTTTGTTAAGAAAAACCTGTACACCACCTTTGTTCGCAGCTCTGACATTACAAGCTGCTCTGAGCCTCCTAAAACATCTACATCATCAATTTTTCAATTCAAGGCTCAGAAAAATGAAAAACAAACAAAAGCTGTGAACAAGGGTACACAATTGAACAAGAAAGGTAAGAAAAATAAGGTCAAAAATGTCCCTTCTTGTGCCCTAAAATCTGACAGCTCTGTGGTATCTGATGGATCAATGCATACTGCTCATAACTCACTTACTAATTCGTATGCATCTGATAAGAGTATCTCATGCCATTACTGTGGCAAGGTAGGTCATGTAATGGATGATTGTAGAATATTGGCAAATGATGAGCATGCAAGTAAAGCAATGCACTCTAAGAATTCATCCATTAGAAACCATGCCCCTAGGAAATCTGATGCTTCATGCTATTACTGTGGTAGGTATGGTCACTTAATGAACGAGTGCTATGCTATGAAATCTGATGACAGGATGCATGCTAGATACACTGCAAATCATCATGGGCATAAAAGAAACAAACTCAAGTCTAACCAGCACATCACTTGTTTCAATTGCAACAAGCCAGGTCATAAGGCTGTTGAGTGTTGGTTAGGGAATTATAGGAATAATTCTGGATCTAGAAGTAAGCATGTTAGGTGCTTTGAATGTGGAAAGTATGGCCATACAGTCAAGGACTGTTGGCATGTTCAGAAGAATTGTGTTAACCCTCATGCTGTCAAATTCCCTGCAAAACAATTTGTGAAATTTGCATGTTTTGAATGTGGTAAGCTAGGTCACAAATCTGCCAACTGTTGGCTGGCTGATTATGGAAAGGAAAATTTTCATGTTAATGAAAGAAACAATCATGCTCATACACATAATTTTCATACTCATGCGCATGCACATGGGCATCATGTTTCTGCTAATATGAATAATAAAAACAAAAATTCTGTGGCTTCATGTTATTATTGTGGAAAACTTGGACATTCTATGTTTGATTGTCTTCTGATGGAATATGATGACCATGTTGCTAAGAAATTGTTTAGAACACCTGTCAGGGCTAACGCAGGACCCAAAGCTGGTTGGGTCCCTGCAGGATCAAGTTGATTAACATGCTACAGGTGTGCCTTGGTATGAAAAAGAGGGGTAAATAAACCAGGGCACTCAACAGGAAGACCCCAGGATCCTGCTCTTCAGGTTTGTTCTGACCATCCAGTTTAAATTCCATTATATGAAATTGTGAACTTGAAATGACTGCATATCATGTTGATCTATTGGTGCTAAACTGAAGTTTTCTGAAATATGAATTGCACAATCATGCTATTGGTAATTCTCTTCTGTCTAATTTGCATGAATCATATCTGAATGTAAAATTTGATATCACGTGATGTTCTTTCAATACATTCCATGCATATAGTCAAGGGGAGTCCAACTGTTTTTGATCAATCATATTGCTGCTTATGTTTTATCCTTCACATGATGCATCTAGACAGGGGGAGCATTCCTATTTGATCACTTATTCACCTCTTGAACTCCTTCTGTCTAGCAATCTGATCCATTCTCTTGGCAAATGTGTGGTTCACTATGAATTCACTGCTGTCTCCACTTGTGTAGTTGTTCTGTCTGTACTCTAGACTCAGCTATTGAATTCTAAACTGAACTGTTCTATTGTTCAACCCTTGTCTCATCATGATTGCTTTCTGCTATTTTCTCAATAAAAATGCTTTGTTGACTCCACTGATTTGCTGCAATGTCAATGTTGATTCATCTGAATGAGGAAAGATTTTAGTCAGTGCACCCTAATCATAAATCAAAAATATTCTGAAAAGAAGAATCTTCTATTATACTGGCTTAAGAATGGCTGATGAATCAAATTGATTTAAGACTAATGTATTCATTAAGTTTTGATCTAAAAGACTTGAAAGTATCTGAATCATTTGTTTAATAAATCTTAACCAACTATCTCATGTAATTTTATGCAAAACCTTCTGAAATCTAAAATTTTAAAACCATGGCTTTCCTTGGTTAAGATACATGTAGTTGGTATTGTTCTTAAACTTTTCAGTGATCTGAGAAATGTCTGTATAATATGAAAATACTTGAAAGAAATCTTGGTCAGAGCAATGACTTTGGTCACAGAGAAATTGGGTTCTCTATCAAAGAAATAGAGCAAGCCCATGTCATGAAGTGCCATAGTTACCTCTCTTATAAAAATGATTGAAAATCTGGCAGAGCAATGACTTGGCTGTGTTGAGTAACTGGGGATTCTGGCCTCTGATCAAGGTGTCTCCTCATGTAAAAAGACACTCCAAATTTCTAACTATGTTCTCATTGAGAGGAAATATGGTTGTCACATTGAGTAACTGGGTCACTTCACCTAAGACGTGTTGTGTCTCATGTAAAAAGGTGTTGACCTAACCAAACTTGCTCAAGAAATAAGTGTTGATCAATAGAAAATTCTGAAAAACTAAAGACAAGTTCAGACACATTTTTGTCTATTTAATCTTAATATTATCTTGTGTAACTTCCATAGGAGTCATTGAATTTAAATGAGTAAAATGGAAGGAGGTTAAACATGAATATCAGATGAGTTTTTGGTTCATTTCTATTAAAAGGTGTTTCAGATATGAGTATTGAATTTTCTTGATAAACTTTGAATACATCACTCTTAAATCATGAAAGTAAGTTTCAACTCATTCATAATCTATTATAATTGAAGAGTCTGAAATTCGGTTATCAAGATTTATGAATTTGGTGTGCTTACGAAAATCTTGCTTCCTCATTTATTCATTGTGCTTATAGATTGTGGTAATCCTTGAGTGCCCATGTGTTTTTGCTGATAGATGTTTCACCTCTTGACATACCTCAACTCTTTTCTGGCTTTAAGGGGGTGATTAACATCTGCATCATAGACTTGTTTTGTGCATGATCTTATCTGGCTAATATAGGAGAGCATACATCTGCAACATAGACTTGTTTAGTGCTTCATTGTTTAACTGCCTCTGTCTCTTTCATGTCTAACTGACTGAGTCAAAGGGGGAGTATTTAATTTATTCAATCATTGCATGCATGTTTGTATTTCTCATTTCAAACTATTTTCTTTTTGATGAAGTCAAAGGGGGAGAATAGTTTGACATGAGTCAGTGTGACCCATAGTGTTGCCATCATCAAAAAGGGCGAGATTGTTGTGCCCCTGTGATTTTGATGATAGCAAACACTATGAGTCAGCCTTGCATATCATGAATCCATTGCATATCATGAATCTGTGTCTGGATGATTATTCTGCTTTGGGCATATGAATGTGTTATCTTGCATTAGTGCAGACATACAGTTCATATAGCATTGCATATAGTTGGTGCACGATTGTCTGGAGCATATAGTCCGTGCATTGCTCAACTGCTTTCTATAAAGTCAGTACATTGCTTAAGACTATACAGGGTAGTTCATGCATACAGCAAGTCCATACATTCTCTGCTGTAATCTTCATGCATATGCCAAGTCTACACATTGCAGCCTAGTCTGAACATCGTCAGCATAGAAAGTCTATACATTTCATTGCAACATGCACACACAAGTCTACACAGTGCTCTTCATTCATGTGCATAGTTTGTGCATCAAGTCTGTACATTGGTGTCGTCTGCACACATGTCACAGCAAGTCTGCACATTGGTGGCAAGTCTGTACATTGCCCTGCTTCAGGCACGCTAAGTCTATATAGCCTTTGCATTGCACACAAAGTCTATACATTCTTTATCTTTACGTACGTTCATAACACAAAGTCTATACATCGCGTGAAGTCTGTACATCGGTAAAGTATGCACATGGTTGCTTTGAAGCCGCATCAAGTCTATACATTGCTGTCGCATGCACATTCCTTGCACTAGCAAGTCTATACATTGGTTGATGCATGCATTTATTCAAGTCTGTACATCGTTGGCTAATGCATGCATCATCTTTCAAAGTCCATACATTGTCCTGTAGCTTGCACGAAGTAAAGTCTGTACATTATCCAGCGTCTCACTCAACATCTAAGTGAGTGTGAACATTGCATCGCTAAGTCTATACAATGCATCATCTCATGCATCGTCTTTCAAGTCTATGCATTGTAAGACCAAGTCTATACATTGCATCGTCTCATGCAACGTCACTATGTGCAAGTCTATACATTGTCTGGGTGCATAACACAAGTCTATACATCGCCACTTGGCTCGTGGCTTAGTCAGTGCATCCATGAATACACAAGTCTGTACAGCGCCGTGTTCACATGCTTCAAAGTCTATACATCGTGTGCTTCGAGCATTCAAGTATGTATAGCCATTGCCTTGCAGCATGCACGGTATCAAGTCTGTACAGCCTGCACACACAAGTCCATTCATTGTCATCGCTGCACGCATTGCAAGTCTATACACTCGCATGATAGCCAGTCTGCTCAAGTCTATACACTCGCATGATAGCCAGTCTACATAAGTCTATACATTGCATGCTACCAAGCATGCACATTGTTCTTCATGCACTGTCTAGCTTTGCATTCACAAGTCTGTACAGCCTATGTGCTTTATAACGCCAAGGCTATACATTGGCTAGCTGCACAAACACTAAGCCTACACATTGTAGCATGCACGAACAAACAAGTCTGTACATCGTTCTGCCTACACACATTTAAAGTCTATACACTGTCATGGTTGCTTTGATGCCGTAGCAAGTCTATACACTCATGAGCACTTGTGTGTTTTGATGACTGATCAAGTCTATGCATCGCTGCATACACTGCATCGGTGAACTGCATACACTGCATCAAGTCTATACATTGCATGCACTTTCACTCTAAGTCTATACATTGCTTCATGCATTGAATGAAGTCTGTACAAGCTTTCAGTCTTAAACTGATAACTCTATCTGACTGACTGACAGGTACTCTTCGTGAAGCTTAATGAAGGCACGTGATCTGAGGATAATAGGAGTGCCCTGATCGTGACACGTGGAACCACTGTGCTGAAATGCTGCCACGTGGACTGAGGCCTTTGGGCGGGAAATGTGGAAGTCACACGCCCTAGTTGCTGCTTTATATATGAAGACTTCTTCCTCAGGAGAAGGCTGATCGAAGCTGTGAGAGCTGAAGCAGAAGAGCAGAAGCATTGAGGAGCCTGCACGATCCAGATAGCAGAGAAGAAGAAGAAAAGAAAGAGGAGAAAGAAGAGAAAAAGAGAGTGAGAGTCAGTGAGATCGAGAGAGGAAGAGAGCAGTCTGAAGATCAGTCTTTACTGGACCGTGGATCAAATCCAGGCCAGTCAGCTCTGTTGAGAGCCATTTTGTGCTTCATTATTTCTAGCTTTCCATTGCTGTTGTCTCTTGTTTTTGTTTTCCTTTTAAACCTTTCTTCAAGATGTTTGTCAGCGGCGCAAGCTGTGTTGCTCAGCGTTTGCAGTGGAGGATTCCACTAGACGGGTTAAGCTGTAGTCCCCAGTGGTTTGCAGTGGAGGATTCCACTGGACGGGTTAAGCTGTAGTCCCCAGCGAATGGCTAAGCTGTATCGCCCAGCGGTAGCAAGCTGTGATGCTCAGCGGATGGCAAGCTGTGAGGCCCAGCTGATGTCGGCAAGCTGTGATGCCCAGCCGTTCAAGCTGTGAGTCAGCAGTAATCCACACTCGGGTTGAGTGTGGGGTGGATGTAGGTCTGGAGGACCGAACCACCTAAAAATCTCTTGTGTACGGTGTGGTTTGATCTCATTGTGTGTTTGATGCTAGATGAATGCATAGGGGCGATATGGCTTGATTGCACACCGTGTGTTTGGCTGTGGTATTGAATGTCCTTCGATATTGTTATTCCACATTTGCTCAGTGTCCTTCTGAAGAAGGAGAGATTTAATTAGCTCTTCAGGTTATCTAGTTTTGTCTAGTTAGCGAACTAGATTTTTAATTGGGCGAAATTTTTTAGGGTAGATTCATTCACCCCCCTCTGAATCCACCACACCGAACCCAATACAACCAAGGAGTATATAGAAAGGCGTGGCTGGAAAGATAGGTTAGGCCTATCTGGAATGCCACCTCTTGCGTGAGGAGATCCTAGATCGAACCTACGTCTCTTACAGAATTGGTTGTTTGTTAAAACCTGCATTTGTGTGTTGCTAGTCTTAAGCGAGGAATCTATTTGCACACTGACTGCTTGATATTGGTTTTAAGTGAGTAGTTCTTTAAGTAAGAGAGCAATGCTATTTCATTAGATCACATTACGTGTAGTTAACAGTTTAATTCCATAAAAGTTTTTAATGGCGATCCATTCACCCCCCCTCTGGATCTCAACCATGCGCATATCTGCTAGCACCACTACCCCAACACTGCTGGCCTGTCAGGTAGCGGCCATATTCTAACAACCACCTGATGGGGCTGTCAGGTAGCGGCCATGTCATGATTGGCACCTGTTCTGGGTGTTCCTTTCACATTGGTTTGGCTTCGGTTGATTTGGTTTCGACCCCATGGTTAGCCCTTGGTCTTGTGGATGTCTTGGATGTCCCGTAAGGGCTATGATCTTGTCCTTGTGTGTCCGGAAGTGCCGTAGTATCGAATACCATGCCTGTGTTGTTTTTAGAGTCTCTTAAAGAGTTATTATGGTCTCCGGTCAACCTGGTTGTGACCCAGTGGTTGACCCTTGACCTGGTAGTGTCTCGGTTATCTCGTGGGGATCGAGACTGTGTTTTGGAAAGCTCGGAGGTATCGTGTTACCTTAGTTTATGTGCCAATGTTGTTTGAGGGCTCAAGTGATCCCTCATTTTCTGTGCTTTCTCGTTATGCATAATTGTGAGTCCAATGAGCAGCCAAGGGGCCGAGGACTTTCGATTGATCAATGGATCCGGGTGTTGTGTGCCGCTTCCATAATGTGTTTTCCAGTGGTTTTTTACTTAGGGACTAGGCTGATTAACGGCGTGTTGCCGTGATGTATGACGGTCTTGACCCGAGCCGTATGTCTTAAGGATCGTTGTGTTAGCGGGTCTACGTGACTGTCCTGAGTCTGGCGGCTATATGCTGTCATGTGTTCAGTGATACTTGTGATATGTATGTGAACAGCCTATCCACACTTCAATATTTTGCTTTGGAGAGTATCTGTGTCCAGTGAGCCTCCACTAGTCGTAGCCTGACGACACTTTGTGTCGGTCGACCTGGGAGTGGTGGCGGGGCAGTCCCAATAGAGATGGTTTTAAGGCTGGTTGTCGTGGGCCTCTTTCCCTTGCCGTTAGAGTCCTACGGGAGGGGAAAACCAGCCAGAGGCTTGGCTCAAGGCATTGAGCCTGCGTGTGCACACGTGGTTAGGGACGTTGGACCTGTGCTGACGAGCGTGGCCCTAACTAGCTCTTGTTATTCTTGGTTACTTGTACGGTATCTCAGTTACCGCATTCGAGGCGAGTGGGAGATACCCGAGGCATAGTGTAAGACGTTAGTGGACGCATCTGGCCTTGCTTCTAGTGAGGAGTTACTTCTGTCACATGACATATGATTTGTAACTCGTGTGCTTCTCGTGAAGCGTGAGTCTTTTGACTTATAGTTTTATCTCGTGATTCGAGGTTGAGTTCCCGTCTATGTTGACGTGGCACTTCGGGTGGTTTGTGTCCTTCTAACACCGCAACTTGACCCGTAGTTTGTGTAGAGTACATGACGGGGAGGTCGTATATGTGTTGGTGCTTTTAGACCATGCGGTCTCGAGTTGGGCTATGTCTTGAGGACGAGCTTGCATGACTGAGATGTCGTGGCGTGTCCTGGCTATGTAACCAGAGTTTCCTTGTATTAGTTTGGTGATTCTCGACCGTGAGTGTGAAAATTTGTATTTCTCACCGATAGGAGTAGCTTGCGGCTCAACCGTTGTTTCCTTCGACTGTCATCGTTACGGTTGTTACTTTTGTTATTGTTGTTACTCCTGCTTTCGTGGTTGTTGTTTAGCTCTGTTGATTTACCATTGTTGTTTCATGGTGGGGATCCGTAGGATTCCTACTAAACCAGTGAGACGAGGCTTACCCCTAACTTTTCAGGTGTGACGTTTATTCTTCCTCATGGTTTAAGGTGCAGTGGGTGGATCTTAGTGCCAGCTTTGCCAGTGTTGGGCTTCCCCCGACTTTAGAGTACGTTTCTCTTCTTGTGGACTGTACTTTAATTTAGACTGGACTCTATTGTAGCTCTGTTAGCTGTTGTAGTTAATTTATTTAATTAAAAATGTAATTTTATTTCTGTTAATTTAACAGTCCTGATCATAGTGATATAATAGTTTGCTACATTATCTTGAAGTTCAATGTACATCCCACACACCTTTCTAACCCTTTGGAGCTTTCTAGCTCTTGGGTGGCCTCTCAAGATCCAAGTGGTATCGGGTTTACCTGGTATCTGGGTTCTGGGTCACTACAGTTGTTATCCAAGCGAGTGGCGTTGAAAGTACAAGGGAATTTGAGATATTACAGTGATCAGAGTCCATAAGGTCCAGTACAATCGACACCTGGCATAGGTTTTGTGTTTCATTACTGCTTGCTTCTCGCGTGAGGGTTTGTGTGCATTGTGTTGGCGCTGTGAAGGTGGTTTTGCTTTCGTCAGAGCGTTGGCGCGGGACCTGAGGATGTGATGAAGAGTCATCTATCTTCGAGGTGTTGGTTCTGGTTGTACTGGGCAGAGTTTGCTGGCAGGGGTGAGTCTGTGGTGCAGCTTTTGAGATTTCTGTGGTGTAATTAGGTGGTTGATGGGAATTATTGATTGTGTAATGGCCGTGCATGTTCTCCGGTGGAGATTAATGCCATTTTGGCCATCCTAGCTTGGGGTTTAGTTAGCCCTTGAGTTGTTAAGGTTGTGGTTTGAGGTGGTCACTTTGATGCCCTGATTGAGAGAGTGCTCGGGCGAGCTAAGGATTTCCTTCCTGGTGAGCTGTTGTTAGTCGAGCTTGACTTTCTCATCCTGTCTTGTGTCGTCGTTTCAAGGATCAGCTAAGGCGGGTGTTCTTGGTGGTTTGTGCTATGGAAACTTGTGATCAGCAGTTGGCAGGATCAATACTTGAGGCATGGTAAATTGCAGTTTGATGTATTGCGATGGCGCCGAGAGGATTCTTTCCTTGGTGTGAGGTTGTCTTGGCTGTGCAAGCCTTGATGTTGTTGGTTGTTGTGCCATTGCCTGAGGCATTGTGGTTGTTGGCACTGACAGGTTTGAGAATTGGGAAAATATGTTGGCAACGTGTTGAATGAGTACCCTTTTTCTACATTTCATGGAAGTAGTGCTCTCGGGATGTGATCGTGGTCCCAGAGATGCATTCTCCGAGAGTTGCTTGTGGGTCCTTGTTGGTAAGCTGTGAGTGGCTGGCAAGATAAGCCATGTGGTCAGCTGTGATTATGCCTTGAAGTGACCCAGTTTGTGGTTGTGTCCCATGGTTCTGTGTTGAGAGCGGAGCTGGGGATTTGCAGGTGTCCACCATGAGGTTGTATGTTGGATTGTGCTTGTGTTCAGCTTGGGAGGAGTTCCCTGTGAGTCTGAGTTTGTAGTTGTGTGGATCAAGATCCTGTCAATTGGTTTTGTTGTACTCTCCTGAGATGGTAGAGTTGGCTTGCAACTTGAATCAGATGTAATGTCTGCGTGAGGACCGAGTCGATTGTGTTTTTGGTCCAATGCTATCATTGGCGTTATGCGGGCCAGATTCGATTGTTGTTATGGCGTGGAAGCTGATGGGTGGTAGCAGTCAGCTGAGATAACTCTCTTCCTTGTGCGAGCTGATTCTTGTGTTGTTCGCCGAGTATGAGTTTTATCGGTGGCTATTTCGTGGCATGGGTCGTGTCTCCTTGCTATGTAAGACGGTTGTGATGATGCCATGATTGGAGGTGCCAGATTTGTGTTCCTCTGTGCCATGCTCGTTCAGTGGATCGATGTGCCCTCAGATCCGGAGCGTGATATCTTGCCTGTGATCATGGTCTAGCAATGTGCCTCTGAATTGTGTTTTTTTAGAATCATGATTTTGTGTGTTTGAGGTTTGGTCGGAGCTTTGAGAGCGTTGCCAGCCGGTTGGGTTGTTCTTTCCTGTTCCATGTTTATTCCTTAAATTTCGAGGATGAAATTTCTTAAAGGAGGGGAGGATGTAATACCCTGGATCCTTTGGATCAGAATCTGAGAGCTTTCGGACCGCTTTTGTGGGTCACGAGTGGAGTTTGGCCTTTGAAACGGTTTTTCGGTCTATTTTATCTACAGAACCCCATGGAGGGTAAACCGTTGAGATTTCGGACTCCGGGACGCTGCAGGTGCGTTGTGCTCTTTTCGATGATTGCGGAGGCTATTTTTCTGATTTTTTTTTATTTTCAAGAATTATGGGCCAAAAATCAAATTTTAGAAATATTCGTAATTTCTTTTTTTCCTTTTATTTTTAACCCTCACCCTCACCCCCTCTCTCCTCTCACCATGCTCACTCTTTCCCCCTCCATTTTCTCTCCTCTCTTCCCCTTCTCCCCGGGCAGTCGACTGTGGCGGAGGTGGACGAGGCGGGGACGTTGTGGAGACGACAAGGATCATGATGGTGCAAGGAATGGGGCATGGCGTTGGCGCCATCCCATTCGAGAATTCAAAGTGCCGGCGGGGTTCGAGTGATGTTTTCAACATTTTCATCTCGGGAGATCATCGGTGAAGGTGGGGTGATGGATTCATCATTATGTTCTGCGTTTCCCCTTGATTCTGTGCTGATTAGCGCGAGTTTGAGTGGGTTTCCATTTTTGGGGAATTAAAAGCATTTTTTGGGGTGTGCGATGAATCCGCCGTTTTAGGCGGTGTTTCTTGCGTTAAATGGTAAATCTTGAACCCCTGCAATGTCGGGATTCAATTCCCGTTAGTTTGGTTCCATTTGCTCGCGATTTTGGGCTAGTATGAGGACGATTGCCCATGTGAGTCGTTTTGGGTTGATTTGTGGAAATCGCCTATTTTGATGCCGTTTTGTGGTTTCTTTGGCCCCTTCCGCCTTGTGGAAGGTTGATGTCATGTTCATGGATGTTTCCCCATCGTTCTGGGATGATTGGGGCTTAGAACAGAGGTTTTCTGTGTGGATTCGTGAAACTCGGCTCGAAACGAGGTAACGGTCATACCAGAGACTACCACCTACTTTTGGGTGTCAAGGCAGTCCTCTGGTGACAGCTATTTGGGGTTTTTATTTTCGGTTCCATGTGGCGGTCTTGCGATCAACCACAACCTGGTGGTTGGGTGACCGCAATTTGCCTTTTAAGTCAGTTTAGGTCAGTTCCTAGTTGTGGTCTTGCGACTGACCGCCTTCTGAAGGTAACGGTCATGCCGTAACCAGGAGGTGTCGGCGATCATTTTCAGGGTAGCCTAGAGATGGCAGTCTTGCCAAGATCGCCACCTTCAAGAGGCGACCCACGGAAGATCACCTTCTGCAAGAGACGGCCTTGGCATGACCGCGTCTTGCCTGATTCAATCTTGTAAGTGGCGGCCCTGTTGAAGACCGCCACCTGCTGGCATGTCAGGTAGAAGCCATCTTCTGACCGCCACATGATGGGGCTGTCAGGTAGCAGCCATGTGATGACCGCCACCTATTCTGGGTGTTCCTTTCGTATTGGTTTGGCTTCCAGTTGATTTGGTTTCGACCCCATGCTTAGCCCTTGGTCTTGTGGATGTCTTGGATGTCCCGTAAGGGCTGTGATCGTGTCCTTGGGTGTCCGGAAGTGTCGTAGCACTGAATACCATGCCTGTGTTGTTTTGAGAGTCTCCTAAAGAGTTATTATGGTCTTCGGTCAACCCGGTTGTGACCCAGTGGTTGACCCTTGACCTGGTAAGTGTCTCAGTTATCCCGTGGAGATCAAGACTATGTTTTGGGATGCTCGGAAGTATCGTGTTACCTCAGTTTACGTGCCAATATGGTTTGGGGGATCGAGTGATCCCTCATGTTCCGTGCTTTCTCGTTATGCAAAATTGTGAGTTTGATGAGCGGCCAAGGGGCCAAGGACTTTCGATTGATGAATGGATCTGGCTGTTGTGTGCTGCTTCCATAATGTGTTTTCCCGTGGTTTTTGACTTAAGGACTAGGCTGATTAACGGCATGTTGCCGTGATGTATGACGGTCTTGACCCGAGTCGTATGACTCAAGGATAGTTGGATTAGCAGGTCTATGTGACTATCTTGAGTCTGGTGGCTGTGTGTTGCCTTGTGTTCAGTGATACTTGTGACAGGTACGTGTATAGCCTATCCGAACTTCGGTGTTTTGATTTGGAGAGTCTCTGTGTCTAGTGATCCTCCACTAGTCGTAGCTTGACGACACTTTGTGTCGGCCCACCTGGGAGTGGTGGCGGGGCTGTCCCAGTAGAGATGATTTTTAGGTTGGTTGTCGTGGGCCCCTTTGCCTTGCCGTTAGAGTCCGACGGGAGGGGAAAACTAGCTACATGCCTGGATCAAGGCATTGAGCCTGTGTGTGCACACGTGGTCAGGGATGTTGGACCTGTGCTGATGAGCGTGGCCCTGACTAGCTCTTGTTCTTCTTAGTTACTTGTACGGTATCTCAGTTACCACGTTCGAGGCCAGTGGGAGATACCTGAGACGTAGTGTAAGACATCAGTGGACGCATCTGGCCTTGCTTCTAATGAGGAGGTACTTCTGTCACATGACATATGATTCGTAGCTCGTGTGGTTCTCGTGAAGCGTGAGTCTTTTGACTTACGGTTTTATCTCATGATTCGAGGTTGAGTTCCCATCTATGTTGACATGGCACTTCGGGTGGTTTGTGTCCTTCTGACACCGCAGCTCTACCTATAGTCAATGTAGAGTACATGACGGAGAGGTGATGTATGTGTTGGTGCTTTTAGACCGTGTGGTCTCGAGTTGGGCTATGTCTCTGAGGACGAGCCTGCACGACTGAGATGTCATGGCGTGTCCTGGCTACGTAGCCAGAGTTTCCTTGTATCAGTTCAGTGATTCCCGACCGTGAGTGCAGGAATTTGTGTTTCTTACCAATATGAGTAGCTTGCGGCTCAGCCGTGGTTTCCTTCGACTATCATCGTTACGGCTGTTACTTTTGTTGTTGTTGTTACTCCTGCTTTTGTGGTTGTTGTTTAGCTTTGTTGGTTTACCGCTGTTGTTTCATGGTGGGGATCCGCGGGACCCCTACTGAGCTAGTGAGATGAGGCTCACCCCTGACTTTTCAGTTGTAGCGGTTATTCTTCCGCGTGGTTCGAGGTGCTGTGCATGGTTCGAAGTGCCAGCTTTACCAGTGTAGGGCTTCCCCCGACTTTAGAGTACATTTCTCTTCCTGTGGACTGTACTTTAATTTAGACTAGATTCTATTGTAGCTCTGTTAGCTGCTATAGTTAATTTATTTAATTGAAAACATAATTTTACTTCTGTTAATTTAATAGTCCTTATCATAGTGATATAATAGTTTGTTGGATTACCTTGAAGTTCAATGTACCTCCCACACACCTTTCTAACCCTTCGGAGCTTTCTAGCTCTTGGGTGGCCTCTCAGGATCCAAGTGGTATCGGGTTTACCCGGTATCCAGGTTCTCGGTTGCTACACCATATCACCTGTGCGTCGACTCCTTTGATGTTGCAGATGCTAGGCAGAGCTCATGAATTCTGGGGTCGATTATGAGAGTCGACACTTGCTCATTTCTGAACAAAACTTGGTGGATTGTGTTGACTCCATTTGGCCATAGGGTCGACTCCATATGGTTTTTGGCTTGACAACTACTATTGCTCGTTCTTTTAGTGCGTCGACTCTGGATATTGGCTGCGTCGATGCTATCTTCAAGTCTCTTTACAAATTAGAGTTTGATGTGCTTGCTGTGTCGACTCCCTTTCACCATGGGGTCGGTGCCATCTTGGAGGAGCTTTTCATGGCTTTCAATTGACTCCAAACCCTTAGTGCTCTTAGTGAGATATCTGTGAACCTGATTGACCATTCTTTGACATTCCATCTGAACTTCAGAAAAATTGTCAACTTGATCTTTATATCAAATTCAAGAAGAAAACTATCATCATCAAAACAATGTAAAGTTGACATTATTAGAATCATAAAATACTCATAAATGGGTCATAGTTTGACATCATCAAAATTACAGGGATATAACATTCTTCCCCTTTTTGATGATGGCAACACTATGAGTCATTATATGACCATTATGACCCAATTCAATTTCATAGCAACATGCATTGCATCAGGAACATAACAATATAACATTAGCTTGCATTATGAACATAACATTCTCCCCAATCTGACCACACATCTCCCATAATTGATGACTCAAATCAAACTTCTCCCCCTTTGGCATCAGCAAAAAAAACTAAAGTTTGATACCACTTGGAGAAATTGGAGATCAGGTTCGAATAGTGCAAGTAAGAGCACGCAGCAACTTATAAGATATTATTTCAGATAGCAGGCAGGAATGACCTGAGCAGCAAGAGACCTCAGACAGTAGACATATGTGAATGGATTTAAGGAATTCAACAAGCATAAAGAAATGTAGATAAGAGACTTCCAAAAGTAACTCGAATTGATTTTAGTAATCCAGTAGGAATGGACTGTAGAAAATATCCAGCAGGAATTTCCAGGTTGATGATCCAAGAGAATTCTCAATCTGATACTAATTTCATAAATCAAAAGTGACTGAATTTCGGATTCTTTCATTATAAACTACATATGAGATGTTCCTTATTTAACTGCATGGTTCAGATCTAATGACTTCTGAGTTTATCAATGAAATTTCTGTAACCATGTCTGCATTTCAGCTTAATATAAATGAACCAAGTTTTTCATATTGAAACCCTGTTTAACATTTCTTTACCATACTCATTCAAGTTCAATGACTCCTTTAAGAGTTAGCAAAGTTAGTATTGAGGTTAAGCATTCATGATTTTCTAATTTATTCCAGGGTTTCAACAATTTTTCTTTTTGTTCACCAAAATTTTAAGAGCACTTAAGTTCAATACACACCATGTATCTAGAGGACACACGTTGTTTGGACGCCAGTATCCCTAAGTACTTAGTATGACTAACTATCATGCCTCACTTTGAACAAGGGTAGCAATGTCACCTCATGACATCTCTCAACTCATTTCATTGATGAGTGAGGTATGTTTCTCAGTGAGTTTGCCATTGCTCTGCCTAGATTTTTTATGATTTTTCTGCAGAGTTAATAGTGGCACTTCATGACATAGTCCACTAAACTTCAAGGTCAAGGGACATGGTTTCTCAGTAGACCATTGTCATTGCTCTATCAATTTTAGCTCTTAGGAATTTCAAATTATCCTAATGTTTAAAGACAATACTCAATTTGAGTATCTCAACCAAAGATAGCCATGATTTTGGAACTTTCAGATTTCAGAAGAATTATCTAAGGCACAACATGTAAGAGCTGGTTAAGGTCTATTAAGGTTGAGCACATATGTTTTCATGACATTTATCTTTAAACTCGGTGAATTCATTAAACTGGAACCAGCTAACTATTTTGGATGATCATAAGCCTGTATAATAGAAGATTCCTAATCTCAATTATTTTTAGATTTGTGATCATGGTATGCAGATTGGAATCTTTCTGGATTTCAGGTACTACAAGGATGTGAGCAATTTGCGGTCAACGAAGTAGTAAGTAGGAGGTTTAAAGAATAAGCATAATAATTAGCAGATAGTAGGTATGTAAGTATTTTCAAGAATACAATAATCATTGAACAGGCAGCTGATACATGAATATTTCAAGGTAGCTAGCTCAAGATATGACCTCAGTAATAACAAGATCTGTCACAAAATCACTTGTAAACAGAGCTCCCCCTTAGCATGTGCAAGGGGGCAATGGCGGAATAAACCATAAACATGATTATTTAAGCTCATGGAGATTTCAAAAACATCAAAAACATGGAATAAGAGTGAAAGATGAATAATTAGATATGACAGATTGGTTTTGACCAAGTGAGAGCATGATCTGTCCAAGGAAATGGCACAGACATCTGAAGACAAAAGATTGAAATGATTTCATCATTATCATGGAGTCGACCTGGCTGCAGTCAGAAACATTTTCAAAAACATGCATTTCTTTTGAATTGAAATAGTTTTATTTCAAATTGTATCAATGTTAAAACTTGCAATCCATGAGTAAAAATCCAGAGGTTTATTTGATTTACTCTCCTAAGTATGTGCATGCAACTCAATTGATCTTTTTGAAATTTTAACATCAATGACATGTAACTAAATCTAAAAAGCATTATATGCATGTGAGCAAACAACTATATGCATTGACTCCCCCTATCTCAATGCACCAACAGGTCAACTTAAACGTGAAAGACATGCAGGAGTCATCCATGAAAATGCAATAAAAATTGTAGTGCAATCTTGAAGCGAGACGAGCGACGCGACCGGGCTAAGACGTACGATCGACTAAAAGTGTGGCCACTACTAGCACACTAAGGTAAGCCGAGCGGCTGACCATCGTTGCGTTCTCCGGGTGGAGATGTCTCTCAACAGCAACTCAGTCTAGCCCGACGATCGTCCCTTGCGAGGGAAACGTGGGATCATAGCTGTTAAGGAACCACTGTCGCCTAGGGTAATGCAGTCCGAGCTCGGTGCTCCACTAGAGCTAAGGAACGGGCACTCACAACTCACAACCATGGCAATTTGCAACTAACTTACGGCCCTATTCTCACAAACGTAGCATGATAGAAAATATACTAAATCAGCAATGTGAGTGTGGAACGAAGCGCATACCTCCACGACTAGCGCGGGGGGAAGAATTCCCGGCCGAATCCGACAACCCCAATACACACACTTAATAACCGTACACTTTCGGAACCTGAGGCCCACTCCACGCAGTGAGGTAAAGGGCTACAAACGTAAATTTGGGGTTGCTGGAATCCGGGTTGACGGGCACCACTCGCAGGAGGCGAGGGAAGCGAGTCAGGGCCGATCAGGTAAGCCGATTGGAAGCCGACATGATTCTGCCCGCGCAGGTCACTCGGCGCAGCAAACTTGCGGAGGCCGATACGCCAAGATCCGACGTCCGATCGGAGTGCCGTTTGTTGGAGAACATCGGCGACAGGATTAAGATTCTCTGCGATGAAGATTCTTCCTGACTTGCAGAAGCTTCACTGGGAATTTTCACAGAACCATATATGAAGAGGATAGGGAGGATAGAGGGGGCGAGTCACACGCCCAAAAGAATCCCGTCACAGGATTTGATCAAGGGCATCACACCCAACAGGAGGAAGAGAACCACTCTCTCAACATAATCTTCTCTCATAAAAACTTCATTAACTCTTCAAATGACACTATACACCACATTATATAGAGAATGGCAAGGGGTAGGGGGGCTGGGAATTACGTGCGAGAGAGGGGATGGAGAGGGGGTGCGGCCCCTTGACCAAGGGGAGAGGGGGGGGACCAAGGGGGAGGGGGAGGAAGTTTCCTTCCTTTGAAAATGGGAGGGAGGGGAGTCAAGCTACGTTGGTGGCAGCCTCCCTCTTGGACCAAGAAGGGGGAAGTCCCTTTCCAATCCTCCAAGCCTCCATTCTCTTAGCCCCTTTCACACCTAGCACACTAATCCCATGACTTGTTCACATTTAACCCCATTTGACCCATTCATACCTAGCCCATGGGCCTTTTCACACTTGGCCCTTTTAAAGCCCAAGAGAAAAGCCCAATAGCTCTAGACCACTATTCTAGCTCATTAGCCTTTATAATAACACAATTGTCCAACATGGACTACAATAGGGCCCAACATCGCCTAAAAATGTGAAATAAAGATGATGGCTCGGCCGATGCGTCCACGTCCTCCGCGAGCTAACCGGTCCCAATTCTCCCCGGGTGGGAGGAACTCGACCCCGTTGAGTAAGGGTCTCGAGGCTTGAGCTCTCTGTATGTGATCAAGGCATCGTCTGGCATGGGGCATCCTCTCCAATGCACAAAGAAGTGTTGGTAGGCTCCGTTCTGGGGGTGATCACCTGCTCATCCAGTATATAATTTATATGCTTGCGTTGAGGCTAGAAGAGGTGGACTCTCGGGTGGTGTGTCACTCACAATAGGCGGAGAAATGCCAAAACTCACTAGGGATCACCGCAGGGTTCCGATATGCTACCAGATCTGAAACATTGAACGTCGAACAGACACCATAGTCATCTGGTAGTTCAATAACGTACGCATTTGAACCAACTTGTTTCTTGACTCGGAAAGGGTGGGTATCGCGGGCCTGGAGTTTCTTTACGGTCCCTGAGGGGAAACTTGTCACGCCCCGACGCGAATATCGAGGCCGCGACGAGTCGTAAACAAGTGTGTCGATCAGAGCTAGTACAATTGTATTTCTAAAGACAGAAATGAATAGGAAAATGATACTTTTATTCTATCAAAATGAAGTTTACAACACTAATTGATAAGCCATAAAGGCAACTACAAACTTACAATCCAAAAAAAACATCATTCTTACAAAAACATTAATGACCTACATAAACCTAGGTAAAAGGAAAATCACTTTCTCACTCTTGTCCATTCTCTTGATCATTTTCATTCCCTGCAATAATTAACCAAAACGTAGGGTGAGCTAAAAGCTCAGTAGGATTTTATATCTCTAAAAACTAGGCAATCTTTTAGTATTAACAATTTAAGTAATTTTTGAAGTTGTATCGAGAAGTGTATAAACAAGAATGGAATTCCAAGTAATTGGGATAAGAAGATATCAAGAGAAATTTTCAAGTAATGAATTTGACAAGTAAAGACTTTTCATGTAATTTGGCCATTTCATGCAAGTCAAGTAAATCATGTATTGATCGAATAATCATGTAAACAAGTAATCAAATACCAATAACGAAATGTGGAATGTCGTATCAAATAAATCTATCATGCACTTCGGTGCAATGCCACACCGTGGTCAATCAACTCCCATGGGCACAAGTACTTTCAGGCGCTCCCCCTAGGACCAGACCGGGCCCCATTAATGCCAGACATTGAGTCATATGGATCCGAAGATCTCAAGTACGTTTAGACATCCACTTTAATGTATATGGCCAATGATTTTCAAGAAAACGCTATTTGTAATAAGCACAGATTTGACCAAATTTCAAAAGTTACAAGAAAAGTAGATAACAATTTTAACGACATTAAGTCGTGGAGTTCAAAAATGAAGGGTAAGTAGGAAGAAAATTTAAGATAGTGATTTTATTAGAATTATTATTTTTTAAATATCTTAGCATAATATCATAATCGTAAAACATCAAATTTTAGTTATGAAAATATATGCTTTATGAATTACAATCATGAGTTTAATCATACATTAATTAACCATATGTGAAGAAAATAGAATTTTATGTCAAAAATAACTCTAACTCGCTGAAAATAATCTTAACATGCTGAAAATAATTTTCATATGTTACGTTAATGATAAGATGATAAAAATAAAATTTTCATGCTGGATTTAATTTTTAACATGATAGAAATTAATATTTAACATGCTAAAATTAATCATTAACATGCTAAAATAATTCTCATACATTAACTTACTGATAGCATGATAAGATAAGTTCACCGTGCTGATTACATAAATTTTCTGATAACAACATAAATTTTATCATGCTGAAAATTATTTTTCTACATTTATTTACTAATTATTTGAAAGAAAAATAGAATTATCTTGCTGAAAAATATTTTTAATTTATTAAAAATAATTTTAATATGCTAAAAATAATTCAATCATGCTGGAAATAATTTTATTATGCTAGAAGTAATTTTAACATGCTGGAAATATTTTTCATGTATCAATTTACTAATTACTTACTAGGAAATTAGGTTTAACATGCATAAAAAAAGGTTTAAATAGATTTTAGCATTCTGAAAATAATTTTCATATCTCAGTATGTATATAATAATTTTATCATACTGGAAGTAATTTTTAACATGCTGAAAATAATTATCATGCATTAATTTACTAATTACTTCATAAAAAATAAGTTTAACATAAAAAAATATTTTTTCCTGATAATATGATAGAAAATATTTTTATCATGCTGAAAATAATTTCAATATATTAATTTTATGATAACCAGGTTTTTAGAAGCTAGAAATAATTTCCATGCATTAATTGACCAATTATTTGATAGAAAAATAGATTTTTCATGCTGAAAAATAGTACTTAATTAGATTTTTCATGCTAAAAATAGTTTTCAGACTTTCGTATGATTAAAATCAATTTTACCATTCTGGAAGTAATTTTTAACATGCTGTAAATATTTTTCATGCATCAATTACTAATAATATGCTAAAAATAGGTTTTTCATGCTAAAAAAATATTTTTATTCCACAAAAATAAATTTTAACATGCTGTAAATATTTTAACATGTTAATATAGATTTCCAATATTTTTGGTTACTGTCTATGAACGCGTCCAGGAGTCTGGACGTTTTCTGTAGACACGTCCCTGGTTCTGGACATTTTATAAAAATTATTTTTACGTTTTATATCAATTTCTTTGAGGCGTCTAGGCATGTGGACGCCTTTATAAATTTATTTTAATAAATTTTATTTTTTTTATTTTTATTTTTATTATTTTGTTATGGAGGCGTCCAATCATTTGGACGCCTTTATAAATTTAATCTAATAAAATTTTAAATTTTTTATATTGCGGCGTCTAAACCGTTGGACGTCTTTATAAATTTATTTTAATAAAATTTTAATTCTTTATAGAGGCGACCAGTTACAAGGACGCCTTCTTTAAATTATTTTATTATTTTTTTTGAATTTAGGGCGGAGGAACAAGTATATCTGAGTGCGTCTTATTAGGATGACGTGCTCTGTTGACGTGTCTAGATGACTGGACGCCTTCTTTTTATTATTTTTATATTTTTATTTTTGAATTCCAGTTGGTGTAAAAGCATCTGAGAATACGTCTTATCGAGGAGACGCGTTCATTAACGCGGATTGAGTTTTAACAGCCACGGTTTTCTTAGGAAAAATGTGAATACCCTTCAATAAAGCGCTAATAACTTGCTCATTTCTCAATAAAATTAAGGGAAACATGTATCAATGGAAAGAGCATTAAAAAATACACAAGATAGCATACTTTAATTGAAGTTTAGCCTGAGAGACACCTACTTTTAGACGGATCTAAAGAAATATCCCCAAATATAAAGAAACTCCTGATCTTCCAAATCCTCCTTCCAATCTCCACTAATTCTTGCAACAGCATAACCATAGCCTCCAGGGATGAGTTGAGGGTCGAAAGGGGCTCTATTTATAGCCAAAACTTGGCCGATTTTGTCAAGATTTCTCACCTAATTTCACCTAACCCATTAGCTGTTGTGTCCCTTAGGCACAAGCATGTGCTATGTCGCCTTGATGATAGCAATGCTATTTGGTTTTGATGATAGCAAGACAGTGAGTGCATTTGAGTGCATTTGATATTGTATTTTGATGATAGCAATGTTATTGTGCATTGATGATTGCAATAAACAAAGTGCATTTCTATGCATTCTTATTCTTGAGCATTCTGCATAGTGATAGCAACATGAATGATGATGTCTAGCATTGATGGCATTTGCTCTTTATATATGTGCATTGCATTCTGTCAGATATCATGTCTCTGCATATATCATGTCATGTCTCTGCATATGTTATGTCAGGGTAGCAAAGTCTATACACTGGACTGTGTAATTGTGCATCATGCAAGTCTACACATTGGACTCTCGTTCAAGCCTATGCATTGTCTTAGGCTAAGTGTGTACAGCGTCTTAGGCGAAGTCTGTACAGCCGTGTCTTATGCTCCTAAGTCTATACATTGGTGTTGGTCATCAAAGTCTGTACATCGCCTTCAATCTTCAAGTCTATACACTGGCTTATTCTTCAAGTCTGTACATCCACAGTTAAACTTGAAGTCTGCACACTTGTCTTCACTGTCAAGTCTGCACATTGGTCTTCCATTTCAATGTCCAATACATTGGGCTTTTACATGAAGTCTATACATTATTGTTTGCAGTACAAGTCCATACATTGGACTGTTCATCAAAGTCTGTACATCAGACTGCTATAGTAAGTCTGTACAGTGAGTGATTCATTGGTGAAGTCTGTACACTCAACTGAACTTCAAGTCTAGACATTGCACTGTAGCATCCATTGTCTTCGTGTTGTTTTTGTTTGATTGTCTTCGTGTTGTTTACTGTAGCAGCTCGATTTGTTCGAGTCGTTTCCCAGTGAACCCCGTGTCGCTTCACCTCGTGCTGTTCTCATCGTCTTAGTCTTGTTTTCACTTCGTGTTGTTTTCACTTGGTGTCAACTTCTGTTTTCGTCTTAGTGTTGTTTTCACTTCGTGTTGTTCTCACTTCGTGTCGAATCTTGTTTTTCGTCTTTGTGTCTGTCTCGCCTTGACCACACTTCGTGTTGCTTTACGTAGACCTCGTGTCTTGCTTGTTTGCAATCACTTCATGTCGGTTTCTGTTGTCAGCACGTGTCATCCTTAGTTCGAGTCGGTTCTTTATTTTTTCATCTTCGTGTTGTGGTCAGCTCGTGTCGTTCTCTTTGCTGTGTGTTATGTCGTGTTGTTTCTGTCTTCGTGTCTCCGTGTTGTTTTTGTCTTTGTGTCTTCGTGTCATTTTTGTTCCACTGCGTGCAGAACATTGCAGCACCTCGTGTTGCTTTCTGTGCCACCTCGTGTCGTTTCTGTGTGAACCTCGTGTCGCTTCTCTCTGTCCTCTAGTTGCATCTCGTGTCATCTTTTATGTCTTGCTTGTTGTTGCAACCACTTCGTGTCGTTCTTCTTTTTACCTCGTGTTGTTTTATAACCTCATTTCGTGTCGTTCTCTTCGTTGTGTCTGTTCTGTCACAATGTATCTCGTGTCATTTTTTCCTTACTTCGTGCTGCAGTCACCTTGTCTATCTCGTGTCATTCCAAGTACAGTGCCATCGTATTACTATTACATATCTCATGCAGCTTTAGTTCCTGTGGCCCTCAGTGTTAATGATTTTAATCTCATTACAGGTCCGAGGAAGAACATTCCACACTCCTGGGCTACACGTGATCCGAGACAAGAGGAACCAATCTGATAAGGACACGTGTCAGGAAGATTCTGGATCGTGCGTGAGAGGCACACGCGTTTTGTGCCCTATCCACCTGCTGTTGCTGCTATAAATAGAACCCTTCGTCCTCAGATGAAGGTGATCGAGTTGGCAAGAAGAAAAGCTCATACAGAGAGCCCCGATCCAGAAAAAGGAAGAGAAGAAAGAAAAGAAGAGAGCAGAGAAGAGAGTGAGAGTAAGAGTAAGAGCAGAAGAAGAAAAAGAGAGAGAAGAGAGTTGAGAAGAAGAAGAAGTGAAGTAGCAGAAGAAGCTCCTAGGAGAGTAGAAGAGAAAGAAAAGAGAGATAGAGCTCGTGGAGAACAAGGAAGAAGTTATCTGAAGATCTATCTACTGGACCGTGGATCTAATCCAGGCCAGTCAGCTCCATGTGAGCCACATTTGTGTTACTTGTCTTTACAGCTTTCTGATCGCTGTGTATTTTTCTTTTCTTATTTTTCCTGTTTCATTTGGTTATCTGTGTTCTTCCGATCCTCAGTAGTGAGGTCGGGGTTCCTCCTGTTAGTTCAGGAGAAGGGAGATCTGATCTCCGGTTCTGGGCTTGTGGATTCAAGTCCAGGGGTTCCCTCCTGGTCTGGAGGAAGAGAGACCATGTGTCTCTGGTTTGCTAGTGACTGGTGTCACTAGTGGTTCCCTCCGGTTGGGAGGAAGAGGGGAGGCTGTTCCCCTGGTCAAGCTGTGTGGCAGCACCTGTTGCAGACTGAGTCTGCTGTGTCTAGCGTGAGCTAGTGGAAGCCACACTTGGTTTGAGTGTGGGGTGGATGTAGGTCTGGAGAACCGAACCACCTAAAAACCCCTCTTGCATTGTGGTTTGATTGCTTATGATTTGCTTCCGCTAGATGAATGCATAGGGGCGCTCCATGCGTTTGGCTTCGGGTTGAGAAGAAGAGTTAATTAGTCTTCTTAGAATGTTTTAATTTGTCAAGAGAGCGAAATTCTAGTTGAGCGACTCCTTGTCAAATTCAGCCTAGTTAGCATCCTAGTGATCTCACCGTATGCTTGTTTGGTTCTGCAACTGATTATTAGCTTTTAAGCTTATCTAGTTTGCGAACTAGTAATTCTAGTGAGCATCATATTTTAACTGGGCGAAAGTTTTTTAAAGGGTTATATTCATTCACCCCCCCCCTTCTGAATACTGCACCGAACCCAACAATTGGTATCAGAGCGGGTCTCTGATCTATCAGATCTAACAATCTGCAGAGGATCCTGCCGATTTGTTTGGTGCATTTCAGAGTGGGTCTCTTGAAATCGTGTCTTGCTTCATTGACTTGTGTCTTATTTTGATTATCTGGTTTCAGTGGAGTTCGTGTCATTTGTTTTACTTCGCTGAACTTGTCTGCCATCTGTTCTAATGGCTCGACCTCCGATTTATGATGGTTCTAACTTTGAAAGTTGGCTAGGAGGCCTAGCTGTGTACATAGACTCAATTGGTCCACATTTGTGGAGTCTTATATCTAAAGGCCCACACCGCTTACCTAAAGATCAGACCAATTGGTCTAGTGAGGACAACTCTAAGAATTGCGATAATACCATAGTTCTTAATATCTTGAGAGCTGTAGTTAATACTGATATGTATCCTTTTGTTCTCAGGTGCACATCTGGAAAGGAAATATATGACAGAGTCGTTTCTGCGCATAATCAGCAAGGTGATAGCTGCTTGATGGCCAACCGGGATGATGAAGATGAGATCTCATCTCAGGTAAGTTCTGAATCAGAAGGATACTCTTTCGATGAATTAATAGAGTTGTATGAAAATTTGTTAGAAGTATCTAAGAAATTGAAATCTCAGAACAAAAAGTTGAAAAAGAAATGTGATAGAATAAATCTGAAAGATTCCTGTGAAAACTGTCCAAATATGAAAAAGTCTTATGATGCATGCATGCTAGATGTTCAGAATCTTAAGAAACAAAATGATTCTCTAAAAATTGAAAAACAAACATGCTTAGATAAAATGTCTGAACTTGAGAATCAACTGAATGATAAGAAAAATGAGCATCTAAAAGGCATGCAAGAACTAACTGAAGTTAATTCTGAATTGGACAAAATGAAATTGGAGAATGAGGATCTTCAAAAGAAGAATAAAACTCTTATTATCAGAATGAATGAAATCAATGAGGTTTCACAGTCCTCTTCTGCTAAATCAGATTGTAAAATATGCTCTGCTTTAAGAGAACGAAATGAAGATCTCTTTAGTGAGAATGAACGGCTAAATAAACAAATTGCCTCACTTAAAGATGATCACAAAAATCTGCTCGCTGAGAAAATTAAAGCAGAAGAAAGAGAAGATGAACTGATTAAAAAATTGAAGCACATGTCTGGAAGAGAGAGATGTGCTAACAATGAAATTCAGGATAAAAATCTTGAGGAAGAAAACACGGAATTAAAAGCTGAAGTTGAAAAACTGAAGTTGTTGAATACTGGCTTGTCTGAAAGACTTCTCACTACAGAAAAAAGGAAAGGCTGTCTATGATGAAAATTTAGAAATTTTGAACAGCCTAAAACAAGAAATTGAGAAGTATAAAACTGCAAACCAAGTTCTAAGCGAATGTGTTAATTACAGTGAACAAGAAATAGCTAGTTATGAACTTCACATTGCTAGCTTGGAAGATAAAATTCATAATCTGGAAAATTCAGCTATTGAGTCTGCCAAGATTAAAGGAAAAATAAAAACTGTTGGGAAGAGGAAGGATGATAACTCTGAAGGGGGAACTAACCGATGTTCTGATATAGCTGGTACTTCAAGGCAATACCCAAAACAAAGTGAAAATCAGAAGTCACCTTCAAAAACTGTCTTTCAGTTTAAAGCTCAGAAAATTGAAAAACAAACAAAGCCTGTTGAGGATAATCAGAAATTGACAAGGAAGAGTCAAACAAAAAGGGCAAAAAATAATTCTGGTTATACCCTGAAATTTGTTAACTCTGTTGAATCTGATGCTTCTTGTACTCATTCGTATGCTTCTAGGAACTCATATGATAGAAACCATGTTCCTAGGAAATCTGATGCCTCTTGTTACTACTGTGGTAGGCATGGTCATTATATGGATGACTGCAGAGTGATGATAAGTGATGATATGATGCATGATAAAATATTTTTAAATAATCATCACCACCCCAAAAGAAACATATCTTCCTCAAACCAACATATCATTTGTTACAATTGTAACAGACGTGGTCATAAAGCTGTTGAGTGTTGGTTTAGGCCTTCATGGGGATTTACTGGCTCAAGAGGTAAGCACCCTAGGTGCATTGAATGTGGCAAGTATGGGCATGCAGTCAAGGACTGCTGGTTTGTTCAGGGAAATCATTTTAATTCCAAATTTGTAAGATTCCCTCCAAACAAAAATTTCTTGGGCAGAAATAAAGCTGGTCTTAAAGAAAAGACTCTTGGTTGTCATGAATGTGGAAAACCTGGCCACCGAGCTTCTGAATGCTGGTGGACAGGTAATGGTAAATCAAAAATTCATGCTTACAACAGAACAATTCATGCTCGTTATCATAGATCTCATGCTGCTGTTGATATGCATCATAGGACCAGAAAATCTGCTGTTTCATGTAGATATTGTGGTAAACTTGGTCATTCTATAGACAATTATTTTCTGATGAAATTTGATGACCATGTTGCTAAGAAACTGTTTAGAACACCTGATAGGGGTAGTGCAGGACCTAAGACTGCTTGGGTCTCTGCAGGATCAACTTGATTGACTTGCTGCAGGTGTGCCTTGGAAGGAGAAATAAAAGGGGTCAACCAAGGCACTGAAAAAGAAAAACCCATGATTCAATTCAGGTCAGTTCTGAAATCTGTTTTAAATTCCATTATCTGAAATTGTGAGCATGAAAATTGTGAGGTTCATGTTGATTTGCTTGGTTGATTTTTTAATGAACTCTTCATGTCTAGCTGATCAGTCTGCATTCCAGACTCAGCTATTGAATTCAATTCTGCATATCTGATGCTCTTCTCTTGCTATATGTTGAACTGAATTTGAATGCTTCTTTAGTGTATACAGTTGATGCACTATATAGACTCTGTGTCCATGCATGTGTTTTGTGTTAATGCATTGCATGCTTGTTATTGAATGCATACTTGGACTGATTGTGTATAGACTGATTGTCATTGCATGTGTCAATGATGCTGTTCAATGCATGAAGGACTACCTTATGTTGCATTGTCCTTGTTAACCCTGGTATATCAAATGGTATGTTACTAAAAGGTAGGGAAATCTGCCCGGAGGTTCCTACCAAGTGTGAGATGGTCTTTGAGACCAGGTCCTCCGCCTAGTACCATGGGTCTAGTTTTCATGAAGAACAGTGTACTGCATCATATGTTAAAAAAAAATCTGAAAATTTAAAAGGAATATGATGCATTTGATAAATTCTCTCTCTGATTGAACAAAGCATGAATTCTTCTTGAGCATATTCTAAAATTATGAGCAGTTCATTAATTCTATTTCATGCACTTTGTCAGGGGGAGTTTGACTAATGTTGTGTGACGACCCAGAGTTCAGGACACCGATATACCGATAACATCGACACACCGACGCCAAGAACTGGGGAGGCCACCCAAGAGGCTGATGAGGCCCCTGAAGGGTTAGTGGGGGTTAGCTGAGGAATATGCATAATTAATTGTGAATTGGGGCGCGCAATACAGATAAGTATTTAAGATTTAAACACAAGTGCGGAAGCAATTTAAAAATAACCAGAGTGATATATGTATAACTAGTCCAGAGTCACAAACACTAGTCCTCAAGGTACAACTACGCGGGGCATACCCCGGCAAAGGTACAACACAAGCCTCAAAAAGGCAGCTCGTGCGCAGCTGGCAGCTAGGAACGGTCCCGAAACAGCACACTAAAATCCGGGAGACGGCGGGCGCGGCTCACCTGAAAGGAGAAGGGTGAGTCACAGCCAGACTCAGTAGGGGTCACGCGGATCCCTACCTCGCACTAAACAAGCAGACATGCATAAATAAAGCAATTAAAGCATGCATGTAAATAAACACACAGGCAATGGCACGAATAACCAAACACAAGAAAGCTGTAAACTCTCCTAAGCAAGTGTAACAGCTAACACATGCCACTACTAATTAAATGCAAGCGATTAAAGCTAAAACTACCAAATAGAATAAGCTGCAGCTAATCCAGACAACAAGGAAGGACAACCACTGGAGCAGAAACCAGAAGCGTCCACTGACGGCTTACACTGCGTCTCAAGCACTCGCAGTCGACGAAGCGACAAGCTAAGCGTGTAAACAGTACCAAACCAAGTGACCAGTCGGAGTGGCACCCGTCGGTGTCAGTCCACAGTCTCCGACCACGTGTGCACACACTGACTCTAGCCTGAGCCAGGCCCTCTAACTAGTTTTCTCCCTTGGCAGGACGCTACCATTGGCTGGGAGCCCACGGAACTAGCTTACAAACCGTGAATGGGAAACATACCCCTCCGCTATCCTCAAGCAGGTCGGTACTCAACAGACCTTAGGGCAACAACAGTGGCTCCATTGCATGGAAAGAAAAGCTACTCTATTCGTATATAAAACACGCCATTAAACACTTAAAACAATGCGAATATGGCATCAGTATAGAACGGAACGCATAAGCAATGGGCTGGGAATATATAGCAGCCATCAGGGAAGTGGCGGTCAAAGACCCACGCGCCACATGCAAACGACGGTCGGGGGCCGGCGTGTTACTTCAAGAATGACGCCCCAGTCCCTATCCGTCACTCCCTTCAGGGTTCCAGCTCAAGAGGCACAAAAGGGCTTGTAACGGTGGGGGCCCTGCGCGTTACTTCGAAGCAACGCGTGGGGTCACCGCCGTCACATCCACCCGAGGCTCAAACCACCTATCAGCGTTCTAAATGATAGCAGACGAAGTGACGCCCCGGTCTAGGCGCGTCGGACCGAAACGACGGTCGGCCGACTGGCCGTCGGGCGCATCGCCTGACCAAAACTACGGAAAACAGTTGATGAGTAACGGATGGGAGCCCCACCGTTACTCTCCAAGTAACGCACCCCCAATGGGCCGCTATTTGGAAGTGACGCGTCCGCCATGGACCGTCAGGCAAGTGACGGTTCCTGGCAGGACCGTCACTGCACCTGGGTTACGGGCGGGTACAGTTTATAAACCGAAGCCCTCCCGGACGGCTGAAAACGCCGGGTATCGACGAAAAACCTGATAACCTGTCAAACCACGCATGCCAGACAACAATTTAACATCTAAATCTAACACATGCAAGGCCTAAAACGCATTAAACTCAAGATTTAGGCTAAAACCCCAAAAATGGAAATATGAACATCATGCATGCTATGGGGTGCTAATCAACAAACAGGCTAAGGGAAACGATCCTAGCAAGATCGAGATTCCATCCCCCTACCTTTCGCAAGCCGAAACCGTCGAACGGGCCGCATGCAAGGAGGAAGAGCCACGGAGCTTCCACGCTCCACCTCGCTCCTACGATCACCGATCCACGCCGAAGTGGACACCCACGCGCACTACTCGACGCGAGGAATCCAACGGTGCCAACCTCGCCTCAATCCGATCTCGTTTCGCCCGAGTTCCCTAGGAGAGGGAGGGGACGATCGTGAGAAGAGAGAGAGGGAGAGGGTGAGAGTGAGATCGACGGGAAGGGAGAGAGAGAGAGAGGGAGAGGTTATATAAAATAAAATAAAATTAATATATATATAATATAATCATTATATATATATAAATCTTATTAATTTCAATAACCCCCAATTAGCCCCAAATAAATCCAGAAAAATACCAGACAAATTCCTAAAAATCCAGGAAAATAGTCAGAAATTCCAGAACAATTAATAGAACAAATACCACGAAGGATCCATTAAGGCACGGGCCTTACAGTCCCTCCCTCCTTACAGAAATTTCGCCCTCGAAATTTACAACAACCGAAAAGGAGGAAACTGAGAAAGGACTTATACCTCACTGGAACAAGAAAGGAAAAAGCTGACGCATCTCATCTTCACGCTCCCAAGTAGACTCGTTACCAGAGTGACGCTGCCAAGCAACCCTTACCAGAGGAATAACCTTATTTCTCAACCGCTGCTCACGACGGTCTTCAATTCGGATAGGAAACTCTTGTGTGGACAAATCAGCAGTCACCTCGGGCCACACTGAATCATCGAGAACATGAGAAGCATCAGACACATATTTCCTCAACTGAGACACGTGGAACACATCATGAATAGCTTGCATGGCCGTCGGCAGTTGCAAACGATAAGCCACTGAACCAATCGCGTCAACAATCGGAAAAGGGCCAACATACCGCGGACTAAGCTTTCCACGCTTCCCAAACCTGGAAACACCTTTCATCGGAGATATTTTAACAAACACTATATCTCCAGGTTCAAATTGTAGTGGACGTCTGCGTTGATCTGCATAACTTTTCTGTCGACTCTGAGCCGTCAACAATCTCTGTCTGATCAGACGAACCACATCAGAACACTGCTGCACCATGTCCGGTCCTGTCAACAGTCGGTCCCCAACATCAAACCAGTTCAGAGGAGTACGACAAGGACGACCATACAGCGCCTCATAAGGAGCCATGCCAATACTGGAGTGAAAACTATTATTATAAGCGAACTCAACAAGTGGCAAATGCTGACCCCACGACCCTTGCCAATCAAGGCAACACGATCTCAGCATGTCCTCCAAAGTCTGAATGGTTCTCTCTGACTGTCCATCTGACTGTGGGTGATACGCTGAACTGAAAGCTAACTCAGTGCCCAAAGCTTTCTGGAAACTACGCCAGAAGCCAGAAGTAAAACGCGGGTCACGATCTGACACAAGTGAAATAGGAATTCCATGCAGCGGCATGATCTTCTGCACATAGAGCTCGGCCAATCTCTGCACACTCCAAGTAACTTTAATTGGCAATAATCTGGCGGTTTTCGTCAATCTGTCGACAAGCAGCCAGATTCCATCAAAACATTGAGAAGTTCAAGGCAAACCCACCACAAAATCTGTAGTAACATGGTCCCATTTCCACATCGGAATCTCTAATGGCTGAAGCAGACCACCTGGCTTTTGATGTTCGGCTTTAACTAACTAACAAGTCAAGCACTTAGAAACAAAAATAGCCACGTCCTTCTTCATGCCGGGCCACCAGAACTGTTTCTTCAAATTCTGATACATCTTAGTGACACCAGGGTGAATAGTAAAACGGGAACCATGGGCTTCACTCAGAATCTCATTCCTTAAATCATCATCAACAGGAATATACAATCTGCCTTGGAAACTGACAACTAGCTCGTCATCAAATTCCACATCATACCTTGATATAACACGGGCCAAATCAGAATCAGCTTGCTGGGCTTCTAAAATCTGCTGATACAAAGCTGAACCCAAAACCAAGCTAGCACAAACTGCCATCTTCAGATCGGCAGGAATCTCTACACACAATGCCTCGCTCGAAAGCTGTTCCCACAATTTCCATTCGTGAAGCAACAAATGGCTGACCTGCACTTTCCTGCTCAAAGCATCGGCCACAACATTCATTTTACCTGGCTGATAGGAGAGTGTAAAGTCATAATCTTTCATGTAATCCATCCATCGCCTCTGCCTGAGGTTCAGATCTTTCTGGGAGAAAATATACCGTAAACTCTGATGATCAGTAAGAATCTGAAATTTCTCACCATACAGATAATGTCTCCAGATCTTCAAGGCAAAAATAACTGCAGCTAGCTCTAGATCATGAGTGGGATAATTTCCTTCATGCTGTTTCAATTGCCAAGATGCATATGCGATAACCTTACCATGTTGCATCAGCACTGCACCCAAACCTACTCGAGACGCATCTGTACAAACAAGAAAACCACCCGAGTCGGAAGGCAAAGTCAACACTGGGGAAGAAGTCAATAGCCTTTTCAATTCAACAAAGCTAGCCTCACACTGATCCGACCAGACAAAAGGCACATCCTTCCGTGTCAATTTAGTCATCGGTGCTGCAATCTTCGCAAAATTCTGAATGAATCTGCGGTAATACCCAGCCAATCCTAAAAAACTTCGTATCTCAGTGATGGTCCTCGGTCTCTGCCAACTCAAAACGGCATCAATTTTTGCAGGGTCTACTGCCACTCCATCACCAGAAATCACATGGCCAAGAAAATGAATCTCCCGAAGCCAGAATTCACATTTACTGAGCTTCGCATAAAGCTCGTGATCTCTTAGAGTCTGCAGAACGATCCTCAAATGCTGCACATGATCATCAACAGAGGCAGAATATATCAAGATATCATCAACAAAGATCACCACAAACTGGTCCAAAAATGGACGAAAGATACGCTGCATTAGGTCCATGAAAGCTGCTGGGGCATTAGTCAAACCAAACGGCATGACTAAAAATTCAAAGTGACCATAACGAGTACTGAAAGCAGTCTTCTCCACATCAGGTTCCCGGATCCGTAACTGAAAATAGCCAGACCGGAGATCAATCCGCGAAAAGACAGTAGCAGACTGTAACTGGTCAAACAAATCATCAATCCTGGGGAGCGGATACTTATTCTTGATAGTCGCCTGATTCAGCTACCTGTAATCAATACAAAGCCTCAGGTTTCCATCTTTCTTTTTCACGAACAGCACTGGGGCACTCCACGGAGAAAAACTGGGACGAATATAACCTTTCTCCAGTAACTCTAGTAGCTGTGCACGCAGTACTTTCAATTCAGCTGGAGCCATACGGTACGGCGGCTTTGCTAAGGAGCCAATACCTGGAATCAGTTCAATCACCATCTCAATCTCTCGCTCTGGGGGCAAGCCTGGCAACTCGTCAGGAAACACATCAGGGAACTCACAGACAACCGGAATATCATAGACATCCCGTCGTGGTTTTTCAACAGCCACCACTGAAGCAAGGAATCCCTGACAACCTGCGCTAAGCAACCTATAGGCTCGAATAGCAGAAATAATCATACGAGAAGATCGGGATCGAATACCTTGAAAATAAAAGGCTGATTTTCCCTGGGGCTGAAAATAGACTTTCTTCGATCTGCAGTCAACTACAGCTCCATAATGCTCCAACCAATCCATTCCCAGAATAACATCATAATCTGCCAGCTGCAACGCATACAATCTCGCCGGCAACTGGTGATTATCAATCATCACAGGAGACTCATCTAAACACAGAGGAGTAACCATGAAATCTCCAGAAGGCAATTCCACAAATAACTCACAAGACAACTCAGAAGTTGGTTCCTTAATACAAGCCATGAAATCCTCAGAAATAAAAGAATGAGAAGCACCAGAATCAAATAAGACATGAGCTGAATGTCCATAAAGCATAATCGTACCTTCCACAAGATGAGACGCAACAGCATCAGCTCTTGTCAAATGAGAAACCTTGCCTTTCTGCTTCTTGGAACCAGCTGAAGATTACTGAGAAGACGCCGACGCTTGAGAGAAAAATTATTGTGGAGCTTGAGGTGCAAGAGGTCTAAACTGCGGCTGAGGTTGAGACAACTGAGGAGCTTGCAATTGAGTCGGCCTCAGCGGGCAATCCCGAACCACATGACCTGGCTGGTCACACCTGAAGCAAACAATAGGAAGAGAACACGGCTGGCCCTTGTGATGACCACCGCATCTCCGACACGTCCACGGATGACTAGCAGCTGAGCTCTGCCGAGTCTGAGAAGAAGGCGCTGTCGGCTGCTGAACAGAATCTGTACCGGACGGCTGCTGAAAAAACTTCTTCTTCTTCTTGAACCTTTTAAACTTGGGCTTAGAAGGAGAGGAAGCACTGGAAACCTCTGACTGGACCGAAGGAACACCAGGCACGGGCTGTCGGTAAGTCTACTGAACCTGAGCTACCGGCTGCACTGACCCTGCTTGGGGATATCCACCCGGTCTCGCCATCTCCAGCTCTAAAGCTACAGCTGTCTGACACGCAGTATCGAGATCCGCAACACGACTCGCTATCAGCGGCATCTTCAACTCTGGCCTCAACCCACGTAAAAATTGCTGGGTCTTCAAAGCTTCACTGGCCAGCACATGGGGCGCATACTGACCCAATTCCAAGAACTTATTCCTGTACTAAAGCACGGTCATATTGCCCTGAATCAATTCGATAAACTGATACATCTTATCCATCTGCAAGCAGGCAGGAGTATAGGCACGCTCAAAAGCAGCAACGAACTCTGCCCAAGTGATTTGCCGAAGAGGTCTGGATCGAAAGGAAATCTGCCACTCGGATTTCCACCACGCAATGGATGTACCCTGGAGTTGAAAAGCAGCGAGCATGACTTTCTCATCTTCAGCACACTCCATCGAGACAAACACACGCTCTATCGCATCCAGCCATTGCCTCGCGACTTCTGGATCAGCTTGGCCATCGAAAGCAGGCGGATTGAACATCAGGAATTCCTTCAAAGCCTTGCCTCGACTGCCAGGCACTTCAGCTTGAACGATCGGCACTGGAGGAGCAACTGGAACGACAGGAACAGCGGGAACTGCAGGAGGAGGTGCAGAACCGCTATCTTCCCTGGGCACATCTCGAGGAACACGAGGAGGCCTTCCTCGACGAGGCGGCATAACTATGCTGCCAAAAACACAATCAACAATAAAGTCCATCAATCATACGGAAAACATCCTATGCCAGCAAGAGACGACAACAGGACTAGCTCTGGACAAAGCGTCAATTCCAATTCTTTACGCAAATCCTCAACTCAAGCTCTGATACCATCTGTGACGACCCAGAGTTCAGGACACCGATATACCGATAACATCGACACACCGACGCCAAGAACTGGGGAGGCCACCCAAGAGGCTGATGAGGCCCCTGAAGGGTTAGTGGGGGTTAGCTGAGGAATATGCATAATTAATTGCGAATTGGGGCGCGCAATACAGATAAGTATTTAAGATTTAAACACAAGTGCGGAAGCAATTTAAAAATAACCAGAGTGATATATGTATAACTAGTCCAGAGTCACAAACACTAGTCCTCAAGGTACAACTACGCGGGGCATACCCCAGCAAAAGTACAACACAAGCCTCAAAAAGGCAGCTCGTGCGCAGCTGGCAGCTAGGAACGGTCCCGAAACAGCACACTAAAGTCCGGGAGACGGCGGGCGCGGCTCACCTGAAAGGAGAAGGGTGAGTCACAGCCAGACTCAGTAGGGGTCACACGGATCCCTACCTCGCACTAAACAAGCAGACATGCATAAATAAAGCAATTAAAGCATGCATGTAAATAAACACACAGGCAATGGCACGAATAACCAAACACAAGAAAGCTGTAAACTCTCCTAAGCAAGTGTAACAGCTAACACATGCCACTACTAATTAAATGCAAGCGATTAAAGCTAAAACTACCAAATAGAATAAGCTGCAGCTAATCCAGACAACAAGGAAGGACAACCACTGGAGCAGAAACCAGAAGCGTCCACTGACGGCTTACACTGCGTCTCAAGCACTCGCAGTCGACGAAGCGACAAGCTAAGCGCGTAAACAGTACCAAACCAAGTGACCAGTCGGAGTGGCACCCGTCGGTGTCAGTCCACAGTCTCCGACCACGTGTGCACACACTGACTCTAGCCTGAGCCAGGCCCTCTAACTAGTTTTCTCCCTTGGCAGGACGCTACCATTGGCTGGGAGCCCACGGAACTAGCTTACAAACCGTGAATGGGAAACATACCCCTCCGCTATCCTCAAGCGGGTCGGTACTCAACAGACCTTAGGGCAACAACAGTGGCTCCATTGCATGGAAAGAAAAGCTACTCTATTGGTATATAAAACACGCCATTAAACACTTAAAACAATGCGAATATGGCATGAGTATAGAACGGAACGCATAAGCAATGGGCTGGGAATATATAGCAGCCATCAGGGAAGCGGCGGTCAAAGACCCACGCGCCACATGCAAACGACGGTCGGGGGCCGGCGCGTTACTTCAAGAATGACGCCCCAGTCCCTATCCGTCACTCCCTTCAGGGTTCCAGCTCAAGAGGCACAAAAGGGCTTGTAACGGTGGGGGCCCTGCGCGTTACTTCGAAGCAAAGCGTGGGGTCACCGCCGTCACATCCACCCGAGGCTCAAACCACCTATCAGCGTTCTAAATGATAGCAGACGAAGTGACGCCCCGGTCTAGGCGCGTCGGACCGAAACGACGGTCGGCCGACTGGCCGTCGGGCGCATCGCCTGACCAAAACTACGGAAAACAGTTGATGAGTAACGGATGGGAGCCCCACCGTTACTCTCCAAGTAACGCACCCCCAATGGGCCGCTATTTGGAAGTGACGCGTCCGCCATGGACCGTCAGGCAAGTGACGGTTCCTGGCAGGACCGTCACTGCACCTGGGTTACGGGCGGGTACGGTTTATAAACCGAAGCCCTCCCGGATGGCTGAAAACACCGGGTATCGACGAAAAACCTGATAACCTGTCAAACCACGCATGCCAGACAACAATTTAACATCTAAATCTAACACATGCAAGGCCTAAAACGCATTAAACTCAAGATTTAGGCTAAAACCCCAAAAATGGAAATATGAACATCATGCATGCTACGGGGTGCTAATCAACAAACAGGCTAAGGGAAACGATCCTAGCAAGATCGAGATTCCATCCCCCTACCTTTCGCAAGCCGAAACCGTCGAACAGGCCGCATGCAAGGAGGAAGAGCCACGGAGCTTCCACGCTCCACCTCGCTCCTACGATCACCGATCCACGCCGAAGTGGACACCCACGCGCACTACTCGACGCGAGGAATCCAACGGTGCCAACCTCGCCTCAATCCGATCTCGTTTCGCCCGAGTTCCCTAGGAGAGGGAGGGGACGATCGTGAGAAGAGAGAGAGGGAGAGGGTGAGAGTGAGATCGACAGGAAGGGAGAGAGAGAGAGAGAGGGAGAGGTTATATAAAAAAAATAAAATTAATATATATATAATATAATCATTATATATATAAAAATCTTATTAATTTCAATAACCCCCAATTAGCCCCAAATAAATCCAGAAAAATACCAGACAAATTCCTAAAAATCCAGGAAAATAGTCGGAAATTCCAGAACAATTAATAGAACAAATACCACGAAGGATTCATTAAGGCACGGGCCTTACATGTTGCATAGTCTGCATGTAGAACAGTCTACTGCATAGCATATTTTTGCATCATGGTGTCAGGGGGAGCTGAGAGATTCTATTCAATTCATTGAACCCTATTTACTCCTCATTGTCCCCATTCATTTGATTCATATCTTTTGACATCAGATGCCATTGGACCATTTTGCCAATTGCTATCCTTTCCCCATCATTTTCACTAAACAACAGCTTTGCATCTGGTTTAGTACATTGAATGGTGATTATTGCAACTGTTTTTCTATAAGAATCACACTCACAAATTGAAAGGAACTAAAGGTTTAACCTTTATAAATTAGAGAGTTAAGTGTCTGCACTTCAGAACTTGAGATAAAAGAAAACCTTTATAGCTCTTAATCTTTATCTCATGGTAAGATTAGAAAAAGTTTTTTTTGTAATGCCTAAATGTGTTGAACTGGATATGTCTAGAACAGGCTAATAAGAGTGTGTACTGATTTTTTTTAACAATCACTCTAAAAGAATTAAGGGCAGCAGTAAATAAGTTCATTAATGTTAAGAACTGAACATAGTGACAGAGCAATGGTTGATTGCACTGAGAAACTGTGAACTCCTCCAAAGAAGTAGGAAAATTCACATGTCATGAAGTGCTTTAGACTATCTCTGTTCATAGGGTCAAATCTATAGGGGGAGTCCTCACCAAGTAACTGAGGGTACTGACCTCTAATCAAGGTGTACCCTTAATGTCAAAAGTGAAGACTATTCTTTGTAGGTTTTGATCTGAAATAGGTCTAGTAGTTTATGCCTAGTAACTGGGGGTACCTGCCTCTGATCAAGGTGTAGACCTAATGTCAACAGCATAAATGCCACTGATCTATTTACTTAGTTCAGGTTCTGAAAATCAAAAATGAAATCAAACTGCTGTAACCCTTCGAAAATTCAAATGTCATTCAGTGTAAATTGTTTTTCTCAATACATGTTCAAGTTGCCTTTCTTGAATTTCCTTGTTTAGACACAAAAGGGTATTATTTCAGACTTATCTATTAATACCATGTGCCCTAGATTCATTGCTATAAATGGAATCTAAAACTCTTTTTCAGGGGTCAGGTGTTTTACTCTAGATTTATCACTGTTAAACCTGAATTTTTAAAATTGTATGTTGATGATTCTTATACTTTAACAGTTGTTTATAATCATGTTTCCTTTCTGAACCTATGATTCAGCTGTTATCAAGTGATCCTCCTACCTTCTCTACCTTGTTTATCTGTTCATATCCCTTCTCAAAGGGGGAGCATTCATTTAGGGGGAGAAATAATTCAGGGGAGTATTACATTCAGGGGGAGAATGTTCTAGAGGTTTTTGCATGCATAATGCACTTTGCACTCTTATTTTTACTGTGTTTCTCTTTTTGATCATGTCAAAGGGGGAGAAAATCTTGTGTGTGACTCACTGTCACATTGTGTTGCCATCATCAAAAAGGGGGAGAATGTTGTGCCCCTTAGGCACAAGCATGTGCTATGTTGCCTTGTTGATAGCAATGCTATTTGGTTTTGATGATAGCAAGACAGTGAGTGCATTTGAGTGCATTTGATATTGTATTTTGATGATAGCAATGTTATTGTGCATTGATGATTGCAATAAACAAAGTGCATTTATATGCATTCTTATTCTTGAGCATTCTGCATAGTGATAGCAACATGAATGATGATGTCTAGCATTGATGGCATTTGCTCTTTATATATGTGCATTGCATTCTGTCAGATATCATGTCTCTGCATATATCATGTCATGTCTCTGCATATGTTATGTCTGGGTAGCAAAGTCTATACACTGGACTGTGTAATTGTGCATCATGCAAGTCTATACATTGGACTCTCGTTCAAGCCTATGCATTGTCTTAGGCTAAGTGTGTACAACGTCTTAGGCGAAGTCTGTACAGCTGTGTCTTATGCTCCTAAGTCTATACATTGGTGTTGGTCATCAAAGTCTGTACATCGCCTTCAATCTTCAAGTCTATACACTGGCTTATTCTTCAAGTCTGTACATCCACAGTTAAACTTGAAGTCTGCACACTTGTCTTCACTGTCAAGTCTGCACATTGGTCTTCCATTTCAATGTCCAATACATTGGGCTTTTACATGAAGTCTATACATTGTTGTTTGCAGTACAAGTCCATACATTGGACTGTTCATCAAAGTCTGTACATCAGACTGCTATAGTAAGTCTGTACAGTGAGTGATTCATTGGTGAAGTCTGTACACTCAACTGAACTTCAAGTCTAGACATTGCACTGTAGCATCCATTGTCTTCGTGTTGTTTTTGTTTGATTGTCTTCGTGTTGTTTACTGTAGCAGCTCGATTTGTTCTGATGAACTTCGAGTCGTTTCCCAGTGAACCCCGTGTCGCTTCACCTCGTGCTGTTCTCATCGTCTTAGTCTTGTTTTCACTTCGTGTTGTTTTCACTAGGTGTCAACTTCTGTTTTCGTCTTAGTGTTGTTTTCACTTCGCGTCGAATCTTATTTTTCGTCTTTGTGTCTGTCTCGCCTTGACCACACTTCGTGTTGCTTTACGTAGACCTCGTGTCTTGCTTGTTTGCAACCACTTCGTGTCAGTTTCTGTTGTCAGCATGTGTCGTCCTTAGTTCGAGTCGGTTCTTTATTTTTTCATCTTCGTGTTGTGGTCAGCTCGTGTCGTTCTCTTTGCTGTGTGTTATGTCGTGTTGTTTTTGTCTTCGTGTCTCCGTGTTGTTTTTGTCTTTGTGTCTTCGTGTCGTTTTTGTTCCACTGCGTGCAGAACATTACAGCACCTCGTGTTGCTTTCTGTGCCACCTCGTGTCGTTTCTGTGTGAACCTCGTGTCGCTTCTCTCTGTCCTCTAGTTGCATCTCGTGTCATCTTTTATGTCTTGCTTGTTGTTGCAACCACTTCATGTCGTTCTTCTTTTTATCTCGTGTTGTTTTATAACCTCATTTCGTGTCGTTCTCTTCGTTGTGTCTGTTCTATCACAATGTATCTCGTGTCATTTTTTCCTTACTTCGTGCTGCAGTCACCTTGTCTATCTCGTGTCATTCCAAGTACAGTGCCATCGTATTACTATTACATATCTCATGCAGCTTTAGTTCCTGTGGCCCTCAGTGTTAATGATTTTAATCTCATTACAGGTCCGAGGAAGAACATTCCACACTCCTGGGCTGCACGTGATCCGAGACAAGAGGAACCAATCTGATAAGGACACGTGTCAGGAAGATTCTGGATCGTGCGTGAGAGGCACACGCGTTTTGTGCCCTATCCACCTGCTGTTGCTGCTATAAATAGAACCCTTCGTCCTCAGATGAAGGTGATCGAGTTGGCAAGAAGAAAAGCTCATACAGAGAGCCCCGATCCAGAAAAAGGAAGAGAAGAAAGAAAAGAAGAGAGCAGAGAAGAGAGTGAGAGTAAGAGTAAGAGCAGAAGAAGAAAAAGAGAGAGAAGAGAGTTGAGAAGAAGAAGAAGTGAAGTAGCAGAAGAAGCTCCTAGGAGAGTAGAAGAGAAAGAAAAGAGAGATAGAAAGTGAGCGAGAGAGCTCGTGGAGAACAAGGAAGAAGTTACCTGAAGATCTGTCTACTGGACCGTGGATCAAATCCAGGCCAGTCAGCTCCATGCGAGCCATATTTGTGTTGTTTGTCTTTACAGCTTTCTGATCGCTGTGTATTTTTCTTTTCTTATTTTTCCTGTTTCATTTGGTTATCTGTGTTCTTCCGATCCTCAGTAGTGAGGTCGGGGTTCCTCCTGTTAGTTCAGGAGAAGGGAGATCTGATCTCCGGTTCTGGGCTTGTGGATTCAAGTCCAGGGGTTTCTTCCGGGTCTGGAGGAAGAGAGACCGTGTGTCTCTGGTTTGCTAGTGACTGGTGTCACTAGTGGTTCCCTCCTGTTGGGAGGAAGAGGGGAGGCTGTTCCCCTGGTCAAGCTGTGTGGCAGCACCTGTTGCAGACTGAGTCTGCTGTGTCTAGCGTGAGCTAGTGGAAGCCACACTCGGTTTGAGTGTGGGGTGGATGTAGGTCTGGAGAACCGAACCACCTAAAAACCCCTCTTGCATTGTGGTTTGATTGCTTATGATTTGCTTCCGCTAGATGAATGCATAGGGGCGCTCCATGCGTTTGGCTTCGGGTTGAGAAGAAGAGTTAATTAGTCTTCTTAGAATGTTTTAATTTGTCAAGAGAGCGAAATTCTAGTTGAGCGACTCCTTGTCAAATTCAGCCTAGTTAGCATCCTAGTGATCTCACTGTATGCTTGTTTGGTTCTGCAACTGATTATTAGCTTTTAAGCTTATCTAGTTTGCGAACTAGTAATTCTAGTGAGCATCATATTTTAACTGGGCGAAAGTTTTTTAAAGGGTTATATTCATTCACCCCCCCCCTTCTGAATACTGCACCGAACCCAACATTAGCTACGAATTAGAAGAAAATTCACATTTCTTCTCTTAATCTAGCCTCAATTTGGTGTGAAACCAATGTAAAAACGGCTGGTCTAAAGTTATAAGTTAGGTATGGTTTGATTTTTGAGTCAATCTTCTAGAAATGAGGTTATTTTAATCCCTTAAATATCATATTAAATACATGTTACGAATTTAAGGTTATTTATCCTTTATTAAATCCTTTAATCCATTAATCCAACCCATTATGAATTATCCAATGGGCCAATTATGATCCTAGTCTATTATATGGACTTTTATTGGGCTTACTATGATTTATCAAAGGGTTAAAGTATTTAATTTCCTATTTACTTAAGTAAATTCAAGTAAATTCAATAAACTAGCTTATTTCATATTGTAAAAATGTAATTTGATTATTTCATGAAAATCTTAATTACATAATGAAATTAAAAAATTTTATTTCTCATTTTTAATTATCGGGTTTCTACAAAACCGTTCAAGTATGACCCTGATCATGACGTACTCTCCCTTTTTGAACTCACGGGCATGTCGGCGTGCATCAGCTAACCCCTTATACGTGCATAGCTGACCTTTTATTGGGACATGACTTTATGCAAACTCTATATGCATAACAAACAAATTGTATAGGCAAACAGACTCACACACGACCCTAGACAAGCCTAGACACCCATAAGTAACACTCGTATACAAACGACACAATCCAAAGCTGGGAACTCCTAGACACTCTAACGTGTACCTACTGACTTCTTAATGTGGTTCAGAGGTTTGGGAGGATGATACCCAATTGCACATTGCCCTGGGACTGAGTACCCGGGTCGGCATCGTGCTCTTCTAAAAGCTCATCAAAGAACTCCTCCGTGAGTTCTGGATCCGGCTCATAGCTGACCGGCACTAGCTCCGGTGTGGGGTCGCGGGCTGGGGTGTCTGAAATAACCAACGATTCTTGAGTGAGACACTTGGCTGCAAAGTAGCCAATCCCACCACACCTATAGCACTGGTCACGTGGCCCTGTGCTTGAGGATGCTCCACCGGTCATCGGCCCCTTTCCCGTGTCTTCTCGACGGGTCGGGGGTGGGGGGAGCTGAGGTCGGGTAGGCAATGTGGGCTGCGGAAGGCGGGGAGTGGGGAATGTTGATTGCTGGTGAGGGGGAGGGTCCCTTGGAGGGAGAGAGCGAGGTCCAAGAGTAGTGGGGTCCTGGCGAGGGGGTTGGGATTCCGGGTGACGAGCCACCGAAAATTGGCTATAAGAACTGGGCGTGGTCCGAGAGTCGAACCCACGGAGATAGATGGTCCCCAGTCGCTGGACAGGAGCGAACTCCGACTCAAACTACTCTAACTCGAGAGCAACTTGATATGCGGCCTCCAGGGTGGTCACATTACGGCGAAAGAGTTCATACTGAAAGTGGGGCCGTAGACCACGACGGAAGCGGGAAACAGACATCATGCTCTCTTCCAAGATGCCACATCGTAAAAAATATTCATCAAACTCTGCGATGTACTCGGACACAGACCGATCCCCTTGGTTGAGATTCTGCCACCTATCAATGAGCCTCTGACGGTATGTGGCAGGAAGATACTTGATTCTATGTCTCTCCTTCATCTCCTCCCAAGACTCAACCTGGGACTCTCGACGCTGATATAGCAAGCTCTCCACATTGCACCAATAAGTTTGTGCTTGCCCTAACAGCTTCATTTTAACGAACTTGACTCTCCGGTGGTCCGTCATCTCGAACCACTCGAAGTACCGGTCCATATCGGCCTCCCAATCAAGATAGACTTTTGGGTCCAAGGACCCGTAAAAAGTGGGAGGGTATGCCCGCACGGTCCTGAGGACTATATCATCCTCTTCATCCCTCCCCTGTTGAAAGCCACGACGGCGTCGACCATACCCCTCGTAAGCATTATCGAACCCATAGTCTTCGAGACCAAGGTCACGATGTTGTGGTTCAAGGACTCGGTGAGGGGCAAGCTGTGGAGCATGTACGGACTGCTCCTGTGCCCCGGGAGCGGGTTGGACCAGGGCCTTCGGAGCGATTTGGACTAGGGCCACCACTGGAGCAGGTACGGGTGGGCCCTGGGCCACTCCTAGAGGGTCCCCGCAGGATAATCTATCCAACCGTCTAACCAGACCTTGGACAGACTTGTCGGATGACTCCATGCGTTCCTCCATGGCCCTAAGGCGACCATTCATATTGTCGGAGAAGCTCTGAAAGGTAGCCTCGGACTGGTCCAAGCGGGCCATGATGGCCATCATCACCTCATGCAAGGAGTGAAAATCTCCCGAGGCGGCATCCCGTGGGTTTGCCATTGACGCGGGGCGATGGTATTGGGTACCTCGTCGGGTGGGCATGCAACGACACAGAGGTTGGAATGCACTAACTAATGTAACTGAGGAACCTAGACTTAACCAATATATGGTACATGGCGGAGTTCCGGGATCCGAAGATCCTCTCACGCGAGTGAATCACCTTCCCGATAGGCATAACCTAACTTTCAGGCAACACCTTTTGATATACCGAATATTGGGATGCAATGCAACCTTGGACTTAGACGACCCTAGACTTAAACCGACGCTCTGATACCAATTTGATGCGGGATGAGCGACGCGACCGGGCTAAGACGTACGACCGACTAAAAGTGCGTCCATCACTAGCACACTAAGGTAAGCCAAGCGGCTAACTGCCGTTGCGTTCTCCGGGTGGAGACGTCTCTCAATAACAACTCACTCTAGCTCGATGATCGTCCCTTGTGAGGGAAACGTGGGATCGCAGCGGTTAAAGAACCACTATCACCTAGGGTAATGCAGTCCGAGCTCGGTGCTCGATTGGAGCTAAGGAACGAGCGCTCACAACTCACAACCACGGCAATTTGCAACTAGCTAACGGCCCTATTCTCCAAAACCCAGCATGATAGAAAATATACTAAATCAGTAATGTGAGTGTGGAACAAAGCGCGTACCTCCACGACTAGCGCATGGGGAAGAATTCCCAGCCGAATCCGACAACCCCAATACACACACTTAATAACTGTACACTTTCGGAACCTGAGGCCCACTCCACGCAGGGAGGTAAAGGGCTATAAACATAAATTTGGGGTGGCTAGAATTTGGGTTGACGGGCCGCACTCGCAGGAGGCGAGGGAAGCGAGTCGGGGCCGATCGGGTGAGCCGATTGGAAGGGCCACTCGGCGCAGCAAACATACGGAGGCTGGTACGCCAAGATCCAACACCCGATCGAAGTGCCGTTTGTTGGAGAACGTCGGTGACAGGATGAAGATTCTCTACTCCGAAGGGCATGATCAGATCTTACCAGATCGGGGTTCAGCAGTGATTGTTCTCAGCCTCAGGTTCTGTGCACACAGAACTGCATAGGAAGACAAATAATTACTGGAAAAATGGTTTTCGGTGTCGGAACGAGGCGCCGTTTATTGCAGATCATCGGCGACGTCTAGATGAAGGATCTGACCAAGGTGTTTGGTCATATTGGGAAAGAGGAGGGCGGGGCAGCTTCTGGAAGTCACCTCTTCTTCTGCGTTGGATCTGCACAGGGTGGTCGGCACAGTCCCACAAGAATCTCCGCCACGGCCAGTACCGATCTCAGAACGACACGAGCTTGGCGGAAACGTGAAGAGGATGAAAAATCCTACAACCCATAAGGATCTCAGATATAGAAAGCTTGGGAGCAGATCTAGAGAAATCTGGGATCATGAAACTGAGTATCTGAACAGAAGGCTTGGGTAGATTTGCGCGACTTCACGGGAAGAATTGTTGTCGGCGATTTAGAGCTCCAATCAACGTAAAACTAGCTCCATCTTCTTCCTGACTTGCAGAAGCTTCACTGAGAATTTTCACAGAACAAGATATGAAGAGGATAGGGAGGATAGAGGGGGCGAGTCACACGCCCAAAAGAATCCCGTCACAGGATTTGATCAAGGGCATCACACCCAAGAGGAGGAAGAGAATCACTCTCTTAACATAATCTTCTCTCGTAAAAACTTCATTAACTCTTCAAATGACACTATACACCACATTATATAGAGAATGGAAAGGGGTAGGGGGGCTGGGAATTATGTGGGAGAGAGGGGAGGGAGAGGGGGTGCGGCCCCTTGACCAAGGGGAGAGGGGGGGACCAAGGGGGAGGGGGGGAAGTTTCCTTCCTTTGAAAATGGGAGGGAGGGGAGTCAAGCTACGTAGGTGGCATCCTCCCTCTTGGACCAAGAAGGGGGAAGTCCCTTTCCAAGCCTCCAAGCCTCCATTCTCTTAGCCCCTTTCACACCTAGCACACTAATCCCATGACATGTTCACATTTAACCCCATTTGATCCATTCATACCTATCCCATGGGCCTTTTCGCACTTGGCCCTTTTAAAGCCCAAGAGAAAAGCCCAAAAACTCTAGACCACTATTCTAGCCTATTAGCCTTTATAATAACATAATTGTCCAACATGGACTACAATAGGGCCCAACATGGCCTAAAATGTGAAATAAAGATGATGGCTCGGCCGATGCGTCCACGTCCTCCGCGAGCTAACCGGGCCCCAGCGTGTTGCCGTCCACCGGCGTGCATAGCGGCATGTGTCCTCACCAAATCTTATATGCAATGCAGATTTCTCAAATTGTGCATGAGAATGCATGGTAATACAACCATGAAAATTTATGCAGCTTAAATCATTTCAACTCCACCTTACTTATTCAAGCAAGGATTCTAAATTAACTTTACAAGCAACCCTTGGTACCTAGCGGAGCTAAAACACTCACACATAGTGCCAGTTTCTTGGCAGACATAGTCTGTCTTTCTCCCAACACTATTTTATATATCATTGGTTATTTCATGCAATCAACTAAAAAGAAACACAATTAAGACAATTGATTAGGATGGGAGTATGAAGTCCTAATTAACATATAGAGCATGATATGCCGCTATCAAGAAGTGATTGCTGGAGATCAAATAACTAAAAATAGTAAAATGTAGAAATAGGGTTTTTACCGCACAACAAGTGTCTTGACTTTATTGAACCCCTTTATTTATTTTCCTTCTTTCTTCAAGGCACACCTGCAAAAGCAAGTCTTATTTCATACTTTTAGGTACCCAAGAGTTCTTGGGTCCTCCATGGTTAGTGGCACCTCTAATGGGTGCTTTCCACATTTTCTGAACTTGTAAACCATCAGATTTCATCAAATAACATTCATTCACGGTATGTCCAGATCTACCACAATAATGGCAACAGGCTATCAGCATGACATTTTTCTTATATGATGAGACGCTGAATTTTTGTGGAATGTTGCCCTTTCTAACATGGAAATTGTTTTCTCTTCTCACTTGCCAACAGTCATTGATTGTGTGGCCACCTTTTCCACAGTTATAACACACAAGAGACCTATCTTTTGAAACAAATTTGTGTTTATCCAAAACATGTTTATTTGCAGGGAATTTGATAGATTCAGAATAAGAATTTTTTCTTTCCTTGGTAGACCAGTAATGTGTAGCCATGTGTCCTATTTCACCACAGTAATAGCAATGATAAGAATGACTTTTCTCCTTGGATTTGTTATTATGACTGAAAGGAACTTTGTTTTTCCATGCTCTCAAGTTATCCTTTTTCATGATGAAACAATTATTTACACCATGTCCATATTGTCTACAGCAGGAGCACTGAATTTTCTTTTTCTGAACAATATAATTTTTAGCATGAAAGCTCCTAGCATGCATTCTACCAACATTCATATCTTCTTTTCTGAACACTCTACAAGATTACATTACATGACCATGCTTACCATAGTAGAAATAGTTAGCATGGGTTTGTTTTGAAGCATGGTATCTAGCATGTGAGTTCTTAGCATGCATATAGGAACTATTGAGTTTATTTTTCTACTTTTTGTTCAGATTTGAATTTTTCTGTATTTCAGATTGTTTTGGGGATTCTTTAGAACTGCTAGGTATTCCTGTGCTATGAACAAAATGTGTACACAACTTATTTTCAAACCCCTTTTTGTTCTCAGAATTTATCTTTTCCTTTCACAAATTTAGACAGTGAATTGTTTATATCTGAAATCTGATTTTCTAGTTGTGAAATTTGGAGTTCAGAACTTAAAACCTCCGCTTCACATTCTGCCATCTTGTTTTTCAAGATTTCATTGGTAGTTTTATAATCTTCTATCTCTTTTTCAAGAACAGATAATTTTTTAGATTCATCAGAAATCACACACTTCCCTCTTTCCAGGGACATCAATCTTTCAGACATAGCAATGTTTAGCTACTTCAATTTTTCAATTTCTTTTTGAAGTTCTTCATTTTGAATTAATTCATCGATTAAAATCCGATCATCAGATGTGACTTCATGTTTTTGTTTAGTTTTAGACTTTTCAAGATTTTTCTGAAGTTCCAAGTTTACTACCCTAACAGCCTCAAATTTCTCAACATTCAAGTTGTTTTCTTTTTCAAGTTTTTTAAGTTTTTCTTGAGCTTCCTCAATCTGTTTTCTGAAATTCTCATTTTTCGAATCCAGTTTATCTAGTTCTGAATTTACAGTGTCAAAGTTTTCCAATTTCTTTCTGAGACTATTATTTTCAGTTTTTAGAACTTCTAAATCTTCATTTTCTGAATTGGTGTTCATAATAGCATTCAATTTCTTTTTCAGGGCTTTGTTTTGTTTTCTTAATTTTTCATGAGACTCAAACAAGATAGTATAGGCTTCTTCCCATTCATCTATAGAGAAATTCTCGAAGGGAGAATTTACCTCTTCATCATCCTTTTGATCACTGCTGTGATCATTTCCATTAGCCATCATGTTGAGTACGGACTGAATAGATCTAGAGGGGGGGTGAATAGATCTTTCCCCCTTTTTTCGATTTAATATCTATTGACTAAATGAGTTGCAGGTGATTGACGAATTACAGAACTAATGTTGATATCAATGAAGAAAACAAACACATAGAGAAGCACGCACACACATAAGCAAACCACAAGATAGGATTTTTAAGGTGGTTCAGTCTCTTCCCGAGACTTACATCCACCCCTTGCTTAACTCAAGCAAGGCTTCACTTATGAGAGCCTCTGATCTCAATCCAAAACACAAGACACCGCTGTCACACAGCTTGTTCCTGCTGACACACAGCTTGTACCAGCTGACACACAACTTAAATCCGCTGCCTCACAGCTTGACACTTGGTGTAAGGATGAATAGAAATGATGAGAAGGTGGGATGATGCAACAGGACTGAATATAGACTTTTGTAACAAAGTAAAGAATTCAGCCTGGGACTTAATCACATAAATAACAAGAGTAGACTCCCTGTAGAACTTCCAATCGGATGCCTTCAGCTGCTTTGCTGCTGGAGGTCGCACAGCTTCAAGCCCAGTCTTCCTTCTGCAGCAATGAGAATGCCTTTAGTCTTCTGCAGATTTCTGATTGATGGAGAGCCACTTCGTCCTGTGATGTAGGTGTGTTTCTTATCTTCTGTTCTATGCTCTCTCTGTGTGCTTTTCTCCGCGATCAGTTGCCTTCTACTTTTTATGCAGATACTTTTTCAAGCCTGAAGCTCTTCCCGCTCAAATTCCAGATCGAGCGTCAATCTGCTAGAAAGCAGGGAGAAGGTTAAATCCGATCACTACAATAAGTTTGACCGCTTCTAAGCAAGATTCTCTCCTTGATTCCCGTGCAGAATCTCATCATTTGAACTACCCAACAACCTGCAACAACAATCTGCAGGTTTTAAGGAACCAAAACAGAATTCGATTAGAGTTCGGTTCTGGACGCTATAACACCCGTGGTCGACCATGACACTGTCCCTGGTCGACAACGAGCAGTGTCCTGATGGCGGTTTCATTCTGGCTGACACTCGCGTCCCCCGTGGTCGACCACAGCCTTGTCGCTGGTCGACAAGGGGCAAATTCCAGATGGCCGTCAGTTCTGTCTGATGCTCTGTCTGTTCTGTGGTCGACCAGAAGTGGGGCTTTGGTCGACAGCCAAGGCACATGCAGAAGACGGATGACTTGAAGTGTTTCTGGCTAGGTTCGTTGGTCGACCATAACCACTTCCCTGGTCGACAAGCGGCCTTTGACACTTCTTCTGATTTGTTGATTCCACTTGGATTTCAGTGGACCTGAAATTACTTAACTTATCAGAAGTAACTTGAACTATCAGATTTATATTGAGTTAATCAAAAACATTGTTTGTCATCATCAAATAGTCATGAGTCCATTACTTTGAAGGAACAATCAAACCACTTGTATTTGTTATGAAACAAGATAGAACTTGATTAATCAAACATATCCTATTGTCATCATCAAAACCAAGGGATGCACAACATTCTCCCCCTTTTTGATGATGACAACCATGAGTCATTGTGACAAACAACAGATTATAGAATTCATTTGATATTGCATTCAAGGCTATCATAGCACAGATTTCATTCAGACAATTCGTTTGATGTGCCTTTCAAAAACTATAGCACTAATTACATGAGTGACTCAAAAAGGATAAAGACACTAAGGACACGTAGACAAAGTAAACTTGACATCTAGACACACATCTAGACACACAACTAGACACACAATGACACATAAAGTCCTATCTCCCCCTTTGTCAACAGCAAAAAGAAGATCATTTAAACAATCCCTCTGAGGAGGATGAGGAAGTCTCTGGCTTCACGTTCTCTTCCATGCGATCCAGCTTGTCAACAATGTGGGCATAAGAGAGTCTGAGCTTCTGGATCTCGGAGATAGTAGCATTGTGATACTTTTCATTCTGCTTGGTTGTGAACTCTATGCGGTTTCCCATTTCTTCTGACACTTGACCTAAGGTGCCAACTAGTCTGTTGAACCGAGAACTAGCATGGTCAGTGTGTTCCTTTTGCTTGATGAACCTGGCCTCCATCTGATGTTCCAGCCTTTGGACTTTCTGCTCCAGGCGCCCGGTGGCAGCATTCATATTCTCTTGAAAGGATTGGAATTGGGTGGTGAGAGAGGACAACTGAGATGCTATCTGGAGAAGCACTCCGTGAGACTCAGTGTTGGAGGTGAAGGATGGTGGTGGAGCAGAAGTAGATGGAGTGGAGGTAGGTGGAACTTGGGTAGGTGGAACAGAATGAGATGGAGCTTGGGTAGGTGGAACAGAAGTGGATTGAGCATGAGTGGCAGCAGTGCCTGGATGCCAGGGCACTATAGAAAGGGAAGATGGAGGATGGGCAGTAGTGGTGGTAGTAGGGGTAGCTTGAGGCACCACAGGTGGAGGTGTGACAGTAGGGCTAACCTGTATAGGTGTATGTGGTGGAGAAGAGGGTGGCAATGGAGCCTTGGATTTGCCCTTGGATGGTAGAGTGCACTGAATTTGGTCTCCTACCTTCTTAAACCCCAAAAATGTGGTCACGAAGTGAAAGTTGTAGACGTGCCATTTGGGAATTACAATGCGCGGAGCGTGAGGAAATGGTATTTTTGCTGCTTCCAGAATGGCAGATATGTGGGCAGCAAATGGAAGAGAATTCTGGGGATAATGTAGGATGTTTTGGAAGGTGTTTAGGATGAGCGTTATGAGGCGAATGGGTTGACAAGTGATGAGGCCATGGAGCAAAAATAGATGGAGGCGACTTACTTGATCTCTGGCGCCTCCTCTTGGTTGGATAATGGTGGTAAGAATGTGATGAAGCAATCTATGAAGAGGAGGGAAGGTGTTGGCATTCAGATACTTAGGGAGAACCTCAGGAGCTGGCTGGCCAGTGACGACGGTGTATGCAGCTCGAAGTCAAAATCCTCAGGATTGAAGACGGCGCCATGTCTGGGAATCGTCAACGCTTTGTGGAGCAGTTTGACGTCGAGGCGGACGACGATGCCTTGAACTACGGTGTAGACCTGACCATCCACTATTTGCAAGTTGTGGTAGAATTCTTGCACAAGCTGAGGCGAATACTGAGTATGTGCCGAGACAAACGCTGTTCACTCTTGGGCTTCAAAAATTGGCAGTAGTTCTGGGAACATCTCCATCAGCTTCTCATCAGAGAAATCAACAATCCTTGGTGGCAGAACGGTCCGTGGCTTGAGAACTCCTGAAACTGGATGGACGATGGGTTCTTCTGAAGCTGGTACCTTCCTGCCTGAGTCAGCCGCCTCAGCCGTGGTCGACTTTTGAGGGGCCGATGGCGGACCCTGCGCGGCCCTCGGCTTGGAACGCTTGGACGGCTTCGAGGATTCGGCAGGGGCCTTCTCTCTTGTTCTCTTGGTAGACCGCGGAGCGTGCTTTGGAGACATGGTGGAGGGATGCGAGAGAGAGGCGAGAGAGAACTGGAGAGGAATAATTCGAAAGAGGTACAAGTCGGCGGATGAGAGAAAATTAGGGACCCAGCCGTGGCAATTTATAGGGTAGGGCAGTAGGGCTGGGTCTTAAAAAAACTAGGATAGTGAACCATCACGATGCAGAAAACGAGCGGTCAGGATTTAATCAGCATAACTCAAATTTTTGGAAGATATTAAAGTGTACTCCCTTTCTTTAATAGAACACTTATGGAACCTTTCCACCCTTATGCAAAGACCACCTTGTGACCAAATAGAGTGGGTCTTGTGGTTCAATGAATTTGAAAGTATTGCACCAATAAATTGACTCCCCATATCCAATTTCTTACACATGGCTCCTTGAACTTATAATATATTTCAAGAGATAATTTTACTAACTATGCTAGCTGAACAGTGTTTTGTACTTTTATTTGCATGCTATGCTTTAGGTCAACCATTTTCTCTGCCTTTGTGATAACTTTAAATTTTTCTTTTTGAATCATTTGAGAGCTGTGGTCAGGTTTATCACATGCTTTTCTACACGAGGAGACACGCTTTTTACACGCCAGAAACCCCGGCTACTTAGCATGCCTAACCATTCCACTAATGACTGGGACATACCTTTTATCCGTGAGGATATACGTTTATCAGACGCCAATATCCCCAGTTACTCAGTATGCCCAATCAATATTTTTGAAAGCAGCAGAGTTAGATTGGATCTTCATGACACACTTGTCTCCCATCTATTTTTCAGCCAATTTTTTGCTTTGAGATGGAGAACAGTAGTCTCTCAGAACTCAATCCATTGCTCTACCAAGAAGGCAGAATTATGGCGTATTCCATGTACATACATGTTATATTTGAGTTTATTTTTACTGTCCAACACAGACACAGGTAGAGAAACAGTCTCATTACTAAAAATCATAAGTCCTCAAAATCTTGTGACAGAGTCATAGTTATGGTTTGAATTTATTGCAGTAGTACAGTTCAAATTCTCATTACTACACTCAACCTCTACTCTTAATGATTACCTTGGTGATTTTATTGAAAGATATGGTTAGGTTTTTCAATGTTTTATCAAGGAATGAGTTTACACTTTTTCTCCCCCTCAATTTGTGAGTCCTTGCTGAAGATAAAAAAATGTTGGCCATGAAGAGTTATAGAGACACAAGGGATGGGAAGTATGGATAAGGATGAATGAGTGAAGAATCTGAGCACAAAAGTTCACTTAGTTCAGAGGATTTCCTAGCAGAGCCAGCAGCCTTTTTAGATCCATTTTCCCTTGTTCAGATCCTCTGTCGACCATAGAGTTGCCTTTGGTCGATCTCTGTGCTGTCACAGAAGCTGCCTGATGAGTAGTCACCTGTGGTCTGCTTTCTGACAATTCTGTTGTCGACCATGGGACCGCCTGTGGTCGACAGCTGTGAAGTCACAGAACCAACTATTTCTTGTCCTGATGCCTTGGTCGACCAGCGCCTTGTCTGTGGTCGACCACAAGAGATAATCCGTAGTAGAACCAGGATTCTGCAGAACTTGCTGAAGTAGCAACCGACACTAGACCTCCAAACTCAAAACTTGACCAGTACTAGAGACCTAGTTGACATAACTTAGTACAGAAATGACAGAATCTATACAGTGAACACATGAATATGATTATTTCAAGAATTTTCAGGAGAAATTCTACAAATTCCTAACTCCCTTCTTAGAGTTGAAAATCTGTCATTGTTAAGGGGTTTTGTGAAAATGTCTGCCAGTTGTTTTTCAGTTTCTACAAAATGAAGCATGAAATTTCCTTTGGAGACCTCATCTCTTAGAAAGTGATGACGGATCTCAATGTGTTTTGTCCTAGAGTGTTGAATGGGGTTTTTAGACAAATTAATAGCACTAGTGTTGTCACAGAAAATAGGTGCACATCCAAGATCTACATTGTAGTCTTGGAGTTGATGTTTTATCCACATAACCTGTGTACCACAGCTCCCTACTGCGACATACTCAGCCTCAGCAGTGGAGAGTGCCACAGAATGCTGCTTTTTAGAAGCCATGATATTAAACATCCACCTAATATTTGACAATAACCACTAGTACTCTTCCTATCAATTTTGCAACCAGCATAATCAGTATCTGAATATGAAATCAAATCTAGTTTGCAGTATGTAGGATACCATAAACCCAATTCTTGGGTGCCGGCAAGGTATCGAAGGATACGCTTGACAGCCCCTAAATGTGATTCTCTAGGGCTAGACTGATATCTAGCACACATGCATACACTAAACTGAATATCTGACCTTGAAGCAGTTAAATATAGCAGGGACCCGATCATACCTCTGTATTTCTTGGCATCTACCATGTTACCTTTTACATCAGCTTCCAATGTTGCATTTGTACCCATGGGTGACTCGATTGGTTTGCAGCTTTCCATGCCAAACTTCTTCAACATCTCCTTTATGTACTTGGATTGATTTATGAAGTATCATTCTCTACATTGTACGATCTGCAATCCAAGAAAAAACTGTAAATCACCCATTAAACTCATTTCAAACTCATTGGTCATTAAGTTTGCAAATTCAGTACATAAAGAAGCTTCGGTAGACCCAAACACAATATCATCCACATAGATTTGTACAACTAGTATATGCTTACCTTGGGTCTTGGAAAACAATGTTTGATCAATTTTACCTCTTATGTATCCCTTCTTGGTGAGGAAGGAGCTCAACCTTTCATACCAGGCCCGAGGAGCCTGCTTTAATCCATACAAAGCTTTATGCAATTTGAAAACATGATTAGCAAGTTCATCATTTTCAAATCCAGGGGGTTGTTCCACATAGACTTCTTCTTTTATTATTCCATTTAGAAATGTACTTTTTACATCCATTTGTTGTAGTTTGATTCCATGAGATGCTGCAAAGGCTAACAATATCCTGATGGCTTCTAATATAGCAACTGGAGCATATGATTCTTCAAAATCAACCCCAAATTTCTGGTTGTACCCTTTAGCCACCAGCCGAGCCTTGTTTCTCATTACAACCCCTTCTTCACTTAGCTTGTTTTTATAGACCCACTTGGTTCCAATAACGGGGTGAGATGAAGGTCTAGGGACAAGACTCCACACCTGATTTCTTTCAAATTGATTTAGTTCTTCATGCATAGCATTTATCCATGAGTCATCTTTTAATGCTTCCTCTACTGATTTGGGCTCTATTTGGGACACAAGTGCAAGCTGATCTAGTTCATTGATTTCTTTTAACTGAGATCTAGTCTTCCTAGGATCATGAATTCCACCAATGATGTTTTCTATGGGATGATCTCTAAGAAGTCTTAAGTTCTCAAGATTGTTACCTGAGATGCCTTCTCCTTCGGGTGGAGCATTAGTAATACCTTGATCTCTTTCCTGAGATTGTTCTTCTTCATTTGGTTCTTCGTTGTCTTCTAGAAATTCCCTATCTTCTTCTTCCTTGCTGACCTGCTCATTTTTGCCAAGATCATTAATTTCATCAAATGTAATATGAGGGGATTCTTCAACAATTTGATCTTTGGTGTTAAAAACTCTATAGGCTCTTGATCGGTCGGAATAGCCCAAGAATATTCCTGGATCACTCTTCGGTTCAAATTTGTCCAAGACCCTTTTATCATTGTTATGAATAAAGCATTTTGACCCGAAAATTCTAAAATGAGCTAGGGATGGTTTCTTACCTTTGAACATTTCATATGGTGTATTTTCACTAGCCGGTCTTACCATTGCTCGGTTTACAATGTAGCATGCTGTGTTGACTGCCTCTGCCCAAAATCTCCTTGGAAGTTTAGCTTCAACCAGCATGGTTCTAGCCATCTCGACAAGAGTGCGGTTCCTTCTCTCCACAACTCCATTTTGTTCTGGAGTCCTTGGTGAGGAAAATCTGTGGGTTATGCCCTTGTTTCTGCAGAATAAGTCAAAGTCAGAATTTTCAAACTCCCCCCCATGGTCAGATATGATTGTACACACTTTGGACTTGCCATCCTGCTTCATTCTTTTGTAGAATTCCTGAAACTCAGAAAAAGCATCACTTTTATGAGATAGAAATATTACCCATGTGAATCTAGAGAAATCATCAACTAGTACATAACCGTATCTCTTACCACTAAGACTAGCAGTTCTTGTTGGGCCAAAAAGGTCCATGTGCACAAGTTCTAGTGGTCTAGAAGATTGACTTTCAGTTCTACCTTTGAATGATTTTCTTGTTTGCTTACCTTGGGTACATGATTCACATACTTTGACATTTTGAGCAAACGAAATTTCAGGCATATCAAGAACCATTTTATTCTTCACAAGTTTATGCAACACCCTATAGCTAACATGCCCTAGCCTTCGGTGCCACAGCCAGGTCAGGTCCTCTTTCTTGGCGGTTAGGCACAGGTTGGAGTGGGCTGGATCATCCAAGTCTATTATGTAGACATTGTTTACTCTCTGGCCCATAAACTTGACTGTATCTGAATTTGGTTCAATAATCTTGCAGATCTTGGAGTCAAATATTACTTTATGGCCTTTGTCACAAAGCTGACTGATGCTCAGCAAGTTATATTCCAGTCCATCTACCAGCAGTACATTTTCAATACTGTTTGAGGAGTTCTTACCTATTTTACCTGTCCCGATGATCTTACCTTTGTTATTTCCTCCAAAGGTCACATAACCTCCATCTTTTGAGCTTAGTTGGGAGAACTTGGTCTTGTCTCCCGTCATGTGTCTTGAGCAACCACTATCTAAGTACCACTTATTGTGTATGGCTGCCAGACATTCCTGCATCATGAATTACACAGAAATTTTTGGACCCCAATGGTACCCGGGTCCAAGATAACTTGTAAAATTGTGAAATTGCTGTAACAATCCTTTGGGAACCCAGATTTTGTTAGAGCAGTTTAATTTTTCGTCTCTGAACTTGTTCAGATTGGGTGGCTTTTGTTCTAATGTTTCTTTAATCTGAATCCACCTTTTTGATTTCCAATTTTCATTTTGTTTCACCTGAGAAAATCTGTGGTTTCTGTTTGCGTGTCTGTGGTCGACCATTGCTTTTCCAGAAGCCAGCGCTTGTTCTGGCAGTTCCTCTGGTCGACATCTGGTATGTCTGTGGTCGACCACTGCTTCTCCAGACGCCAGCGCCTGTTCTGGCAGATCCTCTGGTCGACAGAGGAGGGGTCGGTTGTCGACCAGCCTGTCTCCAGACACCTTGTTTTCCAGATTTATGTCCTTTAACTTGATTTAGTACTTGGTTTGTTTGGTTATTTCTGTGAATTTGAGTTTCTTGTCTATTATTTTTAAGCTTATGTTGATTGACTGTTTTCTCTTTAATGTTTCTCTCTTCCTTGGTGACATTATTCCTTTTGGAGGAGCATTCAGCTACATCCTCTTGTTTGTCTTGATATAGATTGATTAGGGGACCTTTTCCTTTTGAGTCAGCAATACCAGTTACGGTTTTTATTTGGAATTCCTTTTTAGCCGTAGGATTGTATCCTAACCCTTCTTTTTGAAAGTTTACTTTTATTCCCAAGACAGCATTTAAGTTTTCTTGACCTTTAGTCATTTTTTCCAAGGTTTCCTGTTTGTTTTTCAGTTCACTCTGGATTCTTTCTATTTCTTCCAGAAGTTGACAGTTTTCCTCCTTGAGTGAGTTGTTTCTTTCTTGAGTTACCTTAGTTTGCTGTTCACTTTCTTGAGTCTTTAATTTTACCTCATCAATTGTGTTTTTCAGTGACTCATTTTCTTCTAACAGCCCTTTGACATTTTCTTCATCTGTCTCGTATTGTTTCAGCTTATTTTTCAAGGTGGTGATTTCTAATTCTAGTTCAGTTCTGTTGGCAAATGGGTTGCTGTCATTATTGACCTGATTAAGCTTTTTCTTCAAACTCTTATTTTCCTTTCTAATTCTTTCATATGCATCAAGTAAGTCTGAGTAGACTTCTTCCCAATCTGAGCTAGAAAAATCTTGAAACGGAGGGATTACCTCAAGATCATCGCTATCTCCTTTGGCCATCAAACATATGTTTCCTTCTTCTTCCTCGGAAGTTGTTTCCTCCTTACTGCTTTCCTCCTCCTCGCTCCATGTGCTTATCATTGCTTTTGGTTGCTTGCCTTTCCACTTGAAGCTTGATTTCTTAGGAGTCTCTGGACATTCAGCCTTTATGTGTCCTAGTTTCCTGCAGTTGTAGCAGACAAGTTTGTTAGATGAAGTTTTATTTTTATCAAACTTAAACTGAGATGACTTTCTTACCATGCCCTTAGGATTCCTGAATCCCTTACCTTCCTTCCGCAGAAACCTTTTGAATTTTCTTGTTAACATGGCTAGCTCACCAGTTTCCTCACCTGTGCTAGATGAGTTATCAGTGTCAGATAGTTCAGAGGTGCCTATTTTAGTTTTTAGGGCGAGCTGGTTCTTTTTCTTGCCCTCATCTTCTTTTCTTTTCAGATTGACCTCATAGGCCATTAGGGATCCCACTAGTTCATCCACAGTCATAGTGGTGAGGTTCTTTGAGTCCTCAATTACTGTGGCCTTGGTATGCCACATAGGAGTGAGGGATCTTAGGATCTTCCTCACTAATTCCTGTTCCTTGTAGGTTTTCCCTAGACTCTTTAAACTATTCGTTAATTGCACTAGTCTAGCATACATTTCAGAAATATTTTCGTCAGTTTTCATTCTAAACATTTCATATTCTGAAACTAGCATATTTGCTTTTGACTCCCTTACCTCTGAAGTACCTTCATAGATTACTACTAGTCGATCCCACATTTCCTTGGCCGTTGCACATTGTGAAACTCGTGAGAACTCCGTGGGGTGTAGTGCGCATTGCATTACGTTCATGGCTCCCCAGTTGATGGTTGATTTTCTGACCTGTTCTCTGGTCCAGGTATCCTCATCTTCGGGCAACTCGTAGGGTCCTCGGCTTACTACTCTCCACATCTCATGATCTTGTGCTCTCAAGAACACCTGCATACGATTTTTCCAGTATGAGAAATCATTTCCATCGAAATATGGTGGTCTAGTTACTGAGTGTCCCTCAGCCATTAGACTTCTAGAGTTCAGTCCGGCAGGCCTCTCCTGGTTGTTAGACCACATTTTTGGAGAGTCTGGCTCTGATACCACGTGTTGAGTACGGACTGAATAGATCTAGAGGGGGGGTGAATAGATCTTTCCCCCTTTTTTTGATTTAATATCTATTGACTAAATGAGTTGCAGGTGATTGACGAATTACAGAACTAATGTTGATATCAATGAAGAAAACAAACACATAGAGAAGCACGCACACACATAAGCAAACCACAAGATAGGATTTTTAAGGTGGTTCAGTCTCTTCCCGAGACTTACATCCACCCCTTGCTTAACTCAAGCAAGGCTTCACTTATGAGAGCCTCTGATCTCAATCCAAAACACAAGACACCGCTGTCACAAAGCTTGTTCCTACTGACACACAGCTTGTACCAGCTGACACACAACTTAAATCCGCTGCCTCACAGCTTGACACTTGGTGTAAGGATGAATAGAAATGATGAGAAGGTGGGATGATGCAACAGGACTGAATATAGACTTTTGTAACAAAGTAAAGAATTCAGCCTGGGACTTAATCACATAAATAACAAGAGTAGACTCCCTGTAGAACTTCCAATCGGATGCCTTCAGCTGCTTTGCTGCTGGAGGTCGCACAGCTTCAAGCCCAGTCTTCCTTCTACAGCAATGAGAATGCCTTTAGTCTTCTGCAGATTTCTGATTGATGGAGAGCCACTTCGTCCTGTGATGTAGGTGTGTTTCTTAGCTTCTGTTCTATGCTCTCTCTGTGTGCTTTTCTCCGCGATCAGTTGCCTTCTACTTTTTATGCAGATACTTTTTCAAGCCTGAAGCTCTTCCCGCTCAAATTCCAGATCGAGCGTCAATCTGCTAGAAAGCAGGGAGAAGGTTAAATCCGATCACTACAATAAGTTTGACCGCTTCTAAGCAAGATTCTCTCCTTGATTCCCGTGCGGAATCTCATCATTTGAACTACCCAACAACCTGCAACAACAATCTGCAGGTTTTAAGGAACCAAAACAGAATTCGGTTAGAGTTCGGTTCTGGACGCTATAACACCCGTGGTCGACCATGACACTGTCCCTGGTCGACAACGAGCAGTGTCCTGATGGCGGTTTCATTCTGGCTGACACTCGCGTCCCCCGTGGTCGACCACAGCCTTGTCGCTGGTCGACAAGGGGCAAATTCCAGATGGCCGTCAGTTCTGTCTGATGCTCTGTCTGTTCTGTGGTCGACCAGAAGTGGGGCTTTGGTCGACAGCCAAGGCACATGCAGAAGACGGATGACTTGAAGTGTTTCTGGCTGGGTTCGTTGGTCGACCATAACCACTTCCCTGGTCGACAAGCGGCCTTTGACACTTCTTCTGATTTGTTGATTCCACTTGGATTTCAGTGGACCTGAAATTACTTAACTTATCAGAAGTAACTTGAACTATCAGATTTATATTGAGTTAATCAAAAACATTGTTTGTCATCATCAAATAGTCATGAGTCCATTACTTTGAAGGAACAATCAAACCACTTGTATTTGTTATGAAACAAGATAGAACTTGATTAATCAAACATATCCTATTGTCATCATCAAAACCAAGGGATGCACAACACATCAGACATTTGTCCTCCCCTTTTTCATGGATGGCGATCAACTTGTCTCCAATCTCTTTGCCAGTCCTGCTTGTAGAAACAAATGGAAAAGTGTCATGATCAACATGAGTTTTCAGAATATTAAGAGCTCTAAGATTATCATTATTTTTCAATCTGTGAACATCATTCCATTTGGACTTGCCCTTAGGCAATTTATGTGGACCTTGATAGATGAGGTTCCACAGATTAGGATTAATTGAATTGATAAATTTGTACATACTGCCTAGCCCGGAACTGAAATTGGAACCATTGAACACAGGTGGAGAAACCATGGGAAATAAATCAAAGCAATGATCCATAACAGTAAATGCACCAAGATAGCAGGATCCTTTCTGCAGATTGTTAGATTTGATTAATCAGATACACTTAGAAGATGGAAGCAATATCGACAAAGCAAATCTGAAACTAGCCAATGCCAGTCAAGGAACTTAACCAGAAATGCATAAACCTATAAATGTAGATCGGTGAGAAATTCAATCACACAAGCAAGCCACAATGCGCCAGAGATTTTTAGGTGATTCAGTCTGCAACCAGTAGACCTACATGCACCCCTTACTCAACAGAGTAAGGATTCCCATGCTAATAGCAAGAATGTGGTGAACACTCCACTACAATGGCTGCCGAACAGCTTGATTGAGGGAGACATATCCCTCAACCCCTGATCTTACTCCCAGCAAGATTAGAACCCCCGCCACAGGCAGTGACAAGAGGAACTGATCCTCTCTTCTTCTGAAACCTCAGAAGGAACCCTGGAGAACCAATTCTCCCTTCTTCTAAAAACTCAGAAGGCAACATGAACAGCCTCTAGCTGCTCACAAACCCGGAGGATCCAATCCTCCCTTGCTCTGATACCTCAGAGGGAAACCTGATCCCAGAATAGGGCATCAGAATTACAACTTAGAAATGAAAAAGGAAAGCAGGAAACAAAGAAAGAAAATAAAACAATGTAGCTCCAATGGAGCAGAAGGACTCTGGATTTCATCCACGAGCCAATAGCTTCAACAGATCTTTAATGGCACTCCGATTGCACTCAAATCTAAAACACTCACGAACTGGACTACAAATCTGGGCTCTTGATCTATTCCTCTTCTTCTTCTTCTTCTCTCAAACTCTCACTCAGATCTTCTTCGAAGTACACTACTCACTCTTCTCTCTAAAGTAACCTTCTCAAGCCCACACAGCTCCCTTCCATGTAGCAGCCCTCTTTGAAAAAAGAAGGCATGTATTTATGGAGCTGAACATAGGGATTTTTTGAATAATGTTCTCCACCAAGAATTTTTGCCATTGCTCCATGTGTCTTGGGGAATATTCCCTTCTGGAAAGATCCAAGGGGTCCTAGGATCACGTGCCAATGATTGGTGGTCAAGATCACATGATACACTAGGCTCTGTCACGTGTTCTGTACGATTCAGAAACATTTGGGTTTTCTGAGGATTTTGGTCGACCAAAAATACAAGTCGGTCGACCAACTTTGGCTAGTTCTGAAATTGTATTTTCTAGAAAATCCGATCGACAGAAATAAGCAGATCGGTTGAATGACTTTGTCCAAGGTCTGCTGAATTTGTTGATTTCAGCTGACCTTCACAGACAAAGTCTGCTGAATTCATACTGACAATTCCACAAACACCAGACTGCACATCAGATTTGCTGCCACTGCTCCACCCAATTTGCTTCATATTTGGCAATGTAATTTTCCAACGAATTAGTGCTGAGAAACTAGAGTTTGGATCCCATTTAGCTTGAAATGAGTATGCTTCTTCTGATTTTGTATCTGAATTGTTGCTGCGTATGCTGCTATGCTACTGGTGTTGCTACTGGCATCGACTCCACTGTTGATGGCTTGAGTGAAGCTTCACAAAGATCTTCTTGCTAAGCCTTGTTGCGTCGATGCCATATCACCTGTTCGTCGACTCCATTGATGCTGCAGATGCCAGACAGAGCTCTTGAATTCTGCGGTCGACTCTGAGAGTCGACACTTGCTCATTTCTGAACAAAACTTGGTGGATTGCGTTGACTCCATTTGGCTACGGGGTCGACTCCATATGGTTTCTGGCTTGACAACTACTGCTGCTCGTTCTTCTAGTGTGTTGACTCTGGGTATTGGCTGAGTCGACGCTATCTTCAAGTCTCTTTACAGATTAGCGTTGAAGTGCTTGCTGTGTCGAGTCCGTTTCACCATGGGGTCGACGCCATCTTGGAGGAGCTTTTCATGGCATTCAGTTGACTCCAAAACCTTAGTGCTCTTAGTGAGATATCAATGAACATGATTGACCATTCTTTGACATTCCTGCTGAACTTTAGAAAAACTTTCAACTTCATCTTTATATCAAGTTCAAGAAGAAAACTATCATCATCAAAACAATGTAAAGTTGACATTATCAAAATCATAAAATACTCATAAATGAGTCATAGTTTGACGTCATCAAAACCATAGGGACACAACATGCGGGTCTGTCTAAAGTTGAAGGAAAATAGGGTGTTGCAGGGGTCCCCTCATTGGATCCAGGGCTGGATGGAGGTGTTTGTGGGGTTGAAACTGCATGGGTTGACCCATAGGGTCGACCCCCATTGTCATGCATTTTGTTTGAGTGGCCTGTGCAAAAAACTACACAGATGTCGACCCATAGGGTCGACCCCCACTGTCCATGCTTCTGTTTAGACATGTCCTGAGCAAAGATTGCTCAGGGGTCGACCCCTTCCGGATGGGGTTCGCAGAATTATTTCTAACCCATTTTTAAGGCTTGAGAAGTTTACCAACTTGCCCCCACTTCGTTTCTTACCTTGTGGAGTGACTCTTAGACCATTCTAGAAGGGGCATCCTTGTCTTTTGGCCTCTCTCTTGGGTATATATACTACTATTGTGAATTTGGGAGATTCATCTAAGGGTTTTCTTGTTTCACGTGACAACCAATTAGACATACTCAATGATGACCATCTCATCTTCTAAGGCAATTATTTCAAATCTTTCCGTGCTAAAGATGTACACAATCTTTCTTTCAATTTTCTTTCCCTCACTGTGCTGCATGCTATGCCTTTTTTTGGCTTTCTCAATCCACCAAGCTTGGAATGCATGTCCAATGCGAATACATGTTTGAATGTCTCAAAATGCACCAGCAGTCTATTCTACTTGTCATAAACTCTGCCATAAAGAATATGAGTGTAGGAAGAAATATACAACCCAAGGACTCAGGATAACAGCTATGGTAGAGAAATTTTGGTGCTCATTTTCATAGCAAATGGATTCATATAATCTAGATGCACCCACTGGGTGTGATCGCATGTCAATTTTTAATTGAAAGATTTTTTGCACAAATACAAATTGTTACCTGGTCTGTTACTATTTCCTTACTCGCTACTGACGAACATGCCTATGATTCCACATTTCTTTGCGTAGCTCCATTCCCTCCCTAGTTATCATATACATACCATGAACTTTTGCACAGATTTAAATGGCATTCTTAAATGTGATTGCACCCACCTGTACAGATGATTTCTCAACCCTGGCCAACCTGGCTTCTAATTCCTTCACTCGATTTTTCATTTGGTTGTTCTCGGCCAGCAAATTATGACATGTCCCCCACAAAGTAGAGGGAGTCGGCCCTGTCCCTACACCACAAACACTGCCATATCTATCCTCACCAAGAACCTGAGCATATGCATCGCCTTTAACTGCAACTGGATCGGGACCGATTGAGCTTGCATCACCTTGAGACCGCTTTTTATCCTTCAACTTTTCCTGCCATGTTTTGATCAAAGCTCATTTATGTGACATTGACCTGCCGACTTATTTCTAGTATCGACATTTTCCTTTAAAAAAACTTACTATGACAGCAGTGCATTCTTCATTGACAGGCTTTCCATCTCTGCGCAAGTGCGTAATTACGAACAAATCTGAGCGATCCAAAATAGTCCCTATCTTATCATACTAATGCATCAAAAACAATTTTAGTAGACTTGTTAGATGCAACCAAAAGGAAGAAATTGAAAACTAAATTATTATATAGCCTTCATTTTACGGATGTATGCCACTGTCCTTGTGCCAGCATAATGGAACCACTTTGGTTTACCCTTATTCACTTTATTTGCCTCACTTTTTTTCAACATTGAAGTTAGAATAAATTAGTCAGATAACGAAATAATAATAGATCTGAAATTAGATCGGAAAAATAATAAGTTCCAGTAGACAGTGAGTTACCTGCCATTCTTCTCCACTCCAAACTTTCACTGCCTCTTTCCATTGCTAAAGGATAATTATTTTCGCATATGGAGCCTTTTGCTGCCTCGCTCTCAACTTTGGATAAAAAAACCGCCTTCGGATAGTGTATTTGAAGTATTTCCACTTCAACGATAGATCTTTCATGACCCACGTCCTCCGTGATTCATCAATGTCATACTTTCGCTACGAGACAAATGGAAATAATTAATCATTTCATGCAGTGAATACAATAACATATACAAAATTAACAGAAGTCACATATTCACTTTTCGTAATAAAAAAGGACTAAATTTGACCTTACATTACCTTTATATAATCCTAAACATCATCTTTATTGGAGTTTGGCATTTTCTTCCAATTCGGGTAAAAAATGGGTAACATCTCTGCAGTCCTTCCCATTGTACCCAAGAAAGTTCTTAATGAACGGCCCCCAGCACCCACTGGCTGGCCAAGGTCATTCCACTCAACACAAATAAACTTGCCATCATCCATGCCATGCACATCATGGGACGAGGTACATCCTCATTTTCTCCGACGAGCAACACCCTCACTTCCTTTGGAATCCATTGTGTCAATATCTTGATCCCTCAGCTGCCCTTCCACATATATCTAAACTTGCTAGACTCCTTCAACTTTTTGGCCTCCATCAACTTCCTGCCCTTCCACCAATATCTCAACATTTTTTTGGCCTCCATCACCCTACTGACATGCAGCCTTTTTCTGGTCTCCATCATCTTCTTGCCCTTCCACTAATATCTTAGCCATTTTCTGGCGTCCATCACCTTGCTGACCGGTAGCCATTTTATAGCCTCCATCAACTTCTTGCCCTTCCACTAATATCTCAACCTTTTTCGAGCCTCCATCACCCTACTGACCTGTAGCCTTTTTCTGGCCTCCCTCCATTTTCGCACTTCCATTGCCAACTTTTGTCTCACCACCTCTGCTAACGCCTCTAAGCTTATGTTCAAATACATTTATATGATCATAGGTAAACCAACTCTCATGAAGCTGAAAATGCCAAGAGAAAAACATATATCATATAAGTGAAAAATATCAACATAAAGTAATGTCAACTTGGCTTTGAAAACACATACAAAATACGGATAACCATCTAGCTTGAAGGGCGTTGGAGCATCTTGCAAAAACAGATACATGTAGGATAGAACAAACATGCCACATGTTGAACCATTCCTTTGTTGTGGGACTTGCCAATAGGTACATGCATTAGAAAACATTACTTTAGTAATTATGATGCAAAAGTTATGTTCAACAAAGTATGAAATAAACACAAATCTTTGGAACAAAAATAGGAATGGAATATATCTCTGCATCAGACTCTTGTCTACCCTACGCCCGAAATATGTCTAACACAAGACTAGGCAAAGAAAATCATATTATTCAGACCACCAACATATAATAAATGTAACACTCCGAATTTTTTTTATTTTTCCGGATCAGGATCCATGAGTTCGGAGCGTCGTTGTGAGTCCCGGTGTGTGTTTTGGGCTTTATGCGTGTTTTTGTCTGTCGGACCTTCAGAACCCTATGCATGGTAATCCAATGTGTTGTCCGACTCTGGGACGTTGTGGACGCGTTGTGAGTTTTCCGAGGATCGTGGGGAGTATTTTTTCCTATTTGTCATATTTTTCAAAAATTCAAGATTTTCTATAAATAACCCCCCACCCTCTCTCTTTCTCTCATTCTCTCTTTCACTCTCTCTCTCATCTCTTTCTCTCCCTCTCTTCTCTGGCGGCCGATGGAGGTGGACGGGGGCAAGGCGGTGATGCTGAGAGGATCGAGGGATGGTGCCGCGTCGAAGCCGGTTCGCGAGTTCGTGCCACGGCGGGGGTTTCACGGGTGTTTCGCGACGGAACAGCGATCTTGGCACGTGAAATCTTCGGTTGACTTAGGGGGATGGTTCCTTAACCCCTGTGCTTCCTTTCTCGTGGTTTTGGTAGCCTGTGGTGAGCCGAGCGTGGGTTTATTGCCATTGAGGGATTTTGAATGCATTTTAGGGAGTGTGACGGTTTCGTCCGATCGATTGACGTTTTCCCCCTTTCTTCCTCCCATTTTTGGGTTTTGGGGCTAGGGGAATGATCCTCTATGTTTTCCCCTTCGATTGGGATCAAATGGGGCATGAAAATCTGACCGTTGGGTGGGGTTCCAAGGGTTTCCTGCCATATTCGGTCGACCAACCGCGTGGAACCGGTCGACTGAACGCGGCCTGTGTTTCAGGTAGGGTTGCTGCCCAGTTCGATCGACCGAACTGGGCAGTCTAGTCGACCGACCCAGCCTAGCAGCTGGTCAGGTCGACCTGTCCACTAGACAGGTCGACCTGTCCCCTGTTGGTCGACCGACCAAGGCGATTGGTCAACCAAAATCCAATTTCTTCACCCGTTTTGGGTCTCAGTCGGTCCGATTGAGACCCAGTGAGTGTCCCGGACACCCCATGGGTACCGTGACCGTGTGTTTGGGTGTCCAGAGGTACCATTTTACCTCGATTGGCATGCCCATGGATTTTAAGGGTTCGGGTGAGCCTTTGCGTTCTGGGCTTCTATGTTTGCGCTAGATCGAGTCGCCACAGGTTGGCATGAGTGCGGTGGGCTTTTCCCACGTGTCATTGTCTTCGTTAGAACGTGGTTTCTGTGTGGGCCATGCATATGGCCTTTGGACTGTGAGTCCAATTACCTAGCCTGGGGCTGGATGGTTTCTCAATTTCCCTTTGGAAGGGATTGAGTCGGCGGCAATGTCCCGCCTTAAGAATTACATCGGACCGAGATTTCTGACCTAGGGATAGACCAAATTGACAGCCTGGGGCTATCCTGTACAATGGTCTTGACCATGAGTCTTGCGACTCAAGGACCGTTGGTTTAATAGGTTTAGTAGACTGCCTGGAGTTCGATCGCACGGTGCCACCTGATTCCCGAGCTGGACGTGACATGGCCTGTGCGTGGCTTGTCCGTGTTCCGGTGGTTTCCACCTAGAGTCGTTTCTGTGGTGACCCCCGCTGGTAGTAGCTTCTTGGGCACGCGTGTGCCAACCCACCTGAGCGTAGGTGGAGAGCTACAATGGCTGGCCTAGGCACGCGTGTGCGAACCCACCTAGGGGGTAGGTGGAGAGCCACACCCGTTGAAGATGATTTTTAGGCTAGTTTGCCATAGGGCCTCCCCTGTAGCAACTCGAGTCTGGGTCGCGAGGAAAACCAGCTATAGGGCCTGACGTGATATAGGCATTTAGTGTGTGCACATATGGTCGGGGACTTCAGATGCGTGTTGACGAGCACGACCCCGACAAGACCCTTGTTTCTAATGTGGTTTGTGTGGTGTCTTGATTTCCGCATGGGGTGAGAGTGACACTTGAGGCATGGAATAAATCATCGGTGGACCCTTCCAGCCATGCTTTGAATGGACAGGTACTCACGTCACGTGGCATGAGTTTCCATGACTCGAGAGTCCATTTTCTGACCGCGAGGTGTAGTTTCTCGGATTATTTCTATGTGTTTTCCCGAGGTTGAGGCCAGAGGCGCTCGGTAGAGTACCAGGGCTTCAGCTCTTGGTAGGGTCGGGTTCACGACAACGAGGTCATGACGGTACCCGTGGACCGGGTGGTCCAAGTTAGGTCCCGTCTTTGTGATAGGACTCCACGGCACAATTGCCGTGTGCTTTCCCTCGGTAGCTGTGGTGTTAGGTAGTCCGATGGTCCCCCGACTGTGAGATCGGGGCATGTTTCTCGGTACAGTAGGAGTAGATGTAGATCCGAGGTTCTACAGACCACCGTGTTTCCTTTTCCTAGTGTCATTGCTGCTTTCTACTATCACCGTTGTTTACGGTTGGGGTTCTACGGGACCCTTACTGAGCCCGTGAGATGAGGGTCACTCCCTGCTTTTCAGGTGTGGTGGTTCCTCCTCGAGGTTTGGAGGTGTAGCGTAGAGGTTCGTAGTCGCCAGCTCACTGGGCCGAGTGTTCACTCGACATTGGGTACATCTTATTTTCTGTAGACTGTACCTTCTTTGGACTAGACTCTGTAGTTTATTTAATTGATATTTCCTGCTTTATTTTTTACTCTTGTATACTGCCACTCACACACACCTTTTAGCCCTTCTAAGCCCTTCGGCTCATGGGCGGCGGACCAGGATTTTAATGGTATCGGGTTTTTCCCGATATCTGGATCTTGGGTCATTACAGATGGTATAAGAGCAAAGTGTTTATGGTCTGTATATGAGAATTTGAGATAATTGCAGTGATCAGAGTTTATAAGGTCCACTACAGTCGGCAGTTGGCATAGGATTTCGTGTTTCTTTTTCGCTATTATTTCTCGCTTGAGAACTTGAGTGTGCGGCATTGGCGCTATGAAGGATGTTGCTGCTTCGTTGGAGTGCTGGTTTGGGGCCCAAGGAATGAGATAGAGAGATTTCTTCCCGATGGGTGGTGGCCCCAGTTGTGCTGCGTCAGGCATAAGTTGCCGGAAGGTGCATTACTGTGGTGCTGCGTTCGAGGAATCTGCAGCGAGGTCAGGTGGCTGGTGAGTATTGTTCGTGGTTAAGTGGCCATGAGTGTGCCTTGAGTGAGTTATTGTCGTTTTGGCCACCCAATTTGGTGTTTATCCAGCCCGTGAGGTGTTGAGATTGTGGTTTGAAGTGACAGAACGGATGTTCAGGTCGAGAGATGTGCTCAGATGAGCGGAGGATCTTTCGGATAAGCTGTTGATTGTTGAGCCCGATGTTCTTGTTATGCTCTGTGGCATCAGGAATGACGTGCTAGTCCCAATTATTTTGCACAGTTCGAGGTAGGATTGGGCAGAGATATCCCAGGGTGCTCTAAGTCCTACATTTTATGCGTGAATGGACTGTCTTAGTCCTGGATTTGGTCCAAGATTGTGTGGCGGTGGTTTGATTTTGACCCAGATTATGGAATTTGGGGCCATTATGCACTGCCTTGGACGCGCTATGCGAGACTGCAGGTGAGATGTGAAGGTTTCGCTGTTGATTTGGGACTGAGTATGAGCGTTGGCAGGTGCCGATCATGGTTTGTGTCATGGCTCTTGGCGTGGTGGTCCGCACGGTGGCAGCTCAGAAGATGGATATTTGGAGAACCCGAGCATCGAGAATGGATCGGTGCTAGCATGGACAGATTCGAGGGAATGATGTTCGGTGGCTAGAGGTATAGCAGCCTTCAAGCCTGGCATCTTTTATGGTTCCTTCGCTCCTTGGTAAGCGCTTTGGTGCGTTGTTGGTTTCAAGAGCAGAGGCAGCGTAGGTAAGGAGTGTGTGGCAGTAGTTAGCTCAACCGCCTGTGGCATAGTGTGGCTGGTGACCAGTAAAGTCAGTGCTTGAGGCATGGTGAGTTGCAGTTCGCGGAATTGCAACGGTGGTGGATCGAGAGATGCTGTGATTATAGTCCGACGAGACACTTGGCGTGTAGCAACCCTAATAAATGAATAATTGAAATGAATTAAAACATATATATTACAGAAGTAAAATATATAAAAGGAATAGGGTTAATTGGACGAAATAAAACAAATTAAAAATAACGCCTCTTATTAAGGCGTTAATTTATAAAGAAACGCCTCTATCCATGGCGTGAATAAAGAAAGGACGCCCACACCTACGGTCGTCAGTTCTCACGCGACCAAATGGGTAAGTAAAAGAAACGCCCCTATCTTGGGCGTGTTTTAAAACACGAAACGCCCTTTTTCAAGGCGCTTTTTAAGAAACGCCCTTATGCAAGGCGTTAATTAAAGAATACACGCCCTGACCAAAGTCGTTAATTCCATTCGGAACCGTTCGAACCCAGAACTTATCCGGGGTAAGTGATAACTATGAGGAAGAGTTCGAATGTGGTAATAACTCAATCTTGGAAATATTACTTCCAATCAAACACTACTTTTGTTAGAACTCCAAAATCCTATAAATAGTCTTGATTGACCAAACCCTAAACCTATTTGATCGTTCTGCTACTGCAAGGTAAGTGAAGAACGTATGTTCTTCTTATTTTCTTTTGCCCTCTGTTTCGACTGCAGGAAGAACTGATAATTCTTCATTGTCTTTTCTTTGTAGGAGGCTCCACAGCCACTGCCGAAGAACAAGGTAATGTTCTTCAAACCGTTTTCCTAAACTTCGGTTATATCTTCATACTCCCTCCTTTCCTCCCCTACAGGTTGATTGAAGATCATCGTCGCCATCATCTTCATCAACTGAATTTTTCTTCTTCCTGTCCGATCTGCATACGGCTGCTATTAGAAGCTTCAGTGTGTTCTTATCAAGTCATTCACGTGTTCCATCTCCAGATATCAATTAAGGTAGGATTTTCTCAAGTTATTGTAGCCCAAATAAGAATTAATGCAAGATATCTATACATAAGCATGGCATGCATACTGTTTATAAGGTTTTTATTACGTTCTCTGCAATATTTTAAAAGAAACGCCCTTGATCAGGGCGCTAATTTAAAATACACGACCATGCAGTGGTCGTCAATTTAATATTTGACGCCATGTACGCAGGCGTTAATTTCATAAGACTCACCTGAAAATTGATAATTGATCAAGTTTAAAATTCAATAAATTATGAAATATAGATTCTAATATCTTGCATACCCCTACCTGTGAATTCCTGTTATACTGCAACGACATGTCTCATGTCCCTTGAAATTTTATTTTCTGTAATATTGTAAAATTCTTGAAATTCACGACTTGGACAAAGTCGTTTTCCATATTTTAACGCCCCAGAACAAGGCGTGAATCTGAAAAGTAACGCCCCTTCCTAGGGCGTGTATCTGTTAAAATCCTGAAATTTACATATTCTGTAAAATGGAATTAGAAAGTAACGCCCCTTCCAAGGGCGCGTTTTTGATCTCAACTTTGAATAAACGCCCCCAGGCAAGGCGTGTTTTTGATAAATTAATGAAATAATGAAAATTCTGCAAATTGGCAATATATGTAAACGCCCTCATGTTAGGCGTTAATTAGTCAATACACGACTTTACTCAAGTCGTTATTTTACTGTAACCTGATTTCGTCTTGATTCTATTACCGATTGTTTCATATTATACATACATATATATATATATATATATATATATATATATATATATATATCGGCACTATTCTCCATTCCGTGAGTATAGTCCCACTTTTTACGTTGATTTATCGATCACACTCAACTCTCATTGACATACAAGCTCTCCATTGGACATTCCGTTCCTTTGGACTAGCGAGTTAGTCATAGAGACCTCCGTAAGACTCCTCGTAGCCTTGGATTCCCTCAAGGCCGACTGAGCTGGTTGTACCCTAAAAACCCATTACACGATCCTTGCCATGTCAATCTAAAGAAACATGGTATACCGGCCCTTATGATTATACAAAGAGTATATCATAAGAAATTCTTAATGGGATGATGATATCATGCCATATCATGTAGTTCTTGTAAACCCCGATTCCATGATAAGAATGAGGGTATCTTGCTTGATCTTATGTTCATGTGGACCTCAGTTCTATATAAAGAATGTCCATATCGATTTATCATGGTACCTAAGTTAAGGGAACCATATTCTACCTAGTTTTATCGAACTCGTGATTATACCGTTATTATCGCCATTCTACGGCCTTTGTCATATTTTTGGACTCTATTCTATCAATGTTGTCATACGTATCTACAAGCTTGATTATTGAAATTCTATATTGGCTATATAAACAAGAGTGGATGTCAAAACACATGATAAATGCCTGCGCATATAGGGCCCGATCTGGTCCTGGGAGGAGCACCCGAAAGTACTTGTGCCCATGGGAGTTAAAATGATAAGGTATCTGGCATTATCCCGAGTACTTGACTTGCTTGATTGGACATTCCACACACATCTTGTACTTGACTCGTACTTGACATGAAATGAAATGCGTGGCCCGAAAAAGGGTAATTTACTTGCTTGCTTGATACATGATAGCCAAAGTCCTTGACATGATTTGTTAAATGTACTTGCTTGAATATCTCGAATAAACTTATTATCTTGTTGAAAGTTCATGATAAGTTCATCTTATTTCCTTGATACTACATTCTATCTATCCTGTCGTGTTATGCGAGCATGCATAGCTTTATTGCATTCATAAAAATGTAATTACTTAAAACCCTCGCTAGTACTTGAGATATAATTTCCTACTGAGCGTTCGCTCATTCCGTTTGTCCCTTTGTACTTTTCAGGTAAGTCCGACGACGATGGAAGTCAATCGGATGGGAATGGTCAAGAGTGAAAGTGATAGAGCTTCTACAAGTGTCGTCTAGTTGGTTCTATAGTTTTCTCGAGTCAACTATGTACTTTTCTTTTTGTTAAACAGAGTATTGGATTTGTAATAGTCTATCCATTATGAAATAAGGATTGGGTTATCTTGCTATTTTGCGCATCTCTGTCTTCGTGTCGAATACACGACCACTCTGATTGACATGATTGATATAGACACGTCACGCATCTCCGGGTATCTTCCGCGCTCGGGGCGTGACAGTCTTTGTGGTATCAGAGCCTAAGGTATTCAATTCCTAGGAAACCCAAGTCCAAGGATAGGTTTCAAAACCTTTAACCAAGTGAGAGTGGGTAGAACCAAGGGTTAAATGATCAATGAGTCCTCTATAAGATCATAGTGATATAATACTAACATAGCTATTGTAATTGTAGGATAATGGCTGCCGAACGTGCTCAATGGCGCAACATGCAGCGTACCCTTCAAGGGATGACCCAAGTGCTATAACAGGTAGCACAAGGTGGTGCTCCATGAGCTGGAAGCTTACACCAAGCATTCAAGAATATGAATCCCCCGAAGTTCATGGGATCGACCGATCCAGACGATGCCGAGCATTGGGTTCGGGAGATTGAACGTATATTCCGTGTTATGCAATGCACGGATCAGGACAAAGTCTTATTAGCTACTTTCCAGTTAGAAAAGGATGCTAGATGCTGGTGGGAGTCGATTGAAGCTACAATTGACCCAACTCAAGTTACATGGGGAGAATTCGTTGAATATTTCAACGCCAAATATTTCTCTGATAGGGTCCAGGAAAAGAAGGCCGCCGAATTTGCCGCATTAAAGCAAAGATCTTTATCGGTGGCTGATTATGAAGCACAGTTCTCTAGACTGTCTAGATATGCTAAGCATTTAATTAGCACGGAAAAGATGAAAGCCCGTAGATTTCTTAATGGGCTTAGGCCCCACTACATTACTCAACTGGCGCCTATGGATATTCAAGTTTATACTGAAATAGTGCGCCGAGCTCAGTTGCTTGAAGATGCCACGGAACTATCTGATAGGATCCGTGGGAAAGACAAAAAGGAGCAAGTCACAAGTTTGGGTTCTTTTAAACCCAACTTTAAGAAGAGGCCCAATAATGGAGGTTCTTCCTCTCAAGATCAGAAGTTCAAGAAATCCAAGCCTTTCTCTATCACCACTACACCTTCAAACGTAGTATGCAAGCATTGTGACAAGGCTGGTCACAAAACAGAAGAATGCTGGAGGAAATTAGGAGCATGTCTCCATTGTGGGAGTCGTGAACATCGGATTCCCGATTGTCCATTAATGAATGACCAAGATGGTGAGGGTAAACGCCCAGTGACAAGGAACGCGCGTCTTCATGCAATCCAAGAGACCGAACCAGAAGAAGAAGGCGGATTGGTGGAAGGTACATTAAAAATTTGTTCCAAATATGCACATGTTTTATTTGACACGGGTGCATCGCATTCCATTGTTTCCAAGAAGTTTGCTGACCCATTACCTCTAGAACCGGAATGGATGAAATTAGTATTGTCTACTCCTCTCGGAAACGAGACGGATATCACACATCATTACCAAAACTGTGAGGTATTGGTTCGAGGAAAGAATTTTCCTATTGATCTTATCTGCTTAGATCTAAAAGAGTATGATGTTATACTAGGAGCAGATTGGTTATCCAAATACCAGGCAACGGTTGATTGCCGTGATAGCAAGATTGTTTTCAAGGAATTTCCGGAACTGACTTATACTAGTCCTAAGAGTCGAAGCAAATTCCCTCTTATTTCGGCTCTTCGAGCAAGCAAGCTCGTCAAGAAAGGATGTGTATCCTTCCTTGCTTTTGTCACTATTAAAGAAGCTAAAGAAACCAAGATAGAGGACATTCAGGTAGTGCGAGAATTTTCAGACGTATTTCCGGAAGAATTGCCGGGATTACCCCCGTAAAGAGATGTGGCCTTTACCATCGACTTAGCCCCTGGTGCTGGTCCTGTTTCAAAGGCACCCTATAGAATGTCCCCTGCAGAACTAAAAGAATTGAAGAAGCAATTGATGGAATTGATTCAAAAAGGGTTCATTAGACCAAGTACTTCCCCGTGGGGAGCCCCAGTCCTATTTGTAAGGAAGAAGGATGGATCCATGAGATTGTGTATCGACTATCGACAGTTGAATCATCTTACTATCAAGAACAAGTATCCACTGCCGAGAATCGATGAATTATTTGATCAGATTTCTGGATCCAAACATTTATCCAAGATTGATCTCAGGTCTGGTTATCATCAATTGAGGATTAAAGACGAAGATATTCATAAAACTGCGTTCAGAAGCAGGTATGGCCACTATGAATTTGTTGTTATGCCTTTTGGACTAACAAATGCCCCTGCTGCCTTTATGCAGTTGATGAATAGCATATTCAGGCCTTATCTAGATTAATTTGTGGTGGTTTTCATTGATGATATATTGATATATTCCAAGACTAAGGAAGAACATGAAGAGTATTTGAGGATTTCATTACAAATCTTGAGGACAAATCAATTATATGCTAAGCTCAGCAAATGCGAATTCTGGCTTGAAGAAGTGGCTTTTCTCGGACATGTGATATCCAAGGATGGATTATCTGTAGATCCGTCAAAGGTTGAAGCAGTTAGGAAATGGGAAAGACCAACCAATGCTAGCGAGATCAGAAGTTTCGTAGGCCTTGCAGGCTATTACAGGCGATTCATCAAAGACTTCTCAACAATCGCCGTGCCACTTACAAGGTTAACTCGTAAGGAGATCCGATATGAATGGAGTGAGGAATGTGAAAGAAGTTTCCAAACTCTCAAAGATCATCTCACTACAGCTCCAGTGTTAGCTCTACCAACAGAAGGAGAGAAATTCGAGGTCTACACTGATGCTTCTGGCATTGGCCTTGGATGTGTCCTAATGCAACAAGGAAAGGTCATAGCATACTCTTCACGTCAACTGAAGAAGCATGAGGAGAATTACCCCGTCCATGACTTAGAACTGACCGCGGTAGTATTTGCCCTAAAGATATGGAGACACTACTTATATAGAGTACAGTTTACTGTATACTCCGATCACAAAAGTCTCAAATATCTATTTTCACAAAAGGAGCTAAACATGAGATAAAGACGCTGGCTAGAATATCTCAAGGACTTCGACTTCAATATACAATACCATCCCGGAAAGGGTAATTATGTTGCTGACGCCCTTAGTCGAAAGCCGAGAGCAATGATAGCAAATTGTATGATGCAAGAATGGAGGTTACTTGAACAATTCTCCGAGCTCAATATAAGCTTGGACACGGAATCCAAAATTGTCACACTATCTCATGTAAGCATACAGTCAGATTTGTTATCTGAGATACAAACACTTCAGGATGATGATCCTATATTAGTAGAAATCAAAGGCAGATTAGAAGGACAATCTGATTTTCAACTAACTTCTGATGGAAGATTATCGTTCAAAGATAGAACTTGTATACCCGATTGTCCGGAATTAAAGAAGAAGATCTTAGATGAAGCTCACAGATCAAGATACACTATTCATCCTGGATCAACTAAAATGTACCAAGATGTAAAGAGGAACTTTTGGTGGCCCAATATGAAAAGAGAAATAGCGGACTATGTATCACGCTGTCTCACATGCCAACAGGTCAAGGCGGAACACCAAAAGCCTGCGGGAAAACTACATCCTCTAGATATTCCTAAGTGAAATGGGAGGATATTGGTATGGACTTCATCATGGGTTTGTCTAAATCTAAAGGAGGACATGATGGAATCTGGGTTATCATTGACCGATTGACTAAATCGGCACATTTCTTGCCAATCAAAAGCCGATGGTCAATTGATGTGCTAGCTGCACTATACATCAAAGAAATAGTCAGGATACATGGAATTCCTGTCTCAATCGTGTCTGATAGAGATCCCCGTTTTACTTCTCATTTTTGGAAGGGATTACAACATTCGTTGGGAACAAGGCTCAACTTTAGTACTGCTTTTCACCCACAAACGGATGGTCAGACCGAGCGAACTAATCAAGTTGTTGAAGATATGCTGAGAGCATGCATTATTGACTTTGGAGGAAGCTGGCATGACCACTTACCTTTAGTTGAATTTGCATATAATAATAGCTACCAAGCTAGTATCCAAATGGCACCTTTCGAAGCCTTATACGGAAGGAGTTGCCGATCTCCCATATGTTGGAACGAAGTTGGAGAGAAACAACTATTAGGTCCAGACATGGTAAGGGATACAACTGAGAAGATACAGGTAATCAGAGAAAGATTACAAGTTGCTCAGACAAGGCAAAAGGCTTATGCTGATACCAGGAGAAGAGATCTTGAATTCCAGGTTGGAGATCATGTATTTCTTAAAATATCCCCTGGACGTGGCATACGAAGATTTGGTGTTAAGGGCAAGCTTACGCCAAGATTCATCGGACCATTTGAGGTACTCGAAAGAGTTGGCGAGGTTGCTTATCGCATCGCGTTGCCTCCTCAGTTGTCCGAGGTACACAATGTATTTCACATATCTATGTTGAAGAAGTATGTGCACGATCCGTCACATATTATTGAGCATGGAGATCTGGTGATCCAGAAAGATCTCACATATGAACAGAGGCCTTTAAAGATATTAGATCGAGAAATACGAGTTCTAAGGAATAAGGTTATTCCCATGCTTAAGGTGCAATGGAATAAGAATCCTGAACACGAAGCGACATGGGAGACCGAGGAATCTATGAAGAAACGATTTCCCGAGTTATTCTAAGAGGTATATGTCCTACACTCTCCACGTGTATAATTATATATATATTGAATTTGGGGACCAAATTCTTTTTAAGTGGGGGAGGGTGTAGCAACCCTAATAAATGAATAATTGAAATGAATTAAAACATATATATTACAGAAGTAAAATATATAAAAGGAATAGGGTTAATTGGACGAAATAAAACAAATTAAAAATAACGCCTCTTATTAAGGCGTTAATTTATAAAGAAACGCCTCTATCCATGGCGTGAATAAAGAAAGGACGCCCACACCTACGGTCGTCAGTTCTCACGCGACCAAATGGGTAAGTAAAAGAAACGCCCCTATCTTGGGCGTGTTTTAAAACACGAAACGCCCTTTTTCAAGGCGCTTTTTAAGAAACGCCCTTATGCAAGGCGTTAATTAAAGAATACACGCCCTGACCAAAGTCGTTAATTCCATTCGGAACCGTTCGAACCCAGAACTTATCCGGGGTAAGTGATAACTATGAGGAAGAGTTCGAATGTGGTAATAACTCAATCTTGGAAATATTACTTCCAATCAAACACTACTTTTGTTAGAACTCCAAAATCCTATAAATAGTCTTGATCGACCAAACCCTAAACCTATTTGATCGTTCTGCTGCTGCAAGGTAAGTGAAGAACATATGTTCTTCTTATTTTCTTTTGCCCTCTGTTTCGACTGCATGAAGAACTGATAATTCTTCATTATCTTTTCTTTGTAGGAGGCTCCACAGCCACTGCTGAAGAACAAGGTAATGTTCTTCAAACCATTTTCCTAAACTTCGGTTATATCTTCATACTCCCTCCTTTCCTCCCCTACAGGTTGATTGAAGATCATCGTCGCCATCATCTTCATCAACTGAATTTTTCTTCTTCCTGTCCGATCTGCATACGGCTACTATTAGAAGCTTCAGTGTGTTCTTATCAAGTCATTCACGTGTTCCATCTCCAGATATCAATTAAGGTAGGATTTTCTCAAGTTATTGTAGCCCAAATAAGAATTAATGCAAGATATCTATACATAAGCATGGCATGCATACTGTTTATAAGGTTTTTATTACGTTCTCTGCAATAATTTGAAAGAAACGCCCTTGATCAGGGCGCTAATTTAAAATACACGACCATGCAGTGGTCGTCAATTTAATATTTGACGCCATGTACGCAGGCGTTAATTTCATAAGAGTCACTTGAAAATTGATAATTGATCCTGTTTAAAATTCAATAAATTATGAAATATAGATTCTAATATCTTGCATACCCCTACCTGTGAATTCCTGTTATACTGCAACGACATGTCTCATGTCCCTTGAAATTTTATTTCCTGTAATATTGTAAAATTCTTGAAATTCACGACTTGGACAAAGTCGTTTTCCATATTTTAACGCCCCAGAACAAGGCGTGAATCTGAAAAGTAACGCCCCTTCCTAGGGCGTGTATCTGTTAAAATCTTGAAATTTACATATTCTGTAAAATGGAATTAGAAAGTAACGCCCCTTCCAAGGGCGCGTTTTTGATCTCAACTTTGAATAAACGCCCCCAGGCAAGGCGTGTTTTTGATAAATTAATGAAATAATGAAAATTCTGAAAATTGGCAATATATGTAAACGCCCTCATGTTAGGCGTTAATTATTCAATACACGACTTTACTCAAGTCGTTATTTTACTGTAACCTGATTTCGTCTTGATTCTATTACCGATTGTTTCATATTATACATATATATATATATATATATATATATATATATATATATATATATATATATATCGGCACTATTCTCCATTCCGTGAGTATAGTCCCACTTTTTACGTTGATTTATCGATCACACTCAACTCTCATTGACATACAAGCTCTCCATTGGACATTCCGTTCCTTTGGACTAGCGAGTTAGTCATAGAGACCTCCGTAAGACTCCTCGTAGCCTTGGATTCCCTCAAGGCCGACTGAGCTGGTTGTACCCTAAAAACCCATTACACGATCCTTGCCATGTCAATCTAAAGAAACATGGTATACCGGCCCTTATGATTATACAAAGAGTATATCATAAGAAATTCTTAATGGGATGATGATATCATGCCATATCATGTAGTTCTTGTAAACCCCAATTCTATGATAAGAATGAGGGTATCTTGCTTGATCTTATGTTCATGTGGACCTCAGTTCTATATAAAGAATGTACATATCGATTTATCATGGTACCTAAGTTAAGGGAACCATATTCTACCTAGTTTTATCGAACTCGTGATTATACCGTTATTATCGCCATTTTACGGCCTTTGTCATATTTTTGGACTCTATTCTATCAATGTTGTCATACGTATCTACAAACTTGATTATTGAAATTCTATATTGGCTATATAAACAAGAGTGGATGTCAAAACACATGATAAATGCCTGCGCATATAGGGCCCGATCTGGTCCTGGGAGGAGCACCCGAAAGTACTTGTGCCCATGGGAGTTAAAATGATAAGGTATCTGGCATTATACCGAGTACTTGACTTGCTTGATTGGACATTCCACACACATCTTGTACTTGACTCGTACTTGACATGAAATGAAATGCGTGGCCCGAAAAAGGGTAATTTACTTGCTTGCTTGATACATGATAGCCAAAGTCCTTGACATGATTTGTTAAATGTACTTGCTTGAATATCTCGAATAAACTTATTATCTTGTTGAAAGTTCATGATAAGTTCATCTTATTTCCTTGATACTACATTCTATCTATCCTGTCGTGTTATGCGAGCATGCATAGCTTTATTGCATTCATAAAAATGTAATTACTTAAACCCCTCGCTAGTACTTGAGATATAATTTTCTACTGAGCGTTCGCTCATTCCATTTGTCCCTTTGTACTTTTCAGGTAAGTCCGACGACGATGGAAGTCAATCGGATGGGAATGGTCAAGAGTGAAAGTGATAGAGCTTCTACAAGTGTCGTCTAGTTGGTTCTATAGTTTTCTCGAGTCAACTATGTACTTTTCTTTTTGTTAAACAGAGTATTGGATTTGTAATAGTCTATCCATTATGAAATAAGGATTGGGTTATCTTGCTATTTTGCGCATCTCTGTCTTCGTGTCGAATACATGACCACTCTGATTGACATGATTGATATAGACACGTCACGCATCTCCGGGTATCTTCCGCGCTCGGGGCGTGACATGGCGAGTGTTGTCGGAGAAGCTGACTTGACGGTGGCAATGGTTTCCTGATCTTGGAAGGTGCGGTTCCCAGCATGTGCAAGATTCAAAGTCAAGTCAGGTGCGGAGATCTCCCGATTTGTAGGAGGTATGTTGGTTTCTCCTTTGGTCAGAGGGATCGTGTTTTGCCAAGTTCATCGTCTTGCATGGTGATTCAGGTTGGTTGGCCTCTTTTGTGTGCCATGAAGCCCGTGCGAGATGCGTTCGGTGTTTTGTCAATAAGGTTGCCTATGAGAAGCGTTGCCCATTCCCTTGAGGCTTGGGGGTGTTGCCGCTATTCCGGAATGTTGTGCCCCGGACTGTTTTGACGGAGATCATGTATGAAATGTCACGAGCTCTCATTGTGGTTGATTCACATTGAGATACATATTTGATGAATGATGAGGTTGATGAATTTCAGTCTGTGTTTGATTGATTTGGCTATACCAAGCAAAATGCTCAATAACGCTAAAGTCTGACTTGGACTAATTTGTTTGAATGAGTTGCTTTGGTTAAAGATTGAATGAATGGATTGTTTATTCTACTTGATATGGAGTGAGTTGAGAAGTTTACTGCCTTGAGTGAAATGGTATTTCATACTGTGCAGGTACAGTGTGGGTTTGAGGCTCAGAACATGGAAATGATAGAAAGACCATATTTGAAGGTTGCTCAAAAGGCAAATGAGAGGGCAATGATTCAATAATAGAAAACACAAGTTTATTGTAAGACCTGGCTCATAATTTGAAGGCGAATGGTGAGAATGTTTGTACTAATTGGATCTGAGTTTGAATGGAATGATCCGGGTAAAATTCATGCTTATCAACGTATATCTATGTTGTATGAACTCATTTGATCAATTGTGATACATGTCTATGATTCATGAGGGTTTCAATTACATTTACTGAAGTTTTGCTGCTGTCAGTAAAAGTGTCGACCTCAGGGGTCGACACTTATTTGTGGAGTCTCTGCCTTGCGTTGAAATATAGGACGCCGACAGAAAGTGTCGACCTACGGGGTCGACACTTTCACCAGGAGTCTGCTGTTTTACTAAGGCAGAACTCACATGAAAAAGTGTCGACCCTGAAGGTCGACACTTTCAGGTAAGTATGTTCAATTCTGTGAAAACAGAATGTCCGTGAAAAAGTGTCGACCTCGTGAGTCGACACTTTTCATCATGAATGTTTTGTTCTCTTCATAGGGCAGAACACTTCGTAAGAAGTGTCGACCCCATGGGTCGACACCCGTGTCGCGATTTTACTTTTATATATGTTCTGGCAGAACCTTCAGGAAAAAGAGTCGACCCCATGGGTCGACACTTTTTCTGAACGTTCTTACGGGTTTTCCAAATCTGTCTCGAACCCTTTAATGGAGGATCCATTTGGTATGTCTTTTGACCCTAATAGCTTTAGGGCGACCCTTGCACTTTGTATGTGTTATAAAGGGGTTTAGAGTGGGCTTTTATGTCTTTTGGGGGATTAAATCCCCTTGTATATAGCCGCACCCTTCCTTCCGATGAGAATATCCCAAGAGCTTCTAACATGAGTTTTTCTTGTCTTGCAGGAGGAGGGTTTCCCATCGACTGGAGGTGAAGGAGAGCTGCACTAGGTCATCTTCCATCGAGCCCAAGCCTAGAGTTGGAGGTTGCGATCTGCATCCTCTACATCCGGAGCTTCGGGCACTACATCTTCTACACCGGCTTCATCCAACCTCGGTTCTTTTGTTCTGAGTGCTACCCTCTTTATATTCCTAGCATATTTAAGGATTTGTGGGGAAGATCCATATTGTTCATCATCTTCTTAGTCATCTTGTGCTTAGAACGTTCATCTCATATTTGGGCTTGTATTTCCTTTCATAATATTTCTCTATCTAGACATTTTCGGAGCTTGCTCCGAGTGTGTGTGGGTTGTCTCGTCGTCGTACGAGAACCCACGTGTGTGGGCCGTCGAGCCCGTGTGTGTGTGGTTGCTGCCGTCGAGCAGCGTTTATAGTGAAATCCTCTCGAGGTGAGAGGGGTGGACGTAGGACGGCACTTGGTGCGTCCGAACCACCGAAAAATACTGTGCCGTGGTTTGCTTGTCTGGTGGTTGTTGATTTCTATTTGTCCGTTCACTATACGAGTGTGAGACGGTGAGTCATGAGTTTACTCAACTGTCCGTCCATATATAGTTGTCCGAGTGAGTATATCTTGCGCTGGGGAGTTGTGAGAGCTTGCTTGATTTAATTTCATTCGTCTCAATCAAGCCTCTGTCCTAGATTTATTCTACATATCCGTGATTTGTTTGGGTTGTTTTTATATTTGTAGAAAATGGGTGGGCAATCAATTCACCCCCCCTCTCAATTGCCTCCTAACCGGGCCAACAATTGGTATCAGAGCCTCGGCTCTGCTTTTCAGAAAACCTAGTGGTTTTAGAGTGATCTGTTAGGAATGGCCAACAACCTCAACAAGGGGATGATGCCCGAAGGGCATTCTATTCAACGGTCACCCTTCTTCGATGGGAGTAATTACCTGTACTGGAAGAATAGGATGACCATATTTCTTAAAGCGTAAAGTCATGAAATATGGACTGTTATAAGGAATGGTCCGTATGTTGTGCACCCCGATGAGGATATATGGGATGATGATGCTATAAAGAAAGCCACTGTGAATTTTAATGCTTTGAATATAATTCAGTGTGTTATTCACCCTAACGAGTATGCTCGTGTCTCCATGTGCAGTAGCGCCAAGGAAATGTGGGACAAGCTCAAGCTCATCTATGAAGGTACCACAGAAGTCAAGGAGACAAAGGCGAATATACTGACCTGTGACTACTAGCTATTTAGAATGAAAGATGAAGAAGATATCTCCCAGATGTTCGCGCGACTCATGGAGATCACCAACGGACTAAAGTCACTCCAAAGAGAGTTCACCAACGAGGAGTTGGTACGGAAGGTGTTGAGGTCACTGTCGCCAAGCTGGGACACCAAGGTGACCGTGATAGAAGACTCCAAGGATTTGACAACGCTCACCGTTGATGCACTCATAGGGTCATTAATGACCTATGAGATCAATGTGATCAAAAGGACGGAAGATGATCCGAAGAAGAAAAGGCCAATCGCCTTGAAAGCACTCCCGGAGAGCGTCTCGAGCCAAGAGGAATCGTTGGGAACCACCGACGATGAAGAGGTTGCTATGCTAACAAGAAAGGTAAGACAATTCTTGCGCCAAAGAACAAGGTTTGGCGGAAAGTTCAGGAAAGCGAAGAGGCAGCCAATTCTTGCGCCAAATGAACCATCCAAGGCCGCCGAAATCATTTGCTATGAATGCAAGAAAGCGGGGCACATGCGAGGAGAATGCCCCGAGCTCCAAAAGAAGAAAGGAAAGGTCGGCAAGGGCAAGAAGACGAAAGCCATGAAGGTGACATGGAGCGACGAGGATGAGGATGATTGGTGCGGACACCCGAACAGTTGAGCGGCGCGACACGCCGAGCCACCGGTACCGCACACGGAGCACGACTCGAGCCACCTCAGCGTCTATCTGGCTCGGAGACAGCCTGGAGACTCCGCCTTGAGCCTCCCCATTTTTCATATTTAATTAGACTTTATTTGTGTGTAAGGTGTGTTTATTTCATTTTATACGGTTTGCAATTATGAGTGTACGAGGGGCTTATTTGTAAAATGGGACCCCTGGACCCCATGGGACCCCCGGGCCCCCTCCCATTGGTCCATATCAGCCTTATGGGGTTGGTCAACATCCAAGGTGGACATCTAGAAGCCTTGACTAGTCAATTGTTCACATGGGGGACAAGGGACCAAAATGGTCAACAATTCCAACCAAACCCACCTACCATGTCCCCCCCTTGGTCAAGGTGCGCCCCCTCCCCATTTGTTTATTATTTTTGTTGTGTTTTGATCAAACTTCATCCCAGCCATCCATCCCTAACCCCTAGATCCAACGGTGGAGGATGGATTAGATGGGTGACCTATATATGCTTGTATTTTCCTATTTTTTATGAATTAATGCCATTTGATTCAAACTAATTCAAGAAGCAAGGGCTGGTGCGCCCCCCTCCTCTCTCCTCCCTCTCCCCCTTGAAGCTGTGAAGGCTTCCATTCTGAGGTGTGACGCCTCGTGTATCGGTTCCGACGATCGCCGCCGCCGCCACGAGCCGCCACCGCACCACCATCGCCGTCAACGGAGTTCTGCCCGTGCAGTACCACAAGAGCTTCCACGAATTTCCTATCTCAGCCCCGAGCTCAGATAGATCTAGGGATTTTATTGGGAATTCCAGAGGTGTCAAGGACATTCCAAAAATTTTGGTTTGCCATTCAGATCTCGTTTCATATTTTTTGATTTTCGTCCACTCTTCCATTTCGGTTCTGCCAGAGTTCTGTTCAGATTCATCCCCGCCCTGAGTTTCATGTCTTAGGTCCACTTTTTGATTTATTTTGGTTCACCCAATTTTACTGGAGGTTCCACCCATCTACCCCTTCATCCACAATTGTTCTCAATTTTTGGTTCGTCCATTTCATATTTTCTAAAAATCATTCTCAGTACCAGCTACAGTTCTGTCCCCCTGTTCCCAGATCCGACCACCAGTCACCCAACAAATCATAGTAAATCACTACCACCTCCAAATCAAATTCCAAAAATAGTACCAATTCTGTGGTTTGATCCCCTACAACTTTGAAGAAGAGCTCAAGAGCTGAATCAGAGGTTTACTTGGCGGTCAACGGTGGTTATCAGACAAGTACCCTACAAATATGAGATTTCGGTTACTGTACAACAGGGGCTTGTAATATCAATAAAGTTCTGATCCGACCAGATCAAGCAGATCTCTCTGGGTCTAGATCGAAGAATTTGAAGAGAGCTTTCCAACAATAGCTCATGCATCCCGATCCGACGTCGGGATTGATCACAACGGCTGTTTTCGCCGGAGCGCGCGCCTGAAAACAGCAACTAAAAATCCGTGGGTAGCAACTTCAAAGCTTGGGAATGGGGACCGATCGACCCCCGATCGGTGTTCCCGGCCGACCGCCGTCCGTGGAGGCGCGCCACCAGGGGTCCCACTCCAGCATATCCGGAGGACCACGCCATCCGTGGGCCCCGCGGGCCCGCAGAACCCGCCGTTCGGAAAGCACGAAAACACGGAGTTCGGCATCACCGGGCGACATCAAGATGCTGCCCGTCAACCTGAGTTGTGTGATTCCCGGGCCCCACATGTGACCTTTTACCTCCCTGCGTGGAGTGGGTCAAATCATTGTACTGTTGTAAAGTTGTTTAACCGGGGATCCGTAATTCGGCCGGGGTTGTCTTCGCCACGCCGGGTGCGTGGAGGTAATGGTCCGAACCTCTTGGCATTCATTTGCTTAGCTAGTATACGGTCTTTTGCCACTGCCGAGAGTGTAGGTACTAGCCCGTGTGTCCATGTCACCGCTGTGAGAGTGAGAGTGACCCGTCCCGTGACTCGATCCGAGTCCGGAAGTTGAGTCGGACTACCCTTGACCTCCGCCGGTTCCTTAACCGCGCACGGTCCGCGCTTTCCCTCGCTTGGGACGACGAGTGAGCTTAAACTTCTGTTAGCGACGTTTTGCCACTAGGAGCTCGTAGTGTCGGACTTAGTGTCTCCCTGGTGTCTACTGCTAGTCGCGTCTTCATCTAGAGTCCGAGGGTGGCACCATATAGTGTCGTCTCCCGTGTCCATCCCGCATCAGTTAGGTATCAGAGCCAGGTTGAGTCTAGGGTAGTCATTACATAAGTCTTGCATGCATCATGGTCTAAGTCGAGTCTAGGATCATCATTATTTTCAAAACAAAAAAAAGAGTGTTTTAAATTACATTTGCACCCTTTATTCGGTATCTTAAAAGGTGTTGTCCGAACGTTAGGCTACGCCTACCGGGAGGTCGCACACTTGCGGGAGTGATCTTCGGATCGATTAACTCTGCCCCGTACCGGATATTGGTTTAGGTCTAAGTGCATCATTTAGTGTGTGTTTGCATTAGTCGGTGTCTTCTAGGTCGTGTGTCAGTTGCATGCCCACCCGTCGAGGTACCCAGTACTCGCCACCACCACCTATGGCGGAGTCCCGAGCCCGTAGTTCCGATGAGTCTTCCACGGCCGAGATGTTCCGGGCCATCATGGATCGTTTAGACACGCCTATGGATGGTCTTAGTACGCATATGGATGGCATAGGGACGCGTCTAGAAGGGCGGATGAAGGTCCTCGAGGATCGGGCCGGGGTTTCGGAGCAGTCCATTCAAGGCCTTGTTGGGAGGATTGCCGTCCTAGAGTGGGGCCCAGTAGCGGCGCAACCTGGGCCGACGAACGGCCAATAGGAGCCGGTTCAGCAGCCTGTTCTGCCAAGGGCTCAGGCGGAGAATGTTGGGGTTCAACAGGTGCATGTGGTGGATGATTATGCATCTGATAATGATCAAGGGGGTAACGGTCATCGTCATCAACGACGGAATCGTGATGACGAGGATGACGACCGCATTCTTAGGGGTGTGCTTGCGGACCCTCCCACTTTTAGCGGGTCCTTGGACCCTAGGGTGTATTTAGATTGGGAGGCCGACATGGACCGGTACTTCGAGTGGTTTGAGATGACGGACCACTGAAGAGTCCGATACGCAAAGATGAAGCTGCAAGGGCAGGCCCAAACTTATTGGATCAATGTGGAGAGCCTGCTCAACCAGCGACGTCAACCCCAGATCGGTACTTGGGATGATATGAAAACCAAGTTGAGGGAGAAGTACCTTCCCACCTCATATCGCCAACGTCTCATAGACAAGTGGCAAAGCATCTCCCAAGGGAACTGATCCGTGACCGAGTACACCGCCGAGTTCGATGAGTATTATTTGCGGTGCGGGGTCACGGAACAGAGCACCATGACGATATCCCGCTTTCGGAGAGGTTTTCGGCCTAATTATCAATATGAACTCTTTCGCCGCAATGCCACCACTTTGGAGCAGGCATATCAGATTGCTCTCGAATTGGAGCAGTTCGAGGCTGAGTTTGAGTCACCCCATCGGTTGGGCTCCTTTCCCCTTCGTAGTGTCGAGTCCCGTGGCTCATCTGGCACATATCCGAGGGCCCCCATGGCACGACCTCAGGAGCGCGCTCGCCCCGAGCCCTTTGCTCCTAGGCCTCGTCCTCCACCCCCGAGGGACCTTCCTCGTCCCCAGCATCTTACGACCACACCCATAGCCCGTCCACCGGCACCCGCACCTCCTGCACGTCCTTTGTTGCCTACGCCTCCTATCCGTCGGGAGGATAAAGGTAAAGGACCTATGATTGGGGAGCCTAGTGGATCACGGTAGCAGTGTTATCGCTGCATTGGGTTTGGCCATTTCGCCAACCAGTGTCCCACCCGATCGCATATTTCAGCGAGAAGCTAAATGACGCGAAACTGCGATATTCCACACATGATAAAGAATTCTACGCAGTTGTTCAGGCTCTTAGGCATTGGAGGCACTATTTTTTACATCAGGAGTTTGTCCTATACTCCGATCACGAGGCATTGAGGTACCTCCATTCGCAAAAGAAGCTTAACTCATGTCATAGTCGTTGGGTCGAGTATCTCCAGCAGTTCACCTTTGTGCTTAAACATAAGGCTGGAGTGGAGAACAAGGTAGCTGATGCCTTGAGTCGGCGAGCATGTTTGCTTACCACCATGAGTGCAGAGGTCATAGGGTTAGAGAAGATGAAGGAGGCCTATGTTGATTGTCCTGACTTCGGTCAGATTTTTACCACCCTCCAGGCCGAACCCTCGAGGGACCTTGATGAGTATGTGCTTCAGGAGGGTTACCTCTTTCGAGGTTGCAGGCTATGTGTTCCCCAAACTTCGGTTCGAGATTTCTTAGTATGGGAACTACATGCGGGAGGTCTAGCTGGCCACTTTGGTCGGAACAAGACTATTGAGGCAGTGGAGCATCGATTTTATTGGCCGAGCTTGAAGCGCGATGTTGCTAACATCGTGGCTCAGTGCCGTACATGTGCTACGGCCAAGATGAAGAAGCAAAGCTCGGGCCTTTATACGCCTCTCCCCGTGCCTGATGCCCCATGGCAGGATGTTAGTATGGACTTTATTTTGGGATTGCCACGTACCTCCAGGAAGCATGATTTGGTCTATGTAGTGGTTGACCGTTTCTCGAAGATGGCCCTCTTTATCCCTTGCTCAAAGACTTCGGATGCTTCTAGGGTAGCCCGCCTATTCCTTACTCTTGTGGTGTGCAAGTTTGGGTTGCCTCGCACTATAGTGTCTGACCGTGATGTGAGATTCGCTTCCTACTTTTGGAAGACACTATGGCATATGATGGGTACTCACCTCAAGTTTTCCACTGCATATCATCCCCAGACAGACGGTCAGACCGAGGTGGTCAATAGGAGTCTGGGAGATCTTTTGAGGTGTCTAGTTAAGGACCGCATTGGGGATTGGGATCTCATTTTACCTATGGCTGAGTTTGCATACAATGATTCGGTGAATAGGTCTACCGGCATGAGTCCATTTGAGATTGTCACAGGTCGTAGGCCTAGGAAACCCGTTGACCTTGTCCCCATGCCTATCCATGCTAGAGTGTCGGAGTCGGCCGAGTCGTTTGCTAGGCACGTTAGGAGTTTGCATGACGACATCCGTCGTCACATTGAGGCCAGCAATGCACGGTACAAGGAGTTAGCCGATGCCCACCGACACCACCGAGAGTTCCATGAGGGCGAATACATCATGATCAGGGTAAGACCTGAACAGTTTTCCTCTGGAACCGTTAAGAAGTTGCAAGCTCGCAGAGCCGGTCCATTCAGAGTGTTGAAATGCGTTGGATCCAATGCGTACGTTGTGGACTTGCCCGAGGAATATGGTATAAGCTCTACCTTCAATGTATCGGATCTTGTTGCATATAGGGACCCAGCGGTGATCCCTAGTGATCCTTTTGAGCCATCTATTCCCCTTGAGAGTGATCCCACACCTGAGTGTCCACTTCCACCTCCAGCCCCTTTTTCACGGTAGTGTGAGCATATAGATCGCATACTGGACGAGCAAGTGACAGTTACCAGGAGTGGATCTTACCCGCGCTACCTAGTGCGATGGAGAGGACGGCCCGCTACTGAGGACACATGGATCACACATGGCGAGTTGCAGCAGATCGATCCGGACCTTCTGGAGCAATATAGGAGCGATGCCGACCCTTACTCGACAGGGTCGAGTTTCTCCCACCCGGGGAGAATTGGTGCGGGCACCCGAGCAGTTGAGCGGCGCGACACGCTGAGCCACCGGTACCGCACACGGAGCACGACTCGAGCCACCTCAGCGTCCATTTGGCTCGGAGACAGCCTGGAGACTCCGCCTTGAGCCTCCCCATTTTTCATATTTAATTAGACTTTATTTGTGTGTAAGGTGTGTTTATTTCATTTTATACGGTTTGCAATTATGAGTGTACGAGGGGCTTATTTGTAAAATGGGACCCCTGGGCCCCATGGGACCCCCAGGCCCCCTCCCATTGGTCCATATCAGCATTGTGGGGTTGGTCAACATCCAAGGTGGACATCTATAAGCCTTGACTAGTCAATTGTCCACATGGGGGACAAGGGACCAAAATGGTCAACAATTCCAACCAAACCCACCTACCATGTCCCCCCCTTGGTCAAGGTGCGCCCCCTCCCCATTTGTTTATTATTTTTGTTGTGTTTTGATCAAACTTCATCCTAACCATCCATCCCTAACCCCTAGATCCAACGGTGGAGGATGGATTAGATGGGTGACCTATATATGCTTGTATTTTCCTATTTTCATGAATTAATGCCATTTGATTCAAACTAATTCAAGAAGCAAGGGCTGGTGCGCCCCCCTCCTCTCTCCTCCCTCTCCCCCTTGAATCTGTGAAGGCTTCCATTCTGAGGTGTGACGCCTCGTGTATCGGTTCCGACGATCGCCGTCGCCGCCACGAGCCGCCACCGCACCACCATCGCCATCAACGGAGTTCTACCCGCACAGTACCATAGGGGCTTCCACGAATTTCCTGTCTCAGCCCCGAGCTCAGATAGATTTGGGGATTTTATTGGGTGTTCCAGAGGTGTCAAGGACATCCCACCAATTTTTGTTTGCCATTCAGATCTCGTTTCATATTTTTTGATTTTCGTCAACTCTTCCATTTTGGTTCTGCCAGAGTTCTATCTAGATTCATCCCCGCCCTGTGTTTCATGTCTTAGGTCCACTTTTTGATTTATTTTGGTTCGCCCAATTTTACTGGAGGTTCCACTCATCCACCCCTTCATCTTAAATTTTTCTCCAATTTTGGTTCGTCCATTTCATATTTTCTAAAAATCATTCTCAGTACCAGCTACAGTTCTATCCCCCTGTTCCCAGATCCGACCACCAGTCACCCCGAAAATCATAGTAAATCACTACCACCTCCAAATCAAATTCCAAAAATAGTCCCCGTTCCGTGGTTTGATCCCCTACAACTTTGAAGAAGAGCTTAAGAGTTGAATCGGAGGTTTACTAGGCGGTCAACGATGGTTCTCAGATAAGTACCCCGCAAATCTGAGATTTCGGTTACTATACAACAGGGGCTTGTAAATTCAATAAAGTTTTGATCCGACCAGATCAAGCAGATCTCTATGGGTCTAGATCGAAGCATTTGAAGAGAGCTTTCCAACGATAGCTCATGCGTCCCGATCCGACGTTGGGATTGATCACAGCGGCTGTTTTCGCCGGAGCGCGGGCCTGAAAACAGCAACTAAAAATCCGTGGGCAGCAACTTCAAAGCTTGGGAATCGGGACCGATCGACCCCCGATCGGTGTTCCCGGCCGACCGCCGTCCGTGGAGGCGCGCCACCAGGGGTCCCATCATAGTGGGTCCCACTCCCGCAGATCTGGAGGACCGCGCCATCCGTGGGCCGCTCGGGCCCGCAGAACTCGTTGTTCGGAAAGCACGAAAACACGGAGTTCGACATTGCCGGGCGACATCAAGATGCTGCCCATCAACCCGAGTTGTGTGATTCCCGGGCCCCACATGTGACCTTTTTCCTCCCTGCGTGGAGTGGGTCAAATCATTGTACTGTTGTAAAGTTGTTTAACCGGGGATCCGTAATTCGGCCGGGGTTGTCTTCGCCACGCCGGGTGCGTGGAGGTAATGGTCCAAACCTCTTGGCATTCATTTACTTAGCTAGTATACGGTCTTTTGCCGCTGCCGAGAGTGTAAGTACTAGCCCGTGTGTCCATGTCACCGCTGTGAGAGTGAGAGTGACCCGTCCCGTGACTCGATCCGAGTCCGGAAGTTGAGTCGGACTACCCTTAACCTCCGCCGGTTCCTTAACCACGCACTGTCCGCGCTTTCCCTCGTTTGGGACGACGAGTGAGCTTCCACTTCTGTTAGCGACGTTTTGCCACTAGGAGCTCGTAGTGTCGGGCTTAGTGTCTCCCTGGTGTGTGCTGCTGGTCGCGTCTTCATCTAGAGTCCGAGGGTGGCACCATATAGTATCGTCTCCCGTGTCCGTCCCGCATCAATGATCCCACGACCGATGATGAGGAGCAGGACATTGAAGAACTCGTGAAGACGATGTGTCTGATGGCCAATAGCGACAGTGAACAGGTAACTTTTGACACTGAGGCCATTTCAAATGAATAGTGGGAACTTGCTTATGAAGAGTTAGATGAGAAATATAGAAGAATGAAAAATGAAAATAGGACTTTAAAGAAAAAGATCCATGAAATTGTTCACTCATCTAATTCTTGTGGAAAGTGCAATTTGCTTGAAATGTAAATTAAAAATCTGAAAAATGTTAATGATGCTTTGGAAACCAAGTTGTCTTTGTTTAAAGAGGAGATAGCATGCTTAGATATAGAGAAGAAAAGTGCATTTAAGTTGAAAGATGAAATCCAAGAAAAGCATGACCTCTTGAACAAAGAGTCTGAAAAATTGCATGTTCAACTGAGTGAATGTGAAAAAGAGACAGAAAACTTGAAAGAGAAGAATGAGAATTTTGTCATTGAAATTGAAAAATTGAAAAATGGGAATGGAAAGGTAGTGAGAGAGAAAGGAAAACAAGTTGAAAAGAATCAAAGTGTAATGCATAGCAACAAAAATCACGCTCATTATGCTGTGAAGAATTCATTTTATCAAGGAGAATGTTCGCACACACACTTTGAAAAACAAACTGTTAATTCTAAATTCCCCTCAACCTTTAGAAATGTAAATAAAAGGAAAGATTTTGGTAGTAGAAGACCCACGTGTTTTTATTGTGGGAAAATAGGGCATGACATGTATATATGCCAACTCATGCAATATGATGATGAATTATTTTTCAGTAGATACTATGAGTCACTTGGGAACGCTAACGTGAAGGGACCCAAGCTTGCTTGGGTACCTAAATCAAAATGAGCATGGTTGGTAATTGGTGCAGGTCTGCATGAAGGCGGGAGACAATAAATGGTACCTAGACAGGGGATGCTCCAGGCACATGACTGTAAATAAACTCCTCTTTGCAGACCTTGCTGAGAAGAATGGTGGAACGGTAATCTTTGAAGGACAGGACAAGGGTAAGATCATAGGAATTGGGAGAATTGGTAAGGACCCTAACCATTGCATTGAAGATGTTTCGCTTGTGAGAGGTGTAGACACGCCAAAATTGACGTTACTTTGAGTGCATCTCATATCGCCTTGTAATGCCCCAATTTGACCCTCAAATTAGTTCTATTTGAGTGGTTTTTCTCACTTTTCTTGGATTTCTTCCTTTTTTCCCCTTTTCTTATTTTTTCCTATTTTTCTGGATTTTTCTGGATTTTTTTGGATTTTCTGGGCATTTTTCTCCTATTTTCTTGAATTAACGGCTTGACGTGGGGCGTCTTTTAAATAACGACTTAGGCTTGGGCGTTTCTTAAAAAATTGACGACTATATTGGAGGGCGTCCATTCTTTCAAATTCCTATTTTTCTGGATTTTTCTGGGAATTTTTCAGAATTTTTCGAGAATTAACGACTTAAAAGGGGGCGTTATTTTGAATCTGAAAATAATAAAAAATTAAACAAAATGAATTCACGCCTTAAACAAGGGCGTGTATTTTAAATTGAATATTTTAATATTATATTTTTAACCCCTTTGAGAGGTGATTTGGTGACCTTCCGGGTGTCAGAAAAATTCACAAAAATAGTCGTTGGAATCAGGGCGACGAGATGCACCTCCACCTAAAAAATGAGAAAATAATATTAAGAAATGAAAAATGGCCCTATTTTGAATATTTTGAATTAACGTCATTTGCTAGGGTGTGTTTTAATTAACACCTTTGAATCAGGCGTGTTTCACAATTTTTTAAATAAATTCTAAAATTTGATTTTTGAATTAACGCCTTGATCTAAGTCGTGTTTTAATTAACGCCCTTTGGATAGGTCTTCAATTCTTGAATTAACGCCCTTATTCAAGTCGTGTTTCAGTTTCGGGTTCCAAACGAACGTAGCATTTCCCCAGAGAGTCACTACTTCGTTTGGGCTCTTGCCCAGTCTAATCCTCTCCTATTTTGGGCTCTTGCCCGTTCTTATCTCCTTCCTTTAGACTCTTTCCTTCTTATCTCTTTTCTATCTTATTAATAGAGTTTTCCGAGCTCTATTAACGGGTTGGATTCCGAAGGCTTCTGACCCTTGGTTTTTCTTTTGTTCTTTCTTCTTCTCTTCTGTTTTTTTTCTTCTTCTATTCTTCTTCTTCTGCCGTCTTCTTCTTCTCCCGTCTTCTTCTTCTTCCCATGCTATTCTTCTTTCCCCTTCTTCTTCTGTTTTTTTTTATTTTCTCTTCTGTTCTCTTCTTTTTCTTCTGTTTGTTCTTCTTTTTACAGGAACCGAAGGGGCTTTTTTTTGGCTAAGGAGGAGGAGTTTCAACATCAAGTCTTCATCCCTTTTGAAGCTTTCTCCCCATTGAGCATTCAAGCCAAGGAGCACCGATCACAAACAAGATTTTTTATCTCATCTCCTTTTCACTATCTTGTATTTTTATTTAATTCATGCATGCATCATATTCTATTGTTCTATTGATTTATTATTCCCAACCACGTTGAGGCTCCCCTTTAGTGCAACTCTTGCACTCTTTCCCCTATTCTATTTTGCATTCATCATACATCTCCCATCCCTTT